>JAZKJV010010938.1:0-600000 GCA_037367405.1 Ottelia alismoides | reverse complement strand
GATCATCTTTCCAGAATTATAGAAGCAGATACTCCTGAGCAGAGTATCATTCATATCATAGAAACCTTCCTAGATGAAGCCATACTATTAGTCACCTCGCTCTCCTAGTACGCCAATATTGTCAACTATTTTATATCCAAGGAAGTTCCACAAGATTGGCCCAAGCTGGAAGTAGACAAATTCATGTTCGATATACATTTTTACCAGTGGAAGGATCCTAACCTATTTCTTGAAGGTGTAGACTGTATCTAGTGAAGATGCATTCCTTAGGAAGAGTATATGAGTCTCCTAAACCACTGCCATAAGTTAGACTCTAGTGGACAACATTTTGGAAAGAGGATGACATCAAAAATTCTTCCATACGGCCTCTATTGGACAACTCTTTTCAAAGATGATTGATTATGTTAAAGGATGTACTGACTGCCAGAAGATGGGTGGCACCATCAGTTCTCGAGGCACCATGCCACTAAAGTATATTCAAATCTTTGATGCATGGGAGATCGATTTCATGGGTCCATTTCTGAACAATCAGGTCTATGAGTACATCCTTCTTGTTGTTGATTATGTCAGCAAATGGGTGGAGGTTATCCCCACTCGAGCTGCAGACAGACGTACGGTTTGTTAGTTCCTTAATGATAACATTATTTTATGCTTTAGGATTCCAAAAATACTGATATCTGATGGGGGATGCCACTTCATAAACAAAAAGTTCAAGAAGCTAACCAAGGAATATGGAATAGAACACCATGTCACATCTCCATACCACATGCACAATAATGGCTTGGTTGAGTGTTCAAACATGAAGATAAAAATAATTCTACAAAATCTTGTACGTCCATATCGCAAGAACTGGTCGTAGTTGCTTAACTCAGTTCTTTGAGCTGACAAGACCGCGGACAAGTCTCCTTTAGGCATGTCTCCCTACTGCCTTGTTTATGACAAGGTTTCACATTTTTCCATGGAACTAATTCATAAATCCTTGTAGGCAGTCAGTGTGCAATCTGGATAAAGAGCAAGCCTAGAAGATAAATAAATTGGACCTGAATCGTTTGTAGGAAATCAGAGACTCGACATATGACAACAGCCTCATGTACAAAGATAATGTCAAGCAACGACATGACAATCATATCAAATGAAAGACATTTGAACCGAATAATAAAGTGTGATTGTTCGATGCTAAGATAAAGTTGTTTCCAGGAAAATTGAAGAGAAAGTGGTCTAGATTGTTCATTGTGAAAAATGTGTATGACAATAGAAGCATTGTAATATCTGTTTTGTCATCTGACACACAACCTTTTATAGTCAATGAACAACTATTAAAACCATATCTTGAGAATGATATTTCTTGTCCATTGTAGACTTAGTTCATGTTATAGTCAGTCACACTCAGCAGTTAGCTCAACCAAGATGGGTTGTTGAAAGATCCGGTAGTCTAAGTCTTGACGATACTAGGTAGCTTCATCAAGGGTGGCTCAAGAACCATTCTTGAGGATTATCAAAATGGTAATTCAGCCTGTTGTTTTTCTAGTAGCATGGGCATCTAATGACCGGAGATTGGATTGAAATAAAGCTTTGGATGAGGAATGGCCTGCTAGCACAACTCTTTTAAAGACCCTAAAACATGGGTGGAACAAAAGAATCTATATCCATCGGGGCAAAACAAGAATGCAGAGCAATTCTAATAAAAAATATCCAAAAAAAGCCTATGCCAAAAATTTCAAAAATATTGAGCTTCCAAAAAACCCCTTCTTCTTGGTGAGACTCAGTTACACTGGCCGAGCTTCACAAGGAAATGCGACTACACTGGTCCAATTCTATTTTTTTACCATTCTTCTAGCTCCCCCCTCTAGGTTGTGAACTAGCACACACCTGATCTTAGAATGAAATATTTGTCTCCTTAAGGACAAGTAATCAGAGGAGGAGACCATTGGATAGTTCAGTGGCTTATCTGGGAAGAGCAAACACCATACACACATTTAGTACTTATCATTTCAAGGTTACAAGTGTATACATCTGAGAGGGTGGTTCTGACCAGACCATTGAGTTGAATTGAATAAAGGAGCATGGAATCTAAGGGTTGTTGAGTCGCATGTCCTAACCATAATATGGTTCCGAACACACTAATAATCCAAAGGTCTTAACTAAGTTTCAAGCTTTGATTTTGTAAGGATAAGTTTGAAAATATTAATCATTCTATATTTTTATTTTTTTATTTTCTTTTTACGTCATTTATTCTCCTAAGATGTTTTTGCTAAGGACTAACAAAGCTAAATATAGGGATGATGAATACCCATTCATGCACCTTTATTTCTTTATTTTATCTTTAAAATCCTAACTAAATACCTGTAAATATAGTTAACCTGCACAAATTAACTTCCTAACTATTGTATGTAAATAATGCTTAAAATATTTAAATACAAAATAAATGAATAAAGAAAATAAAATAAAAATAGAGGAAGTATTGTAAATACTGACTAGCCCTAAACTCTGAGACTAAGTCACTATTGACATGGTCAATAAGGAGTAAACTAGGGAGGGATAAAGGAAGATAATTACAAATAAAATAAAGATGTCACCTAGAAACCCTAGGTGACCAATACACTATATATGGCTCAAATTTACACTATTTTTGCATACTTTTACATGCCTCAAATAAACATATTTTAAATACATAACATGTACGCAAAATTGTATAGAAAAATACAAAATAATTGCACAACAAAATTGGGCACAGTGAATGGGTCACACAGATGAAAAAACTGCAAACAGAACTTCATAAATCAATATCTTCTCCATATGAACACAAAATTGACCAAACTCACTTTATTATACTCTAAATTAAATTATCTATCTAATGAAGGTGTTTTCATTAAAATTATATTTAAGAAGCAAAAGATAGTTTTTGGGCCCCTACTATACTGTATAATTGTATATTATATTCATTTTATTCATTCTTTGTATTTTTAGATTTGTTGTATTTTTATATACTTCTAATTATTATTTTAAATACATGTAAATAATAAACATAAAATAAAACTACGAAAAACTGATTAAAATAAATAATGAAAAAATACATAAGTATACTATACATGCATTATATATATCTATAATCATTCAAGTATATAAATAAACTTAGAAAAATAATATGTATATATATACATATTTAAATAATTTATAAATATATAAATTATTACATAAAATGATAAAATCTTAAATACAAAATAAAAATCAAGTACACAATATATAGGTATTTATACTTATAATTATACTTGCAAAAAATAACACTTAATAAATAGGACAATATAAATAAATAAAAATCACCTAAAATAGTACATAAAATAAGGAAAACCTTTCATGTTTTGAGAAAAAAATAATAAAATCATTTGCAATTTTATTTCTCTTTTATTTCCATTTTCATCTCTATTCTATCTTCCGGTGTCGTGCTTGAACCAATGAGAGAAGGGTCAGAGTTGACCGCATTCAACCCCATGGTCTCCCTCGGTCCATAATTATTAGATGTTGACCCGCCTTCTTCTCCCTATTTTAGCATTCGCTACATTGAATAAATCGCCTCACTCATTTCATAGAAGTTCTTCCTCGATCTTTGCTCTTCCACGCCAGACCAACTCCTTGGTCAATCTCGCATCGATTTGGTTAGAAACCTTAATTCTTTTGAGCCTCCTTGCCACTGCTATAAAATCAAACCCCCAACTTTAATTCGAATTTTAATACCTCTTGATCGACTTTTGACCCCTTGGATCAAAGCTTGGAGTGTTCCTCTATGACAGGGAGTGATCCCCATCGATTTACTGTGAGGAGGAAGGAGATTTGAGGTGATTCAAACCATAACTGGAGCTTCTCCGATGGCCTTCTGCTCTCGGCCACATCAGGTAGGTGAGCTACTTCTTTCTTCGCTTTTCTATTCCTAGCAATCATAGTAGTGTATCATTGCATTTTATTTCCTTTTATTTCGTCCATTTTATCCAAAAATTTAACGATCATAGTTCATCGGAGCTCTAGGATCCGACCTCTGTTCAATATGCTCATACCATTCTCTGACCCGCCTAATCACCTCCAGATCTTTCCCTGCTCGTCTTCTATCTCCCGACTCATTTCCACCCTAGATCTCGCAGTTTGGGAGATCAGTACTCCTCATCCTCCTCTCATCGAAGTTCCTCCTCCACCTCCACTCCTTCATGTTTTTGAACGTCTAATAGGTCGAGACTTCTACCTCGACCTAGGAGTCTTCTCGTGCAGGGAGTAGAAGACGACCCCTGTGAGGGCCTGATTTTAGCCTGGATAGAAGTCAAGGTCTTTGAGCTTCTTCAAGCTCCAAGTCTCTCCTCAACAAGATCTGGAACCATCCGAGACTTCAAGCCTACACGAAATCATCTGAGGAGCATTTTGAGCTATTTAGCAGCCCAGGTGAACCTCAGATCGAGGGTTCTTCTAGATTGAAGCTCACCCCATTGGGCCTTCTTCCATGTTCTTCCTCAACATCTTGACCATTGGATCCGGAAATGCTACCAGGTGTAGTAGGAATCGTTTGATTTAGTGCCAAGAAACAATCAGATGTAAACTCAGGACTTAATCATAGCCCTCCATTCGTGAACAAGTATGCGCTCATCCCAACCATCCACTGGATAAGTGGTGCTCCATTCGCTACCCGCTAGCACCTATTGAGGGGTATATTGCATATACTCCCCTCTGCTTTTTGTATTTTAATTTTAGTCTAAAATCTTCATTTGAAGTTGTAATATTTTTATGGATTTTCACTAAAGACCTCAGACTTTACTATATTTGCATTTTAGTCCATTCCATGTCACCTCGTGTGCCTGTACGCATGAGAGGTGGGAATTTTACATAGACATCCTCAAGGTTTATGTATTTCATTTTGGTTTAGAAACTTTGAATATTAGTGTATTTATTTTTGTAAATTTGCATACAAGTCCATAAGGTTTTGGATATTTGCATTTATAACTCTTCTAGTGCAGATAATGTTTTAAAATGTGGAAGGATTGTATGTATAAGCTTACACTTGTTGAAAGTATTATTAAATGCTCTGATACTTCTTGAAAATTGCAACTAGGGCCCTGTATTGTAGATTTAATATTGTTAGTGTTTTTAAAAAAACATCATTTTGCATCTAAAAATTATAGAAAAATTATTTTAAATGTCTAGAATAATTTCATATGACATATATTATTCTTAAGGTAATTAAAATTATTTCCTATATATAACAATATAATAACATTGCATTTTCTCCTGTTTAGTATTAAAAAATCCATGAAAATTATAAAATATTTTGAAAAAAATTAAAAAAAATCATGAATATTTATCTAGTAAATATTTATTTTCTTTTCAAATATTTCTACAATATTAACTAAAACTCCTAAAATTTAAAAAAAATAGAAAACCTTATTAAATACTAAGAATTCATTAAAAAATACAAAAATATGTTTTAAGCTTTTGAATTTTCTTTGTATTTTCAAGTATTCAGGAAATTGATTTTGGAATCAATCTGATTTGATAGATATTTATTAAGCCCATTTCAAGTTCAGTGATTCACTATTTTGTTTATTTTATGTATTTTCCTATTTAAAAATCCACTAGAAATCTTAGAAATTATCCAAAATGTACCAAAAATAGAGAAATTTTATAAAACCCAAAAAATATACTCTTTTTGAATTTTTGAGTGTATTTATTATATTTAAAAGATCAAGAAGTATCTCTTTTAATCTTTTCTTTATATACTCTATGTATAATTATATATTGAAGATTATCTTATATTTTGTTTCTTAAATTAAAACTAAAAACTTGTAACATTTAAAAATATATATTTAAAAAAACCAAAAAAATAATTTAAAACTAAAAACACAAAAGTACTCTAAGTAGTCTACTCATTTTCTTTACTCTACCTCATGTGATCCTTTGTGGCTCAACCCCTACTACTTGCATACTATACACATTCTTCGTAGAGTATAATAAGTTTTAGCTCACATACATTTATTTGTTAAATCATTGTTATGGCTTAATTGTTGAAATAGCATTTGAGTAGGGTGCTTACTGTGCCGAGAGAGCAGACGATACAACGATTGTCGAATCCGACTTGTCGGACACCGCATACCCTCCATAATCGGACTTTGGCATCCTGATCCATCATGCATTTCAAGAGGATCGGTGAAGAACTTGGAAGGTCAGCAAAGGTATACGACTGAGCAAGTGATTGATAGTGTGTGTCGTATGTGTAAAATATAGAGAAAATAATAAAGGGAAGTCACAAAGAACCACCCTGAGGAAGAAGACAATCGCGGATGGAGGAATTAGCCGAAGATTGAGCTCTAAAGGATCCTCGGGTCTTCACTCAAAGTCTAAACAAATGTTGACCCCAAGCAGTAGCAAGAAGGTACGACTGCAGCATGTTCGGAGTGGTTTCGTATCATGCTGAGGAAGGGATCCTTCATTTCTCAACATCTCTCTCTCTCTCTCTATCATAAAGGAAGACAAAGGTTCTCAAGGACATCTCACACTAGGGGCAAATCTAGGTGGAAGTTGGTGGAGGAGATGGTTTTGTTCAGCTGACTCAGGTGGTTGCACGGGTGGTTTCAACCACTTGGAAGTTTGATTAGTTCGAAGGAAGTAGAAGAGTAAGGGTTTGGCGTGAATGAGGGTTGAGAAGAGATAATAGAGGTACCATAAGCATGCAAAGATGATAAATGGATCAACGAGGAGAAATTGGGAAAGTTGCTCTGGCAAAGGGTTGCATCCCTTCTCAAAGGCAGCTGTCGGAGGTATACGATGCACGGTCACCATTGGATTAGGTGATCCAACAGTCCACACTACGGAATGGTTGGATGGATGTGATCCACTTGATTAAAAAGATCAAGTGGTCAGTGGAGCAACGAGGATGGAATGATCAGGGCAGTCTGATCAAAAGACCGGGTAGCTCAGGAAGGAGGCGGGAGCCAATGAAGGGCTAGCAATGTGTAGGAAGCTGATAAGGCCACATGGGCCAATTAGAAAAAAAAATAATTGAATAAAATCTTATATATTGGGTAATAAATAATTAGAGGCTAATAAAAAATGTTCAACACAAAAGTTGTTTATCTTTTTTAGATCTACAGCTTGCATGTAGAACTCGAAGATAAAATATATAATATATATACATACTCATTATTTTTTAAGTAATTTTTAATAAAACACTGATTTTATTTTGTATTTTTGGTTATTTTTATATAATGAATAATAGACAATATATTATATTCATTATCATACTAATTTTTACAGTATTTTTAATGATGAACAATATAGAAAATACAGGGAACCTTAAAAATGTATATTATATACTTATTTATATATAGTAATTAACCTTAATTAATTACAAGATGTTAACTATTAAATTCAAATATCTAATTATTATATTAATTGATTGATTTAAGATGGAGTGTAAATTATTAAAAATAATGATGCAGAATTTGAGATTCATCACAATCCAATTGATTATTAGGATTGCAATCCTAACTGTCCGAGAAAAATATAAAAGGAGATCCAGACCATGCCTTCCTCATTCAAATTGTCCCTCTACCCAGGTGACATCCTTATTGGTGGTCATTCTTTCCCCACTATGTTACATGGATGGGTTGGCCAATCGCATCTAGAGGTTCTTCATCTTCGGTTCCTCGGAATTACGAAGGAGTAGGATTTTATTTTTGGAATTTAGTAGGGAAGACATGAAGATCAACTCTCTGGATTACGGAAAGCACATGACTCATCCCCATGCCTGCAATTGTTGTCTCCATCGGATCATACTTGGGACAAGAGGTCTCTTAGTTTAGAAATTCAAGGATCGCGAAAAACCATCGAAATATGTCCTTTTATTCATGTGATCATGATGGAAGGGTTGGGAATGGTTCTCAATCCATGTGATTCCATGGAAATTTTATGAATTATATATTGCTATCTCGACTCCTATAATGAATTTGTTTTGTTCAGATCAGGGTACTGAATCTCATGAAATTTCAGCCAAATTTCGCTGAAATTTTGGTTCCAATGGACTCAGTATATTGAAATCCATATACAAGTCAATTTCTCGGATTTCGACTGAAATCTTGTGAAATATCGTCGATATTTCGGGTCCTCTCGCCATCTCGACCAAAAAAGAGAATCTTGTATTAAAAAATCTGCATGTTGTTGAGATGGACCGAAATATTGGTCGAAATTTCCCCATTTGGACAGACTCTTGGCTTCTTTGGTTCTCCAAGCTTTTCCAAGTCCTTGTTTCACCCTTTTCATCAAGGTAAGCCAAAATTGATCAAATCATCATAAATTTCTTCAATTTTTTAGGGTTTTTGCTCCTAAGATGTTGTTCTCTCTTGGTGTGGTTTTTTTAGAGATTTTGATACGTAGCTTGATTTTTGGAGATCAAAATTAAGGCTTTTGTGTTTTAATGCACAATAATGATGCGTTATGAATGTATTTACTCGAATCTCATGTACAACATCTAGTAAAGCGTATTTGGGAATAATTTGTGTGATTTATGGAAGAGAAAATAAGGGCTTTTGTCTGTTAATGTGGAATCATGATGAGTTCTTCAAAGATAAACTCAGATCTTAAGTTTTGGACGTAGAAAACATGTTTCAGATTTTTTTAGTAAATGATATATTAAAATAGAGTTATTCCGAAAATAAAACCTTAGATCTATGTGTTATTTTATATGTTTATATCTTCTAGGTGAATTTTCTCGAAAATAGTCCCCTAATTGTTAGATCCAAGACCCTAATGTATAGATGTAAGGTGTTTTTTGGTGAAAATCTGAATACTCCTAGGATACTTTCAATTCCAAACACAAATATTTTACGACTTTGTGAATATGAGGTATTAGAAAAATTAAAATGTATTAGTTCCAAAAATTAAAACAAAAAATAATAAGTTAATTCTTAATTGTTCGCATCGTATGGCTCATGAAAGATTATTTTTGAAATTTCGCATAGGTATCGGTGATCATCATAATGGCACATTCTATATCAGGATCTGACAGTTCTGAGGATCAAAGGGGAGATTTTAGTGGGGACATTGGTTGGAGGTATGCCTCCGCTCCTGATGGCAACAAAATGAAACCACAATATAATTTCTGTGGGAAGAAGTTGGGAGGAGGGGAGATCACGAGGATGAAGCAACATCTTGTTGGCAACAACAAAAATGTTGCCAAGTGCACTTATTGTCCCAAAGATGTGAAGGACAAGGTGAAGGCTAGCTTGGAAGGGAACAAGGATAAGGAAATAGAGGGGCAAGAAGGGATGAACAATTTAAAGAGTTCATGCTTGAGAAATAATTCAACGTCCTCTCAGATTCAGATGACGATGACTTTGTCTACCCACTGACATTCAAACAACAACTGAGAGGAGGGCTTGTAGGAGGGCAATAAAAGAATAAATGAGCGAGTTCGAGAGGAGAGAACTCGGTGGTGCACGTGGCAACTTCTATGGTGCAGGTAGCAGTGGGAGTGGTTCTGGAGGTGCACCAGTACCACCACCCACCAAAAAATACAAGGGAAATGGAATTGAGCCCTTCTTGACGAGGAGCGGATCCATGCAATACAAACCAAGCAAGGATCCAAGGAAGAAGGCAGTGAAGGCCATGTTTAACAATGCACGAGAGAGGGTCGGAAAGGCCATCAGCAAGCTCTTCTTTGGGGAGAGCATTCCTACCAACGTTACTAGTGGGCTATTCCTCCAACATGCCATTGATGTGATCGTTGCAGCAGGAACGGGAGTGAAGGCTCCCACATCCTAGGAGATAATGAACAAATATCTTGGGATGGAGAAGGAGGAGATGAATGAATACATCGCCGAGCTGAGGAGGAAATGGCCAGAGTATGGGGTGACGTTGATGTGCGATGGGTGGACAAGCTATACGAGGAAGCAGATCGTCAGCTTCCTTATTTATTGCAATGGAAAGACAGATTTTTGAAATCCGTTAATGCATTCGAACATGTAAAAGACCACAAGTACCTGTTGAAATTGATGAAGGACAACATCAAAGATGTTGGGAAAAAGAACATTATTCATATTGTCATGGATAATGGCAGCAACTTCAAGAAAGCAGGTGAAACAATAATGAAGTCCAGTAGCTACGACATTTGTTGGAAACTGTGTGCTACACATTGTATTGATTTAATTCTAAAGGACTTCAGCACGAGGACGCTCGTCTCAAGGGTAGTGGAGCAAGCACGGACGGTCACCACATTGATTTACATCCACCCCAAAGTGTTGGCATTGATGAGGCGGGCGTACAATGGTAAGTTGGTGAGGAATGTTGATGAATATGTGATTCATCACTCTAAAAGTTGAAAATAAGGCTTTTTTTCTCGAGTAATTAGCTGCATATTTCCACTTATATTGCGTAATTAGCATCCATGCATGTGTAAATAATATGTGCATTAAATAGGCAGCCAAATTAACTTGTAAATATTCACCTGTATACTAACTAAAATCACCTATTTGTATATATTTTATACTAACTCCAAATATAATAAAATCAACTTTATAGTGTATATATTACTAACACTAATAAAAGGAAAATATCAGAAAAATACTAACTTGTAAAATTGTCCGATAAAACCCAAATCCAAGTTTGAGATTATGAATCTTAAAATGTGCATATCTCTCTCATACAATGTTCGATTTAGGTCAACCCTCTTTTAAAGTAATATACATTCAACGACCTTCAAAACAAGACCAATTTCATTAAATCGGAGATCGCATGTGAAACTTGGGTTTTGGGCTCCTATTGCATATTGTACATATTGATCTTTTTGCCCTTGTATTTTATCTTTTTGTTTTCATAATTATTAAAAAAACTAAAGAAAATAGATTGATTTGTAAATATTCCTTTCATATTTTATCTATTTTTATTTTGATTTTTCTCTTATTTAAAAATGACAAAAAATTGCAAAAGATAAAAATGCGGTATTTTATACCTATAAGATACCACCCAAAAAAACTTTTTATACAAATGACTTCCTTTGATTTTTGACCCTTTACGAAATTGGTAGATATTGTCGAGACGAGCAACTTTTGTGTTGATCACTTTTTAATTTGACCTATTTTAATATTTCTTTTCGATTTTTCTTTTGATTTAAATTTGGATTTTTTGGGAGCGGTACGTGGCCGCTCCTGGAGCCGCCACGTGTCCCTTTTTTATTTTCGGAATTTATTTTATTTTATTTATTTATTTATTATTACTACTTATTTACATTTATTTTTATATTTTTATATTTTTTATTTTTTTATTTTCAACCTTTATTTTCCCTTCATTATTTTTAGCAGCCTACTATTTACTTTATTTATTTTATTTTATTTTCCCCCTTTTTACTTCTTCTCTACACCAACTTGTTCCCCACACCAAGTCACTTTCTCCACCACTCCATGTTCTCCACTTCTCTTCTAACTTCCTCCTCTTCCTCTTTTTATTCAGATCTCCTTCTTCATTCATCATCATTCGTCATTTCGAGAGAAGAGAGGTCGAACCCCTCTAACCTTCAGGTGACAGCTATAGGAGACGAGTTGAGCGACGACAACCTCAAGGCGAGATTCGATGGTATGCACTACCGTCACGAGCTTCACAGAGCTCGTTGAAGCTTCAGAGCATCCGCCATCTCCTTGAAGCGATGACAGGAGTCGTGGTCCATCTCCTCTGATATCCAGCAAACCACAGATAATCTTCTATCTCTCTCTATTTTCATTTCGTCATTTTTTTCTCTAACGTCATTTGCTTATCTTATTTGTTATCGCATTCTCATCACCACATCATGTTTTTACATCATACCATTACCACCAATCATCTCAATCACCACCATCACTATGAGCATCATCACCATTTTTTTCCATTTCATCCATACATTTTTTTCCTGTTTAAAAAAGTACAAAAAATAAATTACAAAAAAATTAAAAAAAAAGAATAGGAGGAAGCAGCTGCAGCCGCCACCGCCCCTGCCTCCATGAACTCCGCGCCGGCCGCCACTGTCTAGCCACAGCAGGTGCAGCACCCCCCTCGATGCGGCCAGTCGAGCCCTTCCACCCTCCTGCGAGCGCGGACCACCAGCCGCACGTTGCCCAGCAGCCCACTACCTCATGTACTCCACCGCCAGCGCCCCCTGGTCGCGCGCTCATTGCACCTGCACCCCTGTTCTCCCTCCGTGTAACCGCAGACCTCCCCGCGACTGCAGCGACGCGGCGCACCCACAGTCCAGATCCCCACGAGTGTCGCCCTCTCACGCCACATTGTGCGCCTCCAACAACGCCCCCTCCGCACCCCTTGTGGCTGCCAGTCCTCGACTCTCCCTGGGGACGCGTCCTCCACCACGCCTCGGCCCATGGGACAACTGCGCACCCTCCGCCCGTGCGTCGCCGCAGCCCCCGCGACCTCTAGAGCCGGCCTTCGCTACCATCCAGCCGATGGCGATCGCCGTCTCCACGCAACCGCAGCGTGCCACCCCTTGCTCCACGCCACCCTAGCTCCGATCCTCTACGCCGCGCATTGCCTACGTGGCCCTAGGCTGTCACTCCCCCTCGACGCGCTAGCACGCTGCCGCAACCGTCCCTGCCTACACGCCTTGCCCTAGCATGGGAATTGGGAAGGGTGGGTTCCATTCTTGGAACCCACGTAAGGTCATTTCCTTTTTTTTATTTTATTCTTTTTGGAAAATTTGTAACTTAGGCTGGTATTTTTAATTATTTGCAAAACAGACTTTGCATGATAATTTGGGCATCTTTCTTGCATCATTTATTTAAATGAAAAATAGGACATTGTTGATCAATCGATTCTTTATCATTTGGATATTTATTTACATTTTTGTGGGCACTGAATAATTTATTAAAAATCAGAGTTTGAAATTAAGTGATATTTTACCCATTTTTCCTCTGAAATTCGTACATAATTAAATATTGCTCGAAAAAATAGTGAAAAATTCATATTTGATTCATCTAGTTGTGCTTTAATTACATTCCAAATTTCATCTAAAATGGATTGTCCTTTGCATAAAATAAATCGTTTGGTGATTTTTGTAAATGATTTTTAATTAAATCCACAAATAATATTTTTTTGAAATTTCAACTCTCCTGGATTGTTCATTAAAACATTTATTTGAGATAATTTTTCTTCTAGATGATTTTATTTCATGGATTAATTAGAAATTAAACACTAACAATCACTCTATTTTCATTAAAAAATTCATAAAAAAATCATATATTGTCAGAAAATTCCAAAAAAATAGTGTAGCTTCGTTTCACCATATTTAATTTCAGTAAAAACTTCATAATTTTTGCATTCTGTTTGCACAAAAAATTGAATAAAAACCCCAAAAAAGTTTGCATCTTTCATTTGTGCATCTTAATCCCAAATCCAAAAAATATATATTTTCCTTTCATCGTTGGATTAGGTTTACATGAAAAATAAAATTTGACTGAATTTAGATCAATTTAATATTAAAATTAATTTGGCTAAGGTCTGTGTTTTCTTGTTAACTTAATTCAATCGTATTTTGCATTTGGCATTTTTGTTGCATAAAAAATAACAAAAAAATCCCTCTTGGAAAACAGTGAGCCAATTCCTCTAATATGATCCGAAGTTATTCCTTTGCCTTCTTGAGTCGACCTTGGAGCTTGTCTAGGTTAAAAATACAACAAACCACACACTAATTAATTAATTGATTGATTTATCGATTCGTGCGGTTATTTTTTGATCGATCTTGATTGCTCGACTACATCAATAACGACACACATTTAATTAATTAAAATGGGCGATTCAGCGAGTCAATCAAATGGCGTTGTTACTGGGGAGGCAAACGACTTGGGATCATTTTAGAAAAGATAGATTAAGGTTTTTCATTCATTCGGGTAGTCTAACCCCCGATCCCATTTGTAATTATTCCATTTTTTCAATTATTTTTCTTTTTGTTTTTTTGTCTGTCTCTCTCTAACATATTTTTTTATCTTTTTGTGCGAGGTATCGGTGGACTTGGAGCGGCTTTCTTGAAGTCGACGCATCTCGAAGTGCATCGGAGGCCGACGATTCGTGGATCGAGTCGGCTGTTGAGACGGCAAAAAGATCTTTATAGAGAGATTTCCATTAACTTGTAATTATATATTTAAAGCGGTTCCCATTTGGGTTCTTGCGTGTGTAACCGAATAAAAAGGAGACTCTCTGTGTTGTGTGGCTGCTTTACATAGGATAGAACCTGCACTCACAGCTCCTAGAGCTTCCTAGGACTATTTGTGCTCGTAATATCTAGGACCACACTTCACCATTAAAAGACGCACTTAGACCACGAAACTTAGCCAAATTTAACTTATTCTTTACTCGCTAATAGAACTGTCTGTCTAGGAGAGGCTTTTTGTCGATTGCATTTATTTAGCATAAAATTTCAATTATGTTTTGCATCTCGCATGTAGAGAGCAAGGATCATTGTAAGTCTTCTAAACTTGGCATACATCATCGTTTTATCGTGCATCGGCTTTTCTCGACTCCTTCCCCTTGATTTTCTAACTTAGGATTGAAGGAAATTGGGACTAGACGATAGGCATTTCTTGTGTGTTGGACTAATCAAGTGGTCATCTAACTTAAAATCAGGACTGCTAAACAAGGTGACCAAAAATCACATAAAATTGGAAATTCTGTTTGTGGGAGAATAACCCCGTCCTTGATTTCAGGCTAAGTGAGGGTACAGACTGTGTGTGCACACCCTAAGATAGACCCAAAATCCCCACCTTCTATATCACGTATCCCGATCCTAGCAGATATCACAGGCTGAGCTATTTGAGGTTCGACTGACCAGCACCAAGTAGCCTCCTCCTGCTTTGACAAGTAGATAGGGGTGAAATACCGGTGCACTGTGACAAGTTGCTAGTAACCCTTTGGGGTAAAGTTATAAGCCTTGTCAGCCTCCACCTACTTCGGAAGGTAGATATGGGAAAGTCCTTGAACTTCTCAGCTGGTGATAGGAGCGAAGAAAGGAAGGGCATCGGTATCTTAGGAGACATGTTAAACAGGGGAGACGCATACGGCTTTGAGCCGACTTCCCTTTAGGCCATGTAATCCTTGCTATTTGCTTGAAAATCACATTTATAATCAACCAGACTAATCGGACCCGGCTTCGGGTCCTTCACCGTGTTGAGTGTGAACTTAGGGTTTGCTCTTGCGTTTGTCTTTGTGTCTGTCTGTGTGCTTTATCCTGTGTAATTGCACATTTTTACCCCGATCTGCTTACATTCATCCTTTCCTCCTCAAGATATCAGGATATTGGTCCCCATACCCTGAGACCTCTGGTCATTCCTCCTCGACCATATACCGTTCATCTTCGCCTTCTCCTTCTTCCATGTATCCTCCGCCATCCACAGGAGACCATTACCTGTGGTCGGTTCCACCTCGACCCGATTATGAAGTCAGAACTTCAACTGACTTCTCCACTTCTTTGCATTTCTCACCTACTCCATATTCTAACACTCCGGATCCACTTACATCTTGGGATGACTGCCCTTATTCTTGAGAGCTTGCTGGAATCAATGAACCATACGAACAGCAAGCCACTGCTGAGATAGATGATTGGCAGAATTATCCACCCCCACATACTTCATTTCCTCTTCATATGAATGATGGGACAAGTCAACGAATCATACATACACATCTTGACTTGACTTTAGGGTCAACTTGGTCAATCGAACAACCCGAATGGAGAGGCATGCACATTATAATCTTCCTGACTTGATTGACCCTAGTAATCAAGCCTACATTGACCAGCCTTTATATCACACATTCAGAGAGCCTACTCATTCAAGGGCTTGAACTCATGAGCAAGACTTACCAGTCCCCTGCTCATTGACTCCATTACATGAGGCTCCGACCGATATCTGCCATTCAAATGGTCCATACTCGACCCAACATTACATTCAAGAGTCTAGGTATGTTGAGTATGAGACCCAATATCTCAGCAGTATCCTCCAATTGAGCATAACTCTCCTATAATTCGTCATGAGAATTTTGTGGAGGATGACAACTCTAGACTTATTGAGAAAAATGAATCATTTGTAACAAGTTGAGAGATGTCATGGAAATATTGCACTCAATTTCTTCCAGCTTGGGAATAAAAGTGGAAAAGGATATGAGTAGTTTTGATGTTGAAAATTGAGCGGACAATAGGGAACTTATACACTCTGTATAGCTGGAGTTAATTCTACATCCCTCTTCTACTAACCACTTACCCTTCAATCCAGAGTCTAACCATTAGTTCATCAAAAACACCAAAAAAAATGAAAATCTAAAAAAGACCAAAAAATTTAAAAACAAGAAAAACTCATAAAAAAGAAAATGAAAAAGATCTAAAAAAATTGGATCCTACCCTAAGGGAATCACTTGATAAGGAATTGATTTTTAATCTTCCCTTAATAAAGGTCATAGATCACTTCCCCGACCTCAAACGATTTGAAGTAAATTGATACCCAAGAGGTCGGGCAATAAGAGGACAAGGATTGGCAGCACATAGTGTCTATGGCTACCTCCTTGGTGATGGGGAGAAAGACCAAGAGTCGCAAAGTGAAGCGGTTGCTTAGGTTGAATGTGAAATCAAAGACACTACCTTTACCCATGCAAGAATCGATGATGACTCTCCGATAAATATCCTCCCGACCTCTATGTTTGACAAGATCAAACTCAGACCATTCAGGAAGTCGAGAGAGATCGTTCAACTAGCTAATCGACCTATCAAACGGTCGAGAGGAAATATTTCAGTCATCATTACTATCCAAGGTTCTCTACTCCAAGTAGACTTCACAGTCATTGACATTGAGCACTGAGGAGAGTTTACCCAGTCTCCAATTATTCTCGGGAATCCATTCTTAGCCTTGGCTAAGGTGACTATAGATTGCAAGACTGGGGACATCGATTTTACAGCATTGGAAGCGCTTTGACCTCACCCATTCTCTGATACACTTTAATCAAAAGTGACCCGCATATCTGAAGACAGCCATTACCATAGATAGATAGATGAGTCCCGTCTCTCTACTACACCTGAGATATCGACTGTCTTAACGACCATTGGTTTAGAAACTTCCCACACCTCCACTCCACCAACTGTTTGCACCACAACCGTGACATCTTCTAAGGAGAACTCACGACCCGAAGCTATCATTGAGTCGGACATGACTTTTGTTGATAGCCTAGACCATTTTGATGATCCGACACATGAGACCAATAATGCCAAGCCAACTGAGATCACTAGTACCTTCTCGAGACGTGTGTTGACCCTTCAAGAATATTATAATATGAATGATGACTCGTCTGATGAGGAATCCATGGTCAGCACCGCACCACATCCTGGACCTTTAAAGCAGACAACCAAGACTAAATTGATCCCATACAAAAACACGATTGCTCCCTCCTCTGGCCACTTATCTAATGAGAGGAAGTCGAGAAATGATTCCTCGAGGAGTTCCCCTGAACCTCTCAAGGCGTGTCGCTCTCTACTCCCTTTCAATGATTCAGGTTCTAGAAAATCGACTAAGAAAGTCTCCTTCAATATACTAGGGAAGGAATTTTCTATGGAGTCCTCATCAGGTCTGGATGAGGTGATTTATATGAGTGAGCTCAGCTCAACTGTTCTTAAACCATATCTGAGCAAGCAGTCGTGTGTCAGCCTGTGTTGGACGATCCCTTCAACTCACTACTATTCATTTGAGGACGATTCCGACAACGACACATATGTATATTTTCCACCTCCTCGCTCCCGCAAGAAGGTTCGTCACAAACGTTCTTGATCCTTGTACATTCTAACTCTTTCTTGTATATATTTTTTCCCTCCCTCCCCAATTATTCGAATCACTTGCCCCGGCTTCATATCATTTCATTTTATGGCTATACTTAGGTTGACCAGATCCTAAGTATGGGGGGAGAGTGACCCGAGTCTTTTCACTATTCTCTATGATGAATCCACATTTCATCATCTTTATTCTATCATTTTGGCCTCAAAATCCTAGGCAATTTCATGTAAATACCCTTAATTCCAGCATCTTAGCATCCATGCATGTGCATGTAAATAGTGTATACAATATAGTTGTTAAAGCCAAAATTATAGAATAAATAAAAGAAAAGAAAAATAATAAAATATTGTAAATATTTTATGACCCGAAACCCCAAGACCTACGCATCTCGATGACTAGGTCGACAAGGAATAAAGTAGGGGGAGATAAGGGCCAGAATACAATAAAGATTTCACTCATTCTTTAGTCATTTTGGGACCTATTTTTGGTTTCACTTTTTACCTCAAATAAAAAAACTTTTTACATGAAAATTGTAGATAATTAAATAAAGAAAAATACAAAAATTTTTTCACTCAAAAATATTATACAGATAAAAAGTTATGATCTGAATAAAAATCCAAAATACCAACTTCCTAGACTTGTATCTTGCAAATAAAAACTCGAAATGCATCAAACTCACCTTTAATTGTATATAATTTTAAATAAGCTATTCAATAAAGTGGTTTCATATTTGACGGAGCTACAGTTTGAAAGTTGAGTTTTGGACCCCTATTGTATACTTGTACAGATTAAAATATTCATTTTATTACTTATTCATTTTTTCATAATTTTATATTTTTATAATTTTGTAAATAATATTATAATAAATTTGTATATTAAAATCAGAATAAAAACTCAAAGAAAACATAAAATAAAATACTTGTATATATAGCATACCTTGGTATAATACCTATACTTATACCTATAGAATTACTATTTATATTTTATTAAGTGTAAAAAAATACATCAGAAAAATAAAATAAAAATATATTTATTTGTATAAAAATATTCTATAAATTTATAGAATAATAAACAAAATTAAAGAAAGTAAATAAACAAAATAAAAAGAAAATAATAAAATGTATAGATATATGTACCTATATAGGTCATAAAAAGCAACTTGTAATTATATATCCCTCATAAAAATAAATAAAAATCACCATAAAATTTTTTATAAAATAAGAAACATTTTTCATTTTATAGCCTAAAATAAATAAAATCATTTACTATTTTATTTTGATTTTACAAATAATTTTCGGCTGGAATTTCCTGGTTGGTCCACGTGGACCAACTAGGTGCGGTCAAGTGTTGACCTCGGTCAACTCCCTGACCGCGGCCTGCCAGCCTTCTGACAACGTGATTTCCTCCCGATTTCGCCTAATTTTCAAGCTGAATCCCTTCGTCTTCTGCCCTCAATTCCTTCTTGGGAATTCTTCCCCGATCATCACTGAGCCACGCCATACATTCAGATAACGCCATACCCTCATCATGCGCGCGTGCTCTTGCTCCCAACGCCACGCCACCACCTTGTACATAATGGACCCGCCACCTTCGAGCTCCATTTTGAACCCTTTTTGTCTAGTAATCCTCCTTCCTTTGGCGTGCTTCGTGTTGCTGGAGGTGACAGCTCCGCAACCATCCCTTCAGGCGAGTCGAGGAGGCCTTGAAGCGGCTCCACCATCTCTGCCGACCACCGACGTCGAGGTTCCCCTTCTTTTTCTCTCCGGCCATTGAGGTATCCCCTTTTCCCCATTTTCTTGTCGTTTCTTTTATTCCCCGTAGTTCTAGGATCATTTCCCCCCTTCGATCTTCGAGTTCCGTCCACCAAATAGCCTAATCGTACCCCCTCGTCGGAGCGCACCTCCGGCCAACTTCCATCCGGCTCGCTCCGCCTTCAACCGCAACTTCACGGGGTCCAGGCATTTTGCCCTGGTCTTCTTCACTCTTTTTGCAGGTCAAGCGCACATAACGACACCTGGAGTGCATTTTGGAGCGCTCGCCGGAGATACCTGGAGCTCTAAGCTCCGACACCTTCGCGCCAGCGCCACAGAGCTTCTCCGACGACGTTGAGCCCTCCAGAGAATAGGGCGACCTCCCAGGAGCACGCCCGACCTTCTTGTACGTGTCCAGACCGCTGGAGACTCGAGATCGAGCTCGGGGAAGTTCGCCTCACCGGCGTTCGTCTATGTTCTTCCCCCTCGCTTCTCCGCCGTCCGATCAGAGGCCCGCTCCAGTTTGATCCTCCACCATTGGATCTCGCCCGTTCGCTGTCGTTCGATCAAGACCCAGGATCTAATCCTGGCCTCTCATCTGCGAAGTGGTATCGGTCGTCCACGACTCGCCACGTGTCAAGAAGAAAATATCAACCGTTGGATCTCCAGGCGTTGGGTATTTTGTAACTACACCCTCGCCCATTTTTGTATTTTAATTTAGTCCATAAACTTTCATTTGTAGTTTAATTATTTCTGTAATATTTGCATTTAGACCCCTGTAAATTTTATATTTGCATTTAGGTCCAGTCCACGTCACCTCACGTGACCCGTGCTAGGTATTTTGCAAGGACCCCCTAGGGTTTGTCTATTTCGATTTAGTCTATGAACGTTTTATTTAAGTGGCAATATTTTGGTAAAATGGCATCTGAGACCCTGAAACTTTGTAAAATTGCAAAAATACCCCTATTAGGTCATGTACCCCATGCGCGTGAGTTTGGACATTTTGCAGAGAACCCCCTCCGGGCTTGGGTATTTATTTTTAGTCTAGAAAATTGTGTTTAACGTTATATATTTTTGAAAAAATTGCAAGTAGGCCCTTGGACTTCTGTGTATTTACATTTATGCTCTTGCTAGTGTTGTATTTTTGCTTGGATATTTGCATTATTTTATGCATCATTTTAACTCGTAAAATTACCAAAAAAATACCATAGGCTCATGTTACATTGTAGTTTAACGGCATAATTTTAGTTTGCATTTTTATTGAATTTTCATATTTATTAAAAATAAAAAACATGCATTTTCAGCACTGTTTGTATTAGAAAATACATAAAAATTATAAATGTCTTTTAAAAATTCCAAAAAATATTATATTTTGTATGTTTTAGCTTATTTTATTTTCTGACCAAAAATCCCTAAAAATTACAAAAGAAAACTGTCAAAAATAGCAAAATTCTAAAAATCTTCATAAAAATCTATAAAATTCATAAAAACTCCAAAATTGTGTTTTCTGTCTCTAAAATTTCCTTATCTTATTATTTCTCTATAAAAATTAATTTGGGAATTTTTGCCCCTGTTTGTATTTTATTTCTATATTTCTGTCTCGCATATATATTGTATTCACTGTTTACTAGTATTTTTGTTTTTAAAAATACCAAAAAATTAGGAAAAATATAGAAAAAACACAAAAACATTAGAAAAATATAAAAAGCCCAATAAGATTTTATTTCCTTATTTTTTCTATTTTTACCCATTTTCTCTATATATTGTATCCCATTTTCCTTTATTGTATATATACTTCATTATTGAAAAATAAAAGATAATATATGTATATATAATGTAAAAAGAAAATAGAAAATCAGAAATTAAAAACCAAAATATAAAATTATAAATGAAAAAGAAAAAATTAAAAAAAAATTAAAAACCCACCAAAATGGCACTTGTAGGCGTTTGATCACTTTCACATCCTTGTGCACTATTGCCTTATTCTATCTTGTCTGCTCCCTGTGTTCGAAACTCGACACATACTTGCACTATACACATATTTTGTAGAGTTATAATAAATTTTAACTCCACATTCGCTTCTCATTGTTTGATTTAATTTTCATGGGTTAATTGTTGATTAAATCTGTATTTCTGAGCGGTCAACTCTTCGACTGTGTTCCCTCCTTGTGTGGAATACACGACCACCTGATTTTTGGGTTCATCAAATGGCGATGTTGTCAGGGAGCAACAGCGTATAGAACATTCTTTTGTGATTGATTGTGAAAATTTGCCTACCTTTTTACCTATTTGTTTGATTATATTGCTTGACTGGTCTAATCACCTTTTTGTTGGATTTTTGTGCGAGGTACCGCCGAGCGAGGGAAGCGTCCTATCCTAGGCGCTTGTGCACCCACATGACAGCTCACTCAACACCAAAGAGAACTTGGAGGCTTGAGAAGACCATCATTTCTTGTAGAGTTTTTAGTTTAAAATATTTGTAATTTGAAGTGAGAGAGAGAGACTTAATTTGTAATAACTTGGACTCTCTAGGACTCTCGGGCCTAATTTCCAAGTGTTTGTTCACTTGAGGGCTCACCGTGGTTTTGTGTTTTTCACGGCTTTCTTGTTTTTTATTTTTATTTTGTTTTCATGAGGATTTAGCCCCTAGACATAGGAATTTTTGTTGACTGTGACGACTTAAGAAGCGAAGTCTCAATCCCTAATATCTTGCCTGCACCTATAGATCGTAATTGGACTTGGCTAGAAATCAACTGAAAAGGCTATTGACTTGGACTAGAGACCACGTGCCGAGAGGAGTCGTATATAGCGCGTGCAGGATCCACTGTGGTGGACACCGATCGGCTCCCAAGACCAGACTCCGGTCTCTCTTTCTAGTCATAGCTACATGTGATTCACGTTAATAGAAGTTGCTTATCTATGGACGATTTTCTCATGCATGTATTTAGGTAGTTTTATTTATTGTCTTTAATTTATGCGCGGATCACTTTGCATGTAGAGTGCTGGCGAAAAGGTACGAATCCCTATCCCTGCATTAATCATAGATTTTGACCGCGCATCGGCTTTTCCGCTTTCCTCCCCCAGTTTTGTTGGACTTTAAATAACAAGGAAATGGGAAAATTCTTTAGACGATGATTGTTCAGAAAAATACATAAAAAGTGAAGCAATAAAATTGGGTCTGCTAACACAAACTAGACCTTAAAACTCATCCCACCAAAAATTTTGTCTTGGGAGAGTAACCCCCTCCTTGTTTGATTTATCTGCTGCGAGAGAGTGACCCGACACTAGGATAGAGCCACGCCTAAAATTCTGGTTGACTATTGATCGTGGTTAGTCGTTCTCCTGTGAGGATCTCTCTGGTAACCAGTAAAGCGGACCACGACATCCTTAGCAGAGTGAATTTGTGGGAACAATCGGGTTACAGTCTGTGATTCATACTGGTTGGGAAAGATCTAACGTGGATCGAGACAGTCGGCTAGGAAAGTAGGGTACCTAACAGGTCGCTCTAACGCTCTGATAGATTGACTGATCACCTAATAAAATTTGACAAGATAACAAACCTAACTTTCACGATCATCAGCTTAAGAGTTGTGTAGGTGAATTGGGGGTTTGATTGACCATCTTGTTTGCATTCCAGATCTCATCTGCCTTTCTCTAGATCAAGATGATGGGAAGGAGATCCCTTAGGCCACGTCTGGTGGCACCGCTATCGAGCACTCCTCCTTTTTCATCTAGGTCAGCATCGGGGAGTTTAGACCCACTCTCCGAGCCCGAATTCACGTCCACCCTATTCTCCCTCGACCACCCCTCTTCTTCTATCAGTCCAGAGGTGTCAGAATTTACTGCAGAATAGAGTTCAAAACATTTGACGGCACCTGGTTGGATTCTTTTGAATTTGCAGAAACCCAGAAATGGAAGGTAGAGAGGAACACCCAGATGAGCAGAGATCACCTCCATACATATATGATCAAGCTGCCATCAACAATTCACTGCTAGCCTCCCTGGAAACCATGCAGAGACAGATTAAAGACCAGGGAGTGGTCATGGGTGAAATCATGAGGGAGATGTGTGACGGACGAAAAGAACGAAATGGGCGCGATGATATACCAGACGAAGAACCTAACCAGGAGAGGCCAGCCTCGAGGACCATAAGGCAGTTGCACAACCCTGGTGCAACCCTCACGCACCGATGGAACTGACTCCCTCCCATCTATGGAGACTCCGAGCTTCGCCCACATACCATTCAGCTACTGCCCAAATTTCACGGGCTGGCCACTGAAGAACCTCACCTCCATCTGCAAGAATTTGAAATGATATGCAGTACAATCCATGACAGGTTTGTGACTGAGGATACCATCAAAATGATTGCCTTCCCGTTCTCCTTGGTTGATAGAACCGCATATTGGCCGGAACATTTGGGGAGGTATATCGACACTTGGGAGCAACTCCGGAACGAGTACTTGAACAAGTACTATCCACTCGACCGGACAAACGCAGTGAGAGCAATGATCAGCAATTTCATAATGATCCCCAACAAACAATTCCATGAAGCTTGGGATCGCTTTAGAGAGCTCATAGACCGATGTCCACACCATGAGATATAACAGCCCAATCTTATCCAAAGTTTCTTTTACAGGCTGACATCGGAGCTGCAGGGGCTTGTAAACGCCTCTTGTGGGGGATCCTATTTCTCCAAGGATGCAGATGCGGTCTGGGCCATCTATGAGCAGATGGCAGAAAATTCTACAGTGATGTCCTAGGTGTGACGCCCCGCTCCTCCGGCTACCGAAACCGACGGGACGGGAGCGTCGGACCTACGGTCCAAATACGCCCATGATCTATGATACTCAGTAAACCATCTTATGCACATTAGATTAACATTTGAAATATAAATAACAACATGAGAATAATATGAAATGGAAATAAAAATGCAACATCCATTCTGATCAATACTTGTCAAGTCCATGTCCATGATATGAGATACATCAGAAAATCTCAAACTTTGTAGAAAAACTCTCCACATATCTCACTACAAAGTCTCTCAGAATAACATAAAATAAAGCGGAAGTAAATAAATTACTCTAAGCAGGACGCACCCTGCCTGATGCAAATATGACGAAGAGAAGTCTGATCTCCTCAAAAGAGCGCTACTGTGGCAGTTGTTGCTCAGGTACACCTGTTGGGTTCACACGAGGGTAACGTTATGAGCAATTGCCCAGTAACGAGACAAATATTATAACGACTAAAGTAGGGGTAAGAAAAGAATGTATACCCAATTTTATTTAATGGCATATGCATGTATTGAAACAATTAAGAAAGAATGCCAAGTCATTTAAAATCACATTTGATCACATTGATTTTATATAAAAAAATAATCATTTAAGTTCTACCACAGTGATCATTAATATTTTGACAAGTTGGTTAGAGTCCACAATGATATACAATATCTGGCATCCCATCATAAATTATTTCTCCTTTCTCGTATTATTTTAGCACACGTAAGTACGCGACTCGCAGGCCTCCGCTACGCGGGAACTTGTTTGTCATCTTGGATAAACCTCCAAGTATTTCCACCTCAAATTCTCCAACTTCAAACCATATCCCGGAACACCTCTCACAATAGTAATACTCGAAGAAGAATTTGATGTGGCCACATCACTTTTAAATCGAGTCTTAATATTGTGTATAAGTGCGAAACCAAGAACGCCAACCGTGCCACCTACCTACTCCGTCGAGCGACTCCGGATGCTACCAGACTGCTAGGTGCAACACATCAACCAACTCGTCCGTTGGGATCGCGGCCTTCATGGCATCTTCCCAAGACCCAAAGGTGCATGCACACTACCTTGCAAATCTAACTCCATCTATCTGATAACCACGAGATCTCACTCATTTGATGATTATTATTACATGATGAAAAGAATGTTAATTAATTATTCATGATTTCAACTGCTTGAGCAGATGATCGTTATAATTAAAGTGTCATTCTACTATAACATATCATAATAAGCTTTTGTTAATATACCTTACCCCTAGTTTATGAAAGAAAATGCGTTAACAAAGCATTCTAAATGATAATTAGAAATGATCTTTCTTTCTCACATTAAAGCTTATAATTCACATAACCCCTTTAGATTACAGATATTGTATTATAAGAAATCTGGAAGATGTCGTGTAAAAGGATTTTGATGGTTCAACAATTTTTAGTAGCTGAACGTGTATTTTGGACCAGTTAACATTAATGTATTCAACAATTAACGTTATATATTAACATTATGCTTCACCATGTCGTTATGCTTGGGCCCGTTATATAGATCAACGTTATGCTTGGCATTATAATTGGACCCGTTATATACATACGCGTATGTTAACGTTAACCTTGGTTGAGAACAAAAAAATATAAAGGAAACATAACGTGGACGCATATGTGTAACGCATCACATTAAAAATTCATCCAAAGGGTTCTTATTCCGGATACTTTACCACAAAATTAACCATTTATATGCATTAAACGTTGTACGTTAGGACATCTTGATTAAGTAAAAACTTAACATGGACGAGTATGCATTCTGTATATCCTGATACGCCCTTTCAAATCCTTTCTATTCACAATGTCTTAAATATATATTTAAATTTTAATATGCATTAACGGCTGTAGATTAGGAGTCCTTGCAATGATGTTCAGAACCACGAACATATGTTATACTTGATGTATGCAGAGAATGGCAGCAAGAATATTATGGATTAAACATCCTAACAAAAATTGTTGAATAATGGGATACATACACCCTAATATTATCAAACGTGAAAGATCATTCCATATGGATCTATAAAACAATATCGAGATGAAAACCCTTAGAATACAACCTCATACTTTCTAATATAACGAAGAAACTAATTGAAAGAAAACACGAATGCGACTAGATTTGGGTGGGAGAACAATTATAATTATGTGAATCGACCACAATAAGGGAAATGAGATATTGTGACCACTTACCATCCCTTGTGTAAAAAGACATAAAGCTATAACGATGTCCAAGAATATTGGGACAAACAAAGGTGAAAACAGTAGCAATAGGGGGTTATTATCGTTACAAAAAAACACATAAGGCTCTAGAGGTATTTTAGTGTATAGGAAAAATACGTGGACCCCAACAGCAAAAGGGGGTATTATCGTTACCTCCGAGGATGTTCCCTCGGGATCTCCTCTCACACGGAATGGTATTTCTGTCGCTCGATCGCAGCGCGGAGGCGTGCACCACGGTGACCTTGAGCTTTCCTACGTGATGGTGGTCGCAGATCTTCGATCGGAGCTCCTTCTCCGACGTCAACGGCGGCCCTCCGATGACTTCACTAACCAAGATGGTGGTGCTCCAATGAGAGGGAAGGATGGTGGTGGCTAGGGCTTTTAGAGAGCAGCCTACCATCTCCTATTTATAGAAGGAGAGGTGAATTTGGATCTCGATTCGGATCCGGTTCGGATCCATATATGGGTCCCGACTATGATTCTTAAAACAACGATAAGTTGAGCTAGGAATATCGGAATTAGGTGTTCTTGAGCTCGTTGGAAGATCTCGACGAGATCTACGAAATGGCATGATTATTCAATTATTTTGGATGTCAAAAATACTCCAGGTTTTAGGAAAAGAAAATACGGGGTTTCACATCATAAAAATCTTAAAGGAAGTCTCGTCCTCGAGACGTAGGATTTAATGTATAAGTTTTGAATGTGGTGTAGATTCAGGCATAAAAATCTTAAAGAGAACGAAACCCATAAAAATCTTAAAGAGGATTGAAATAGGGTCTCCTGAACATACCTTCAAAAAGATAGGGGTATTTCTGTCGCATATCTGCCTCAGGCTCCCAAGTGGCCTCCTCAACATTCTGACTTTGCCATAATACCTTGACTAAAGGGATGTCCTTCCGTCGTAACCTCTTGACTGCCCGGTCTAAAATCTGCACGGGTGCCTCAGGAAAAGACAAATTTGGTTCAACCGCGAGATCCTCGTAGATAATCACATGTCGAGGGTCTCGAATATACTTCCGGAGGTTTGACACATGGAATACATCGTGCACGCCTGCAAAGTGAGGGGGGAGTGCTACTCGGTATGCTACCTTCCCAATACGAGATAAAATCTAGAAAGGGCCAACGAACCGTGGTGTCAACTTGCCCTTGACACCAAATCTCTGAATACCTTTCATTAGAGATACTTTTAAGAATACAAAGTCTCCGGTATCAAATTCAAGATCACAACGTCTCTGATCAGCATAGCTCTTCTGACGGCTCTGTGCAGTCAATAGTTTCTTCCTAGCCGTTTCCACTGCTCTTGTTGTGTCCTCGATTATCTGAGTGGAATAAATACCCTTGTCACCCACTTCCTGCCAACATAAGGGAGTAGTGCATCTTCGCCCATACAATGCCTCGAAAGGTGCCATACCAATACTAGCATGGTAGTTGTTGTTATAGGTGAACTCCACTAAAGGAAGGTGATCCTTCCAAGATCCTTGCCACTCAATGGCACATGCTCTGAGTAGGTCTTCAAGGGTCTGAATTGTCCTCTCTGATTGCCCGTCAGTCTGCGGATGATAGGCTGAACTAAGACATAGTTCGGTTTTTAGGGCCTTCATGAATTCTCCCCAATAATGCGATGTAAAACGAGAGTCTCTATCAGATACAACTTCCTTGGGAATCCCATGCAAGCGAATAACATGCTGAATATATAACTTGGCTAGATCTACCGGAGTGCATGTCATGTTTACGGGAATGAAATGTGCGGACTTGGTCAACATGTCCACAATAACCCAAATGGCATCATATCCACCTACTGTACGAGGTAAGGATGTCACGAAGTCCATAGAGATACTCTCCCATTTCCGCAACGGAATAGGAAGTGACTGTAACAAGCCAGGAGGACGTTTGTGCTCTGTCTTCAACAATTGGCATGTAAGGTAGCGACTAACATGTTCTGCTACATCTCTCTTCATCCCTTCCCACCAGAAGTGTTGACGGTGGTCTCTATACATCTTGGTGCTTCCTGTATGGATAGATAATCTAGAACAGTGAGCCTCATCTAGGATGTCTCTCCTTAACTCATCATCATCAGGGACACAGGCACGGTCTCCCTTCCATAAGATGGACTCACAGACTCTAAATCCATTAAACTCCTCCTTCAGGCATCGATGGAATAAGTCTTGTAATTTCTGATCTGTTTGCTGACCATGCACAATCCTATCCCATAGTCTACTATACTTGGCAGGTACAGTTACAGCGTCTGTAGTACTATCAAAGGGGTGCTACTCACTAAGTGCTGCGAGCATATCCCACGTCTGTAGCCATGCTGCGGTGCCCCCGGTATGTGCTCTTCTACTCAAAGCATCTGCTACTACATTCCCCTTACCCGGATGGTAAGAGATAGTGCAGTCATAATCCTTCAACAGCTCCATCGATCGCCTTTGCCTCATATTCAACTCTCGCTGGTCAAAGATATATTTGAGACTCTTGTGATCTGTAAAAATCTCAAACGTTACCCCATATAAATAGTGACGCCATATCTTCAACGCGAAGACTATAGCTGCCAACTACAAGTCATGAGTAGGGTAGTTCCGTTCATGATTCTTTAATGGTCGTGATGCATATGCCACGACATGACCACGTTGCATCAACACGGCTCCTAAACCCTCCTTTGATGCATCAGTATACACTGTAAAGTCTAAAGGGCCTGAAGGAAGGGTGAGAATCGGAGCACTGGTCAGTCTTTCTTTTAGCGTACGAAAGCTTAGCTCACACTTGTCGCTCCAAATGAAAGGAACATCCTTCTGTGTCAGACGAGTAAGTGGTAGAGCTAGCTGCGAGAAGCCTCTAACAAAACGTCTGTAGTAGCCGGCGAGGCCTAAGAAGCTGCGTATCTCGGTAACTGTCTTGGGCTGCTCCAGGACATGACAGCCTCTATCTTGGTTGGATCAACTGCCACACATGCTCCTGATATTACATGACCGAGGAAAGCTACTTCGGTAAGCCAAAATTCACACTTGTTGTATTTTGCATACAACTTGTGTTCTCTGAATGTCTCAAGAATAGTACGAAGGTGCTGCTCATGCTCATGCTCATAACGTGAGTAGATCAAGATATCATCAATGAACACTACCACAAACCGATCTAAGTATGGACAGAAAATTCTGTTCATCATGTCCATGAACGCGGCAGGTGCGTTCGTGAGTCCAAACGGCATAACCACAAACTCATAGTGGCCGTATCTGGTACGAAAGGCAGATTTAAGCACATCTGTGTCCTTAATTCTCAATTGATGATAACCCGATCGTAGGTCAATCTTGGAGAATACTGCTGCTCCTTGCAATTGATCAAAAAGATCATCTATTCGTGGAAGTGGATAACGGTTCTTCACCGTCCTTTTATTCAATTGCATGTAGTCGATGCATAAACGCATAGACCCATCCTTCTTCTTTACAAAGAGGATCGGTGCTCCCCAAGGTGATGTACAGGGATGGATAAATCCCTTTTCCAACAATTCCTGCAGTTGTACTTTGAGCTCCCTGAGTTCGGCCGGTGCCATTCGATATGGAGGTATGGAGATCAGTTGCGTGTCAGGTATCAAAGTAATCTCGAACACGATCTCCCTCTCTGGTGGCAGTCCAGGTAATTCCTCTAGAAATACATCAGGAAAATCTCGTACAATTTTGACATCTTCAATCATACGATCTTCGGTAGGTAAATCCACAACATAGGCGAGGAAACCTATGCAACCCTGATCGAGCAAGTGTTGGGCCTTCAATGCCGATACATATAAGACCTCACTATCTGAGGCACGTCCATCAAACTGAAAGGTAGGTATGTCTGAGATACAGAATACTACCGTCCTCTCGAAGCAATCAAGGCATGCGTGATGTTGCTCGAGCCAATCCATACCTAAGATGACATCAAAATCTTCTAGTTGAATGAGTAAAAGATATGCAGGCATTAGGTGCCCGCCAATCTGCACTGCTACCTTCTCCATCGCTTGTCGCACTATGAGTAATTGGCCCCCTGGACCCTTGATGTAGTAAGGGGATGGAACGCAGAGTGGTTCTTTATCTAACTTGGATACTAAGCGATGTGCTAGAAAAGAGTGGGTAGCTCCCGAATCAAATAAGGAATGTAAGGATATACCATGTACTGAAATCATACCTCAAACTACAGCTCCTGAGGCGTGGGCCTGCTCCTGTGTGATTGCGTTAAACTGTCCCTGCGGCTGTGGGGGGACGTTAGAACCTGCAGCACTGAAAGTTGGTCGTAGTGGAGGATGTTGAAAACCTCGACCCCCACGGTGGAAAACTGATCCGTGTGACTGTGCAGATGAGAAAGTTGGTCGTATACTTGGTGGGTGGCCACCTGAGCTGCTGGCAAGTAAAGGACACTTGGCCTTGAAATTGCCCGGCTGTTGGCAGTGGAAACATCTGCGATCTCCTGGCTGAGAGAAGGAGCCTTCTGAGACAAGGCTAGCACCTCCTGTCTTGCGGCTCTGCGAGTGTGTCGAAGAGCGGAAGGAAGTAGTACCACGACTCGCCAAGCCCTGCCCCAAAGTAGGTGTAGGGGCAAATCTGCTAATGGTAGGAGTGGTAGCCATTGGGAGGAAACGACGCTCTCTACGAGCTCTATAGAAATCTCGACGAGCAGATCTCCCGGGCTGAGGTGGTTGGAAATGTAATGGACTCCCTTGAAGCTGACTCTAAGTTGTCTCCATCTTGGTAGCTTTAGCGGCTACCTCCTTGATGGAAGTGAAATCTAATGCAGATAGTTGGTGTTGCACATCGTCACGCAGTCCCCGGATAAACTTCTGTAAATTCTCCTCGGGAAAAGCAGTAGTCGTCGGTGAGTGGCGGGAGAGTTTAATGTAGCGAATGAGGTATTCTTGGGCCGTCATTGACCCCTGCTTCAGCTCAGCAAACAATCTCCTCTGATCCTCAACCCAGTGGTCTGGGTAGAACTGGCTACGGAACTCGTCAAGAAATATTTCCCATGTTATGGGATCCTCCAGATGTTCCTTCGTGGCGTACCACCAACGTTCAGCATAACCTGCTAGTGAAAATTTCACAAATGTAAGCCAAGACTCTTCAAGAGCATGGATCATCCGTAAGACCTTAGATATGTGATCCATCCATAGTTCAGCCTCATCTGGTGTGCCTGTGCCGAAGAATTGGGGCACCTTAGACCTCTGGTAGGCGACATAAGTCGTCTGATGTTTCTGCAATGCCTCTAAATCCTTCGACCCTTCAGGGTCCAAAGACACCGAAGGATGAATACTGCACTCTTCCTCACGGGAAGGTTGATAAGAGGAATCTTCCTGCTGAAGTAGCCTCTGTTCCAATGCCTCCTGACGTTGTTGTATACCATGTATGGCTTGAACCAATAAGGCCAGCTGTTGTGCGACATCAGGGTCAACACGAGACAGCATGATTCCCTGCGAGAATCATTATATCAGAATTTTTTTTGAATAGAGAGACAATGGACACATTTAGTATGACTTATATTATTCTCCTTAAACCAATGACAAGGTCAAAAGGCTTATCATTGTATTTATAATTCAAATCCCACTTATAATCTAATATACAAAAGAGGGAATGGAGTATCGGGCTCTGATACCATCTGTGACGCCCCGCTCCTCCGGCTACCGAAACCGACGGGACGGGAGCGTCAGACCTACGGTCCAAATACGCCCATGATCTATGATACTCAGCAAACCATCTTATGCACATTAGATTAACATTTGAAATATAAATAACAACATGAGAATAATATGAAATGGAAATAAAAATGCAACATCCATTCTTATCAATACTTATCAAGTCCATGTCCATGATATGAGATACATCAGAAAATATCAAACATTGTAGAAAAACTCTCCACATATCTCACTACAAAGTCTCTTAGAATAACATAAAATAAAGCGGAAGTAAACAAATTACTCTAAGCAGGACGCACCCTGCCTGATGCGAATATGACGAAGAGAAGTCTGATCTCCTCAAAAGAGCGCTACTGTGGCGGTTGTTGCTCAGGTACACCTGTTGGGTTCAAACGAGGGTAACGTTATGAACAATTGCCCAGTAACGAGACAAATATTATAACGACTAAAGTAGGGGTAAGAAAAGAATGTATACCCAATTTTATTTAATGGAATATGCATGTATTGAAACAATTAAGAAAGAACGCCAAGTCATTTAAAATCACATTCGATCACATTGATTTTATATAAAAAAATAATCATTTAAGTTCTACCACAGTGATCATTGATATTTTGACAAGTTGGTTAGAGTCCACCATGATATACAATATCTGGCATCTGATCATAAATTATTTCTCCTTTATCGTATTATTTTAGCACACGCAAGTACGTGACTCGCAGGCCTCCGCTACGCGGGAACTTGTTTGTCATCTTGGATAAACCTCCAAGTATTTCCACCTCAAATTCTCCAACTTCAAACCATATCCCGGAACACCTCTCACAATAGTAATACTCGAAGTAGAATTTGATGTGGCCACATCACTTTTAAATCGAGTCTTAATATTGTGCATAAGTGCGAAACCAAGAATGCTAACCATGCCACCTGCCTACTCCGTCGAGCGACTCCGGATGCTACCGGACTGCTAGGTGCAACACGTCAACCAACTCGTCCGTTGGGATCGCGGCCTTCATGGCATCTTCGCAGGACCCAAGGGTGCATGCACACTACCTTGCAAATCTAACTCCATCTATCCGATAACCACGAGATCTCACTCATTTGATGATTATTATTACATGATGAAAAGAATGTTAATTAATTATTCATGATTTCAACTGCTTGAGCGGATGATCGTTATAATTAAAGTGTCATTCTACTATAACATATCATAATAAGCTTTTGTTAATATACCTTACCCCTAGTTTATGAAAGAAAATGCGTTAACAAAGCATTCTAAATGATAATTAGAAATGATCTTTCTTTCTCACATTAAATCTTATAATTCACATAACCCCTTTAGATTACAGATATTGTATTATAAGAAATCTGGAAGATGTCGTGTAAAAGGATTTTGATGGTTCAACAATTTTTAGTAGCTGAACGTGTATTTTGAACCAGTTAACGTTAATGCATTCAACAATTAACGTTATATATTAACATTATGCTTCACCATGTCGTTATGCTTGGGCCCGTTACATAGATCAACGTTATGCTTGGCATTATAATTGGACCCGTTATATATATACGCGTATGTTAACGTTAACATTGGGTGAGAACAAAAAAAATATAAAGGAAACATAACGTGGACACATATGTGTAACGCATCACATTAAAAATTCATCCAAAGGGTTCTTATTCCGGATACTTTACCACAAAATTAACCATTAATATGCATTAAAGGTTGTACGTTAGGACATCTTGATTAAGTAAAAACTTAACATGGACGAGTATGCACTCTGTATATCCTGATACGCCCTTTCAAATCCTTTCTATTCACAATGTCTTAACAATATATTTAAATTTTAATATGCATTAACGGCTGTAGATTAGGAGTCCTTGCAATGATGTTCGGAATCACGAACATATGTTATACTTGATGTATGCAGAGAATGGCAGCAAAAACATTATGGATTAAACATCCTAACAAAAATTGTTGAATAATGGGATACATACACCCTAATATTATCAAACGTGAAAGATCATTCCATATGGATCTATAAAACAATATCGAGATGAAAACCCTTAGAATACAATCTCATACTTTCTAATATAACGAAGAAACTAATTGAAAGAAAACACGTATGCGACTAGATTTGGGTGGGAGAACAATTATAATTATGTGAATCGACCACAATAAGGGAAATGAGACATTGTGACCACTTACCATCCCTTGTGTAAAAAGACATAAGGCTATAAAGATGTCCAAGAATATTGGGACAAACAAAGGTGAAAACAACATCAAGAGGGGGTTATTATCGTTACAAAAAAACACACATAAGGCTCTAGAGGTATTTTAGTGTATAGGAAAAATACGTGGACCCCAACAACAAAAGGGGGTATTATCGTTACCTCCGAGGATGTTCCCTCGGGATCTCCTCTCACACGGAATGGTATTTCCGTCGCTCGATCGCAGCGCGGAGGCGTGCACCACGGTGACCTTGAGCTTTCCTACGTGATGGTGGTCGCGGATCTTCGATCGGAGCTCCTTTTCCGACGTCAACGGCAGCCCTCCGATGACTTCACTAACCAAGATGGTGGTGCTCCAATGAGAGGGAAGGATGGTGGTGGCTAGGGCTTTTAGAGAGCAGCCTACCATCTCCTATTTATAGAAGGAGAGGTGAATTTGGATCTCGATTCGGATCAGGTTCGGATCCATATATGGGTCCCGACTATGATTCTTAAAACAACGATAACTTGAGCTAGGGATATCGGAATTAGGTGTTCTTGGGCTCGTTGGAAAGATCTCAACGAGATCTACGAAATGGCATGTCAATTGTTTTGGATGTCAAAAATACTCCAGGTTTTAGGAAAAGAAAATACGGGGTTTCACACTAGGGCCGAATCTATACAAACTCCAAGGTCCCACCACAAGCCAATTCTTATCACCGCATTACCAGGATCGATGCTGGAAACCATACTTCGTCAGCAACAGCAGCACAAGATGAATCATCAGCTGCAAATATGGGCATAATCAGTGAAAAATTGGACTGCATCGAGATTTTGGAGAAGAAGAAAGGCTAAGGTCTGGCACAGATAGACCAGTTGGCTAAAATCATGAGTGACCTGAAGACTCACATCTTGAGTATTCAGGAGGCACAATCAGCTTCACATCCGCCTCCCAGGTCACTGGCTGATTCCAGAGGTAGCCGTTCTACCCCACCACACCCCGCATACAGACAAGTTCACCATGTCCAGGAGGTGCCGGTACAGCAGTTACCCCACTATTCACAGCAGCCACCATCTCAGGACACTCAGATGGTGGTCTATCAACTGGATCAGCCATTGGCAGTACTACCACCTCCACCCTTTGAGAAGGAACTGTTGATGGAAGTCAACGAGATATGGTACGACCGGTACCCCCAGCAGTCTGGGATTCGTCGAGATCACCCAGGATTCCGTTGGACCACTGGAGGTGCTTCATCCCAACAGCAGCCTCCAGCTCAGGGCAGTCATAGTAGCCAATACCAGCAGCCCCAATACTCCCAACAACAATAGCATTATCGGCAGATTCCTCGTCCTGCCTATCAGGGACAGCAGTGGAGGCAGCGACAACAGCTTTACCAACAACAGTACTCCCAGCCTCACTAGCAACCTCAGTTCCACCAAGGAAACACTCCCGATTCTCCCGCTCATGCATTGGAGAACCCAGCACTTGATGATCTTGCCCACTTGCTCTCCGAACAATAAGCATCTTTCCGGCGAGAAATGGATGAGTTCCGGCAGGAAATGAGGGACATCATGAAAGGAAAAGCCGCCATACCTACACAGAGCGAGCTGAATCCGAACAACTTGAAGAGAAAGTCTGAGCAGGTACATTCTACAGAGAATACCACTCCTAGTGCTTATTTGAATGACATACATTCTATATTTGATACTCACTTCATGTCACTTAGGAGCGGTAGGGAACCAGTCGGCGGTGCCTCATCTGAGGGACAATACCATGGAGAATCTAGAGCCCCAGATGAGGAGAGAAGCGGTGCTGACACCGCTAACAATGATGATGATGGCGGTGGTGCTGATACCACCAAGGATGACGATCCAGACGATGGTGCTAAGGCTGTCGTAGAACTAGATGCAGACAGTGGTGCTGAAGCCACCAATTTTGATGCAGACCTAGAGCGCGGTGCTGAGACCGTAAGGGAGAATATTTTGGGTGGTGCTAATACCCCCATTTTGAGTCCATCTGTATTCCAACATTCTGTGTTGCCATTTTCTGTATCCCTTGACACTATGAAAAAGAACAAAAAAATGAATAAAGGAAAGGTTTCTTCATCAGTTCCGAGTCCATGTGTATTGAATGATGATGTTTGCATGGATTTCAGTCCTTCACAGGACTAGAAACCTTCTCCTAGCCCTTTATCTGAGGAGGGCCCATCCATCCCCTTCCCTCAAGCACTCTGCTCGGCGAAGGGGAATAAAACAGAAATCCCAAAAAGAAGGAACAGTTAGAGTTCAGCCAACATATGATAGACAGATTTCAGATACAGCTGACTCTACAAGAGACATTTGAGCACATCCCCCTTTTCCAAAAGAACCTGAGAGAAAAGACCACCGTACGTAGGAAGAGGAGTAACAACAGAGGAGAGATCCATGTGCTCACCCGTGCCACATGTTGTGCCATTCAGAACCAGCTGCCAGCTAAAAGACCTGATGCAGAAGCTCCATATGTCAGATTAGTGAGCAGCCATTCGATCGTACTCTATTAGACAGCGGCTCTTCTATCAACCTCCTTCCGACAGCCTTACTCGACCGATTCGAGTTCGGCCCGCTCCATCGGAGTTGGACCGTCCTTCAGTTTGCTGATAGGTCTATCAAGAGGCCGAAGGGATTGTTGAGAGGCGTGGTCGTCACCATTCAGGGCCTGAAATTCCCCGTGGACTTTGTTGTATTGGACATGGAGATCCCTGAATCGGTGACAGATACCCTCATCATACTAAGGATCCCCTTCCTGGCCACAGCCAAGGCGGTGACCGACCATGATAGTGGGAAGGTGTACTTTCATGTAGAGGGCGAGAGTATACAAATAGAGACGATTGACGAAACCGGAGTGAGAGATTCAGCCTGCTCAGAACCATGCAGTGACACAGTGCAGATGACAGGTGTCGAGTTAGACGCCCACCAGGAGTGTGATTTTGTGATGACCGATGATGAAGCAGTTTCGGAAGACCCAGAAGCACGAGCCCTCGTCTTGTCTACGGAATCAGAGTACATACCTTTTACTGTAGACGAGAGTTCGGAGAGCACACCCTTGGCAGATGACACTATAGAGGCTGACAGTTGTGTGATGAGTGGATACACTAATGTTTGTTCTGATTCAGATCCCTCGGAGGCAGACTTTGATTGGAAGGATTTTGATGCATATTTGCCATGTCTGTTTCCTGATGAGCCGACAGAGAGGACGGAGGGCAAGCCAACACAGATGATAGACACACCAACAGGGTTCCCTTCGTCAGAATCATAGGTACAGCGAGAGTTCTCACATGCAGACTAGGTTGCTTTCACGTAGACATATCAGAAGCCAGATTTGCCAGCTCACCAAGCCAGAATTGAAGCCTTTAAAGCAGTCGCTCAAGTATAGATTCCTTGCTGGAGAATCAGATATGCACCCATTCATTATCTCAGCAGATTTGACTAGAGAACAAGAATCTCGTTTGATGGAGGTTCTTGAACGCAACTGCAAGGCAATAGGATGGAGTGTGGCTGATCTCAAGGGGATAAGTCCGGCCCTATTCTCCCACCGTATCTACCTCGAAGAGGACGCTAAGCCATCGCGTGAGTTCCAGCAACGATTGAACCCTAACCTTTGAGATGTAGTAATGAAGGAAATATCTAAATGGTGAAACGCCGATTTTATCTACCCCATCTCTGACTCTAAGTGGGATAGTCCTTTACATGGTACCTAAGAAGACATGTGTCACTACAGTTGTGAATGAGTCTGGAGAGTAGATCGCCACCCGAATACCCACTTCTTGGAGGGTCTGTGTGGACTACAGACGATTGAATGAGACCACCAAGAAGGATCATTTCCCGCTACCATTTATTGATCAGATTATCGAGAGGCTTGCTGGGAAGAGTCATTAATGTTTCCTTGACGGGTATTCCGGATACAATCAAGTGGCTATTGTGCCCGAAGACCAGGATAAAACGACATTCACCTGTCCATTTGGGACTTATGCTTTCAGACGGATGCCATTTGGTCTATGTAACGCTCCGGTGACATTCCAGAGGTGCATGTTGTCCATCTTTTCGGACATGATAGGTGACTGCTTAGAGGTCTTCATGGATGATTTCTCGGTCTATGGCGACGGGTTTGATGCTCTTGACTGCCTAGACCGAGTACTTCAGAGCTGCATAAAGGTAAACTTTGTACTATCTTGGGAGAAGAGTCACTTTATGGTGACTCAGGGGACGGTCCTTGGTCACATCATCTCCAACAGGGGCATGGAGGTTGATCCGGCCAAGGTGTTGCGGTCTTTTATGGGGTGTGTCGGTTTCTACCGACGGTTCATTCAGGACTTCGGTCGAATTGCCCGACCACTTACAGAATTGTTGACTAAAGACACCAGGTTCCTTGTAGATGATAAGTGTCTTCAGTCATTTGAGACTCTCAAGAATTTAGTTATCGAGGCTTCTATCCTTCAGCCACCCGACTGGTCTCTCCCATTTGAGATCGTGAAGGATGCTTCCAATTATGCCGTTGGGTCTTTGCTTGGACAGAGGAGGGATGGATTACCCTATGCCATACACTACGCTAGCCGGATGTTGGATGCAGCTCAGAGGAACTATACAGTGACTGAGAAAGAGATGCTAGCGGTAGTCTTTGCTTTGGATAATTACAGATCCTACATTCTTGGATCTAGAGTGACAATTTTTACAGACCATACTGCCATTCGCTACTTGATGTCGAAGAAGGATGCTAAAGCCAGATTGACCAGATATATCCTTCTCCTCGAGGAATTTGATATTAAGATTAAGGATAAACCTGGAGTTAAGAATGTTGTGGCAGATCACCTCTCCCGCCTAGAGAACCTTGAGGAATCTGAGCCCATAGCAACTATTACTGAGACTTTTCCAGATGAGGAGATCCTTGCTATCACCTCTCTTCTATGGTATGCGGACATTGTGAATTACCTTGTCGCCAAATCTATTCCACAAGGTTGGCCCAGACAGCGGCTTGAGACCTTCCTGACGAAGGCAAAGTCGTACCATTGGAATGACCCCGTCCTTTATCATGAAGGAGGGGACAGTATCTGGAGATGGTGCATTCCTCAAGATAAGCAACATAGCGTCCTCACCTACTGCCACAAGCTTGAGGTAGGAGGACATCATTCTGGGAGACGGAAAGCACAGAAGGTGCTCCAATCCGGCCTTTGATGGCCTACCCTTTTCAAGGATTCTGATGAGTTCGTGAGAAGGTGTACTGACTGTCAGAAGATGGGTACTTGCGGACAGAGAGACATGATGCCCATGTAACCCATTCACTTTTGTGAGGTTTTTGACGCATGGGGGATTGATTTCATGGGCCCATTTCCTAATAGTCAGGGGTTTGAGTATATTCTCCTTGCTGTAGATTATGTGAGTCGTTGGGTTGAGGCCATCCCCGTCCAAGCCGCAGATGCTAAAACTATATGTCGTTTCTTGAGGAAAAATATTATTTCACGGTTCGGGGTACGTAGAGTCCTGATTTCATATGGGGGGTCTCACTTTATTAACGACAAGGTAAAGGCCCTTGCAGACAAGTTCAGTATTGACCATCGAGTTGCCACACCATATCACCCTCAGACTAATGGTCTTGTTGAAGTATCGAATAGGGAGATTAAGACAATTTTACAGAAGGTAGTCCGCCCAGACCAAAAGGATTGGTCACAGCTTTTGGACTCAGTCTTGTAGGCCTATCGGACTTCCTTCAAGACACCATTAGGGACATCTCCCTTTCATCTCGTCTATGGAAAACCATGCCATTTACTAGTAGAGATAAAGCATAAGTCACTTTGGGCAGTTACAGAGCTATTATTGAATTCCAAGAGTGTAGGAGAACAAAGGAAAGCAGAATTGGCAGCCCTGGAAGAACTAAGAGATACAGCCTTCTCAAGTGGCCTACAGTATAAGGAGAAAGTGAAAGTATGGCATGATTCCCGAATCAGCCATAAATAGTTTGAGCCAGATCAGCAAGTATGGTTATTTGATACTAGGTTAAAATTATTCCCAGGAAAACTACAAAGTAAATGGAAAGGACCATATGTGGTCCGGAAGGTGCATAATAATGGTAGCATCGATATATCCGAACCTTCGTCATCTCCCACTTTTAGAGTCAATGGTCAGCGCTTGAAACCATATCTAGATCATGAACCGTCGACCGTTGATGTTGCCCCGATTCATCTGGTATGAGACGTGCTCTTTGACTCACAACTTATGCGTCTCATACATGATTATCACTTTTATCTTCCTCTGAACAGATCCATTTGTCTATATCATTCATTCATTCTTCCGTTATGTCTGTCACCCCATCTTCATCCTATGATTTTGATGTACTTAGGACACGCCTTGTCCTAAGTATAGGGGGGTGCACACACTGAGCTGTGATCTATGTGTTTCTTTTCTTCTTTTCCTTTTCTATCTTCATGATTCTTTGATCCTCTCCATTGTCTCCTCTTCTTGTCTATACTTAGGGATATATTACCCTAAGTATAGGGGGAGATAATCGGAGTACGATTTGTTCATTCACACCCTTGACCCTCCCTACGTTGTGTACAGTCTGCTATACTTAGGATTAATTGATCCTAAGTATAGGGGGGCGGTCAATTTCTCATTTATTCATTCGTTCCTTTGTTTATTTATTCTTTAGACTTGTCTATACTTAGCACGAGTTATGTCTTCTCTTTTCTCTCCGATCTATGAGGACATAGGTCAAGCTAAGTATAGGGGGTCGTATATACTCCGTATATACTTTAGCCATAACTCGTACTTCTATTTTTACTAAATATGGCTAATTATACTTAAAATTCATTAAAAATCTCAATAAAAAGATGTTTATATTCCTAAAATTCTTTTGTATTTACTGATTAATAAATCAGGTGGAAGTATTCTCTGGAAATTGTTTGAAAAATAGTTTGAAAATCTTTGTGAAATTTTTTTTGAAAACTATTTGGAAAATGTTTTGTACATGTTTTCAACCTTTGTAAAAACATTTTTGTTCTGTAAAATTTATTTTCTTTGTGTGAAATAAAATGTTTGGAAAATGATTTGCAAATGGTTTGAAAAATGGTTGCAAAAATATGTGAAAAATCTATCTATACTGTTGGGAAAACCTTTGCAAAATGATTTTCAAATGTGTGTACATGTTTGTAAAAATTATTTGTAACAAGTATTTTGGACTATAGTTTTTCAAAATTGTTTGTAAAAAGCTTTTCAAATAAGTTTGAGGTACACATACATCTCACCAAAATCCTTTATATATGTATTAATAAAATTGATCACTTACCATGTAAATCCTTAAAATCCACTTCTTATAGATATAAGAATCACTCCCGTGTAAATATTTGTACCTAACTGTTAGGCAAAATCTTTGTTTTCAAAAATTCCAAAAACATTTGAAAAACTAAAATACCAAAAACATGTGAAAAATCTTTTTGAAAAATACAAAAAATTGCATATGCGTTATCTTTTCAAAAATCCATAAAAAGTTCAAAATCTTGAAAATTGCATCACAAAAATATTTTCTGCATAGCATTCGCATAACATGAGCATTTTTTAATTGAATTTGATAGTTGAACAAGTCTAAATAAAATCCGGAGATTGGAGCTTGGTTGGACCGTACAATCTACCTAATAACAGGAACCTTATAGGAACTGGGTTTGAGGTACTTCAGGTCTAATTCACTTAATTCTTTGAGGATCACGAGACTTGGTTTAATGGATTCTTGACTGCCTAAATAGAGTATTTCGGAACACACACACGACTCTTGTTGATAATGACATAACTTGGACACCTGCACCTTTCACATGGCTCAACTCAGTTGGAGTGGTGAGGGGATTGGATTTGCCGGTATGAGACGCACACAAGTGGAAAAACTTGTCCTCCTCTAGGGAGGAAAGTGCACCCCCAACCCGTCCAGTGATGAGGAAGTCTAAATACAGGAGAGTGTGGGTTGCAATAAAGCTTCAAAAGAGGGATAGTCTACTGGCTCAAGAGGAAAAAGTCCCTATGTAAATGCTGCTGTGAATAGTATTTCAAAAAAAATATGGACAGGCCTGTACAAAAATAAAATGCTTGCAAAGTATGTGAATATGTTGTATAGCTAGTAAGCAAGCTGGAGTTCCAAAGTCATATCATGTAAGCCTGCAGCTGGATGACTTGACTAAACTGGTCTTGCATCCTAGAATAGGTAGCTACACTGGCTACCGTCCATTCTTCTCTTCACCCCCTCCTCTTGAGCTGGTTGCCACTTGAACTTAGAAGGGAATACCCCACTCCTCGAGGAAGGAGTCATTGGATTGGGGAATCATTAGGTTGTCATGCTGGAGAAGTCAGTCTCTTTGCCATTCTAGTTGGGGAGAGCCACTATCACTTACACTGTACGAGTCAGATTCATAGTCGTAAGGGTTTGCGTATGACTTGAGATATTTCTAACCTGGCTATTGAGGAGACTTGGGCAGAGTTTTGGGATTCTCAGGGACTGTTGGATTTCAAATCTGGTTCTCATTAAGGTTCCGCCCGCACTAAAATTCCAAAGGTCCGACTTAAGCTCCAAACTTTGATTTTGTGAAGACAAGTTTGATAATTAAACTAAATCCACTTTCTTCTTTTTCTTTTCTTTGTTTTTCTTTTCTGCACTTATTGCATAAGTGTTTGCTAGGGACTAGCAAAGGCAAAAAATAGGGGGATGATGAATCCACGTTTCATCATCTTTATTCTATCATTTTGACCTCAAAAACCCTGGCAGTTGCATGTAAATACCCTTAATTCCAGCATCTTAGCATCCATGCATGTGCATTTAAATAGTGTATAAAATATAGTTTTTAAAGCTAAAATTATAGAATAAATAAAAGAAAAGAAAAACAATAAAATATTGTAAATATTTTATGACCCGAAACCCCGAGACCTAGGCATCTCGATGACTAGGTCGACAAGGAATAAAGTAAGGGGAGATAAGGGCAAGAATACAATAAAGATTTCATTCATTCTTTAGTCATTTTGGGACCTATTTTGGTTTCACTTTTTATACCTCAAATAAAGAAACTTTCTACATGAATATTTAAATAAAGAAAAATATAAAATTTATTTCACTCAAAAATATTGTACAGATAAAAAGTTATGATCTGAATAAAAATCCAAAATATCAACTTCCCAGACCTTTATCTTGCAAATAAAAACTCGAAATACATCAAACTCACCTTTAATTATATATAATTTTAAATAATCTATTCAATAAAGGTGGTTTCGCATTTGGCAGAGCTACGGTTTGAAAGTTGAGTTTTTTGGACCCCTATTGTATACTTGTACAGATTAAAATATTCATTTTATTATTTATTCATTATTTTCATAATTTTATATTTTTATAATTTTGTAAATATTATTTATAATAAATTTGTATATTAAAATCAGAAAAAAACTTAAAGAAAACCTACAATAAAATACTTGTATATATAGCATACCTAGGTATAATACCTATACTTATACCTATAGAATTACTATTTTATATTTTATTAAATGTAAAAAAATATATCAAAAAATCAAATAAAAATATATTTAAGTGTATAAAAATATTCTATAAATTTATAGAATAATAACAAAATTAAATAAATTAAATAAACAAAATAAAAATAAAATAATAAAATATATAGATATATGTACCTATATAGGTCATAAAAAGAAACTTGTAATTATATACCTCATAAAAATAAATAAAAATCACCATAAAATTCTTTATAAAATAAAAAACATTTTTCATTTTATAGCCTAAAATAAATAAAATCATTTACTATTTTATTTTGATTTTACAAATAATTTTCGGCTGGAACTTCCTTGTTGGTCCACGTGGACCAACCAGGTGCGGTCAAATGTTTACCTCGGTCAACTCCCTGACCGAGGCCTGCTAGCCTTCTAACAGCGTGATTTCCTCCCGATTTCGCCCAATTTTCAAGCCGAATCCCTTCGTCTTCTTCCCTCGATTCCTTCTTGGGAATTCTTCCCCAATCATCACTGAGCCACGCCATACATTCAGATCACGCCATACCCTCATCATGCGCGCGTGCTCTTGCTCTCAATGTCACGCCACCACCTTGTACATAATGGACCCACCACCTTCGAGCTCCATTTTGAACCCTTTTTGGCTAGTAATCCTCCACCCTTTGGCCTGCTTCGTGTTGCTGGAGGTGAGAGCTCTACAACCATCCCTTCAGGCAAGTCGAGGAGGCCTTGAAGCGGCTCCACCATCTCCGCCGACCACCGGCGTCGAGGCTCCCCTTCCTCTGGTCTCCGGCCATTGAGGTATCCCCTTTTCCCCATTTTCTTGTCGTTTCTTTTATTCCCCGTAGTTCTAGGATCATTTCCCCCCTTCGATCTTCGAGTTCCGTCCACCAAATCGCCTCATCGTACCCCCTCGCCGGAGCGCACCTCCAGCCTACTTCCATCCGACTCGCTCTGCCTTCAACCGAACCTTCGTCGGGTCCATGCATTTTGCCCTGGTCCCCTTCACTCTTTTTTGCAGGTTAAGCGCACGTAACGACACCTGGAGTGCATTTTGGAGCGCTCGCCGGAGATACCTGGAGCTTTAAGCTCTGCCGCCTTCGCGCCAGCGCCACAGAGCTTCTCCGACGACGTTGAGCCCTCCAGAGCATAGAGCGACCTCCCAGGAGCACGCCCGACCTTCTTGCACGCGTCCAGACCGCCGGAGACCTGAGATCGAGCTCGGGGAAGTTCGCCTCGTCGGCGTTCGTCCCTGTTCTTCCCCCTCGCTTCTCCGTCATCCGATCAGAGGCCCGCTCCAATTTGATCCTGCACCGTTGGATCTTGCCCGTTCGCTGCCATTCGATCAAGACCCAGGATCTAATCCTGGCCTCTCATCCGCGAAGGGGTATCGGTCGTCCACGACTCGCCACGTGTCAAGAAGAAGATATGAGCTGTTGGATCGCCAGGCGTTGGGTATTTTGCAACTACACCCTCACCCATTTTTGTATTTTAATTTAGTCCATAAACTTTCATTTGTAGTTTAAATATTTCTGTAATATTTGCATTTAGACCCCCGTAGTTTTTAAATTTGCATTTAGGTCCAGTCCACGTCACCTCATGTGACCCGTGCACGTGGGGTGGTGGGCATTTTGTAAGACCCCCTAAGGGTTTGTCTATTTCGATTTAGTCTATGAACTTTTTATTTAAGTTGTAATATTTTGGTAAAATTGCATCTGAGACCTTGGAACTTTGTAAAATTGCAAAAATACCCCTGTCAGGTCACGTGCCCCATGCGCGTGAGTTTGGACATTTTGCAGAGAACCCCCTCTGGGTTTGGGTATTTATTTTTAGTCCAGAAAATTGTGTTTAACGTTATATATTTTTGAAAAAATTGCGAGTAGGTCGTTGGACTTCTGTGTATTTACATGTATGCCCTTGCTAGTGTTGTATTTTTGTTTAGATATTTGCATTTATTTCATGCATCATTTTAACTTGAAAAATTACCAAAAAAAAATATAATAGGCTCGTGTTGCATTGTAGTATAACGGCATATTTTTAGTTTGCATTTTTATTGCATTTTCATATTTATTAAAAATCAAAAACATGTATTTTCAGCATTGTTTGCATTAGTAAATACATAAAAATTATAAAAAGTCTTTTAAAAATTCTAAAAAAATTATATTTTGTGTGTTTTAGCTTATTTTATTTTCTGACCAAAAATCCCTAAAAATTTACAAATAAAACTCTTAAAAATAGCAAAATTCTCAAAATTTTTATAAAAATCTAAAAAATTCATAAAAACTCCAAAAATTATGTTTTCTATCTCTGAAATTTCCTTATTTTATTATTTATCTGTCTATAAAAATAATTTGGAAATTTTCACCCTTGTTTGTATTTTATTTCTATATTTTTGTCTCGCATATATATTGTATTCATTGTTTACTAGTATTTTTGTTTTTAAAAATACCAAAAAAATTTGGAAAAATTTAGAAAATTCACAAAAATATAAAAAAAATATAAAAAGCCCAAAAAGATTTTATTTCCTGAATTTTTTCTATTTTTACCTATTTTTCTCTATATAATGTATCCCCTTTTCCTTTATTGTATATATACTTCATTATTGAAAAATAAAAGATAATATATATATAATATAAAAAGAAAATAGAAAATCGGAAATTAAAAACCAAAATATAAAATTATAAATTAAAAAGAAAAAAAATTAAAAACCCACCAAAAATAGCACTTGTAGGCGTTTGATCACTTTCACATCCTTGTGCACTATTGCCTTATTCTATCCTGTTTGCTCCTTGTGTTCAACACTCTACACATACTTGCACTATACACATATTTTGTAGAGTTATAATAAATTTTAACTCCACATTCGCTTCTCATTGTTTGATTTAATTATCGTGAGTTAATTGTTGATTAAATCCGGATTTCTGAGCGGTCAACGCTTTGGCTGTGTTCCCGCCTTGTGTGGAATACATGATCGCCTGATTATTGGGTTCATCAATATTCTATAGATCTCATCAGTTCCCCCACTCACTCATGTCTTATACTTAGGCGGACCAGAGCCTGAGTATAGGGGGGACCGATGCCCATCATGTATATATACTCCTCCATTTCCCCTCTTAACCTAACCCACTCCATTTTTAATCTTCTTCTACACTTAGGCTGCCAGAGCCTAAGTATAGGGGGCGGATCGACTACTATACTTTTTGTTATTTTAGCTCTCCTACGCTTATCCCGAGCTATGTCTTTTTCCTCATTTTTCGTGCTTTGAGGATATAACACACACTAAGTATAGGGGGCATGTATATATTACATGAATACTTTACCCATAGCTCGTATTTCACGTATTTTTGTATATATTGTGAAATAATTACAGGGTGGGTAAAAATTAAAAAAATTGTAAAATACATGTATACTAGCATGTATATTGTATCATCTATATAATACTTATATATAAAATTGTAAAATTCTTGTAAATCAAACTCAAGTAAAATTTATTGTATACCAGAAAATTAAAATGAAAATAAAATCTTCTTATTTACTCTTGCATATCATCCCTGCATTTCAAAAAAAAAATGTCTTGCACTTCGTTCATCTACATAGCATGTCATCTATCTAATCTGCATATCTAGCATATGCAAAGTGAATAGTTAGTGTGTTCCGAACCAAGTTATGAATAGATGTCGAGGATGGATTTGATTTGACCATAATCTACCTAATTTCAGAGGAAACTTATAGGAACTGGAGTTAAGATTTTTCAGGTCGAGTGACTTAATTCTTTGAGTCTGCAAGTCTATGTTGACATGTCATCTTGATTGGTCTAAGTAGAATATTTCCAACACACACATGATTCTTTTAGACAGTGACCTAACTTGGACAAGCACTATGCACATAGCTCTTCATTGATGAGGTGGTGAGGAGGTAGAATCTTTTGGCTTGAGTAGCACATGGGTGGAAACATCTGTCCTCCTGTAGGGAGGGTAGTGCATCTCAACCTAGTCTGGTGGTATTGACGTCTAAGGACGGGATGCTGCGGGTTGCAATAAAGCTTCAAAAGAGGGATGGTCTACTGGTTTAAGAGGAAAATCTCATGATGTACATGTTGCACCTTGTATATAGTTCAAAAAAAGAAAAAGAAAAGAAAAGAGAGAACTCCAAAAAAGTGGACAGGCCTGATTGAAAATAAAATGCATGCTGGAGTATGTATATTTGCAAGGCATATGCTTCAAAGCCTCATATCATAGAAGCATGCTGCTGGATGACTTGGCTACACTAGTCAAGCATATTAGGATAAGTAGCTACACTGGCTACCATCCATTCTTCTCTTTGCCCCCTCTTCTTGAGTTGGTCACACGTGAACTTAGAAGGGAATACCCCGCTCCTCGAGGAAAGAGTTGCTAGATCTGGGAATGTGAGTTACCTTGTTAGAGGAGGTTGTTTCTTTGTCAGATGTGGAGAGCTATATTTCACTTACACAATACAAGTAAGATTCATGGTCATCAGAATTTGTGTATGAGGATTTATTCTGACCTGACTGTTGAGGCGTCTTGAATAGAAGACTTATGGAACGTAATGGTTATTAGGTCTTAAATTCAGATCCCAATAAGGTCTTGCCACATTATTAGTCCAAAGGTTGAGTCAAGCTCCATTTTCACCTTTTGTTCATGACCTTAGTATGGAAACCAAAATCATTTCACTCTTGCATTTCATTTTAGTTGCTCGGGGACAAACAAGGTTTAAGTATAGGGGGTTGATGAATATGTGATTCATCACTCTAAAAGTTGAAAATAGAGCTTTGTATATTTCCACTTAAATTGCATAATTAGCATCCATGCATGTATAAATAATATCTGCATTAAATAAGGAGCTAAATTCACTTGAAAATATTCACCTGTATACTAGCTAAAATCTCCTATTTGTATATATTTTATACTAACTCCAAATCTAATAAAATCAACTTTATAGTGTATATATTACTAACACTAATAAAGAAAAATATCAAAAAAATACGAACTTGTAAAATTGTCCAATAAAACCCAAATCCAAGTTTGAGACAATGAACCTTAAAATGTGCATATCTCTCTCATACAGTGTCTGATTTAGGTCTACCTACTTTTAAAGTAATATACATTCAAATACCTTTAAAACAAGACCAATTTCATTAAAATTGGAGATCGTATGTGAAACTTGGGTTTTAGGCCCCTATTGCATATGATACATATTGACCTTTTTGCCCTTGTATTTTATCTTTTTATTTTTATTATTATTAAAAACCAAAAAATAGATTAAATTGTAAATATTCCTTTCATATTTTATCTATTTTTTTATTTTTCACTTATTTAAAAATGACAAAAAATTGCAAAAGACAAAAATGCGGTATTTTATACCGATAAGAAACCACCCAAAAATAGTTTTTATACAGATGACTTCCTTTGATTTTCGATCCTTCACGGAAGTTATAGATCTTATTGAGACAAGAAAATTTTGTGTTGACCACTTTTTAATTCGACCTCTTTTGATATTTGTTTTTTATTTTTCTTTTGATTTAAAATTTGATTTTTCTTGGAGCGACACGTGGCGACTCCTAGAGCCGCTACGTGTCACTCTATTTTTATTTTCGAAATTTATTTTATTTATTTATTTTATTTATTATTATTTAAATTTATTTTTATATTGTTTATTATTTTTCAACCTTTATTTTCCCGTCATTATTTTTTATTTCCTACTATTTACTTTATTTTATTTTCCCCCTTTTTACTTCTTCTCTACGCTAACTTGTTCCCCACACCAAGTCACTTTCTCCACCACTCCATGTTCTCCACTTCCCTTCCAACTTCCTCCTCTTCCTCTTTTTATTCGTATCTCCTCCTTCATTCATCATCATCCGCTGTTTCGAGAGAAGAGAGGTCGAGCCCCTTTAACCTTCAGGTGACAGTTGTAGGAGACGAGTTGAGCGACAATAACCTCAAGACGAGATTCGGTGGTATGCACTACCGTCACGAGCTTCACAATGCATGCTGAAGCTTCAGAGCACCCGCCATCTCCTTGAAGCGAAGACAGGAGTCGAGGTCCACCTCCTCCGATATCCGGCGAACCACAAGTAATCTTCTATCTCTCTCTATTTTCACTTCATCATTTTTTTCTCTACCATCATTTGTTTATCTTGTTTATTATCGCATTCTCATCACCACATCATTTTTTTACCTCATACCATTACAACCAATCATCTCAATCACCACCATTACTATCATCATCATCACAATTTTTTTTCCATTTCATCAATACATTTTTTCCTATTTATAAAAAAGTACAAAAAATATATTACAAAAAAACAAAAAAATAGGAGGAAGCAACCACCACCCCTGCCTCCACGAACTCCGTGCCAACCGCCACTTTCTGGCCACAGCAGGTGCATCACCCCCCTCGATGCGGCCAGTTGATCCCTTCCGCCCTCCCGCGAGTGCGGCCCACCAGCTGCACGTTGCCCAGCAGCCCACTGCCTCATGTATGCCACCGACAGTGCCCCCTGGTCGTGCTCTCACCGCGCCCATGCCCCTGTTCTCCCCTAGCACAGCCGCCGACCTCCACGCGACCGCAGTCACCCGTTTATCCACCACCCGCAGCAACACGATGCACCCATTGTCCAGATCTCCACGAACGTCGCCCTCTCACGCCAAGTTGTGTGCCTCCAGCAGCATCGCCCTAGCACCCACTCGCGGCCGCCAGTCCTCGCCGCTCCCTGAGGATGCGTCCTTCACCACGCCTCAGCCCGTGGGACGGTCACACACCCTCCGCCCGCGCATCGCCACAACCCCCGCGACCTCCAGAACCAGCCCCCGCTACCATCCAGCCGCGACCAACCGCCGTCTCCTTGCAACTACAACGTGCCACCCCTAGCTCCGTGCTGCCCCAGCTCCAATCCACCATGCCGCATGCCGCCCGCGTGGTCCCAGGCCGTCGCTCTGCCCTCGACGTGCCAGCGCGCCGCCGTCGTCGTCCCTGCCCACGCACCTCACCCTAGTGTGGGAAGTGGAAAGGGTGGGTTCCATTCTTTGAACCCACGTAATGTCATTTCCTTTTTTATTTTATTCTTTTTTGGAAAACTTGCATTTTTGGAGTGGTATTTTTATTTATTTGCAAAACGATGCATGTTTGTATTTCAGTTATTTTTTTAATTTTTGTATTGGAAAAATACCCTCAACTTTGCATGATAATTTGGGTATCTTTATTGTATCATTTAATTTAATGAAAATAACACATTGTTGAACAATCGATTCCTTATCTTTTGGATATTTATTTGCATTTTTGTGAGCACTGAATAATTTATTAAAATCAAAGTTTGAAATTCAGTGATATTTTACCTATTTTTACTCTAAAATTCACATATAATTAAATATTATTCCGAAAAAGGTGAAAAAATCACATTTGATGCCTCTATTTATGCTTTAATTACAATCCAAATTTCATCTAAAATGGATTGTCTTTTACATAAAATAAATCATTTGGTGATTTCTGTAAATGATTTTTAATTGAATCCACAAATAATATTTTTTGCGAAATTTCAACTCTCCTAGATTGTTCATTAAAACATTTATTTGAGATAATTTTGCTTCTGGATTATTTTATTTCATGGATTAATTAAAAATTAAACACTAACAATCACTCTATTTTCATTAAATAATTCATAAAAAATCATATATTGTCAGAAAATTCCAAAAAAATAGTGTAGCGTCATTTCATCATATTTAACTTCCAGTAAAAATTTCATAATTTTTGCATTCTATTTGCACAAAAAATTGAATAAACCCTAAAAAAGTTTACATCTTTCATTTATGCATCTTAATCCCAAAAAAATCCAAAAAAGGAATTTTCCATTCATCGTTGGATTAGATTTGCAGGAAAAATAAAATTTGGTTGAATTTAGATTAATTTCATATTAAAATTAATTTGTCTAAGTTGTGTGTTTTCTTGTTAACTTAATTCAATCAGATTTTGCATTTGGCATTTTTATTGCATAAAAAATTACAAAAAAAATCTCACTGGGAAAATCGTGAGCTAATTCCTCAAATCCGATCCGAAGTTATTCCTTTGCCTCCTTGAGTCGACCCTTGGGCTTTTCTAGGTTAAAAATACATCAAACCGAACATTAATTAATTGATTGATTTATCGATTCTTGCAGTTATTTTTTGATCGATCATGATTGCTCGATTTCAACAATAACGACACACATTTAATTAATTAAAAAGGGTGATTCAGCGAGTCAATCACCTGACATCACATGCTTTGCAACCAATTTTATGACGTTGCAAAACCTGAAACAACACAAGACGGGGTGAAAACCATGTGTTGCCAAGGTGAATTGTTCAAGATTCCTAAAGCTCGAACTGAAGGAGGACGGAAAGTAGAGACATTTATCAATGATCTCCACTTTTGGGATGAAGTGACTCAGGTCACGAAGATCGTGGATCCAATTATTTCTGTATTACCGATCGTAGACGACGATAAGACACCTGCCATGGGAGTGATCTATGAGGCAATGCGCTGCATGAGAGAGAAAGTTAGAGAAGCGGTTGGAAAAGGATTCAAAGCATGGTTGGATATCATAGACGAGCGATGGTCCAAGATGCTCTCACATCCTCTTCACAAGGCTGGTATGTAATGTAAATTATGTAATAACCTAATTTATTTTTCAACTTTTTATATCACTTTAGAATATGAGAATTGTGTGTCTTTGTGTCCAGCTTATTACTTCAATCCTAAGTACCAGTATAAGAATGGACTTGGTACAAATGCTGACCTTCTAGCAGTTGTACAAATTGTGGTGGAGAATCTCGTCAAGGACAAGAAGACACAAGCCTTGTGGGTAATCTTGATTTTGGAGCTATATTGGGAGTGGGACTGACAAAATATTCTTTAAGAGTATTATGTAACAATTTATGGCTTCAAACTATGTGCAGGTGAATACTTCAAGGATGTCTTGGTTTCCTTTGGTAGAATTACTGGAGTAAATGGACGGGGTAGTACTCTTCCTGGTAAGGATGGAGACAAAAAAGTACATTGAATGTGTAGTGATGTATTACTACTATTGAATATTGATTTATCTCCCTTGATTTTTTCGCAGCCGAATTGTGGTTACTGTACGGGATGGAGGCTCCCCACCTACAAAATGTGGCGGTGAAAGTGTTGTCTCAAATCGTATCTGCTGGTGGCTATGAGAGGAACTGGAGTACATTAAACTAGATACATTTAAAGAGACGAAACAAGTTGGGAGAATAGAGGCTCCATGATGTTGTCTATGTGCACTACAACTTGAGGTTGAAGATGAAATATGCAGGGGGGTTAGGACAAAGAGGACTACACATACCCTATTGATCTTGCATACATTATCAAGATGCACGATGATGATGTTGATGAAAATGTTCTCCAGAGGTGGATGGATTCCAATGGTGCTCCCGTGCTCGATCAACCTGGTGGAAGATCAAATGAGAATATAAGCCAGCAAATTGGAGCAGATGTAGGTGACTATCTGATAAGATCCGGGCAAATAACAGACCCTCTTGGAGGGTTGGAGGCTGAGGTTGATGCAGTTGTTGAGGAAATTCTCTCCACTATCTCCAAATCCAAATCCAAGTCAAAGGATGACAGTGGAGATGATGATGATGTTGGTGATCGTGGTGGATCTAGTAATAGTGGGGAAACAGACTCAGGTAGGTTAGGAGGGGGTGGTTGTGGACCACAAGACACAAGATTTGAGGAAGGGCCCCACGCATGTCGCGACCTCGATTTCGGGCCGTCGGATCCTCCCATATCCGGATCTGGTTACTTAGCAAAAATTTATCCAGCAATCACAACTAACATTCATAAACAAATTACAAATAAAAATACTCAGAAGAACGTATTTCAACACTTTTCCATTCACAAAATAAGTTTACATGATCCATTGTCCCACTACAACCATTTACATGTACATCAGCTGAAAGTAAAATATACAAAAGATTACTAACTACCTTACAAAGTAAAGCTACTGTGGATGACTGGATGTCTACTATGTAAGCTGGGTGGATTACTAAAGTCCTTGTGATAGCTTACCAACACCAGTTGGGTTTTCCATAAATCATAGGATAAAAATTAGCGAATGCTAAATAACTGAGAAGAGAAAAACAAACAAATTGTGTAATTTTTCAAAAATTGTTATGACCAAAAAGTTTCATTCCTTCTCATTAATTTAAGTCCTATTCCTTTTCTATTCCACGTCAGGGATTAGTCCAGGGGAACCTCACCATTCTTGGACTCCGAAGCTGTGGACCCTTCGAGATTGGAGTATGTGTTGATCTTGGTAAGCTTATGCTGCCACACGTCGCCTCAACCAATCCTCCAATACTACCCTGACAATTACCTTTTCTTTTATTAAACAGAGTCTCAAACCCCCATCCCAGAAAACAAATGAGCACACCACCCTCGAGGACTCGGTTGCTAAAAACCTCAGGCTAACATTTAATCATATAACCTAGTGGCTTTAAAAACATATTATCGTGACCCAGCCGCTATTGAACCACCCGTGCCTCCACATGGCACGACCACATCTTCCGTCGTTTAACCCGAAGATATTGGCTCCCGGTACCACGCGTTGCAAAACATTCATTTCGTGTGCACTTATCATAACATGGCTACCGTGTACAACCTAGGTAGGGAAATGCCAGTACGGGTTCCTTCCGACAAACCTATAGGTTGCATGCCCAACCTTTAGTTCTACTCCCAGTCATCCTTAACGTGACACATGATCCTTTTCAGGATCCAACTCAAACCACATCAATTCACATGATGTAATTCTTTCATTAAGTTTTCGATTTGCATAATCAACAATACTTAGTATAGACACATATATATTATTCATATGCATATATACTCGTATTTATGTCTATTTTAACTCCTAAACCCTAACTTTCAAAGCCAATACATCAATTTGATGCTTAAACCTTATTTTAGTGGGAATCGCAAAGCAATTCTTCAGACTTTTTCAAAAAATAGCCAAAATTAGGGTTCTTCGTAGCAAATAATACAAAATCAAGAATTTCAATAATTTCGTATGAAAACCCAACATCAAAAGGAAGGATTTTGTTACCTAATCGAGCTCTCTCTCGCGTATGCAGTGCTTTATCGTGTTTCATTTTCAGAAAAGATGATTTAAAGCTCTTGAAAAGATCGAATTTCATTTTCGTATCAAAAACGCTAAAAAAGTATCAAGAACGTAAAGAACGAACAAAAAATACGAAGAACGCGAAGAACACGAAGAACACGAAGAATGCCAAGAACATATTTTCTCTTGAAATTTTGGCAGAGCTTACCCTTATATCAGGACATATTTCTCAGAAAATTTCGGCAGAGTTTCCCCTTATATCGGGATATATTTCAAACTAAAAACAACAAGAGTTTCCTCTATAAAATCAATCGTGAGGAAAAACAACAGCAAAACTAAAAGGATATACTCAAACAACAAGAGATGAAGAATCGGTAGTCACCATGCATCTTAGGTGAGTGAATGTGTGACGAATCACAGGGTTCACTGACGTGCATAGCCGACCGCACCTAAGTAAGGTATTACACAGATTTCTCCATCAAAGTAACTATAAAAGCATAATTGAAAGAATAGAAACATAAGCGATGGAGAATCGGTAGACACCACACGTCTTATATGAGTGAATGTGTGACGAATCATAGGGTTCACTAACGTACATAGCCGCCCGCACCTAAGTAGGGTGTTACACCGATTTCTCCTCGAACCACAACAGAAAATGAATCAGAAAGAAAGATGAATCAAGAACAAAACTTGGAAGAAAAGAGGATGAATTGAAAGCGTAGCTTACGAAGCAAACTAAGAGAGGATCATACCTTCCTCCTCCTCGTTCTCCCGGCAGCGCTTCGCTAGCGCTCTTTCCCCGCCTCCCACTCCTCCTCCCGACCTCTCAACCCTAGCCCTTGGGTGGTGGTGGTGGTAGTGGAAATCGTAGAGAATGGGTAGGGGGTATTTATAGGCTCCAGAAAATCACTAATCATGGTTAGAAAATCATGGTTTAGACATTAATCATGGTTTAGCGACCCATGGTTTTGGCCCATAGTTTTTGCCAAAACCTATCTCAAACTTGGGGCTTAAATCATAACATTCCAGATGATTCTAGATTCCTAATGACGCTTAATTAACACTAATCGTGATTAACTTTCACTAATCACGATTTAACTTTCGCGGCTTACGATTATCTTTTGCTAACTATTGATTAGTATTTGCTAATTATCATTAGCGATTTTCAATCTGTCATTAGTTTCTTTAATCACACTTAATTAGTCTTAATGACAGTCATTATGGGTTAATGACGTCTTAACCCACCTTACTTCTCTTTCTTCCGAAAATCATAACAAATCGAAACGAAGTCCGATTCACACGAAACAAATTCGGTTGGTTTTCTCTTGACGAGTCGGATCTTATGATATAGGATCCGAGGGATGCCAAGTTCATGGCTTTACAATTATAACACCCTTAAAGGAAGTCTCGTCGTCGATACTAGAAATGCAAGCATAACAACCTTAAAGAGGATTGAAACATAACAACCTTAAAAAGAATGAACGTCCTTTCATTTATAATGAACATATACAGAATACATAGTGTTATCATTCAAACAAGTATGGGTATTTCTCTTTCATTTCTGCCTCAGGTTCCCATGTTGGCTTCTTCAAACTCTTGGTTCCGCCACAATACTTTAACTAGAGGCACCTCTTTGTTTCTCAACTTCTTGATATTCCTGTCAAGTATTTGCACATGTAACTCTTGGTATGTCAAGTCTGGCTCAACATGTAAATCATCATAACTTATCTTATGCTCTGGATCCCTAACGTACTTTCTCATATTTGATACATGAAAAACATCATGTATTGCCGAAAGATGTGGAGGAAGCGCAAGTCTATAGGCAACTTTTCCAATCCGTTGAATAATTTCAAAGAGACCCACGAACCTGGGTGCTAACTTCCCACGCAAGCCAAACCTCTGAACACCCTTCATAGGTGATACTTTGAGAAATACAAAGTCATCTACCTCAAATTCAAGGTCTCTTCGCCTGGTATCACTATAACTTTTCTGGCGACTTTGAGCAGTCAATAGTCTTTTCGAGCAAGCTCTACAGCCTCTCGTGTCTCTTGCAGTCTATCTGAATCATAAAGGTTCTTTATTCCGACCTCTTGCCAACACAAAGGAGTAGTACACCTTCGTATATATAGTGCTTCAAATGGTGCCATGCCAATACTTGTATGGTAACTATTATTGTAGGTGAATTCTGCAAGAGGTAAATGTTTAATCCACGATCCCTTCCATTCTAAGGCACATGCTCGTAGCATATCCTCTAGTATTTGAATCGTACGTTCTGACTGACCATTTTTTGTGGATGATATGCTGTACTCAAGCATAGTTGTGTACCTAAGGCTTTCATGAAGTTCTCCCAATAGTGTGAGGTGAATCATGAATCTCGATCGGATGCTACTTCCTTCAGGATACCATGGAGGCGAATCACATGTGTAATATAAAACTCAGCAAGCTGGTCTGGAGTGAAAGATAAATTATCGGAATAAAGTGTGCTACCTTTGTCAAACAATCTATTATAACCTAGATACTATCTTTACTACCAGTCGTCTGAGGTAAGCTAGTAACGAAGTCCATGGAAATGCTTTTCCATTTCCATTCAGTTATAGGGAGGGGTTGCAATAATCCTGTTGGCTTTTGGTGTGAAGCCTTTACCTGCTGGCAAGTGAAACATACATTCACAAACTCATCAACATCTTTCTTCACTCTTGGCCACCAAAAGTATGAATGAAGATCCTTATACATCTTTGTAATTCCTGGATGAATAGATAATCTAGAACAATGAGCTTCATGTAAAATGGCTTTCCTCAATTCAGGTATGTCTGGTACACAACCTCTATGATGGTTAGATAGTAATCCATCTTGTATATGGAATCCCTCTATCTCATTCTTCTCAAGTTGTTGTCTCAAGTCTTTAAGGACTGGATCATCCTCCTGTCCTTTCTTTATTTTATCCCAGATCTCAAGTTTGTATTGGTGAGGAATAGTTATAGTGTCGGCACTACTATCAAATGGTTTCCATTCACTTAACGTTGATAGTAAACCCCGGAAGTGGATAGCACTCACCAACCCTGGTGAATAAGTTCTTCTGCTAAGGGCATCTACTACGATGTTCCCCTTACCAGGGTGGTAGGAGATAGTGCAATCATAATCTTTCAACAACTCTAGCCACCGTCTCTGTCTTATATTGAGCTCCTTTTGATCAAATAGATATTTCAAGACTTTATGATCGGTGAAGATTTCAAAAGTAATACCATACAGGTAGTGTCTCCCTATCTTTAAAGCGAAAACTACGACAGCTAATTCAAGGTCATGTGTTGGGTAGTTCTTCTCATGTATCATGAGCTGTCGTGATGCATATGCAACTACCTTACCATGTTGCATAATAACTGCCCCAAGCCCTTCTTTAGATGTGTCGGTGTATACTGTAAACCCTTCACTCCTGGAGGGTAGAGTAAGGATGGGTGCAGATGTTAGGCATTCTTTCAGTGTTTGGAAACTTCTTTCGCATGCATCTGACCATATGAATGGAACTTCCTTCTGGGTCAACCTAGTCATTGGCAATGCTATTCGTGAAAAGTCCTTCACAAATCTTCTAATATCCAGCTAATCCCAGAAAAGATCGTATTTCTGTGATAGTCTTCGAGCGTCCCCAACTCATGACCGCACTAACCTTTGTAGGATCAACTGATATACCTTCCCCAGAAATAACATGGCCTAAGAAAGATACTTCAGATAGCCAGAAGTAACATTTGCTATATTTAGCATACAGTTTGTTCTTCCTAAGAGTTTCAAGTGCCTGCTTGAGATGATGTTCATGCAGATATTTATCCTTGGAGTAAATAAGCACATTATCAATAAAGACTACTACAAAGTGATCTAAGAACTCCTTGAATACTCTATTCATGAGATCCATGAAAGCTGTTGGGGCATTTGTCAGTCCAAAAGGCATAACTAAGAATTCATATTGCTCGTATCTAGTTCGAAAAGCTGTCTTGGGGATATCCGCATCTTTTATCTTCAACTGATGTTATCCAGATCTTAAGTCAATCTTGGAATACACAGTCGAACCCTATAACTGATCAAAGAGATCATCTATTCTTGGCAGAGGATACTTATTCTTTATTGTCCCCTTGTTTAACTGTCTATAGTCAATGCACAACTGCATTGACCCATCCTTTTTCCTGACAAATAAGACAGGTGCACCCCATGGTGAAGTACTAGGACGAGTGAATCCTTTATCTAACAATTCTTGCAACTGTACCTTTACTCTCGTAACCTAGCTGGTGTCATCCTATACGGAGGGATAGAGATAGGCCGAGTATCCGATATGAGAGAGATTTCAAATTCAATCTCTCGCTCAGGTGGTAATCCAGGTAGTTCCTCTGGAAATACATCAGGAAACTCGCATACTATAGGTATATCTTCCATCATTCTGTCTGACCCCGATGTAGTGGTTACATAAGCTAAATAATCATGGCACCCTTGCTCTAACAACTGTTGTGCCTTCAATGTAGAGATATATTCGATATTATCATTGGATGTCTTTCAAATGAACTGGAACTCTATCGAGTTAGGAAGGCGAAACGTTACTGTCTTCTAAAAATAGTCAAGACATGCATGATGCCTTTCTAGCCAATCCATTCCTAGTATAAGATCAAAGTCCTCCATTTCTATTAGTAGTAGTGAAACAGGTAACTGATATCCCGCTATTACTACTATACAATTATCCAGGATTTTTCGGATTATAAATACTTGTCCTCCTGGTCCCTTGATCAGATAGGGTTGTTGTACTTCTACTGGTATCTTACCAAAAGTGGGTACTAACCGTCGAGCAATAAATGAATGTGAAGCACCAGAATCAAATATGGCATGTACTGAAAAGTCATGAATAGTAACAATACCTCGTGTGACTGTGCCTGAATTGTAGGCTTGTTCTTCAGTGATTGCATTTAGCTGGCCATTAGGAATAGGCAAGCTAGAACCCGCAACACTTTGTGGTGGTGGTTGTGTAGGAGATGCTCCTTGTGAGCCCCTACCTCTACCATGTCTTCCTCCGCGTGTTGCTCCATTGCTCGAGGTGGATGTTATACTGTTAATTGGGGTTGATTTAAACCCTGAACCTCTCAACTTCGTACAATCTTTCTTGATGTGGCCTTCCTGATGATAGTAAAAACACACATGCGCTCCTGTTTGAGCTGAAGAACCAGCCACAGAGGTGCTAGCTCCTGCTACTAAGTTGCGAGGATATAGTGGAGGTCTAGAGAAACCCCTTCTTCCAGATAATTCCTGGTCCAAAGTTTTTGGCGAGCTTATATTAGACCCGACTAGATGATAGCGATGATCTCTACGGTTATAATGTGCGTTGCTTTTGGATGGTACACCATTAAAGTGGAAACTTCTTCTTTGGCAGTTTTCATCCCTCTCCATCTCAATACGAGAGGCGATGTCCATTGCTTCATCTACGGTTGTAGCTCTAAAACCAGCAAGATTTTGTCGTAGATCTCCCTGAAGACCGCTAACAAATTTGGTAAGACACTCTTGTGGTGAAGCTTCTAGAGCTGGTGAGTAACATAGTAGCTCAGTAAAGTGGATATGATAATCCCGTACGGTCTTAGAACCCTGATTCAGAGAAGCCAACTCTCTCCTCTTTAATTCTTCCCAATGAGAGGGACAGAAGTGAGCTCGGAGCCTCTCTTCAAAGATATCCCATGGAACAGGATCTGCTAATTTCTTGGAAATTGCTCTCCACCATCGTCTTGCATAGTCTGCTAAGGAGTAATCAGCAAAGTGCACCCAAGTATCTGTTGGTGTGTGTATTATTCTCAACATCCTGCTGACGTCATCAAGCCATAGTTCTGCCTCAGCAGGTGTCTCTATGCCTTTAAATCGAGGAATCTTTCCTTTTTGGTAATTGTCTAATAATGTTTGGTGTCTCAGAAGGGCCTTCTCCATTGCTCCTTCAGCTGGGGTAGGAGCAGACTCAGTTGAAGGATGGTAACTAGATTCTTCCTCAGAAAGATGGACAGAACCTTCAATCCTAGCATCAACAGACTTGGATGCCTCGGGTCTCTCAGCTTGTGCAGTGAGCCTCTCCTCCAATGCTTGCTGCCTTTGCCCCATGTCTTGGAGCGTTGTCATCATAACCGCTAATTGTCTAGACACATCTTGGTCTGCCATGATCCTGGGATAAGTCAAGGTCAAAGGTTAGGTCCTATAAGTCTTAGCATGATGTACGTAAGGGGCAATGACTTGTGAATGGTAGTGCAGTCAATTATTAAGATCAAAGGATCTTAATATAACCTTAGTTTCTGAATACCGCTCATAGTTGTTAATTACTAAATAAATTACTGGAGTAACCAAGCTCTGATACCAATCTGTCGTGACCCCGATTTTGGGTCGTCAGATCCTCCCATATCCGGATCTGCTTACTCAGCAATAATTTATCCAGCAATCACAACTAACACTCAGAAATAAATTGCAAATAAAAATACTCAGAAGAAAGTATTTCAACACTTTTTCATTCATAAAATAGGTTTACATGATCCATTGTCCCACTACAACCATTTACATGTACATCAGCTGAAAGTAAAATATACAAAAGATTAATAACTACCTTATAAAGTAAAGCTATTGTGGCTGGTTGGATGTCTACTAAGTAAGCTGGCTGGATTACTAAAGTCCTTGTGATAGCTCACCAACACCGGTTGAGTTTTCCATAAATCATAGGATAAAAATTAGCGAATGCTAAATAACGGAGAAGAGAAAAACAAACAAATTGTGTAATTTTTCAAAACTTGTTATCACCAAAAAGTTTCATTCCTTCTCATTAATTTAAGTCCTATTCTTTTTCTATTCCACGTTAGGGATTAGTACAGGGGAACCCCACCATTCTTGGACTCCGAAGCTGTGGACCCTTCGGGATTGGAGTATGTGTTGATCTTGGTAAGCTTATGTTGCCGCACGTCGCCTCAACCAATCCTCCAATACTACCATGACAATTACCTTTTCTTTTATTAAACAGGGTCTCAAACCTCAGCCCGGAAAACAAATGAGCACAACTCGGTTGCTTAAAACCTCAGGCTAGCATTGAATCATATAACCTAGCAGCTTTAAAAACATATTATCGTGACCTAGCCGCTATTGAACCACCCGTGCCTCCACATGGCACGACCACATCTTCCGTCGTTCAACTCGAAGATATTGGCTCCCGGTACCACGTGTTGCAAAACATTCATTTCGTGCGCACTTATCATAACAGGGCAAACGTGTACCACCTAGGTAGGGAAACGTCAATACGGGTTCCTTCCGACAAACCTATAGGTTGCATGCCCGACATGTAGTTCTACTCCCAGTCATCCTTAACGTGACACATGATCCTTTTCAGGATCCAACTCAAACCACATCAATTCACATGATTTAGTTCTTTCATTAAGTCTTCGATTTGCATAATCAACAATACTTAGTATAGACTCACATATATATTATTCATATGCATATATACTCGTATTTATGCCTATTTTAACTCCAAACCCTAACTTTCAAAGCTAATACATCAATTTGATGCTTAAACCTTATTTTAGTGGGAATCGAAAAGTAATTCTTCAGACTTTTTTAAAAATAGCCAAAATTCGGGTTCTTCGTAGCAAATAACACAAAATCAAGAATTTCAATAATTTCATATGAAAACCCAACAACAAAAGGAAGGATTTCATTACCTAATCGAGCTCTCTCTCTCTCTCGCGTATGCAATGCTTTATCGTGTTTCGTTTTCAGAAAAGATGATTTAAAGCTCTTGAAAAGATCGAATTTCATTTTTGTATAAAAAACGCAAAGAACGTGTGAAGAACGCGAAGAACGAATGAAAAACACGAAGAACGCGAAGAATACGAAGAACACGAAGAACGCCAAGAACATATTTTCTCTTGAAATTTCGGCAGAGCTTCCCCTTATATCAGGACATATTTCTCGGAAAATTTCGACAGAGTTTCCCCTTATATCGGGGCATATTTTAAAATAAAAACGACAAGAGTTTCCTCTATAAAATCACTCATGAGGAAAAACTACATCAAAACTGAAAGAATATACTCAAACAACAAGAGATGAAGAATCGGTAGTCACCACGTGATGAATCTCCATTTCATCACCTTTATTCTATCATTTTGGCCTCAAAAACCCTAGCAAATGCATGTAAAGAGCATCAAAATGTACATAATAGCATTCATGATTCATTGTATTGATTAGATATTAAATACTGTGTTTAATGTCAAAATTATAGAATAAAGAAAAGAAAAAGGAATAAAATATTGGGGATATTTTATGACCCAAATCCCGAGACCAAGGCCAGCATGGTATTGGTCGACAAGGAATAAAGTAGGGGGAGATAAGGACCAGTGTACAACAAATACCTCATTTATTTATTCATTCATTTATGCATTTTTGACACCTATTTTATACATAATTATTTATTCATCAAATAAAGAAACTTTGTACATGAAAGTTGTAGATAATAATGTAAATAAAATTCCGAAATTGAGTTTGTGTAAAAAAAATACTCAATGTACATTTTATGTACAGAATAAAAAGCCAAAATCTCAACTTCACAGACCCATATCTTACAAATAAAAACTCCAAATCGACAAACTCACCTTTAATTGTATATAGCATTCCAAGAACTATTTAATAAAATTGGTTTCATAATTTTTGGAGCCCATATGCAGAAGTTAGGTTTTTGGCCCTCCTTGTATATAGAACTGATTAAAATATTCATTTTATTCAATATTTATTATTTGTATAAATTCACATTTTTAGAATTTTGTAAATAATGTATATAATGCATACACATATTAGAAGTTAAAGAAAACCAAAAATAATTTGTAAAATAAAATAATTCTACAAATTCATTGACAAAATACCTATGCTATATACCTATATATAAATAAAAAGGATTTTATTCCTTGGTTATTTAATTCTTTTATATTTTTATAATAATGTATACATTATACATAACTCATTAAAAAAGTAAATTCAAAATAAAAATCAAGAAAATACAATAAATAAATTAAGTGTACAAAATACATAGATAAAACACCTATAAGTATACCTACATACACCTATACCTATTTATTTAAAAATGTAAATAAACTCCTAAAAATTAAATAAAAATACATTTATACTCACAAAAATAAATTATAAATTTATAAAATAAGCTAATAAAATAATAAAAGAAAATAAACAAGTTAAAAATAAAATACATAAAAATACATGTAAATACATACATATACACATTATTCAAATAAAACTATAATAAAACACCTCGAAAAATTCAATAAAAATCATTAATAAATACTAGATGAAATAATACATATTTTTTTTATTTTATAATAAAAAAATAATAAAATTGTTTAAGGTGTCAAATAAATCAATTTCCAATCAGATTTTCTGTTTTATCTTGTAGCGGCTGACGTGGCCCAATGAGGCGCCGGCCTTCGTTGACCCCCTGGTCAACTGTCCCATCCCTTGCCTGGCGCCTCTGAACTATCAAATCCTCGATTTTCCTCCATTTTTCGCGGCCATCCCTTCCATCATCCAGGCTCGCTTCCTTAACAAGTTTTGTCCTCTGATCATCCTTGATGCCCGCCAAAATCATAGATCAACGAGATATTCATTGGATCAGTCAATAATCGCCGGGTAATAAGGCCCCTTGCCAATGTTTATAAATAATTAGCTCCGCCTCCTTCCTCGAATTTGGCCATTTTCATTCCACCCAAACACCTTGATCTTGCTCCTGGACCATTCCTCGTGACAGGGGGAGTGACCCAGCGCCTCGACTCGGCCGGAGGACGGAGAATTTTGACGCGGCGGAGCACCGGCATCCGCCCTGCTCCCTGGAGGCCCCCAGGTATAAGATGTCTCTTTCTACGCTTTTTAGTTAGCTTTTAATTCTAGTTTTCCATTCCAGTCATTAGATTAGGTTTTAGTCAATTCCCGTAGCTTAAAAATCAAAATTCGAAGTTCGTCGGAGCTTGGCTCTGGCGACTTCTCCACCGTAACCCCGCCTGTCTCCGACCGCCCCGAGCATCCCATTTCAAACCTCAACGCCTTCTCCATCTCTCGCACCCATTTGTTCAACCAAGGACCATAGGTCTTGGCGAATCAGGGCTCCTCCTCCGCCGTTCGCCGGAGCCCCTCCGCCCACCTTCATCTTGCATCGCAGCTTCAAAACCCCGGGTCGAGGAGATAGCTCTCTGCGGTTCTTCCTGTGCAGGTACATTGAGGAATAGAGCCCTTCTGGGCTTGCATTGACCCAGGAAGAGGTTCATGGGGGTCCCCTTCTTCTCCGACCTCGATCCATCGACTCGGGCCCCCAGGAGCCATGAAAGCACCATCAGTCAACGCGGGATGTCATCAGCTACGAATAGAGCGCGTCAGAGGCGAGGAAGGTGCCTGGAGGAGCCTGAGCTGCCCGATCAAAGCTCTCCGGAGACGAGCTTCTTCCTTGTTCCTCCAGGCAGCTTCAGCACCGTCAGATCGAAGGAGTCGGCCCAGATTGAACCAGGGCCGTCAGATGAAGCACTGCACCGACCGTTCGATCAGCGAGGCTGATCTAATCTCCGCCGTCATCTGCGAATCGTCATCGGCCGACAGGAGCACGATGCGTGGCAAGTGGATGAGGTCCAGCCGTTGGATGCCACGCCTTATTTGGGGGTAAATTTCACATCTAGCCCCCGCCTTTTTCTATTTATAGTTTAATACCAAAAATAAAAAGTCACGTTGTAAATAAAATGTATATTTTACAGAAGGACCCCCGATGTTTTAAGATTTACACTTTAGTCCTTCTACGCCTCACGTGCAGCAACCACGTGAGGCGCGTAAAAATTACATCTAAACCCTGCCGTGTTCCTGTAATTACAAAATGATCCTGAAAATAAAAGCACACGTGTACTTTTATGGAGATTTTTGCATGTATGCCCCTGTCAACTATTTTATTTGCAAAAATACCCCTACCAGGCCATTTAATTTTTGAATGCTTAGTCTATTTATTTTGTGCTTCATATTTATTCGAAAAATCTTGCAAAAATAGACTTAAGCTCCTGATGGGTTGTTCGTGCACGCTATATTTTTAATTGTTAATTTTGTTGCATTTCTGCATTAAAAATCAAAAGTATGCTTTTTATTCACTGTCTAGCTTACAAAATTCAAAAAAATATATTAAAACACTTCTAAAAATTCCAAAAAAATTAGCTATGGTGTATTTTGATCTATTTCAGTATCTATCCAAAAATCCCTAAAAATCTCAAAAAGAAAACCTTAAAAATTCAAAAATACCCAAAAACTTCAAAAAAATGTAGAAAATCAAAGAAAAATCAGAAAAATATGAACTCAGACCCTATTTACGCTATATTGTATTCTCTTTATTGGAAAAATAGTGTGGAAAATTTTTGAGGTTGTTAGCTATTTTTAATACCTAATTTTCTTACAGCCAGACCCTATTCCACTGTTTGCTTTTATTTTGTTATTTAAAAATACTAAAAATGTTTTCAAAAATGCCCAAAATTCACGAAAATAGTAAAAAATCATTAAAAATCCCAAAAAGATCTTATCCCTGAATTTTTGACTATTTTTGAGTATTTTTGTAAATATTATAGTACCCCTTTTATGTATACATATGTATTTCCAAAAAAAGAAAAAAAATAATATATGTATATATATATTTAATTATTTGTATTTATATATCTATGTATTAACTCTAATATAAAAAAAAAGAAGAAGAAAAATTTATATGATATTTTATCATGCTTATATACACCTATATCTATTATATGGATCACAAGCTAGATAGTAATCCTCTATGGGTATATATATATATATATTTTTATATTTTATACAGATATACATATATATATATATTACCTAATTATATTATTGAAAATAAAAATAAATAAAAGAAATAAATAAATAAAATATATATAAAAAAATATATAGAATAAAATTAAAAACCCACTTCACACAAGGATGACTCTGAGATACATGTAGGCTATGGTATTTTGTATTGCTCTCTGTGGTTCGACCTCTACATGCTTGTCACTGTACATTTTATGGTAGAATAAATAAAGATTAATTCACATTTCTTTTTGAGCTTGATTGTTTAATTCTTTGGTTGTGGGTTAATTGCTGATCAACCCGGGTGTTTTGTGAGTGGTCGCCTCAGCAACACTTTTCATATTTTTTATGGTGACCCTCACAAAATATCCATGTTATCAGATGGCGCCGTTGCCGGGGAGCAATGAGCATAGCCTAATATATTTTGTCATTCTTGTATAAAAAAATTCTCGATTTATCATTCATTTTTGTGAGCAGCTATTTTTATTGCTATTAATCACCATGCTTCATTTATTTATTTATTGTGATTATTTCATCTGCTCCATTTGCTTGATTGAGCTCTACTAATGCATTCTTTTTGTGACTTTGATGCGAGGGCCCGCCACGCGAGGATGGCTTCTTAGGAAGCCAATGCAGCCAAGCTTGGAGGAGGATGGTCTTCTTCTCCTGACCATCTGGAGTGAGCACCAAGGAAGCAAAGAGATGGGCATTAGTTAGAGCTATAGGATTATTTATTTTGTAATTTATGGTGAGAGAGAGAAAATTTTGGCATGTAATTAAACAGGACTCTACTCTTCGCAATGAGGTCCAGTGCCCGGGTGATTGTTCACCTGGGGGCCTCATCGCGGCTTTTTCGATGTTTTCATCGCCTTCTTTTATTTTGTTTTCCGAAGTTTTGAGCTTTCCGCCTTTCTTTTACTTTGTTTTGCCTGCTTGGAGCCCCTAGATATAGGTTGCTTGACTCGGTAGCTAGGTCCAAAGATTAATAAGAATGCATGTTCCTATAGTATACTTCGCTTGGATCTAGTCAAATTTAAACAAGCCGTTCATTTATCTCTTAGCCCTTGTGCCGCAGCGAGCCCTGTAAAGCGCTTTCTCCTAAGCTCAAGTGTGTTGAGTACAGAGGAGGGGTGAGCCAAGACCGGACCCTTCGGGCTAGAGATGAATGAGCGACTTATGGTTCTTCACGTTAATAGCAGTTTATGTTTAGGGAGATTTTGTGCCTTGCATACCGACATGTAGATAGGTTTAAAAATTCTGTTTTGCATACCACATGGAGAGAGCTGGGATGCACTGTAAGTCTTCTAACTCAGCGTGCATCATTCGGTTCAATGGTGAGATTTCCATCATGGAACCACTTGCACGGCTTTTCCGCTATCTCCCTCTGATTTTGAGCACCTAGGATTTAAATGAAAATCTACAAAAACGTTAGGCGCTGGTATGAAACAGACTCAAAAAAAGTGAAAATAAAAAAAATAAAACAAGGGGACTGCTAAATAAACTTTGACCTTAATTAAAATTTGTAATGGACTATCATTGTACCGGGTTCATAAAGCCCTCATTGTTTTCAGGTACCTTGGAGGGGGACCAAAACCCTACTCCCTTGAGCGAGTGCGACCCCTAAGGATTAAAGCCCAAAACCCAGTTTGCAACTGCCTTGTGTATCGCCTGGATTTCCGAAGTAATGGCGCTTCTATCGTACGTAGGCGAGTAGGGCTTGGTCACCAATGGTGACTCTCTGTTGTGATAGCATCGACCCTGTCCGAAGTATTGAGCATAGGCCACGCCTTCACGGGGGTGTCTGTCTCATTGTCCTGCGTCCGAGTAGGTTCTGGCACGCTCACGGGTGATTCCGTTGCGAGCGAGAACCGAAGTATTGGTTTCGCCTATCGGCTTCCTCTCTCTTTTCTTTGGCTGAGTAGGGATCCAGGAAGGGTTACAAGGACTCCAAAAAGTACAGACTACAGGTTACACAGGAGGAGGACAAGTACGGGATACTCTTCCGGCAGTACTCTCTCTCCTATAGGGTAGCGTACTAAGGACTTGTTATAAGATATGCCTGAAAACTCACAAATCTAAAAATGAAAATATAATAAATAGCCGAGCTTTCACGGCTTCACATGGCGTGAGTTGGTGAACCCGATTTTGTATTGTGTTTGAATGGATCTAGATTAAGGTTCAAAGATCAAGTCCCGCGCTTTTGCACACATTTTGTATGTCTCCCTTTGACCACCCCGCTCAACCGAGCCTCTCTACTGTTTTACACTCCCTTTATTCCTCGTTGACCACCGTATCTTTCATCCAACATCCAATCCTCTCTTTTACTTCGCGAAGTTGATCCATGGATGGTTTCCGTCGGGACCATGTCGACACCCACATCGATTCCATGAACTCAACTCCGCCAATAAATTCGAGGCGATTCCCGAGAACCCAATCCGGACTTTGCGGATCGATCTCCAGACTCCTCGTCTTCTACCTTTCTCTTGGCCACCCAATAAACCGGGATCACTTTTGTCCCACTTCCACCGTTGCGAATGGGAGTCGATTACAGTCTACATCCTTTTCCATTCACAACATGCTGGGGTTGACCAGAATTACAGCTTAGTCACGGCAGCTGAAAGTTAATTGCAAGTGATCTGATTCGGACTATCTCATTCTGCAGATAGAAGCCAGTGCGAGCCTTGGAGACTACTCCGGAGTTCATCTCGTCCGACTCAGACCCTGACATGGCTCCAGGAGGAAAGGGCAAGGGTCAGCAGCCACCACCAGAGGGGCAGGTGCCAGATCAGAACCAAGTTAATGCATAGTTGCTGGCATCTATCCAGGCCATACATCAGCAGCTGACCGAGCAGGCTCTGACATAGACCGCATTCCAGGATATGTTGAATGACATGATGAACCGTGACGATGGAGGAGGAGGCAGAGGCAGAGGAGGCAGGGGAGGAGGAGGTGGAGGTGGAGGAGGTGGTGATGACCACAATGATGATCCAGAATTACCACCACCAAAGCCGACACTCAAAGAAACATATAATCCGGGAGACAGCCAGATGACCGAGTGGATTCTCATTCCACCGGTACACGCTCACTTTGAGCTGAAGCCCCAATTCATTGCCCTTCTCCCTGCCTTTCATGGCAACACTAGTGAGGAGCCGTACATTCACCAGCAGCAATTCTCCCGCATTTGCCGTACTACGCATTATCCCAATGTCCCTCTGGACATTGTAAAGATGATGGCTTTCCCCTTCAGCCTACAGGACAAGGCCCTCTATTGGGTCAATAATTTGGGAAAGGTCGTGACGAGCTGGGAGGAGTTGAAATCCGCCTTCCTGCACAAATATTACCCTCTCGATCGGCTCAACCAGATGCGAGCCCGTATCAGTAATTTCACCCAAGGGCCCCACGAGTCTATACATGAAGCTTGGGAGAGATTCACTGACCTGCAGGAGAAGTGTCCCCATCATAATATCCCGAAGACCAGCTTGGTCCAGCATTTCTTAGGGGGACTGAACATTGAAAGCCAACGGCTCGTGGACGCAGCATGTGGGGGCTCTCATTTCAACAAGGATGAAGATGTTTGGCAAATCTTTGAAGAAATGGCCGAAGGAGAGGCCGCCCTCTCTTCATCCAAGGCGTATCAGAAGCAGCCCTAGATCCTCCAGAAACAAGTGCACATGGCTGCATCCAAAGAAGCAGAGAGAGATGAGAGCTCCAACCTCAGCATCATCGGGGGCCATCTCTCTAAGGTAGACATCATTGAGAAGTGATCACAGGACCTTGAGAAACTCGCTGTGATCGAGAAGAGGACCCAGAACCTAGACAAGCTAGATCAGATCAACAAGTACCTCGAACTGTTGGTCGGCACTATCAACTCTGTCTAGTCAGCTACACTATCGGACGCTCCCGCTGAGAAGAAGGAAGAGCAGCAACCGCAGCATCAGCCTCAGCCGAGCCAGCAGCCACCGGCAGTCCAGCACGTGTACTACGTGCAGGCGCCCGACCAGGACCAGCCGCAGCAGCAGATGGTAGTATACCAACCAGAGTTCCTTTCTGAACCTGATCCAATCTTCCCTCCACCACCCCTGATTCAAGAAGTGAATGGGGTATGGACTCATGATGCACAGCCGACCCGTCCTCAGGGACAATCCCAGGGTCAGCAATTTGCCAATCGGCAGTACCACCAACCTCAGGGTGGTCGTTTTGGTCAATCCTCCCAGCAGCACCAGCAGTACCAGCAGCAGCCTCCCCAGTTTGCACAGCAATGGAGGCAGAACTTTCCTTATCAGCAGCAGCCGCAGTACCGCCACCCACAGCCGTATCACCAGTACGCGGCTGCCCCCTCTCCGCAATATCAGCAGTATCCCCCTCCATCCTACCAACAGCTTCAACTTCCTGCACCACCGCAGCAACACCACCAGCAACATCCTCCCCACCCATCTACCCAACAGCAGCGTAGTCTGCACGCTGAATCTTCTGAAGTGCCCTATGTGAATCCCGTTATGGATTGTCTGGCCCAGCTTGTCAAAGGGCTAGCGGATATGACAAAGCGGCTTGACGACCTGACCGCCACCAGGACTACCATTCCGGCGCAGGTCGAAGCCAACCCCAATAATTTCGAAAAGAAAGAGCAGGTAGATTGTGATGTCATGTCCGAGTCCGGTAATGATATTACTGTTTATTCTAATGATGTTACTCTCAGAAGCGGTAGGGCCTTGCCTCCGCCTGCTACCAGATGTGGGGTGAATAAAGAGACAGGTGGATCGTCATCTTCCGCATCAGTCGTGCCAGCTACAGGGGCGGGTGAGGAGGAAGAAGAAGGAGAAGCCAGTCCAGCCGTCGTGCCATGCCAGCAGCAACTTCAGCCAAAAACACAAAAAAATCAGCAAAAACAAAAACAACAAAAAGAAGCTTGTAGCCGAAGCGAAGCCGCGCCAGCCTTGGAGGAGCCGCCAGCAGCAGCCGATCCCTCGCTAGCCGATGGAGCAGACGCTACTCTTTTTGAGCGCCCAACAGCACCAGCATGTTCAGATCCAGCTTGTACTCCTTTTTGTAGTTCGGATGTACAACATTCTGTGGGCAATGATTTTGATGTAAATAAGAACTCTGATTTTCCTGCCAGTGGTGTAAATATTCCTTTTCCGCATGCAATACAAAAATCCAAAAAAATTGCAAAACGAAAAAAGGCATTGTCTGATCCAGGTGTTGTGAATATTTTGGATAAATTGACTGTTGAGATTCCCCTGTTGAAAGCCGTAGAATACATGCCAGCTGTGAAGAAAGGACTGAAGGAGGCATGTACTAACAGGCGTCGCCTAGCGCAAGAAAACAGACGCCAGCAAGTCGAGAGGCATGTCCTCACCTTAGCCACGGTAGCAGCCATCAGCAATCTCCCCCAGAAGAAACAGGATGCAGGAGCACCTCTGATCAGTTGTAAGATCTTTGACCAGGTTTTCGAGCGCACTCTCTTGGATAGCGGATCTTCCATAAACCTTCTGCCCTCGTCCATAATGCAAGAATTCGGGCTGGGACCGCTCAAGCAGACACGCATGATCCTTCAGTTCGCTGATCGATCCGTCAAGCGGCCCCGAGGTCTGTTGGAAGACGTGGTAGTTAAGGTGCAGGAAATGAAATTCTCAGCTGACTTTGTAGTCCTTGATATAGACTCGCCTACACCCCTGCTCCAGACCCCTATCATCCTTGGCAGATCATTCCTTCGTACTTCAGGTGCCGTGGTTGATTACGGGTCTGGGAAGATAAATTTCAGCTCGAATACCCAGCAAATCACGATAAACATGAACAAAGAGCAGAATGCCACAACTGATGAGAGCCAGGAAGTATCAGAAGCATACTGTGATTTCATCGCGGAGATCAGAGATTCAGAGTTATCATTGGACGATCCATGGACCCGACAAATCCTCACTCTTGAGGAGGACTTGGAAAGCGCATTCACCATATGCTCCGATGATTCATGGGAGACAGATTCTCAGATGCAGGCGCATCTTCTTGAGCATTCACTCCAAACCGAACATGATCAGCTTAGCGTAGAACCGTTCGGTGCATCACCGGGACCTCAACATGAAGATGAGGATGGTAGCAGCCTCAAAGTACATCCCACCACCAGCATGGTATCTGAAGTGACAGATAAAGTGGATAGATCAAAACCAGAACTCAAGCCACTTCCTGCAGGCCTGAAGTATGCTTTCCTTGCGGGTGAAGAGGAAATGTATCCGGTCATCATCAGCAACAGGCTGAATCCGGATCAGGAATCTCGTCTTCTCGAGGTTCTAGAAAAGAACCGCAAGGCACTTGGTTGGAGCGTATCAGATCTCCGAGGGATAAACCCAGCCCTGTGTTCACACCACATCTACTTGGAAGAAGATGCCAAACCGTCCCGCGAATTTCAGAGAAGGCTGAACCCTAACCTTCGGGACATTGTCATGAAGGAGATCACGAAATGGTGTGATGCAGGCTTCATTTATCCCATCTCTGATTCGAAATGGGTAAGCCCACTACATGTAGTTCCCAAGAAATCAGGGCTTACCGTGGTCACAAATGACAAAGGAGAGGAAATTTCTACTCGGGTACCAACCTCCTGGCGGGTGTGTGTTGACTACCGCCGTCTTAATGCAGCAACCAAGAAGGACCACTTCCCCTTGCCATTCATTGATCAAGTTTTGGAGAGATTAGCAGGCAAGGAGTTCTTTTGCTTTCTGGATGGGTACTCCGGGTACAACCAAGTGGAGATCGCTCCTGAAGATCAAGAGAAGACTACCTTCACTTGCCCGTTCGGCACCTACGCCTTCAAGAGAATGCCCTTTGGATTGTGCAATGCACCTGCAACCTTCCAAAGATGCATGTTAGCAGTCTTCGTCGAGATGGTCGGCAGTTTTCTCGAGGTGTTCATGGACGACTTCTCTGTCTATGGTGATAGTTTCGATTCTTGTCTTGAGCACCTAGACAGAGTGCTTCAGAAATGCCGGGGAGTTAATTTAGTGCTCTCATGGGAAAAGAGCCATTTTATGGTCACCGAAGGTATTGTGCTGGGCCACGTCGTTTCCATACGTGGCATGGAAATCGATCCGGCAAAGGTGGATGTCATTTCAAATCTTATGCCACCTCAGTCAGTGAGGAATGTTAGGTCATTCCTGGGGCATGTGGGATTCTACAGACGATTCATCAAGGATTTCAGCCGCATTGCCCGACCTCTGACAGAGATCTTGTGCAAGGAGACTGAGTTCATTGTTGATCAGCCAATTCTCCTTGCTTTCAATCAGTTGAAGGAGCTTATCACTCATGCTCCAATCTTGCAGCCTCCGGACTGGACTCTTCCCTTTGAGATAATGACCGATGCGTCAGATTTTGCAGTCGGGGCTCTTCTTGGGCAGAGGAAAGACAGAGCGCCCTATGCCATTCACTATGCCAGCAGAACATTAGATGAAGCACAAAGAAATTATACAGTGACAGAGAAAGAATTGCTGGCTGTGGTTTTCGCCTTAGAGAAGTTCAGATCCTATTTTTTGGGATCAAAAGTCACAATTTTCACGGACCACTCTGCTATCCGGTACCTACAGCAGAAGAAGGATGCCAAGCCAAGACTAATTCCTTGGATCCTTCTCCTCCAGGAATTTGATTTGGAGATCAAGGACAAGCCTGGAGTTCAGAATGTGGTAGCAGATCACCTCTCCAGAATCGAACAATCCGAGCCTCCTTTGAGCAATGCACCTATCACAGAAACCTTCCCTGACGAAGCCATCTTAGCCGTGGATTCTCTTCCTTGGTATACTGATATCGTCAATTACCTCGCCTCTGGGGTAATACCTTCGGATTGGTCGAAGAACCAAAAGAACAAATTCATGTTGACCATCCGCTTCTACCAATGGGAAGATCCTCTTTTATTCAGAGAAGGAGCAGATTGTATTTGGCGCAGGTGCATCCCTCAGACGGAGCAATCTAGTGTCCTCGAGCATTGTCATCTCGAATCTGGTGAACATCACTCTGGAGATCGTACGGCAGCAAAAGTTCTACAGTGCGGCTTCTGGTGGCCCACATTATTCAAGGATGCAGCTGAGTTTGTCAGAAGATGCATTGACTGTCAGAGACTGAAAGGAACACTAACTGCCAAAGATTCAATGCCCCTGAAAATCATTCAGATAGAAGACGTTTTCGATGCATGGGGCATTGACTTCATGGGGCCTTTCCCTAACAGTCAAGGTTTTGAGCACATCCTTCTTGCCGTCGATTATGTGAGTCGTTGGGTTGAAGCTATTCTCGCCCGAGCCGCCGACAGCAAAACGGTCTGCAAGTTTCTGAAGAAGAACATCATTTCGCGGTTCGGGATACCAAAGATTCTCATATCAGACGGGGGTAGCCACTTCATCAACAAAGAGGTCAAGAAGTTAACGAAGGAGTACGGCATCGATCACCGTGTCGCGTCTCCTTATCATCCGCAGACCAATGGCATGGCGGAGTTATCCAATAGAGAAATCAAGACTATACTGCAGAAACTTGTTAGGCCGAACAGAAAAGACTGGTCTCAACTATTGGACTCAGCTCTATGGGCTTACTGAACAGCCTACAAGTCTCCCTTGGGCATGTCGCCCTATCGTCTTGTATAGGGGAAACCATGCCATCTACCCGTGGAATTTATCCACAAATCTCTTTGGGCAATAAACAGTTGTAATTTGGACTCACGCAGAAGTGGTCAGAAAAGAAAAGACGATCTGAACAAGCTCTTGGAATTCCGAGATTGTGCATACGATAACACCTTGATGTACAAGGAGAAGGTGAAACGCTGGCATGACCGGCACATCAGACGAAAGGCCTTCGACGTTGGACAGAAAGTGTGTCTATTTAATGCAAAGTTGCGGATATTTCCAGGTAAATTAAAGAGTAAGTGGACAGGGCCATTTCGAGTACGTGAAGTGCGTGACAATGGAAGCATCGCTATATCAGAATTGTCCCCTGACGCACAGCCCTTCGTCGTCAACGGCCAACTACTGAAGCCTTACCTAGAACCAGATGCATCTTGGCCGTTGTTGACTCTATTCAGTTAGTGCACCATGATGACAGCTTCACAGCACCTGCGGCATCGAAAGATTCAGACGATGTACTCCAACCACTGTTTATCTGATTTTCTTCTTTTCTTCTTTTCCTTTTCTATTTTCTTTTTCTATCTAAAAGGTGCCGCCCTTGTAGACAGTTTTCTATACTTAGGACGTACTTTGTCCTAAGTATAGGGGGGATGTGCACCTAGAATTTTTCATTTCATTCCGATCTTCTCCATTGTCTCCTCTTCTTGTCTATACTTAGGAGTATCTTACCCTAAGTATAGGGGGAGACAATCTGAGTACGATCAGTATATTCCCACCCTTGACCCTCCCTGCTTTTTGTACAGTCTGCTATACTTAGGATTATTTGATCCTAAGTATAGGGGGACGGTCAACTTCTCATTCATTCATTTCATTCATATTTATTCTTTAGATCTGTCTATACTCAGTACGAGTTATGTCTTTCCTTTTCCTTTCGATCTATGAGGACATAACTCAAGCTAAGTATAGGGGGGTTGTATATACCATGTATATACTATAAGCCATAACTCATACTGAAAAATAAAAGATCACCTCAATATAAAATACAGTGTAAAAAGTAGCCTTATAATAATGAAAGATGATTGTGAGTTCCTCATACTCTTTGTAATTGTACCTATTATTGAGTCAGAAAAATGTTTTGTGCGAAATATTCTCCTTTGAAAAATCTTGTGAAATTTGTTTGAAAACAATGTGTATAAGTATTCAACGTTTGAAAAATTAGTTTTGTGTGAAAAAATTATTTCCTTTGAGTGAAAGCAAAATGTGTGAAAATTGGTGTGCAAATGATTGAGAAAATTTGATTGTCAAAATTGTTTTGAAAAATCTATCTATGTGGTGTAAAACCTTTGTAAAAGAATTTTCAAATGCGTGAACATGTTTGCAAAATTATCTTGGACTATAGTTTTCAAAATCCTTGTGAAAATGATTCTCAAATAAGTCTGAGGAGTCCGCACAAAAATCTCTCATTTGTAAATAATGAATAAGCCCAAACAAGCCTAAAAGAATCAAACCATATTGTACATCAAATACAATTTTTCTTCTTTTGTACATACTGATTAATAAATCAGATACCTATACAGTATGATTTAAAAATTAGTGTGACCAGTGTTGAAAAATTTGATGTGAAATGATTTCAAATATGTGAAAATATTTTGATTGCAAAACTTTTCTTTGTGTGGAAGAAAGGATTTGAAAAACCTATGTGCAAATATGTTGAAAAATGCTTGCCAAAACTATTGTGAAAATTGTATATATAGCGTGAAAAATCTTTGCAAAATAGTTTTCAAATGTGTGTAAATGATTGCAAAAATTATTGTGTACTATAGTTTGCAAAATTATTTTCAAAAACTACTAAAAACACCAGTACAAATACTTGTAATTCATGAATAAGACACATACAATTCTTTCTGTGCAGTTCTAAATAAACTACTTCATTCAAACCTGTAAAGTTTTTAGAAATGCATACTTTTTGTAAATAAAACGGCACGCCCGTGTAAATAATTATGTATACTTTTTGTATGTGTTCAGTTCTTGGTTTATTTGCAAAAATTCTTTGTGTAAAAACATTCTTTGATTCTTTCAAACTCTTTGTGAAAAATTTGCATCATTCATTGTGCATAGCATAAGCATACCATTCATATTCTTTTTGAGTGAGCTTGATGATTGAATCAGTCTAATAAAATCTCAAGTTGGAGCTTGGTTGGACCTTACCGCACCTAATTGCACTGGAACCTTATGGGAACTAGGTTTAAGGTACTTCAGGTCTATGCAGACTTAATTCTTTGAGAAATCAGGGCTGGGTTCAAGTCACCTCAGTGGACTAACTAGAACTTTTCGAGACACACGTATGACTCTTGCCGACCGTGACCTAACTTGGACACTTGCACCTTTCACTTGGCTCAACTCAGTTGAAGTGGTGAGGGGGTTGGATTTGCCAGTCTGAGACGCACACGGGTGGAAACATTCGTCCTCGTCTAGGGAGGGAAGTGCACCCCAACCTGGTCCAATCGCCATGAGGTCTCACGACAGGAGATTGTGGGTTGCGATAAAGCTTCAAAAGAGGGATAGTATACTGGCTCAAGAGGAAAAACTCCTTATGTAAATGCTGCTGTGAATAGTATGTTGAAAAAAAATGGTCAGGCCTGTACAAAAATAAAAATGCCTGCAAAGTATGTACAAAGTCAATAAGCAAGCTTGAGTTCCAAAGACAAATATGTGAGCCTGCAGCTGGATGACTTGACTACACTGGTCTTGCATCCCGGGACAGGTAGCTACACTGGCTACCGTCCATTCTTCTCTTCACCCCCTCCTCTTGAGATGGTTGCCACTTGAACTTAGAAGGGAATACCCTACTCCTCGAGGAAAGACCTATTGGATTGGAGAATCATTGGGTTGTCATTCTGGAGAAGTCAGTTCTTTTATCATTTCAGTTGGGGAGAGCCACTATCACTTACACCGTACAAGTCAGCTTCATAGTTATAAGGGTTTGCGTATGATGTAGACTAGTTCTGACCCGGCTATTGAGGTGGGTTGAACCGAGTTCTGTGACTATCGAAGGCTGTTGTATTTTAGAGCTGGTTCCCGACTAGGTTCTACACACATTCACACCCAAGGTCTGACAGGAGCTCCAAATTCAGATTTTGTACAGACATGCATTGCACTGAAAGTACCCCTATTCACTCTATTTTTCTTTAAGTCTCCTTTTTCTTTTCTTTATTCTTTTCGTACTTATTGCATAAGTGTTTGCTAGGGACTAGCAAAGGCAAGTATAGGGGGTGATGAATCTCCATTTCATCACCTTTATTCTATCATTTTGGCCTCAAAAACCCCAGCAAATGCATGTAAAGAGCATCAAAATATACATAATAGCATTCATGATTCATTGTATTAATTATATATTAAATACTGTGTTTAATCCCAAAATTATAGAATAAAGAAAAGAAAAGAAAAAGGAATAAAATATTGGAGATATTTTATGACCCAAACCCCGAGACCAAGGCCAGCATGGTATTGGTCGACAAGGAATAAAGTAGGGGGAGATAAGGACCAGTGTACAATAAATACCTCATTTATTTATTCATTCATTTATGCATTTTTGACACCTATTTTATACATAATTATTTATTCATCAAATAAAGAAACTTTGTACATGAAAGTTGTAGATAATAATGTAAATAAAATTCCAAAATTGAATTTGTGTAAAAATAATACTCAGTGTACATTTTATGCACAGAATAAAAAGCCAAAATCTCAACTTCACAGACCCATATCTTGCAAATAAAAACTCCAAATCGACCAAACTCACCTTTAATTGTATATAGCATTCCAAGAACTATTTAATAAAATTGGTTTCATAATTTTTGGAGCCCATATGCAGAAGTTAGGTTTTTGGCCCTCCTTGTATAGAGAACTGATTAAAATATTCATTTTATTCAATATTTATTATTTGTATAAATTCACATTTTTAGAATTTTGTAAATAATGTATATAATGCATACACATATTAGAGGTTAAAGAAAACCAAAAATAATTTGTAAAATAAAATAAGTCTACAAATTCATAGACAAAATACCTATGCTATATACCTATATATAAATAAAAAGGATTTTATTCCTTGGTTCTTTTATTCTTTTATATTTTTATAATAATGTATACATTATACATAACTCATTAAAAAAGTAAATTCAAAATAAAAATCAAGAAAATACAATAAATAAATTAAGTGTACAAAATACATAGATAAAACACCTATAAGTATACCTACATACACCTATACCTATTTATTTAAAAATGTAAATAAACTCCAAAAATTAAATAAAATTACCTTTATACTCACAAAAATAAATTATAAATTTATAAAATAAGCCAATAAAATAATAAAAGAAAATAAACAAGTTAAAAATAAAATACATAAAAATACATGTAAATACATACATATACACATTATTCAAATAAAACTATAATAAAACACCTCGAAAAATTCAATAAAAATCATTAATAAATACTAGATGAAATAATACACATTTTTTATTTTATAAGAAAAAATTAATAAAATCGTTTAAGGTGTCAAATAAATCAATTTCCAATCAGATTTTCTGTTTTGTCTTGTAGCGGCTGACGTGGCCCAATGAGGCGCCAGCCTTCGTTGACCCCCTGGTCAACTGTCCCATCCCTTGCCTGGCGCCTCTGAACTATCAAATCCCCGATTTTCCTCCATTTTTCGCGGCCATCCCTTCCATCATCCAGGCTCGCTTCCTTCACAAGATTTGTCCTCTGATCATCCATGATGCCCGCCAAAATCATAGATCAATGAGATATTCATTGGATCAGTCAATAATCGTCGGGTAATAAGGCCCCTTGCCAATGTTAATAAATAATTAGCTCCGCCTCCTTCCTCGAATTTGGCCATTTTCATTCCACCCAAACGCCTTGATCTTGCTCCTGGACCATTCCTCGTGACAGGGGGAGTAACCCAGCGCCTCGACTCGGCCGGAGGACGGAGAATTTTGACGCGGCGGAGCTCCGATGTCCGCCCTGCTCCCTGGAGGCCCCCATGTATAAGAGCTGTCTCTTTCTACGCTTTTTAGTTAGCTTTTAATTCTAGTTTTCCATTCCAGTCATTAGATTAGGTTTTAGTCAATTCTCGTAGCTTAAAAATCAAAATTTGAAGTTCGCCGGAGCTTGGCTCCGGCGACTTCTCCACCGTAGCCCCGCCTGTCTCCGACCGCCCCGAGCATCCCATTTCAAACCTCAACGCCTTCTCCATCTCTCGCACCCATTTGTTCAACCCAGGACCATAGGTCTTGGCGAATCGGGGCTCCTCCTCCGCCGTTCGCCGGAGCCCCTCCGCCCACCTTCATCTTGCATCGCAGCTTCAAAACCCCGGGTCGAGGAGATAGCTCTCTGCGGTTCTTCCTGTGCAGGTACATTGAGGAATAGAGCCCTTCTGGGCTTGCATTGACCCAGGAAGAGGTTCATGGGGGTCCCCTTCTTCTCCGACCTCGATCCATCGACTCGGGCCCCCAGGAGCCATGAAAGCACCATCAGTCAACGCGGGATGTCATCAGCTACGAATAGAGCGCGTCAGAGGCGAGGAAGGTGCCTGGAGGAGCCTGAGCTGCCCGATCGAAGCTCGCCGAGGACGAGCTTCTTCCTTGTTCCTCCAGGCAGCTTCAGCACCGTCAGATCGAAGGAGTCGGCCCAGATTGAACCAGGGCCGTCAGATGAAGCACTGCACCGACCGTTCGATCGGCGAGGCTGATCTAATCTCCGCCGTCATCTGCGAATCGTCATCGGCCGACAGGAGCACGACGCGTGGCAAGTGGACGAGGTCCAGCCGTTGGATGCCACGCCTTATTTGGGGGTAAATTTCACATCTAGCCCCCGCCTTTTTGTATTTATAGTTTAATACCAAAAATAAAGTCACGTTGTAAATAAAATGTATATTTTACAGAAGGACCCCCGATGTTTTAAGATTTACACTTTAGTCCTTCCACGCCTCACGTACAGCAACCACGTGAGGCGCGTGAAAATTGCATCTAAACCCTGCCGGGTTCCTGTAATTACAAAATGGTCCTGAAAATAAAAGCACACGTGTATTTCTATGGTGATTTTTGCACGTATGCCCCTGTCAACTATTTTATTTGTAAAAATACCCCTGCTAGGCCATTTAATTTTTGAATGCTTAGTCTATTTATTTTTTGCTTCATATTTATTCGAAAAATCTTGCAAAAATAGACTTAAGCTCCTGATGGGTTGTTCGTGCACGCTATATTTTTAATTTTTAATTTTGTGGCATTTTTGCATTTATTAAAAATCAAAAATATGCTTTTTATTCACTGTCTAGCTTATAAAATTCCAAAAAAAATATTAAAACACTTCTAAAAATTCCAAAAAAATTAGCTATGGTGTATATTGACCTATTTCAGTATCTGTCCAAAAATCCCTAAAAATCTCAAAAAGAAAACCTTAAAAATTCAAAAATACCCAAAAACTTCAAAAAAATGTAGAAAATCAAAGAAAAATCAGAAAAATATGAGCTCAGTCCCTATTTACGCTATATTTTATTCTCTTTATTAGAAAAATAGTGTGGAAAATTTTTGAGGCTGTTAGCTATTTTTAATACCTATTTTTCTTACAGCCAGACCCTATTCCACTGTTTGCTTTTATTTTGTTATTTAAAAATACTAAAAATGTTTTCAAAAATGCCCAAAATTCACGAAAACAGTAAAAAATCATGAAAATCCCAAGAAGACCTTATCCCTGAATTTTTGACTATTTTTGAGTATTTTTGTAAATATTATAGTACCCCTTTTATGTATACATATGTATTTCCAAAAATAGAAAAAAAAATAATAATATATATATAATTATTTGTATTTATATATCTATGTATTAACTCTAATATATAAAAAAAAGAAAAAAAAGAAAAAAAATTTATATGATATTTTATCATGCTTATATACACCTATATCTATTATATGTATCACAAGCTAGATAGTAATCCTCTATGGGTATATATATCTATTTTTATATTTTATACAGATATATATATATATATTACCTAATTATATTATTGAAAATAAAAATAAATAAATAAATAAATAAATAAAATATATATATATATAGAATAAAATTAAAAACCCACTTCACACAAGGATGACTCTGAGATACATGTAGGCTATGGTATTTTGTATTGCTCTCTGTGGTTCGACCTCTACATGCTTGTCACTGTACATTTTATGGTAGAGTAAATAAAGATTAATTCACATTACTTTTTGAGCTTGATTGTTTAATTCTTTGGTTGTGGGTTAATTGCTGATCAACCCGGGTGTTTTGTGAGTGGTCGCCTCAGCGACACTTTTCATATTATTTATGGTGACCCTCGCAAAATATCCCTGTTATCACCACGCATCTTAGGTGAGTGAATGTGTGACGAATCACAGGGTTCACTGACGTGCATAGCCATCCGCACCTAAGTAGTGTATTACACAGATTTCTCCATCAACTATAAAAGCATAATTGAAAGAATAGAAACATAAGCGATGGAGAATCGATAGACACCATGTGTCTTATATGAGTGAATGTGTGACGAATCACAGGGTTCACTAACGTGCATAGCTGCCCGCACCTAAGTAGGGTGTTACACACATTTCTCCTCGAACCACAATAGAAAACAAATCGGAAATAAATATGAATCAAGAACAAAACTTGGAAGAAAAGAGGATGAATTAAAAGCATAGCTTACGAAGCAAACTAAGAGAGGATCATACCTTCCTCCTCCTCGTTCTCCCGGCAGCGCTTCGCTAGCGTTCTTTCCACGCCTCCCACTCCTCCTCCCGACCTCTCAACCCTAGCTCTTGGGTGGTGGTGGTATTGGAAATCGTAGAGAATGAATGGGTAGGGGGTATTTATAGGCTCCAGAAAACCACTAATCATGGTTAGAAAACCATGGTTTAGACATTAATCATGGTTTAGCGACCCATGGTTTTGGCCAAAACCTATCTCAAACTTGGGGCTTAAATCAGAACATTCCAGATGATTCTAGATTCGCTAATGATGCTTAATTAACACTAATCGTGATTAACTTTCACTAATCGCGATTTAACTTTCACGGTTTACGCTTATCTTTTGCTACCTATTGATTAGTATTTGCTAATTATCATTAGCGGTTTTTAATCTGTCTTTAGTTTCTTTAATCACACTTAATTAGTCTTAGTGACAGTCATTATGGGTTAATGACGTCTTAACCCTCCTTCTCTTTCTTCCGAAAATCATAACAAATCGAAACGAAGTCCAATTCACACGAAACAAATTCCGTTGGTTTTCTCTTGACGAGTCAGATCTTATGATATAGGATCCGAGGGATGTCAAGTTCATGGATTTACAACGCATGATGTGAATATATGGAGCGAGAGAGGAACACACATGGACAGTTTGTTCCAAGTCCGAGTCCGGACTTATGGATTATGAGTATGGTTGTGGCTATCATCCAACCGACAGCTTCATGGACGATTTGATATCATATGTAGGTTCCTTGAGCTGCATGGACATTGACAAACCATATCGTGGAGGAACACCAAGTCCCTTTGGCGGATATGGATCATCGCACGATGAGAGATCATTTGGCATCTTCCCGGAATGCTTTCATGCTCCTCCTCCAGGACCTCCTCCTCCTCCTCAAGCGTATGCACCTCCATCATATTCATATGGTTACAATGGTATAGGGGATATAGTAGCTATAGCAGTGAGAACTACCAAGGTAGCCAACCTGAGCATAGCCAGGGCAGCTTCTTTAGCAGTGACAGTTATGCTTTCTCCCCTGAGTACACGTCAGTTCCACCTCCTCCTCGCTGAGATCTTCTCCTACTCCATTGTCGTCATCCCGAGGATCTCAAGCCAGTACTTTGCAGCCTCATCGTGCCACTCATGATACCAGATCTAGTGCTACTTATCCTCGTCTCGGGATACTCATAGGCATAGATGACCACCAATACAAGTAGTATGTGATGGATTGCAATGCCATGTACTCGTATATGACATGGGAGAACTACTACAAGTTCATTGAATCTGCGATGCATTATGAGAGACAACAAGGAAGGGGGGCGATTCAGATCCACCGTGGAAGGTTCTGAACCAAACATATACCGGGTAATATATTTTGATCTTTTATTGCATTAATCATTAATGTGCATGTTCTTATTTACTCTACAAGAAATATATGTATTTTCACTTGTTGTGAGACCGTTACTCTGTTATTAAGTATTAAGTATTAACAATGATATGTTCGATATGGTGTGTGACATATCATCATAGTCATAGATGATAAGATGATTGACATGTATGCTACAAGCCTATAAGTGTATATCTTTGTTTCATTGTTTGAAGTACTCAGATTAACTCCATTTGCAATATCTAACATATTGTACAATATGATCGATATGTACAATATAAGGGATACAGATGAGCAATATGTGTGAAATAATTATGTATTTATAAGTTATTTATTGTTCTAATAACTTGGAAGATCATAATTTACAATAAAATTGAAAAAAATATCTTTTTGAGCCATTTCCGACATTTCCACCAAAATTGTCGAAATTTCCCGAAATAATGGTAAAATTTCGGTATTAAGGGTGATCGAAATGAAATCGAAATCGAGATTTCAAACCTTATTTCAGATATGATTTGATCCGCATGCTTCTTTGATATGCAAGGTTCCACCGCCTCCCTTCAATAGGATGCGGAAAATGAGGAGGAGGAGCATAACACCATCTCCAAGGAAAAGTCCATCATCTGAAAGAAGAGCAGCATCTACAAGGGAAAGTCCAAGATGACTTTTTTTTGTTTTAAAAATATAAATTGAAAAAACATTGAAGATGAATGTAAATTTATTGAAAAAACATTGAAGATGAATGTAAATTTATTAACGTAAAAACATCTATGTAAAATATTTTTTTATGTATATTTCACCTGTGGATATATTTATACCTTCTGCACTTAGGTATACCATTTTTTTTGAATGAAATTGTGTACATTTTCAAACTTCTTCCATTAATATGCCTATAGTCGAACATTCTTAGTACTTCCGTACCAAATATATGTCATAATTGTGCAGACTTTCTGGGAAACTCAAGTTAAGTACAAAATTCATACATTTTGCATTTAGACCACAATGCAACAAAAACAAATTGAGTCTGTGGTGACATTTATTTTAAATCTGTCACTTTAAATGTCACTATCTGTTGTTAAATATACAGTGATGATTAAAAGTGATTTTTTATATTAAAAAATAGCAACAAAATTCATATCCGTCACTATATCATTAGCAACACTCATATATTTCTATTTTCAAAGTTTGAGCAAATTATCACTGAATTTAGAAGTACAAAACTAGCGACGATTAGTTCAAATTTTGAAAAACAACTACATACAAGTGTTGCTAACGATGTAGCAACAGATATGAGCTCCGTCGCCAATTCTAATATAAAAAAATATTTAACAACAGATGATAGTCACCAATACATATTTAAAAACAGATGATATAGTTATGGCTTTAAAATAAACGTCACTATAAACCTAATTTGTTACGGTGACATGTTGTGTAATATTTTGCATGTCGTACAGGTTCGCATTACAAGAATCTGGACCTAAGGCAACGGATAATTTGAAAATTTGTTACTGTATCTTTCGATGTTAAAGATATAAGAACGAATATTATTCGTTGAGTAATCATGTTTTGTACTTGTTGTTAGCAACGGATGTCATATTTGTTGTTAAAAGTCTATATAACGACGATTTTTCCATCGAATTATTCGTCAAAATTCATACTAATTGTTGCTAAATTTAGCAACGATTAGAAGAAAAAGAAATAATCGTTATTATATGAGTCACTGCGAGGAATATAGCAACAAATATCATTATTCGTTGTGAACTTAAAGAATTAAGCAATAAATAATATTTGTTGTTATATATTTAACTATAGAAGATATGGCAATGAATATTAAATTATTCATTACCTTAGATTACTTTTCTTGTAGTGTCAACAATGATGCTCAAACCTTCAAATTGATCGGCCACCCTTCTTTGTCACTTTTATATATCTTCATATACATGAACTTGTTGAATATGAAAGGATACCAATTTGATGGAGTATGCATCTCCACCAAATTCATGTATAAATTCATGTATTGCATCCAACATCATTGACACATCGATTGGGGTAGCCTAGAAGTAGGGGTGCATATGTTTTTCGGGTTGGACAAGTATCCAACTCAATCCACGAAAGTTGACCCTAAGTCGTTGATATCCATTTTACGGTCATGGATTGGGTAACCAATGTGATTGGCCCGTAAAATTGGGGCACCGACCCGAATATGATTGGATACTCACGGTGCAACTCGAGCAACCACGGGCCTTCTGACCTTCTCCGATCCAGTCAAAATCCTACCGTCAAAACCCTGGTTGTTGCATCCCTGCCCCGGCCGCCACCAACAAGTCCAGCACCAGCACACCCTCGCTGTTGCCTTCCCTGCTTTTCCATCTCCTCCGGCTGACAAAAGATTGCGCGCACACTTCCGACGCTGGATAGCAGTTTTGGTGTTGTAAACGGCTTTGTTATGGACACATGTCAACCATTCGTAATAGGATTTGCAAGACCTGCGGATCTCGGATGGACGTTTGCATGATCATTATGGCCAACTCTAATGCTAAAAATGCAGCAGGGATGAAGTATATAGTGATGGACGACCTCGTGGTGGCGCCCATGTCCACCACCTCCATCATTGCTCTCCTGAGAAAGTTCAATGTAAGGAACGTGAAGAACCTGAAAGAGAGGGTGGTAAAGCTCGATATGGACAAGGCAAGTTCTTTCCACGTCCCTTTTTATATTTTGATATATAGCTCGCGGTGATGCAGTTTGTGCTTTCTATTTGATTTCATTTTATTCAATATGTGCTATAATGCAATGTCTGAAACTGCTGGAGGTTTCTTTGAGATCCAAAGCAATCCTCACCGGTGTTGTTGCGTGGCCTGACCAAAGATGGGAGGAAGTCCCCGCCAATTGCTTAGCTAGTTCTTAAATGTGGGATTATTATGTCTCATAAAGGCTTTGTCATCCATGTGGAGGTGGATGTTTTAGATTCTCTTTTGTTTAGATTTACTCATTCCGTTGGGAAATATTGTCCTTGTATTTTTACTTCTCTGGTATACGCAAGAATGCATTTCCCTATTCAGACTCCAAGTGAACTTCGTGCATCTATGCTAACTGAATCGTGATTGAGTGCGGATTTTGGGTGCAGATTTTTTAGTGCTGATCTTGAGTATAGATTTTGAGTATAATACATCATATTGGGCATTTTTTTATGCTGAATTTGAGAGTGCAGATTTTTGTGGTAGTGATCTGCGAGTACCCCGGGTAACTGAGATCCATTCAAATAATTAGGATACCCGTTAGTACGGGTATCCGTTGGAATGAGTCGGATCGACCCGTGGACCCGATGATGGCGGGTTTGGACGGATTACTGTTAAACGTGTCGGGTACCTGCTCCCTGCACACCTTTCCCTAGAAGCTTGTGTGCTAAAGAACAATAGTATTTCTTTATTGATTACTATTGTAATTACTGTGAGAAGAGTATCATAGATTCAACGATTAAAATCCAGATTTAATCATTGCATTCCTTATCGAACATGACAACAGTCTGAAAAAACGTAAACTCCTTTTGACGTGCCGTCTGACCAGGTGAAGTGGTCTCTAACCAATCGCATTCATCCCCGCGATAACCATGCTAGCATTCCTCAATTATCCCGATCCTCTTTCAACTATGTGGTTGGCCCTCCCCTCTCACTTATTTAAGACTCCTTATCTAATCTACACTAGAACAAACTAGATATCAAGGAATATCATATTGGGAGCTCTCAAACTCACTCGATTTCTTGTTGTTGTGTCTTTCACCATGAGAAGAACGCTCATTTATGTATATGGCTTTCCAGTGACAAGTCTGCTCAAAGATTCTATAACATATTTGCAATAATAATAGACGTTATGATATTATACTGAAGGTCATTACATTTGTAAAGGGCCAACACCTACTATATGTTGCTTGTCAGACAGACCTCGACATGAATTCGTGAAAGTCTTAGCCAGCCCTCATCAAAACTTGCATATTCGAGAGTTAAAGGGAAGCCTGAGTCAAGAGAATTGATCGAAATGATATGGAAGATAAAATTAGAGTGGGCTGATACCCAGCTCAATACAGGAATGTGTTCGTGCTTGGATTAACACCATGTACATGTTGCTTGCTAACACTTCTACTGAGGCAAATCATTCATACAGCAGGTCACGTCTTTATTCCTCCCATAATTTCAAACTTCTCACGTCTTCATAATATATATATATAATTAGATCATCTTACACGTATTTTCCTTATTATATCTCTTGTTGAAAAGGGCACGTCAAGTTCCTATCCAACAGTCTCATTAAAGACCTGTACACTTTCGGGAGATAGTTGCTTGTGGTGAGTCTTAACTGACATAAAAATGGCTATAATATTAACAGTTTGAAGTGCTTTCGCCACATTCCCTAATCCCCATTGAAGTTATTTTTTCACAAGAGATATTACTATATCTTACCAAATAAGCAAGCATCCGTTACGATTTTTGAGTGGCTGGAACGACACCGACCCCCGGTGTTTTGATTTGTTATATTTAAAAAAAAAGGTCGAAAGGAAAACTAAAGAAAGATATATGCACGAACCCGTTCCTTGAATCCTACTGGTAGGAGTACCAATTGGTACTTAATATCATTATATTTAACGATATTGAGTATTTGAAATTACCTCCGCAATTTGGCGAATATTAATATTGCAGACAACTTTGAATGCGAGTGATGATAAAATTCTCACAATCACGCTTAGTGATACATGTATCAATCAATATGCCAACGGCTCCTTCGAAGAAAGAATTACAAGATAAAAGTAGAGAGATTACAGTAAACGAATTGCACGGCCCAAATTACAATTTTGTTCATCATTAAAATCGTTTTTGGTATTTTTTTTATTTTACGTTTTTTGTAATTCATAAAAAAACAAACATCAATTAAAATTTATCTTTTGAAAATCCTAACAGTGTAGTAGAATTCTTACGCATTTGGAATAATATCTGAATGAAACGTATTTTGTAACTTTATTTGCACTATATTTATGGTGTATATATGAAACGATTTTAAAATTTTAACATGAAATGATCTATAGTAATGTATAAATTCAAAGACCATTAAATAAAAATAAAATTAAATTATGATTTTAATATATCTACTGCATTAATATAATTTGTTAACGTGGCAATATTTATCAGTACCAAGCCAATATTTATCATAATTTGTAAGTTATGATTTATTTATACTAATAACATGTGGATATTTTCAAAATGAAAGAAGTTTAATAATTATATGTCAGCTTTATGTGACATAAGAAAAATCCAGCATAATTTTAGTGCAGATGATTAGGAGATGGAGAGATATTATCCACTCTATTTTACATCGTATTCATTGACCATTATCTCCGCTACATTCTATGTCCTCTGATAGTGTCTTCAGTAATGAGAGCTCCGGTGCATCCTTCACCAGCTTCCCCAGCTCCAACCTGAAGACCATGATAACAGTCAGCGGCATGAATGAGGTCCAAGCTATAATCAACATAGAGGGCACCGAGTCTGTGTCGTACCCACAAACGCCTCACCTCTGCTCCTCGCGGCGTTCACCCTCGATAACCTCCACTTCATCTGCAAGCCCCCTCAAGGTGTCTTATGTCAAACCCAATCTCATGCACATATTTGCGAACAGACCCAGAATTCAAGGAGTAGGTAGGGCAGAGACTTGATACTCGGTTAACATGAATGTGGCAGCACTATGGGATAATATGAAGATGGCCTCCAAGGCATGGCGGTATGAGAGGGTTCACAGTCAATGGTGTGGTTGAGGTAAAGGAGGGCTAGATTTGATGTCATGAGGGTTACATACACTTTGGTCTAGGTTTTCGAATCGTGGTGGTTGTCAATGCAGAGATGAAACTATATGATGGAGATTAAAATAAGTTGGATTAGCAATGAGTTAATCAGTTTTAGATATTTTGATTTTGACATGATTAAAAAGTTGACGAGGTAACTGTGCAAGGAACCAAAAGAGGTTGGTTAGAGGTGCTCAATTGCAATAGGGTACCCATCATTGTCAATCTCATCGTTACGATAGCGGATGGAGAGAACTTCGATCAGATCCCCTTCCGCAAGCGCAATGACACGATCCTTCTAGAGATGATCAACCCGGAAAGATCGACTCCTGCCTTCCTCGTGTAGGTTTTCAAGATGCCCCCTTACCTCAATAGAACCAAGCTATCTCCTCCCCATAATTGGGCCATTGTCGGATCCAACGACGCTCTCAATTCTCTCAATAATTACTTTGCTCCAAGACTTGTGAGTCCGCCAATGTTCCCTGATGTCGGCGGCCCGTCAATGTCATCGTTGGCTATGGTCAATGATGGGTACCTACAATGAGGAAGGAAGAAGATGGGAAGGGGGAAAAACATATTGTAAAATTTAAAGAATGATAGACCAGTTTCGCTCATTTTATATTATAGCAGTGCCACTACCAATTGTCTGATATTGTCTTGCAAATCCTACCCTTGTTTGTCTGAGCACACATCCACCAGCATCTCAGCTATAACATTCACTGAGCATGTCATATATTTTTGCAACTTTATAGTATTCTCCTTTGAGCTCCTTACCATAAAGAATACTTAAAGCTACTCTCCACTTCATCCACCTTGTATTGATTCTAAGGTCATGTTCGGTTCATGAACAGGACCGGCAATAAGGGTCCTATTCTCGTTCTCTTTCCTCCCTATCTTCATACGGCAATTGCATGTTATCCGTCCCCTCCGTCCTATTCTCTCCCTCCCTTATTCCCGGCCGTGTGCCAACGGGCCCCTCCCTCCCGCTTGATCTCTCCTCCCCTGTTGCTTGCACCGCACCTTCGTCGGGGCCCGCCCTACTCTTCCTCTGCTGCTTGATCTGCTTTGTCGTTGCCCTACACCCCTGTATGGTTCACTCGTGAATGGCGAAGAGGTAGGATGCCTTTACTACGGCATCAATGGGATGGATTGACCGTGTAGGAGTTCCTTTTGACCCTAATCCATAAAAGTGGGGTGTCCTCCGCTTGATATGTCTTCTCGACCATGTCATCCTCCATGGAGTCTAGGGTTTCCAATAACACATATAAATTGGGTCGGAGATCGGCCTTCAGCTGCTCATTGCAGGGCATTGGTGTGCATTGTCCTTTACTTGTGTCTGCACATTTGTTCTTCCCTTTGTTGGATTGTGAGGTAACCGCTCAACCCATGCTCCATTTTGGTTCTAACAATCCAATTGTGTGTATGTGTATGATGCATTGTTGCTCTTCTTGGATGCTCCTAATGGTGATGAACTTGGTTTCCATTTTAGTCCGAACTCCTATTGTCGTTATTGTCATGCCTTGTTTGGAGTGTTGGTGATCATATAACTCTTTTTTTATGCAGGTTGCAGCCCTGCTATGATGCTTCTTTCGTCTAATCATGGTTTCTCCCTTGATGGGTGGATTTGTATGCACCCTTCTTGTTGTGTTTCACTCTTCATATGATGCCCTATTGGGTGGAGGTTGAGCTGAGAGTTATCTGTTGTTGCTATGTGATGCATTGATGTTGGTGTTCGATGTACATCTTGGTTGCTTGGTTGATGGTTCACTATTAATTTCGTCTGAGATTGGAATTTGCTGGCAGATGCTAACGAGATTATTTGGGTGTTCATTTAATGCCCCATTGGGTGCACCTTGAGCTGAGATCGTCTCTATTGCACCTCGATGGCACCTTATTGGTGTTTGTTGGATGTCGATCTTTGAGCTAAGAGCCGCTCTCTACTGCCCTATGATGTATTTCTTGTTGGCCTTGGATGTCCATCTCGGGAGCTACTCTATGATGTCATAGCTTGATCTGAGAGATGCAATCCTGCATTGCTGCTTTGATGTTTGTAGCATTGAAAACACCCTATGAGGTTTCCCTTGAAGGGAGGATCTGTATGGACCCTCTCTGTTGTGGTTGACCTTCTTTTGATGCTGATAATGTTCTTTGTTGAGCTGAGAGAAGCCTCATTGCTGCTCTGTGTTGCATTTTTGTTGGGCTTAGATGATCATCTTGGGTGCTGCTATGTGATGTTTGAGCATGATTTGAGAGATGTAATCATGAATTGCTGCTTTGGTGTGTGCATCATTGCAAACACCCTATGAGGTCCCCATTCAAGGAGGGATTTGTATGACCCTCTTTGTTGTGTTTGACCTTTTTTTGATGCCGATGATGTTGTTCTTTGAGCTGAGAGCCGCTCTCCGATAATCCGCGATGCATTTTTTATTGGGCTTGGATGTCCATCTTGGGTGCTTCTCTATGATGTCATAGCTCGATCTGAGAGATGTAATATTGCATTGCTACTTTGATGTGTGTATCATTGAAAACACCCCATGAGGTCTCCCTTGAAGGGAGGATTTACATGACCCTCTTTGTTGTGTTTGGCCTTCTTTTGATGCTGATGATGTCCTTTTTCGAGCTGATAGAAGCTTTGTACTGCTCTGGGATGCATTTTTGTTGGGCCTGGATGACCATCTCGAGTGTTGTTCTATGATGTTTGGGCTTCATTTGAGAGATGCAATCATGCATTACTGCTTTGTTGTGTGTATCATTGTAAACATCCCATGAGATCTCTCTTGAAGGGAGGATTTGTATGACCCTCTTTGTTGTGTTTGACCTTCTTTTGACGCATCTGATGTTATTCTTTGAGCTGAGAGCCGCTCTCTGTTGCTCTGTGATGTATTTTTTGTTGGGTTTGGATGTTCATCTTGAGTGTTTCCCTATGATAGTTTGATCTAAGAGATGCAATCCTGCATTGCTTCTTTGATGTTTGTATCATTGAAAACACCCATGAGGTCTCTCTTGAAGGGAGCATTTGTATGGACCCTCTTTGTTGTGTTTGCTCTTCTTTGATACCCGAATGGGTGGAGCTTGAGCTGAGAGATGCTTTGTTGTTGCTCTATGACACTATTTTTTATGATGTTTACTAATGTGACGTTAGATATTCATATGCTCAGAGATGTAATTGAGGTGGGGCATGTTCATTTATCGTGTTTGGTATTCATTTTATGCCTTTTTGGCTTAAAATATGAGCTGAGAGCCGAGATGTTGATGCTCAATGATGCCTTCTTGTTGTTCTTGGATCTTAATCTTGTTGGATTGATCGATGATAGTATGTTGATCTGCTTTATTGCATCTAATGTTGTTATATGATGCATTGTTGTGCATCTGTTGCTGATGTATGATGCATTGTTGTTTTTTGGATGGTACATTGCTAAATTGTTGTGTATTGTTCATTCTAGGGGAGATGTTCAATTCCTAACGGATCATGCCACTGTTATTGGTGTGCCTTGCATTTATTTTTGATTTTTCAATTATGATTGGAAAGGTCATTTAAATGGTACAATTTACACATTATACTTTGAACTCCTACTCCTTTGATCTCCCTTGTCTTGAGATGAATTGGAAACATGTATTACTGTTCATTTGCTGGAGTATCTCCTTGAGCTGCAACTGTTATTATAGCTGTGAGGATAAAAATATTTGTGCCTCATTTGATTCCATATTTTTGGAGTCTAAACCAACTCAGTTGGGTTTTGATTCACGAAGGCTCATTGACCTAACATGCATTTGGGCTTGTAAGTTGCTACCTCTTTATTGGAATGTGCATACGCCGTTTAACCCCAACCATACACGATGGCCACATGAGGTGCAAGTTCGTCGGGGGTGCACATTGGGGACGATGAGTCCCCTATCCAATGAGTGAAATAGACACCCGCGATGGACGAGTGTCTTCTTTAGCTGTTCAAGCACCATTTTGACATAGGGGACTAGGTTGGAGGCTCGTTCACATCCTCGGCCTGGCATAGCATCATTGCACACTTCAACATGTAGATCGACGAAAATGGGGACAAGGAGAAGCTCAACAATCGATGGAAGACAATAAAGGACTACATGACATTTGTATACCTAATGACGAAGAGCGGTCGGGGGTGCGACCCAGTCTCCTATACAATAGTTGCACCTGATGAGGAGGCCTGGCTTACAATATGTAAGTACGTTAGACTCTAGTATAGATTCCTAGATCATTTTAGAGCATTTCATCATGTATTGTTGCCTTCAGATCGACAAGGCCTACAAGCCCTATCAAAGGAAGTCCTTCCCTCACTACGACCTGGTGGATGCAATGGTAGGAGACTACACAGTGAAAGGTACATACGCCTTCTCTTTCCAGACTGTACCACCGGGGTCATTTGCAGCCTTTTTTTGAGGGGGTTACTGGGGCACAACATGCATTCAAGGATGAGCTAGAAGTGGAAATTGATATGCCTGAGGTGCCCGATCCAGTTGAACAAGGGGGGCCAACTACGCAACCCTCTAGGAGGAGACAACGTAGGGATTCAGGGGTACATACTCAGGTACGAAGCGTTCTCGGAGTGATGATGCCCCCCTAGCTTCGCAAGTTGTAAGTGAGGATGTCGTTCGTCTAGTGGCACAAATGTTGGGAGCTACAAAGGAAGCAGATCCAAGAGTGAACCCCCAAGGATCCCCATTAGGGTTGGAGGAAATTCTGGATGAGTTTGAGTCGCTACTTCTAGGCCTACCGCTGGAGGCACAAATCTGGCCTGCACACAACCTCTATGACACGTACGAATATATAATCTTCAACCGCGCCAAGTCTGTGCCTGCTAAATTAGCTGCTTGGGTAAGCATTCAGCTCAACAAGTCGTAGGGAAGATTCGTCATTGTTGTGTCGAGTGTTGCGACGATGCTGCTAGGATTGGATGTCTTTCAGTATTGTGTGCTTAGCAGTAGGAAATGTCATTGTGGTTTTAATTATTTGGGTTGTAATAATTTTATTTATTGGCGAACATATTGTGGTACTACGACCTCTAATTTGGGCCTCTTTTTATTACAATCTGCTCTTCACACATTGACTTTTACTCGTGATGATCACATGCGTATGCTGTTTGTCAATAATTTTAGGAGCTCTACCTCAGCAATGGAGGGCTTGGTGACTATCACCGTGATCAGGTACAACTTGGTCAAGTTGAACATGACATATCTGTGTGTGGTCCTAGAGGACGTGGAGGATGGAGAGAACACACGTAGCAGTTACATCCCCTAGGTGCCATGCGTACATGCCATATATGGATTGACGAGTCCGGAAATGCCCTGTTTAATTGGTGTGAATTATTAATGTGTCGTTGTAATTACGTCGAGAATTCGAAATTAGTCGAGAAATAACCACAAGAATTTAATACAATTTTCAATAAGTGTGGTCTTACGTTTATTTTACTTGGGCATGTCCCAAGGTCGAACTCAAGGAGGCAAAGGAATAACCTAGAACTTTGTCTATCAAAGTTCATGCACGATTTTCGAGGCGGTATTTTTTTGGTATTTTTAATGATATTTTGGAATGCAAAATTCAAATATGGACAATTTTAGGGACTAAAATGTAACTTCCTATCAAACGATGTCCAAAAATTACGAAATTTGGCCGAGAGATCAATTATGATGAAATGAATGCACCATAATTTTTTTAATTTTTTTGGATGCAAGTTAAATATTTTAGGAATTTATGAATGCGAACACAGTGTATTTCAATAATTAATATAATAAATATTAAAATTATTTATTTTCAAGAGATAAAATTATCTAAGATCTATCACTAAGTGATTGATCTCAGAAAAATCCTAAATTTCAAAAATACAAGTTTAATACCTATTACAAATTAAAGATTGAAATATGCAAAATGATTTTTATAGGGAAACCATGCATGCAAATGCAATTCTTTTTTGGCAATTGTGAAACACAACTAATCCTCTAATCCATGAATTTTTGGCAATTTTTATAGCTATGGTTAATTTAATATGAATTTCCAAGCACAGATTGGGTAAATTGTGTAAATTTTCACAAGAATATTAATTATTAAATAACCACAAACTATAAAAATATCAAGCATATGCCACAACGTAGAGAATTAATTGAACAACACAATGCTATTTTTAAAATAATAAAATGATGCAATAAAGATGTTTAAAGTAAAAGGGGAACACAGTGGTCTTAATTCAAAATTACAGTAAATAAATAATGCAAAAGATGGAGAGTAGGGACTAAAGTGTAAATACCGAAACTCCAGGGGAGTTAGTTGCAAAATTTCGTGGAAGCACGTTTGAAGCACGTGCCCCAGGGTGGTTGGACCTGGATAGGATCTGGTAGAAAGTGAAGGACGTGCTCGTAATTCACCCAAGTAGTCACGTGCGTAGCACGTGACCCCTGGGTGCTGGATCTGAGAGTGAATCCTTAAGACTTCGGGGGCTATTTGCAAAATGACCCCTCCCGACACGTGCTCCTCACGTGGGGAGGGTCTCGGGTTAACACCCGGTGGTGGAGGCAGAGCTCGGCCGATGGGGTGGAGCGGGATCTTTGAAGGCGGTGGAGGCGTGGCGGAGAGGCCTCCTTGATGCTGATGGCCCATAACAGAAGGTGGTAGCGGAAGATGCTTCTCCGATGGTCATCGTGACACCAGCGAGGTGGGGAGAGTCCAGCCGATGGCAGGGCTCCGGTGGCGGAGGAGCTGGGGGCCTTCGGCGGGGCTTTGGCCTTCGAAGGCGGAGCAGCGGGGGCCGGTAAAGCTTTCTGGAAGAGGGAGAAGTCCTCTGGCAGTGATGAAGTTGGGCGATGAAGTACGGTGGATGCTCGAGTCGCAGGAGGAGGTAAATGAGCGAGGTAGATACCTGGAAGGGGGAAGTAGGAACGTAGGTGGTCGATGAAGTTAACGCTGGTGCGGTGGTGGTAAATTGTTATGGTGGTAAATCAAAGGTGGAGTGGTCTGTGGCTCAACGACGTGAAGAAGGCCGGAGTAAGAGCATGTTGCCTGGGAGCGTTGCTACAAGGCGATAGCCTTGGATCTCGTCGAAGAGGAGGAACCGGGCTGTCACCACCGGACCTCTCAAGGTGCAGTCGGTGGATGATAGGAGAACGGAGGGGATGGCGTTCTTAAATAGGATTGGTGAGAGGAAGTGCCGATGGCGTTTAACTGGGATGGGATCCGACGAGGATCTTGATTGGCGATGGAGACAGTGATGTGCTAGAAGAGGAAAGGCAACGCGCAGGATTGGGGGGTCGATTGGACGGAGAAGATGGAAGAGAAAGGTGGCCAACGCTTGATTTGGAAGGAGGCGGCAGAGTCGAGGAGATTCAACGAGGATTTGAGACGAGATACGTTCTTCGGGACTCGCGGGGAGCGGCGGAGATTTCGGACGGCGGAGCTGATAGGGAAAGAAGGGGGAAGAAGGGAGATGCACATGTGTCATCCAATCAGCCGAGATCGGACGGCCCTAGTGCTGCCACATGGCACATTTTTTTATTTTCATTAATTGATTTATTTTATTTTATTTTTTTAAAAATTAATAAAAAATAAACAAAAATAAAGGCTAAAATGGGTGACACGTGGCGGCTCCAGGAGCGGCCACGTGTCAGCCCCAGAAAAATCAAAAATAAAAATACAAAAATAAATAGAAAAGAGATATCAAACAATCTCACATCGAAACATTTTCGTCACAAATTTGTTCGTCTCGACGAGATATACAACTTTCATTAAGAGACGAAAACTAAAATCGATCATTTGCACAAGTGATGTTTTTTTGGGGTATCCCATGTACATAGAATACATTTGTTTTTAAGTTTTCTATTTTTTGTTATTTTTAAACCAGATAAAAAATCCGAAAAAAAATATGATGAAATCAAAGATTAATAGTTACACATTAATATATTTTTTTAATTTTTTTATTAATTAAGAAAAAGAAGGAATAAAATAAAACACGAAAAAGATAATTTTTGTACAGAATGTTAGTGAACACTAGGACTCAGTTAATTTCTTTGATTTCAAGCTCATTTTGGATTTGGATTTTTACGCATTTTAATAAAAATTTGTCAAAGAATAGAAATGAAAAATAAAATAAAATAAAATGAGTTAATTATGTACATAAAGTATTAGGTCAAAATCCGCTAAAACACAAAATAAACAAAAGAGGCCCAAACCCAACTTTCACATATAAGCTCCGATTCACTTGAACTTGGTCTTATTTTGAAGGTAATTAAATGTACATTAGTTCAAAAGTGAGTAAGATCAAATCGGATACTGGTTGAGGAAGATATCACGGTTTTAGTCCGAGAATCCTACAATTGGGGTTTGGTTTTTGGTCTACTTATTTAGGTTAGTGATTTTTTTATATTTTTCATTTATTCTTGTTAGTGATATATATAGTGGAGGTGATTTCAGGTCATTTGGAGTTAGCATGAATTAGTTAAAAATCAGGAAAGTTAGGTTATTGTACAAGTCAATTGGACTGGGATTTTTGGCTCCTTGATTTATACAATAATAAGTGATAAAATGTAATTCTTATCAATACATCCACGAATGCTAATTATGCAGAATAAATTAAGAAATGTCAATGAATTTGAGGGATTTGAGCTTAATTAGTCATTTCTAGATTGATGAATCTGAGATTCATCATCCCCCCATACTTAAACCATGCTCGTCCCTGAGCATCAAAAGAAATGCAATGAGGTGAGATGAGATTGAGTTCCATACCAAGACCATGAGCAGAAGGTGAAAATGAAAGTAGACCCAACCTTTGAATTATTAGTTTGGCGGAACTTCTGTGAGACTTAGAATTTTAAAATCAATAGCCTTCAAGTTCTAAACATCATTATCACAGTTTCGACTCAGAAATCGTATTTGATCAATCCTCCTCCCAAAGCATATCCCATGAACATTGAATAATCGACTCATGTGTGTGAAAGATTTTAGTTCTTCCCATCCAGAATGCCAGACTACCATGCAAACCTCCTCTCCAGTAACTTGTCCTCGGGGAGTCAGATATTTTCTTCTAAGGTCTGTCACATTATATTCACAATCGAATAGAGGGAGAATTAGAAGAAGAGGAAATGAACTGGAGGGTGACCAGTGTAATCACCTCTCCTTGTGAAGTCAGCGAGTTTAGCCAAGTCTCCACCAAGATCTGTAGGTTTTCTTGAAGCTTGGACCTCCTTTTTTTGGTCAAATATTTATTTGGTAGTAGGCTTCTTTGTATTTAGATTTTTGGTAGCTTTGCATGGATCTTGTTGTGCCCCTACGGATATGGAATCATTTCTTCCGTACATGTTTTGGGATCTTAGAAAAAAATTGTGCACAGGCATCCATTCCTTTTCTGAAGCTTTATTTCAACCCGTACTCCGGTCTTTAGATGTCCACACTACCAGAAAAGAAACTCACACAGCCTTCCAACACCCCGTTTGAGTTGAGCTAAGTGCATAGTGCGAGAGTACAAATTAATTCCCTATTCTAGAGTCGTACCTAGAATAACGAGATCATGTTAGACACTAAGAGGCAAACGCTGCACATTATCATGTGGAACCCAAAGAATTAAGTCATAAACCTGAAGTTTCTAAAATCTTATTTCTCAATGAACTTCTCTAAAAATTAGGTGGATTAAGGTCAAGTCCAGAACACTCTCGGTTTCTGCTCATAACTTGGTTCAGAATCCAAAGACTTTTCACAAATGTAAATGCATGTAATGCTGGATGAAGTGTAGGTGCGTGAAATGCAGAAATATTTTTTTAAGAGTTTTTTATGCGAGGATTTTTTTGTAAAAATGAATAAGAAGATTTTTTTTCAAAAATTTTTGATTGGACACAGTCATTATTAGTAACAAAAACTTTTTTTAAGTTAGTTACCCACCCCGTAAATACATATAGACTTACGTGAGAGTACGGGCTATGGGTAAAATATATGCATAATATATATACACACACCCTATACTTAGAAAATGTTGTGTCCTTAGAGCACAAGAAGCGTAGAGAAGACATAGCTCAAACTAAGCATGAGAGAGTGAAAAAGAAAAAGAAAAAGATGGAATGAAGTCGGCCCACCCCTATACTTAGACTGTGAACAGTTTGAGTATAGAAGAAGAGTGAAACTGAGGTAGTCGGGAGATGATGGATGAGGAGAGTATGTACAGATGGACATCGGTTCCTCCTATACTTAGGCTCTGGTCAGTCTAAGTACGGAAGAAGGATGGAAATGAGGCGATTGTGAGAAGGAGTTGAGGAAAATGGTATATACATATGGCATCGGTCCCCCTCCTATACTTAGGCCTTGGCCTAATAAAAGAAGATGTACAAGGAGACCGATGGGGTCAGGAGGGAGGGAGGGTAGCCAATGATTAGGGCGGTTTTCGGGCGATCTTTTTGTGAGCCTGAGGTGGGAGATTGTAATGATACGAAGGAGATGAAGCATATGATTCCCAACCATTGTCAATGTTATCCTCAGAATAATCATGCTGAAGAGTAGATGAAGCGTTTGAATTAGATGAAAGGTAACCATCATCGGAGTTATCCTCAGAGGAATAGTATTTGAAAGTGGAGGCACTCCGGATATTATTGTTCTTTAGTTCCTTCAGTTGTTTTCTTAGAATTTGTTCCATTTTGTGATCAAGTGATTCGTCCTCGGATGATGAATACTCTGAAGCACCAGTCTCAAACAATTGATAGGAAATTACTCCAGTATATTTAATGAGACCAGGAGAATCAGCTTTGGCTGAATAATAGTGAGGAACAGGAGTCGTCCAATGGGAATCAAAATTTAGATCCTTGGGTAGATAGGATTTTAAGACCACCTAACAGATCCCACTCATGTAGATTACCCTTTCCGGTCCTGAAGAGGATTCATCAGATGATTCCTTTTTCGACATGTCAAAGGTGACTTTCTTTTTTGATGAAGGAGCAGCCATTTTATTTCATGTTGTATGTGACGGTGCTGGTCCTGGGAGTGAGGTGTTGACACTTGAGTCTCCAGATGAATAACCATTGAAATATTCCTCCTCGATCAGTGCACGTCCTGCATATTTGCTCTTAGTTTTCTTAACGTTGGTGCACTCCTGAGTTGGATTGAATTGGTCAACATGGTCAGAGGAGATTTCGGCTGACTTGTATGCATCCATGCATATGTCGGGATCATAATAGAAACCTTTTCCCATGGTAAGAGCAGTGGGAAATGGAATAGTGGGGAGAGTCTTAGAACTACTAGTAAGTGCATGTCCTATATATTCGTTCTCAATTGACTTGATGTTAGTGCATTCATGTGTCTGGTTGATTTGATCAAAGCGGTCAGAGGAAATTTCGACCGACTCAAGATGCATCCATGCATATGTTTCAGGATCATATGAGAATTCATTCCCATGGCGAGAGAAGTGGGAAATGGAAAAGTGGGGAGGGTCTCTAAACCCATAGTCTCCTCAACAGCCATTATCTCAGGTGTAGCAGCGGGGTAGGGCTCATCTACTGTTTGGTGGTTACAGGTGTTGACGACTTCGTGGGTCGCCTCAGAATATCGTTTTTCCTCAAAGACTGGTTGAGATCGAAGTGCTCCCAATGCTGTAAAATTGATTTCCCGAGTCTCGTACTCAATAATTGCCTTAGATAATGCCAAGAATAGCTTTCCGAGAATGATTGGAGACTGGGTGAATTCTCCTTGATGCTCAATATCAATGATCATGAAGTCCACTTTGAGCGGAGCACCTTGGAATGTAATGATGATGTAAATGGTTCCTCTCGGCCTATTATTGATCGATCAGCTAGTTGAAGGATCTCTCTTATTTTCCTGATAGGTCTGAGTTTAAGCTTGTCAAATACAGAGGTCGAGAGGATATTGATTGGTGAGTCGTCATCGATTCGAGCATGGATAAATATAGTGTCTTTGATTCCACGGTCAAATATGGGCAACCGTTACACTAAGTGGCTCTTGATTTTTCTCCGTAACATCAAGGAGGTGGCCATTGACAACATATGTCACTCTGTCTTTGTTCTTATCATGGCCCACTTTTTCATCATTAATTTGCTCATTACAAATCCTTTAAGATCGGGAAAGTGTTCAATGGCTTGTATCAAGGGAAGTTCAAAAATCAATCGTTTCTCCAGTGCTTCCCTTAAAGTAGGATCCAAATTCTTCAAATCATCTTTACTTTCAATTTTTATATATTTTTTCTGGTTTTTTGATTTTTTGGGAGTTTTGAATATTTCAATTTTTTTTGTATTTTCTGTGTGGTTTGTAGATGTAGTGTTTTTTGTAGATGAGAAGGGGCTTTGATGTGCTGAGTTAGAATCATAATCAGAGTTATTCCTAGGGGAGTAATATGCAGACGTGTCACTATCAGAGTCATCCCTAGGGTGAACATATTCTATGGGTTTTTGAATATCCTCAAGGTCCTCAACATTAGATCCAATTATTTCATCCTCCACTTTCATACCCGAGGTTCTGTAAAATGGAATTAGTCGGTTAGTGAAATTTTTGAATTTTTCCTCCATCAATTCATATCTCTTACTTATCCTCGAAATGTCATCCCCCAAAGAGTTTTCATGATCAATTATGTGAGCAGTCTGAGTGTTCTCTCATTTTTTATCTTGAGATCCAATTATTTCATCTTCCATTTTCATGTACGAGCTAGGAGAAGATCCTCTCAAAATATCCATTGTATGATCGTTATCTTTTGAAAATTTCTCCTCAAAAATCATGGAAGGAATCTGCTTGATAGGATAGAAACCATATGTCCCGTGCTCAACATGGTGTGATTCAGGTCTGTATAGTTGATTTGAGTAGAGTCCATTCCTTTGGTCATGATTGGTTGGAAAAGGTTTATGTGTGTCGATATCATCAGTACAGTCCTTTGTATGAGTATCATGTCCGAAGATGGGATTGTCATGGTTAATCCAAGATGAAAGATTATCAGGTGCGGACCAATCCTCTTGATCTGCATTTTATTTTAATGGTCAAAAATCGAATTGTGGATTTGTGAAGTATTGACCTGCTTCGATAATATGGTGAGGAGAGATTGAAGTCGGTTGGAGTTGTTGTCTCGGTCGGTCATTAGTCTCAAAATTGATTTGATCTTCAAATGGTCCATGAGTTCCGACAACGGATTCATCCTGTGGTTAGAGTCTCCCACGAATGAAGGATTGACATTCAAATAGTAAGAAGGGTTAATTTTATGATCAGAATATAGAGGATTGTCATCATGGAGTAGATTGGATTTGTAGAGAGGGTTGTATCTCGGCGTGGGTGAGAGTCTCCTCTGAAAGTTGGAGTATGTCTGGTTGGAGGGGGTTTTGAGGCTTTGGGTTTGACTGAGATAAATTCATTTTTATAATATAGATCTGATGGGTACTCAGACAAAAATCTCGTCGTCTTACAAGAAGGTGGATGAGTTGTCATGATACGTCTTTGTTGAAAATGTTCAAGTGTACAGGGTACTCAATAGTAGAAACCCGAGACTTTAAATCAAGGAGAGTGATGGCACAAGTGTGCGGGTTTTTTGGTATTCGAGATCGGTTCACGCACACCTATACAAACACAAATAAAACCCTGAGTTCACCAACTCACACAATGAAGTCGCAAGAGTTCGGCAATTTATCTTTTCAATTTTAGTTGGTGAAAAAAATCAATCTTGGAAAATAATTGGCGAGCTGTTAGGTGCTGGAGATTTTCTTAAAGATTGGCCCAAATTCTTATGACTAATTGCACCTCCTTTCAGCCAGTATGGGTGTAAGTACGGACCGTAAAAACGGCTACTCGTTACTTAAAGATGGAGCCTTATGCAATGTCCTTTAAACCACCCACTCTGCTGAGGAAATACGACATGTTTACCGGCTACCCGTAGATCCTCATTGAGAAGTAGCTAATCATTTTTATAGAATCAGTAGTCAATATGAAAATCTGGAGTTGGACTCTAGCCTTAAGTGTCGTCTCTCGCTCACTTAAAAAATAAATGAATCCAAGGTCGAGGTTGCTCTCCCGCAAAAATTTTTGATTTTATGAGGTAATTTAGTCGTCTTTGTTTAGCAGTCTCAATTTTAATTAGGTGATTACTGAAAATTTTAGGTGAGCAGATATACACATCTACAGTCTAGTCCCAATTTCCTTTAAAATTTAAATGACAAAACAGGAGGAAGAAATTCAAAAAAAGCCGATGCACATGAAACAATGATGTATGCTCATATAGAAGACTTACAGTTATTCCTCGCAACCTCCATATGGGATGCAATACAAGAATTGAAATTTATCTAGATGAATGCAAGCCGACAAAAGCCGTACCTAACAGAAAGTTCTATTAGCCGGGAAGAAATGAGTTAAATTTGACTAAGTTGAACGATCTAATGTGCGTCTCAATTAAGTGAAGTATGGTCCTAGGTTCTACAATGACAATCAAAAATTTTAAAGCACTAATAGTCGTATGTGCAGGTCTAACCTATGAACTACTCAAGTTGGACCCCACCCTCATCGAAGAGTGAAACAGGCAATAACACACCATAAAAAAGTTCAAGGTCTTGTTACACACGCGAGAGTCCAAACGGGCACCGCTATAAATGAGCAATTAATTACAAAAATTAAAATTGCAGAAAAATAAATCCTTCACTCTATGCTCTCCCACGACTCGACTCGATCTTAATTTAATTGAGGTTTTTCCGGCGTCGGTGAAGATGCGTCGATTTTGTGTGAAATCGCTCCACGTACGTCTGGTACCTCACAAGAATAATAAGAGAGAGAATGTAAGAGAGTGACATAAAAATTAATTAAAAATAAAACAAGAAAAAAATAAAGTAAATGCAGAAAAGAAAAAAAATGGAAAATATACTGTGAAGATTCGGGGATCAGACTACACGAATGTGGAAAATCGAATACAAAAGTTTTAGACATACCTTCCAGGAAACGGTGTCATCTGACGAATCTGGAAATGCCCTACTGAATTGGTGTGAATTATTAATATGTTCTTGCAATTACGTCGGGAATTCGGAATCAGTTGAGAAATAAGCACAAGAATTTAATTCAATTTACAATTGGTGTGGTCTTATGTTATTTTACTTGGGCAAGTCCCAACGTCGAACTCAAGGAGGCAAAGGAACAACCTAAAATTTTGTCTATCAAAGTTTGTACACGGTTTTTGAGGCGGTATTTTTTTGGTATTTTTAATGCGATTTTGGAATGCAAAATTCAAATATGGCGAATTTTAGGGACCACAATGCAATTTCCGATCAAACGATGCCAAAAAATTATGAAATTTAGCTGAGATGTCAATTATGATGAAATGAATGTACTATAAGTTTTTTAAAAAAATTTATATCCACGATAAATATTTTATGAATTTATAAATGCAAAAAAGTGAATTTCAATAATTAATTATAACAAATAATAAACTATTTTTTTCAAGATCTATCACTAAGTGATTGATCTCAGAAAAATCCTAAACCTCAAAAATACGAGTTTTAATACGTATTACAAATTAAAGATTGAAATATGCAAAATGATTTTTATAGGACAAACCATGCATGCAAATGCAATTCTTTTTGGGGAATATGAAACACAACTAATCTTCTAATCCATGAACTTTTGATAATTTTTGTAGCTACGGTTAATTTAATATGAATTTCCAAGCACAGATTGGGTAAATTATGTAAATTTTCATAATAATAATAATTATTAAGTAACCACAATCTATAAAAATATCAAGCATATGCCACAATGTAGAGAATTAATTGAACAGCACAATGCTTTTTTTAAAATAATAAAATGATGCAATAAAGTGGTTTAAAGTAAAGGGGGAACATAGGGGTCTCAATGCAAAATTACAATAAATAAATAATGCAAAAGATGGAGAGCAGTTATTAAAGTGTAAATACTGGAACTTCGAGGGAGTTAGTTGCAAAATTTCCTGGAAGCATGTGCGAAGCACGTGCCCTAGGGTGGCTGGACCTGGATGGGATCTAGCAGAAAGTCAAGGGCGTGTTCGCAATTCACCCAAATGGTCGCGTGCAAAGCACGTGGCCCTTGGGTGCTGGATCTGGGAGCGAATCCTTAAGACTTCGGGGGCGATTTGCAAAATGACCCTTCCCAACACGTGCTCCTCACGTGGGGAGGGTCTCGGGTTAACACCTGGTAAAGGCGGAGGTCGGTCGATGGGGTGGAGCAGAATCTTTGAAGGCGGTGGAGGCATGGCAGAGAGGCCTCCTTGATGCTGGTGGCCCGCGACGGAAGGTGGTAACGGGAGATGCTTCTCTGATGGTCGTCGAGACAGCAAAGAGGCGGGGAGAGTCTAGTCGATGGCGAGGCCCTTGTGGTGGAGGAGCTGGGGGCATTCGGCGGGGCTCTGGCCTTCGAAGGCGAAGCGGCGGGAGCCGGTGAAGCTTCCTAGAAGAGGGAGCGGTACTCCGGCGGTGATGAAGTCAAGCAATGAAGTACGGTGGATGCTGGAGTCGCAGGCGGAGGTAGATGAGCGAGGTAGAGACCTGGAAGGGGGAAGTAGGAATGCAAGTCGATGAAGTTGACGCTGGTGCGGTGATGGTAAATTGTTATGGTGGTAAATCGAAGGTGGAGTGGTCGGTGTCTCTACGGTGCGAAGAAGGCTGGAGCAAGAGTAGGTCGCCTAAGAGTGTTGCTACAAGGCGATAGCCTTGGATCTCGTCGAGGAGGAGGAACCAAGCTGTCACCACTGGACCTCTCAAGGTGCAGTCAGCGGATGATCGGAGAACGGAGTGGATGGCGTTCTTAAATAGAATTGGCGAGAGGCGGTGGCGATGGCATTTAACTGGGATGGGATCCGACGAGGATCTTGATTGGTGATGGTGGTAGTGATGTGCCAGAATAGGAAAGGCGGCGCACGGGATTGGGCGTCCAGTGGACAGAGAAGATGGAAGAGGAAGGTGGTCGGTGCTCGATTTGGAAGGAGGCAGCAGGGTCAAGGAGATTCAATGAAGATCTGAGACGAGATATGGTGGCCAGGACTCGCGGGGAGCAGCAGAGATTTCAGATGGCGGCGCTGATTGGGAAAGAAGGGGGAAGAAGGGAAATGCACAAGTGTCGTCCGATCGGTCGAGATTGGCCGGCTCTAGTGCTGCCACATGGCACATTTTTTTTTAGTTAATTGATTTTTTATTTTATTTTTATAATTTTTTTAACAAAAATAAATGAAAATAAAGGCTAAAAATGGGTGACACGTGGCGGCTCCAGGAGCTGGCACATGTCAACCCCAAAAAAATCGAAAATAAAAATACAAAGATAAATAGAAAGACATAGCAAATGACCTCGGATCAAAAAGTTTCTTCACGAAAGTTGGTCATCTCGACGAGATCTTCAACTTTCTTGTAGAGACCAAAATTGATCATTTGCACAAAGTGATATTTTTTGGGGTATCTCATGTACATAGAATACCTTTGTTTTTGGGTTTTCTATTTTTTGTTATTTTTAAACTAGATAACAAATCCGGAAAAAAATATGATAAAATCAAAGATAAATAGTTACACATTAATCTATTTTTTGTATTTTTTATTGATTAAGAAAAACAAGGAATAAAATAAAACACGAAAAAGACATTTTTTGTACAGAACGTTAGTGAACACTTGGACTCAGTTAATTTATTTGATTTCAAGTTCATTTTGGAATTGGATTTTTGTGCATTTTAATAAAAATTTTGTAAAAGAACAGAAATGAAAAATAAATAAAATAAAATGAGTCAATTATGTATATAAAATATTAGGTCAAAAATCGCTAAAACACAAAATGTACAAAAGAGGCCCAAAACCCAACTTTTACATATGAGCTCCGATTCACTTGAACTTGGTCTTGTTTTGAAGGTAATTGAATGTACATTAGTTCAAAAGTAAGTAAGATCAAATTAGACACTGGATGAGGAAGATATCGAGGTTTTAGTCCGAGAATTCTACAATTAGGGTTTGGGTTTTTGGTCCACTTGTTTAGGTTAGTGATTTTTTTATATTTTTCATGTATTCTTGGTAGTGATATGTACACAGTGGAGGTGATTTCAGGACATTTGGAGTTAGCACGAATGAGTTAAAAATCATGGAAGTTAGGTTATTTTACAGGTCAATTGGACTAAGATTTTTGGCTCCTTATTTTATGCAATAATAAGTGATAAAATGCAATTCTTATCAATACATGCATGAATGCTAATTATGCAGAATAAATGAAGAAATGCCAATGAATTTGAGGGATTTGAGCTTAATTAGTCATTTTTAGAGTGATGAATCTGAGATTCATCATGGATCCAGGAGATGTTGCACGATCACGTTGCCCGAACGTATGAAGTTTTCCGGATGTATCCCGACACCATCTTAAAAGAAACGGCAGGCTTGAAGGATTCGAGACACCTAAAGGTCGAGAAGTCCCTCTGCATATTGTTGTATTACCTCATCCATAACACGAAGAATCGGGTGTTTTTGAACATTTCCAATACTCATGTGATACTATTTCAAATCACCTCAACGATATCCTCACACGCATCGTCTCCCTCGGAGATCACTTCATCAACTTGCCAGCGGAAGATTGTCCGACCCTGGGTGTTATTCTGCATAATAGCAACTTCTTTCAAGGTAATCCTTCAAAATAGACATCTCATATATATGTAAAACATTTTTAATTGAGTAACACAGAATGGAAATCGGTATCTATTTTCAGGATGTGATTGGAGCGATTGACAAGACGCTTATCCTCGAAAATGTCCCTGCAAATATTTCTCCAAAGTTCAAGAGCAGGCACCAAACGCTAGCACAGAATGTCATGGCATGTGTCGAATTCAGTTATGGATTTATATATGTGGCCGCTGGATGGAAGGGGTCAGCCGCTGACATGAAGGTGTTGAGGTGGGCCTTGGACGAGGGCGATTTTTGTATACCGACTGGATGGAAGTTCCTTCTGGACTGCAGATACGCAAATACGGTTACCTTCATCATGCCATACCGTGGAGCCATTGCACACCTACCATAGTTTACGGCTCGAAGGGGACACGACTATCGTAGGCCCGACAAGATGTACAATCATAAGCACTCGCCACTTCGGTCGTACATCGAACAGACATTCAGGATAATGAAGGCTCGCATCCAGGCAATCAATGAGCTACCGTTCTACAACTTAGAGAAACATGTGATGGTTGTTATGGTGTGATGCATCATCAACAACTGCATATGTGATGTCCACGGAGAAGATCAAATATCCAGTGCATTTACCTGCGACTCAGCATAAGGTCGGGTCCCTACATAGACAATAGTGAATGATGAGGACTTCAACAACAATTTCATGGGGAGCAATATCAGGGTCTTCGAGGAAGACATTCGAGCCGAAGAGGTGTTGTGTGACGGTTTGGCAACGACCATGTGAGAGAGCGCTTAGCCATCTTGTTTTGTCCACTACATCTCTCTATTTTTTCTTATTAATGTTTTGTGTCCCACTGCTTAGGAGAATACATCGATGATGTATCCATATTGTATTGAGAAAAACTTTATATCTAACAACTCTGATGGTTTTCAATTATAATTTGTCGCTAATTTAGCTGATAATGAATTCACATCTCGAAAATTATTCCACATTTTTTAAATAACCATTTGGCAATGCAATAACGAACATGGATGAGCAGACACTATGGTGGCATGGCATAACCGACAAAACTGTCAACATTGGCATGTATGCAGAAGATGCAATCCAAGGGAAATTTTTCATAAATTACTTATCCTTTTTTACATATTGTACAATGCATAATTCTTCCGTGACTCTTTTCTTTAATTAATGGTTTTCAAATTTTCTCGAGAACCCAACCAAGTTATGATCATGCTCTGCAGTGATTGGCCTAAGATTCATGGAAGTAGATACTTCTGCATGGACGATGCACATCTGCTCTTCAAGGGTTTGCGCAGACACAAGGACGTCAAGGATTGTTTACAAGGGGAGCAAATGGGAGAATGGGGCAAATGAATGTAAAATTTGTGTGCACCTTGTTGTCTATTCTTTTGTAAGTTTTTAATTTTATATTTTTTAAAAGTTTATTTTTTATATTTTTAATTATTTTAATTATATATATATATTCTGATTTTTAGTTCCTTTTTTTTTTGAATATATAATTATGCATATATAAGGCTATATATACAATATAGGCTAATATAAGTATAAAAGCAACTAAGAATAAATAAAAATAGCATAATCAAATACTTTTTGTTTAAAATATTTTTTACTATTTTTGAGATTTTTTAAGTATTGTTACTAATTTTATAGATTTTTAAAGTCAAAAAATATTCCAAATCAGGGATTAATAAAACATGCCAGATTAATTTTGAAACTAATAATAGCAAATAATATCCAAAATTTCCCAAATATATTTTAATATGAAAATAATAATATAAAGGAAATTATAAAATAGTTTATGATATTTTTGAATTTTTGAGGAATTTTGCAGATTTTTATAAAGGTTTTTGGGGCTTTTCAATTTTTATGAGTTTTCTTTTTCTATTTTTAACGATTTTTGATCCAATTCTCAAAATATTTAAATAAATAAAATATATTTTTGGGGATTTTCAAAATGTTTTTATATTTTTTATGGGTTTTTAAGTCAACAGGGAATATTTGTGATCTTTGTAATTTTAAAAAATAATTAAATGCCTAAAAATGAAATAAAAAATTATGACGTGGATCTATGATCAAACATGCACCTAATCTTATTTTTGAGGATTTTTTAGAGCACGAACACTATTTATAAAAAATAGAAAACAACGACAAAAATGCATGTACTGGTAGGGGAATATATGTAATTAAAATTAAAGACCAAGGCTTAAATGCAAAATATCCAAAATAATATAACTAGAATTAAAAGATCTTAGACTAAATTTAAATACTAAAACCCGCAGGGGTATCAGTGCAAAATCTCCACCTCAAGTAGGACAAGGTGTGATGTGACATGGACTGTACTCAACTGCAAATAATAAAACTGCAAGGGTTTTTTTGCAAATATTACAAAAAATATAACACAGCAGATGAATGTTTATAGATTAAATATTAAATACAAAAAAATAAGGGGTGAAAGCTGCAAAATATCCCCTCCTTTGCGTGAGCGGACGGTTCTGATGATCCCATTTATCCAAGTTCACACTTTGGTCGCACGATGATGATTTGACTTGGAAGGATCAGATTAGATCCCACCACGGAGATCAACGGCGTTGAAGCTCTGCATCCAATGACGTACGATCAATCTGGGCACTGGCCTTGATCTAGCGGTGGAGAGAGGACAACGATGAACGGGGAGGAAGCTTCGACGAGGCAAGCTTCCTCCGGCTAAATCTAGCCTCTCTGATGCCCTTTGCTACTCTAAAATGGCTTGAATGCTCCTGCAATGATCCACTATCTGTTGGAGGCTTCAAAATGCCCAGAAGGTCATCGAAGCTCTCCCAAAAGATCGGAGAAGTTGAAGAGCCTCATGTACCTCCAGCGGGTGTCAAAATGCTCCAACAAGGCTTTGGGTCTTTAAATAACTACAAAAAAGGTTACTGGTCGAGGGCAAATTGCCTCAACCCTTCGGATAGTGGAATGGAGTTAGGAAGAGAGTGGATGGAGGTGCTCCGGTGAGGCGCTGGAGGTGGAGCACCCGGACCTTGCTCCAAGAGAAGTCAAGTTGAGTGGAGTGAGACGAAGCGTAGGGAAATGGTTGGGGAAGAAAATGAGGGCGGAAGGTGCAACGAAAAACAAGTGACAGATAGTGGAATGGTTCGCCGGAGCTAGCCTCTAACGAACTACGAATCTAAGTTTTAACGCTAAAATAATGGATTAAACCCTAATCTAAATGCATCAAAAGAAACCTAACACTAAAATCTAACTAAAAACACGAAAAAAATACCTCAAATGGCCAGAGCTGCAAGGTGAACCTCACGGCAGTGGAGGTCACTGGAGATGGGTAGAAGTCACCTTAGGCTGGTCCTCGATCCACCAAAATGTTGGGCGAGGAGGTTGTCACCCTCCTCGAACCCTGGAACGCAAAAGGAGGAGAAGACAACGGCCAAAAGGGATTACAAAAATCGAATGGAAGGAGGGTGCTTGGTTTTTTGCAGGCTACTAAGTGGCCGGGAAGATCGAGGTTGCTGGTGCGATACAATGATCCAACTCGAGGAATCACGCTCACGTGATGGAAGGAAGAACGAGGAAGAAAAGTCAAGGAGGAATCTTCCCCAGTGAATGAACACAACGGGCAACAAAAATCGAGGAAAATGAGGATAAACGAGCTTCTGACAAGCTGCAGGGCTAGTTAAGCTAGTTGATAGAGGTCAACCAGCGGAGAAACCTGGTTGGTCCACGTAGACCAACCAGGAAAAACCTTGTCCAAAATTATTTAGAATTTCAAAATTAAATGAAAAATGATTTTATTAACTTTAAGTTATAAATAAAAAATGTTTATTATTTTCGATAGTATTTTATTATGATTTTTATTTATTTATGTGCTTATTTATTACAAGTTCATTTTTGGGGTTTCATTTATAGGTATATTCATATATGTTTTGGGTATTTTATTTTTTTATTTTGTATTTTTGATTTTATTATTTTATTTTAATAATTTATAAACTTTTATCTAATTTTTATACACATAAATATATTTTTAATATATTTTTCTTAGAAATTATGTACACTTAAATAAATAAAGGTATTAATTATATAGGTATAATTGTCAAATATTCATCTATTTGTTTTTATATATTAATTTTTTATGTTTTATTCATGGTTTTCTTGTGTTCTAAATATGTACATATAGTACAAATAATATTTACGAAATTATAAAAATATAAAATTATAAAAATAATAAAGAATAAATAAAATAACTATTTTATTTAGGTATATGGTACAATAGTGGTCGGAAACCTAACTTTCACACCTTAACTCCAAAAAATATGAAACGACCTTCATTAAATAGCTTATTAAAAGTTATATACAATTAAATGTAATTTTGATACATTTTGATTTTTTTTATTTAGGAGATATGGGGCTGGGAAGTTGGGATTTTAGCTTTCTATTTAGAGTATAAAATGTTCACTATATATTATTTTTGTATGAAATCAATTTTTTATTTATATATATTATTATTAACAAATTTCATATACAAAATTTCTTTATTTAAGGTATAAAAGATGGAAAATAAATAGGTCCTAAAAATACAATATTGATGAATAAAAGAATGAAATTTTATTCCATTTTGACCCTTATATCCCCCTACTTTATCCCTTATCGACCCAGTCATCAAGATGTGTAGGTCTAGAGGTTTAGGGTCATAAAATACCTTTGGTATTTTATTCTTTTTCTTTTCTTTATTATATAATTTTAGCATTAAAAAGTGTATTTTATCCACAATAAATGGAATAAATAATAAATGTTAATTTGTACAAAATAATGCTATACACATGCATTTATATAGGGTTTTTAAGGCCAAAACGATGGAATAAAGGTGATAATATGGATATTCATCACCCCCCTATACTTGCCTTTGCTAGTCCCTAGCAAACACTTATGCAATAAATGCAGAAAATAAAACAAAAAAAGAAAAAGAAAGAAAGAAAGTGGATTGAATTTAATTTTCAAACTTGTCTTTACAAAATCAAAGTTTGGAGCTTAAGTCGGACCTTTGGATTTTTAGTGCAGTCGGAACCTTATTAGGAATCGAATTTGAAACATAACAGCCCTCGAGAATCATAAAACTCTGCTCAAGTCTCCTCAATAGCCAAGTCAGAATATTTCAACTCATACGCAAACCCTTATGACTATGAATCTATCTTGGACAGTGTGTAAGATATGTAGCTCACCTCGGAAATCAGTCTTCTTCAACATGGTGACCCTAATACCCCAATCCAACAATTCTTTCCTCGAGAAGCGGGGTATTCCCTTCTATGTTCAAGTGACAACCAACTCAAGAAGAGGGGGTGGAGAAAAGAATGGATGGTAGCCAGTGTAATTACCTATCCTAGGATGCTTGACCAATGTAGTCAAGTTATCTTACTGCAAGCTCACAAACATAAGACTTTGAAGCTCAAGCATTCTTATTGACTATACAATATACACTCTGGCAAGCATTTTATATTCAACTAGGCATGCCCACTTTTTTGGAATTTTTGATTTTTTAATACTATATACAACAACGTTTACATAAGGACTTTTTCTCTTTGACCAGTAGACTATCCCTCCTTTGAAGCATTATTGCAACCCCACAACTTCTGTCTTTAGACCCCATCGTCATTGGATCGGGTTGGGGTACAATGGCCACAAATGTGTGACTTCCGATGTTTCCATTGGCTTGTGTCTCATGTCGACAAATTGGGCCCTCTACCACTTCAACTGAGGTGAGCAAAGTGAAAGTGCATGTATACAAGCTAGGTCATTATCACAAGAGTCGTGTGTGTGCTCCGAAATCCTCTACTTGGGGAGTCAAGAATACATTATACCAAGTCTCATGATTCTCAAATAATTAAGTCAACTAGATCTGAAGTACCTCAATTCCAATTCATATAAGGTTCCTATTTAAGTATAGTTAAGGTCCAATCAAGTTCCACTCTTTGGATTTTACTTAGACTTTTATCAAACTCAATTCGAAAAATGGAAATGTTATGCACAGTACAAAAAATATTTTTGTGATGAAATTTTCAAAATTTAAATCTTTTTATGGACTTTTGAAAAAGGTTTTGCAAATTTTATGCAATTTTCAAAAGTTTTTACAATGTTTTGGGGATTTTTATTTTTGCAAATTTTTAGAGATTTTTGAAAACAACGGATTTTGGAAAAGAAAACTAGGTACAGATATTTACACAGGGATGCGTTTTATATTTACAAGAGTTGAGTTCTTAAGAATTTACACAAGGTATGTTAATTATTTTGATAGATAAATATATAGTTAGTAAAGAATTTTGTGTGATGTACATATTCCTCAAACTTATTTGAAAATGATTTTACAAAGATTTTTGAAAATTATAATCCAAAAAAATTTTTGCAACTATTTTTTTAAAACATTTACGAATATTTGAAAATCATTTTGCAAAGGTTTTTCAAATAGTATATATAGATTTTTCAACATACTTTTGTAACCATTTTCAAAACCATTTAGAAATAGTTTTTCAAAACATTTTTGTTTCACACAAAGAAAAGAAAATTTTACAAATAAATTATTTTTACAAAGGTTGAAAATATTTAACAAAAACATTTTTCAAATAATTTTCAAAAGATTTTTCAAAAAGATTTTCAAACTACTTTTCAAACACTTTGCCAAAAAAATATTTTTACCTAATTTATTAACCAGTATATATAAAACGAATTTGAGGAATAATATGCATCTTTTTTTTGATTGATTTAATGAATTATATAGTATATATAAAGTGTTTTAGCCGTACTTATTGAAAATATAAAAGTATGAATTACGACCATACGCAGTATATACAACCCCCATATACTTAGCTTGAATTATGTCCTCATAGATCAGAGAGAAAAAGAGAAGACATAACTCATACTGAGTATAGAAAAGCCAAAAGAATAAACTAATGAAAGAATGGAGAGAATGTTAAAGAAAGAATAAACAAACGAAAGTACGAGTTATGACTAAAGTATATACGCAGTATATACGGCCCCCCCTATACTTAGCTTGAGCTATGTTCTCATAGATCATTGAGAAAAAGAGAAGACATAATTTGTACCTAGTATAGAAAAGTCTAAAGAATAAACTAATGAAAGAATGAAGAGTACGCTAAAGAAAGAGTAAAGAACGAAAGTACGAGTTATGGCTAAAGTATATACGTAGTATATACGAACCCCTATACTTAGGTTGAGATATGTCCTCATAGATTAGAGAGAAAAATAGAAGACACTCGTACTGAGTATAGAAAAGCCTAAAGAATAAACGAATGAAAGAATGATGAAATGAATGAATGAGAAGACGATGCCCCCTATACTTAGGATCAAATAATCCTAAGTATAGTAGAATGTACACAAGGCAGGGAGGCTCAAGGGTGGGAATGACCAAATCACACTCGATTTGTCTTCCCTTATACTTAGGGTAAGATATCCCTAAGTACAGACAAGAAGAGGAGACAGTGGATGGGATCAAGAATGAATAACTCGAGGTGTACACCCTCCTATACTTAGGACAAAGTACGTCCTAAGTATAGTAGTGGATAAAAAGGGGTGACACCTTTGGAAGATGAAGAAAAAAGAAAAGGAAAACAAGAGAAGAAAAAGATCACTCAACTCATGTGCCTCCCCTATACTTAGGACATAGTATGTCCTAAGCAAGGGAAAAGACACAGAACGAGGTGGATGAGAAACAACGGGAGATATAAGGAAGAAAACAACATCAAATATACAAAGAGATGGATATATAAAGGATCAAGAAACTAGAAAGTGGACCTTGTTGCGTGATTACTGAAGAATAGATCTGACAAGGTGTATGTCGATATCAGTGTCCTCATATGACACAAAACAATCAGGATCGACCTGGTGAAGATTTTCAACAATCCTAAGGTGAGAAGGCATGGACATGTCAGTGGAAGAAGTGTCGCTCGGTCCGGCACGGGGTATCTCGTAGATGTCAAAGTGAAAATGCTCATCAATGGAAGTAGTCAGGTCAAGTCCAGTCTGTCGAGTCTCTAAGTCATCATTGAAAGGATTAAATTCATTGATAAAAGCAATAAGATCAAATTCGGTCTATGAAGTCTCTCCTAAATATGTCCTCTGCTCAAATGTATCAATCGTGTAAATCCCACAAATGTCATCAACATAGCGCCAATCACAGGAAGAGCGAACTCCAAGGTCTATGCTTTCCAAGTCTTCCTCCCTGCGAAGGAATTCTCATGTCTCATCATCAATCATAAAGCAAACCTCTTTGATATCGGCAGATAGGTCATAGGCTTCAGAGTCGCCTAAGACAGGTATAGTCACATCAGGTGCAGGTCTCTGATCGATAATAGGTGCGGTGATCAATACATCTCTCCTAACATCAGAACGGAAGCAAAACTCTCCTGGTTCGTAATCAATAACGACTCTCGCAGAGGTGAGAAAGGTATCAATCGTGTAAATCCCGCAAATGTCATCAACAAAGCACCCATCACAGGAAGAGCGAACTCCAAGATCTATGCTTTCTAAGTCTTCCTCCCTGCGAAGAAATTCTCGGGTCTCATCATCAGTCATAAAGCAAACCTCTCTGATATCAGCAGATAGGCCATAGGCTTTGGGGTCGACTAAGATAGGTATAGTCACAACAGGTACATGTCTCCGATCGGTAGTAGGTGCGGTGATCAATACATCGCTCCTGACATCAGAACAAAAGTGAATCTCTCTTGGTTCGTAATCAATAACGACTCTCGCAGAGGTGAGAAAGGGTCGCCCCAGGATGATTTGAGAGTGCTCCCAGTGGTGGAGGTCTCCATGGGCAATACAACAAAATCAACTGTAAAGCTCATGCGATGAATCCAAATGGCATCGTTCTCTAAAATACACTTCGGCATCTTTATTGATCCATTAACAAATTGGACAATCATCCTGTTCTTCCTTAGAGGCCCTAAGTGAAGAGATTGTACCAACGAGAAGGGTACTATGCTAATTGAAGCACCACCGTCAAGGAGAGTGTGATCATATGAATAGTCAGAAATGGTGCATCTAATGAATGGTGTAGCAATCTTCCCTTTTCCTAGAAGAAGGGCAGTGGGTGATGGCGTGGGCAGTGGCCATAGTCAAGATATGACGCTTAGAACTGCTCCTTCGCTTTCTCTTCTTAGGTTGAGGAGTAGATAAATGGGTGATGGCCTTACAAAGTGGGGCTTCAATGATCTCTGAAATAGCTGCCACCAATTCAAGTTCAGTCAACATTTTTTTTGAAATTTTAGATCTCCTCCATACAAGGGAGGAGATCGGAATCAACATCTACACAAGGATGACTAAGAAAAGTCTATACAGTGACATCCTTGGGGTCAAAGGTGGGAACTGGTGTGAGTGAATGTGTGGTCAAGGAATCTGGCAGGTGTGCCCTACCCTCACAGTATGAATCAATAATGTGTCTCCGAAAATCTTTTTATTTTTTAAAATTTTTCTCATTTTTTTTTGTATTTTTGGTGATTGCAAACTCTCATAGGAATCCTCGAACGAGCCCATATCATCAAATGGTGAAGCAGCATGGTGGCTCTTATTTATATTATTGAGGTCGTCAATCCTCTGATTCATTTGCTTCATCACCTGGTCAAGTGCTCAAGGTGGACTCCTTGAAAGGTGACTCCAACAGATCAGTCTCGGATGGGTGAGGTGGAGGAAAATGTGAGGGTTGTGGTGGTACGTAAAAATCTGAGGTCTGAAACAGTGGCTGAGGCGAATATGTACAAAAAGAAAAGTCAGGAGCAAAGTCCTAATAAAATGGAGGTGGACCGGCTGGAGGGTACAAGGGTTCCGCAAAATCCGGATAAAAATCACTCCAATCAGTAATCTATGAAATAGAAGGAAAATGATTAGGAGATCATGAAGGTCAAATCAAGAGATGTGAGAAAAAGGTGCAAATGCGTAGTGAAGATCGAGCATGCACAAACACAAACAATCACAAACAAATGTACACAAAACAAAACCCCTCAATTCACCTACTCAATACAATGAATACCGTGAAAGTTCGGTCTTTTTATCTTCTCAGTTTTAGAGTTAGGTGAGAATACAAAAATGTACACAGACTTAGGGGGGCTAGGATCGGGGCACTAGTCCTTAGTGTGTACATAGGCATCTTTGGCCAGGTATAGGCTATGGTCTGAGGGTTTTCAATAGATATTAGTTGCTCGAAAAAGCGATTTCTGATTTCTTTTTTTTTTGAAAGAAAAAAATGGAAAATAGATTAATTCAATATGAAAGAATTGATGAATTCAATAGTCGTCAATCAATATCAAATGACGAGAGTTGAGGGAAAGCAAGCCCTACCTTCAATCCCAAGGACGCACTCAAAGGAAAGCGATTGGGTTAAGGACCTTCTACAATCAGCACGATGGAGAAGGTCAGTCGGATTTCCAACCCAGCGCACTCAGTCTACTATTCTATTTGATTATATTAAGTTCAGTTCTGTCTTCCCCATCGCTGCTAGTCTAATCTCCCTTCCTTAGGTCTAATCTCAGGGCCGAATCTAGTTAGTTAACAATACATGAGGGAGTAGGTAGGAGGAAAAAGAGTCACTCTTTCCGAGTTCCAAGTCGACGAAGCGAGGAGAACCAGAGGAAAGATCATCATATGGGGAGTTTGCCTTTACGTTCCAGCAGTGACCCCTTTGTTTCTCACTTTCCCCCTATAATCAGTATATAGATTCTCATCATCTTATATGTGTTGCCTTATCAAAAAACACTTCTAACTCTGACGCTCTTTCTGTTTAGGCCCTGTCCTCCTTTGAATTATTTATGTCCGAGACTGCCACCCCTTTCTTAATGAAAGTCAACCGCAGTCTCTTATACTCGCTATAAGTATAACGCTCGTTTGACTATATCGCCTTTCCCAATTGTCTTTATCGTACACCTACAAGACAAAGAAACAAAGAGTTTGAGTAGCTGGAGCAAAAAGAACTATTGACTCTGATTGATATCTTGCTCAACACGGAAACCAGAACCTTCGGGGTTGGATCAGGAGTCGTTAACAAAGCGTAACAGTCGTTAACAAGTGCCAACTGGAAGAAGCGCCTATCTTCCGTGAGGGGGGGAGTCAAGTGAGCGGACAGTCGCGAGGCAGCAGTGCGAAGTGGCAGCAGGTGTCTTTCTTGGCGGAAGTCAGAACCCCCAACTTCACAGTGCAACTTTGGTACGGAGGGGGTTACTCTCCCCAAGACAAATTTTTTCTTTTTGATTTATTTTATGGTTGAGTAAGCTTAGCAGTCCCAATTTTATTTGTTATCATTTTTTTTGATTTTTAATAAAATGCACAAGCCTAACAAGGGATCAATTCTTTTTAAATCCTAGGTGATCAAAATCATAGGGAGAGAGTTGGAAAAGCAATGCAAGAGAAAACGATGATGAATGCTTAGTAGAAATGCTCACTTACCTCCAGCTCTCTTCATGCAAGGATGCAAAGCAGAATTGAAAACTATCTATATGCAAATGCAAGCCGATGAAATCATCCTAGAATAGAATATACTATTACTGTGAAGCACAAAATGCTGAACACCTAGAAATGAAACCAAGGTCCGGTCTTCGATGCCACTTGATGCCCACCACAATGGATCCTACATGCGATGTATGCGACCTATCTCGGCACGCGGTCCTTAGTCTAAATAAATAACAATTCAAAATTTGGCTAAGTCCAAACGGGAACTATAGGTACATGCAATGGTAGTTAAATATTTGACCTTAATATATCGTCAAGCAAAATTTAAGCTAGGTCTCAATCACACAAAACAAAGAAAAATAAAATAGTGAAACAAATAAAAATAAAAACGAAGAAAACACAATAAAAATCGATGAGTCCCCCAAGGGAACAATCCCTCAGGCACTGGACCTCACGAAGTTTAGAGTGTCCTGAGAGTCTTGAATATTACGGTTAAATAGTCTCTCTCACTTTGAATTACAAATAAAAATAAAAATAAAAATAAGGTGCAATTGTCTTCGAAATATCCTCCATGGTCTCCTTTGTCACTTCCTCCTGTCGGCTAGGTCAGAAAGATGACTCCGCTTCACGTTGGTGCACATGCGATCCTAGAAGATCTCCTCCCTCAATCCGTAGTACCTTGCAATAAAGTCAACAAAGAAGAGGTGATCAGACAATTCAATAATATAATAACAAAATAAAATGAAAATAAATAAAGAAAAATATAGACAAGGGAGAAGACACGAGTAAAAAGCCAATATGCATTACATTGCTCCCTGATAACGGTGTCATTTGACGATCGGGGTTTCAGCGAAGGTCTTGTCAGTCCACAAGGCGGATCAACAATGATCAAAGCAACCTCCCACGAAACCCTGATTTAATCAAACAATTAACCTACAATTAAGAGTCAAGCAATGAAAACAAAAGTGTGGAGTTAAAAGTTATTATAACTCTACAAAAGTTGTGTATAGGTGCAAGTATGTATAGAGTGTCGAACACAGGGAGTAAACGGGAGAATGGGGCAAATGAATGCAAAATTTGTATGCTTGTTGTCTATTTATTTCAATGGGTTTTATTTTTTTATAAATATTTTTTAAATTGTTTTTAAATTTATATTTTTTCTTTTTTATTTTCTGATTTTTAATTTCTTTTTCTTTTTAAATATATAATATAAGCTTATATAATGCTATATATATAATATAGGTTAATATAAAAGCAACTAAAAATAAATAAAAATAATAGAATTAATATTTTTGAATTTTAATTTTTTTACTATTTTTATGACTTTTTAAGTATTTCTGCTAATTTTTATAGATTTTTAAAGTCAAAAAAAATCCAAAATCAGATATTAATAAAATAGGCTGGATTAATTTGGAAATTAAAAATAGCAAATAATGTTCAAAATCTTCCAAATCAGTTTTAATATGTAAATAGTAATAATATAAAGAAAATTATAAAAGATAAAATGATATTTTTGGATTTTTTTAAAGTTTTTTGAATTTTTATAAAGGATTTTGGGCTTTTTAATTTTTATGAATTTCTTTTTCTATTTTTAGTGGTTTTTGATCTGAAGGCTCAAAATACTTAAATAAACAAAATATATTTTTTTGAGGATGTTTCAAAATGTTTTTATACTTTTATGGGTTTTTTAAGTTAAACAGAGAATATTTGTGCTCTTTTTTATTTTTAATAAATAATTAAGAGCCTAAAAAATAAATCCAAAATTATGGCATGAATCTATGATCAAACAGGCACCTAATCCTATTTTGGGGATTTTTTAGAGCGCAGACACTATTTACAAAAAAATAGAAAACAACCACGAAAATGCATGGACTGGAAGGGGCATATATGTAATTAAAATTAAAGTCCAAGTCTCACATGCAAAATATCCAAAAAAATATAACTAGAATTAGAAGTTGTTAGACTAAATTGAAATATTAAAACCCATAGGGGTATCGGTGCAGAATCACAATTCACATGGGCGGTACGTGAGGTGACGCGAACTGGACTAAACTGCAAATAATAAAACTACGAGGGTCTTTTGCAAATATTACAAAAATATAACATGCAAGATGAATGTTTATAGATTAAACATTAAATACGAAAAAATAAGGGGGTGAAAGCTACAAAATACCCCCTCCTCTACGCAAGCGGACGGTTCTGATGATCCCATTTATCCATGAGTCGCATTCCGGTTGCACGATCACGAATAGTCTTAGACGGATCAGATTAGATCCCACGAAGGAGATCAACGGTGTTGAAGCTTTGCATCCAACGGTGCACGATCAATCTGGGCGATGGCCTTGATCTGACGACACAAAGAGGACGTGGATGAACAGGGAGGAAGCTCCGGCGAGGCGAGCTTCCTCTTGCGAAATCTAGCTCTCTGACACCCTTTGCTGCTCCAAAATGGCTTGAATGCTCCTGTAAGGATCCTCTATCTGTTGGAGGCTTCAAAATGCCTGGAAGGTCACTTGAGCTCTCCCAAAAGGTCGGAGAAGCTGAAGAGCCCCAGGTACCTCCGGTGGGCATCAAAATGCTCCAACAGGGCTTTAGGCTTCAAACACCTGCAAAAAAAGGTTACTGGGTCGAAGGCAAATTGCCTCGACCCTTCAGGTAGTGGAATGGAGTCGGGAATGGAGCGAATGGAGGTGCTCCGGTGAGGTGCTGGAGGTGGAGCACCCGGACCATGCTCCAGAAGGAGTCAAGTTGAGTGGAGTGCGGCGAAGTGTAGGGAAACGGCTAGGGAAGAAAATGAGGGCGGAAAGAGCGACGGAAAACAAGTGGCAGATAGTGGAATGGTTCGCCGAAGCTAGCCTGTGGCGAACTATGAATCGATTAACGCTAAAACAATGGATTAAACCCTAATCTAAATGCATAAAAGGAAACCTAACACTAAAATCTAACTAAAAAGCACAGAAAAAAATACCTCAAGCAGCCAGAGCTGCAAGGTGAACCTCACAGCGGCGGAGGTCGTCGGAGATGGGTGGAAGTCGCCTTAAGCTGGTCCTCGATCCACCAAAATGTAGGGCGAGGAGGCTGTCACCCTCCTCGAGCCCTAGAATGCAAAAGGAGGAGAAGACAACAACCAAAAGGGATTCTAAAAATTGAAGGGAAGGAGGGTGCTCGGTTTTGTACAGGCGACAAAGTGGTTGGGAAGATCGAGGTTGCTGGTGCGATACATTGATCCACAACTCGAGGAATGATAAAAGGGAAGAACGAGGAAGAAAAGTCAAGGAGGAATATTCCCCAAAGAATGAACACAATGGGCGGCAAAAATCGAGGAAAATGAAGACAAACGAGGTTCTGACAAGCTACAGGGCTAGGTCAGCTAGTTAACAGAGGTCAACTAGTAGAGCAACCTGGTTGGTCCATATGGACCAACCAGGAAAAACCTTGCCCAAAATTATTTAGAAATTCAAAATTAAATGATAAATGACTTATTAATTTTAAGGTATGAAATAGAAATGTTTATTATTTTCTATAGTATTTTATTATGATTTTTAAATATTTTTATGTGCTTATTTATTACAAGTTTTTTGGGGGTTTTATTTATAGGTATATTCATCTATGGTTGGGTATTTTATTTTTATTTTATTTTTTTGATTTTATTATTTTATTTTATTAATTTATAAATTTATACACATAAATATATTTTTATTATATTTTTCTTATATATTATGTACACTTAAATAAATAAGGGTATAAATTAAATAGTTATAAGTCTTGTATATTCATCTATGTATTTGTATATATTATTTTATTTTTAAATTTTATTCAAGATTTTCTTGTGTTCTAAATATGTACATATACTACAAATAATATTTACGATATTATAAACATATAAAATTATAAAAATAGTAAATAATAAATAAAATGAATATTTTATTCAGGTATACGCTTACAATAGAGGTTCAAAACATAACTTTCACACCTTAACTCCAAAAAATATGAAGCAACCTTCATTAAATAGGTTATTAAATGTTATATACAATTAATGGTGATTTTCATATGTTTTGAGTTTTTATTTAGGAGATATGGGTCTGGGAAGTTAGGATTTTGACTTTTTATTTAGAGTATAAATGTACACTGTATATTGCTTTTGTATGAAATCAATTTTGTACTTTTCTATATATTGTGTTATCTACAATTGCTTGTACAAAGTTTCTTTGTTTGAGGTATAAAAGATGGAAAATAAAATAGGTCCCAAAAAAAATATTGATAAATAAAAGAATGAGATTTTATTCTATTTTGACCCTTATCACCCACTACTTTATTCCTTATCGACTTAGTCATCAAGATGCTTAGGTCTCGGGGTTGAGGATTATTTTCTGATTTTTCTTCTTTTCTTTTCTTTATTTATATAATTTTGGCATTAAAAAGCGATATTTTATATGCAATAAATAGAACAAATAGTGGATATTAATTTATACAAAATAATGCTATATACATGTATTTAGCTAGGTTTTTAAGGCCAAAATGATAGCATAAAGGTGATGAAATGGATATTCATCAACAAGGTAAAGGCATCAACGTTGACTCCGACGAACGAGTCCATGCAGGCGGAGAGGAATTTCTTGGTGGATTTAATAAACGTTCTCGAATTTTCAGAAGAATTCTTCGTAGACAAGCTAAAGGAAACCCAACATCAGCTACAGGAGAAGCAGAGCGTGATAGCCCGAATGACGGTCGGATCAACTTCCATGCATGAGATTGCAAAGGAACCGATGTATGATAAGCATATCACAATGTAATAAATAATATAAATTTAACATTAACTTCTTGGATTTGATATTTAATTTTTGAGTTGAAGCTCGTACGGTTTATAAGCGATAATTATATGTTGCCAATTTACAATAAAATTAATCTCACCAAAATAAATAACATCCAACAACTTTACCTTATTCTGTAACCCCGAATAGCCAGTCGAACAAAGAATAGCGCTTATTCCAGCTTATCCCCCATATTCCTATCCTCCAGCCAAATGGAGAATAAATCCTTGTTCTCGTTGTTCTCCATCCTTATTCCTGCTTATTCCCGAATCGAACGCCCCAAAGAGTAATATTTACATTAACTCTCCTGACACATTGAATCTAAACATTTGAAATATCCTTTTTCCACCCATATGGTTCCACTTACTCGGAAATCCTCATGCTCCAAAGCCTCTCTGCAAAATTCAAGTTTCTTATTGATCTAATCTTGTCTCTTCCACTAAGACAATATCTTGATCTTCAAGCAACATTTCCCATTGCATCTTCCCGTGTATGTGTTTTGTTAATCGTACATAACAAAGTTAAAAAAGGGGCGGACTCATGATCGATCCTTGGTGTAAATCAATGTTGATATTGCAATGATTCACCAATCTAGTTGGAGGCCTTCGATAACTTGATGATTTGTCATGCATACCTCTTATCAAGTTGAAGTACATAGAACGACGGAAGTCCTTTTTTCTCTAGAATCGTCCATGCGATTTCTCTAGGCATGGTATCATAAGCCTTGTCCAACTAATGAAGGTTATAGAAGGTTTTTTCTTATTATGAAAACTCCCATCAAATGCTTGAGAAAGCGTGTGGCCTCAATTTTGTTGCAAACCTGCTAAACATGAAAGAAACACATTCATTGATACTATGAAAACTTATCTTAACCTTCTTTAAATTATTACTTCTAATAACTTCAAATTTATTAAAAAGTCAAAGGGGATTTTTAAACCCATAACCAGGTATAATTTCATAATCACACGTTGAACGCTCAATAATTCCGAATGGCTCATAAAAATCCTAAACAATTCTTAACTATCTCCTCTTCCCTCTCCACCATCCAGCTCTCCCTCGTCGCTGCGGAGACCACCACCACCTCCATTCCCCGACTCTATATACTACTGGCCAAATCACGAAGCATCTCTACAATCTGTGGCACTGCCCTGACACTCGCAACAAGTCCCCACACCTGCCTATGCCCGTAAATTAGCTTCCCAAGCCTCAATCCAGTGGAAACTCCATTTTGTACTTCCGATCTTGCACCAGGCTTATCAACCCCACCAAAAGACTCAAACTTTAGACCATCTCAGGCCTGAACACCCCCCTCCCCCCCCCCCCCCCCCCCCGCTCCTCCATCAACATCTCGATCAACCTCGCACAATTTAGCAATGTTTCATTGTTTCCTTTGTTCAGCATATCGCTCAGAAGCGAATCCTCGCCAGTTGATTTAGCAGTCGCTTATGATACGCCGGTGCTGGTTCTGAAATGTTGGTAGACCAACCTTCTGTTGATGAGTAGTCTTTGGAGTGTTGAGGGGCTGGAGATTTGGGCATGGCTGCAGAGTGCATGCGACAGATCAAAACTACACACTCTTCAATTTGACAGAAGACCTTAAACAATGATTCCAGACCGGCACTTACACTTGAAATCCCATATTCAAAAGAATAATTAGATAAATCAAACCATATGGTAATTGAATCTGGAATAGTAACTATGCGGATCTGCACTTATTGCAGTTTCAACATCCTTCGATATTCATGCTGACTGAATCAAACCGAATCACTGCAGCCAAGTTCCACAAAATTAGGAGATGAAGCCATAGCAATTTATCAATGTATCTTGATACCCGATCTAGTCGATGTATCTTGCCGAGGATGGATGAAAAGGAGGGCCGATCTCTGATTCACAGATCGAATCTGAGAAAGATTGTGAAAGAAGATGGAGAAGAGGTGTAGGTGGGGCATCGCTAGTGAAGAATCCAGATCCACGACGTGCAAATGGAGACGTCGAGCAGGTGGAGGAAAGAGGAGGGGATGGGGGGTTGTGGGGAAGGGAGGGGATCAACATTAGGACTAGCTGGGTTAGATTAAACCAAATAGTTGGTTAATTTAGTGGCATAAATAACGGCAGGGGCCTATGCGTAAACAGAAGTCGCTATTCAAGAAGTCGCTATTCAGGGCTATATGAGTTATCTGGAATTATGGAAGGCTTAGCGTGTAATTATGAAATTATCCAGGATTATAGATGTAAAAATTCCAAAGTTAAACGAGGCATTACGAGAGCGGAGCGGTGATTGAACATGCGAGGTTAGGTTTCTCGGGCCAGTTAGATAAGGAAGATGGGACTTCGTGGGAGATGAAGCGTGGTCGAGGTGCCTCCCCAAGGCGCCAGTGAGTAGTGTTGCGAGATGGGACTCACCTTAAGTCCCAGCCCCCCAAGGTCTGTCGCATGATGGTCCGAGTCGAAGGCACAGTGGGCCTTTGGTGCCCACAGTTGATGTGCAGTGGCCTTTGGTGCCTGCTGCCAGTGGGCAGGTGTCAGCTGTTGATGCTGGGAGGGGCCATCCACCCATTGTTGATGTGGTGAGGGGTGCGCGAGGTCCAGAGCTCACATAGCCCGAGTTCTTTGCTGCTGTTGTGGCAACAGGGGCTCCTGAAGAAGATGGAGGAGGCTAGGAGATGATGCATCATAGTAGTTTTCTGTGGCAACCTATGGCACCTCCGATGTGGGAGGGAACTTAGATGTTTCAAGTAGGGCTGGCTATTGAGTCACGGCTCGATGAACCAGGCTCGGGCTCGGCTCGATAAGGGCTCGTGAGCCCGTCTCATTAGGCTATTGAGCCGAGCCCGAGCCAAAATTTTGGGCTCGATAGCTTAACGAGCCGAGTCCGAGCCGAGCCTCGCTCGGCTCGATAACTCAATAAGGGGCCCGATAAGGAATATATATATATATATATTATATATAATAGTAATACAAACAAAATAAAAGTATCCCTTTGTAATTTTCCCTCCACTAACTTTGACCCTCCCACAAGAGTCATGACTCAATTCTCAAATCCCATTCCCATCCACACATTTGCCCCCCACCCATGCATTAGAAAATTAGTTTTTTTTTCTTTTTTATAAGCAAATATAATGTTACAATATATATTATAATTAAGATTTTGTATACAACTTGGATAGTGGCCTACTGGTAAGGAACACAATCTTAGATAGAGCAAGTCTCGGGTTCGAACCCGTATAAAATACTTTTCCACCAAAAAGTACCCATTTTCCTTAATGAGGTCGACTTGGTCTCGAGCCCAGACCAGGCTCGATAAGGAGCTCGGGCTCGATAAGGGGCTCGGCTAGAGCCTTATCGAGCCTGAGCCAGCTCGATAAGGGCTCGAGCTCATCGCGTCCGAGCTCGAGCCAGCTCGGCTGGGCTCTAACGAGCCTGAGCTCGAGCCCGAGACCCAGTTGGGCTTATTGAGCTCGAGCCCGAGCCAGGGGCTGGCTCGGCTCGTTGGGCTCGATAGCCAGCCCTAGTTTCAAGTGTCAAACATAAGGTCACTAACGTCGGAATGCAATATGTGCACAGTGTGGCATCTCTGGGACTGGGAGATTCCCTCCTCGAGAATAGGGAGGACTGCGATGTAGTATAACACTAAGAATTTTGCAGAGACCCCACCTAAGTTGTATCATGTTGCGGTCATCTGGACGAGACTAATGATGTGCCGATGGATATATATCCTCGTGTCCGGTGTCTACGATGTCTTGTGGTGACATTGTGTATGATGTTCGGAGATGCCTTTGACATTTATTCCCGATGACTTTTGCTAGAGATGAGGTCTCATTAGGCACTAATTCAATCTGTGTGTGAGGGTTCACCCCTTCCATGAGGTTGTTCTCTTGGTGGTTGACGGTGTGCAGTTTGGAGTTTTGTTTTGGCATGTGGTCCTTGTTAGTGCCACGGGGCTCGGGCATTCCTTCCGCTTCTCATCATGTAGGCTTCTTTCATGGTATATTGGCCAAAGTGACGACGATGGTGGATATCACCTCTGATGGTTTGTGTCCGGGAGATGGCATTGACACAGTGATTGCAGTGGAAGGGTGCTACGCTGGTCAAGTGGTTGAGGATGTACATATTGTTGGTATAACAACGTTTCGCCTCTAGTTGGCTAAGTGCCTCCCCTCGCTCGCCATTCATGTGCCTCCTTCGATGTGAGAGTATCAGGTAGAAGCACCTCCAAAAGCAGATTTCGCTGACACTTCAAATCATGATCCTATGGATGTGGCTTCTAATGTTCTCGAGGTTGATCCTTGAGCATGTGAAACCTTTATTTGGATATGATTGCCTAGAACGCACGCACTTGGTGGATCTTGGTTTCCTATCGAATTTGGATTCAAGTTGTAGCTCTGGATCTCGTCAATATGGCTTCTCTACTTCTCTACCATGCTGCCGAGCGAGGAGACTTGCGACAATTCATTAAAGGTTACGATATGCTATTCTGGGAACCCTAGAACCTATATGACGCATTTCAATGAATGCAAGGTGCTCAGAGGATGTTGAGATCGTTGATCACCTTTTCTTCACTTGTAGGAGCTCTGAGGAAGCTTGGAGGTGCTTTGGGAATCACGACAGTGTTCGAAAATACTATGCGGCCGCATATGCGTATTCGGACACTTGACCGAAGCGCATATGCCATATGCGGCAATATGCGGTCAAAACGCATATGCGGTCCGAATATGCGGCATTGCGGCCGCATATGCGTCCGCGTATCTGATAGGATGCATGTTAATCCATGACATGTTGATGACACAATAACTCGATTTTTTTGCAAGCAACTTTTATATCATCATTTCCATTGATGCATATTTTCATTATTCTCGTATATGTGGCATTTGAGAATATAATCTAGGGTATTTTTTCTCATATCCATTTTTCCATTGTTCTCAACATTTATTAATGAATTATTTATTGCTTTTTGAATTTTCTATCTAATGAAATCCATTCTAATTCTTCAAATAAAACATGAAATAATTGACTAATAGTCAGACACTTTACATTTTTGTGCTTCTAATAAAATTTACATGCAAATATAATTTTCCCATATATTTTGTGTCAACAAGTTTTGTCCCTTGGAGATACATATATGTGTATAGTTTTAGGTGTATGATTTGTATACCTATATATTATTTAGCTTTTATTATCTATAGGATCTATATATACATTAAAGATTTTCTTATAGAATTTGTGTTCCCTGTTGAATCTAAATTTGTATATGTATATATATGCATTAAATTCAAAATACACACTAAAAAATAATCCATTTATAATATAATGTTTATATATATTATTGATTATATTATCTTATTTGAAACTTTTGATTTTGGGTTTTGTTAGATCATCACTTATTTTTATATAATCACATTTTATTGTTGTATTTTATAATATTATAAATTAAAATATTATAAACAACATATACCTCTGTACACTCCTCCGCATATCCGCTTACTCGCTTTAGACTGCATGACCAAACGATACCGCATTTCTGAACCTTGAATCACGGGATGTCTTCTGACAGTATGGCTAGCTTCTAGAATTCCATTGGGGTGGATTGGAGTGGTACAAAGGAGATATCGAGGTGTATGGCAATAATATGGGTACTCTGATTGGCAAGAAATGAAGTATTGTTTTGCTATGATCGTTTTTATGCTGAAAATGTTGTGGGACATGGAAATACGTTGTGGGACATGAAAATGAGGTATTGGAAATAAATTTTTCAACCCCACTATAGTGAGTGTTTGATGAAAACAATGGTGAAGGACTCGAGGTACGATTGGAGACGATAACGTTCATAAGAAGGATTCTTTTAGATACTTGGGATATATTTTGTCACATTATGGGGGAATTGATGGAGATGTTACTCATAAAATAAATGCAGGTAGGTTAAAGTGGATAGGAGCCTCTACTATTCTTTGTGATAAGAAAATCTCTTTGAAAGTCAAAGAAAAGTATTACAAAGCAGTTGTTAGACCTACAATGCTCTATGGCTAGAATGTTTACCTATGAACTATAGACATGTGTAGAGAATGGCAATAGCATAAATGAAAATGCTAAGGTGGGTGTATGGTCATACACAAAAAGATCGAATTCGGAATGATACGATCAGAAGGAAAGTTGGTGTGGCTCCAATAAATTATAAGATGAGAGAAAACCGCTTAGAATGGTTTTGCCATTTGCAAAGGAGATCGGTTAATGCACCAGTTAGAAGATGCGAGACTTGGAATGTTGAGCTAGTTAAAAGAGGGCGAGGAAGGCCCAAGAAGTGTTGGAATGAGACTACGAAGGGATCTTAGTTTTTTGGATATAAGCCCGAGATTGACCCAAAATAGATCGGAATGGAGGCAAAAAATTCATGTAGCCGACCCTACTTAATTGTGAGAAAAAGGCTTTGTTATTGTTGAACTATTCAACTCCCTCTCACCCTAGTGCATTTTCACATGGAATCTCTGTTGTGATCTTAGTAGAGACCTAGCTTTGTGTTTTTAATACAAAAAAGGCAGGCACCCATAATGCTATGTATAACAATAACAATCCAAATTACAAAAGCCAAGCCTCGAACAAAGCCTTGGCATGTTACACTTAACCGCATTTTCCACATAAAACCTATCTAATGGAAAACAATCCCATCGTGGGCCAACCAAAAAGCCCAAAAAAATCCTTCAGCTACTCGCATACATGCTTGAAACTATTGATGCCAAGAGGTCCAAAAAGTCACCATGAGCAATCTAACCACTTAATAAAGCACCTGGCCTTTTACACTCCTAGCCCTACCATATACGAAGAATATGTGGCCAACATCTTCAGGGTCTCCAGCACATAAAGGGAAAACCACATCTGTCCCGTGGACGATCTTGGCTTCGGGAACTTCTCTATAACAAGCCCCAGCCTCCCCTCATCAGCCAAAGATACTTCACTCTCAAGGGCACCTACAAGCACCAGATCAACCTGCAGTCACAACCAAAATCTCCCAGAGGAAGGCATGCAGGTGTCAAGTGTATGTTATCTTACTTCTATTGGAAGTTCTCTCCATGCAAGCCATCTCTACCTGCTACATATACAGGGGTGGTAACCTATATTCAATTCTCATGCACATCCAGATCGATGAATGGTCGAGAAACATGCGACAAGAGGTAGCACACCTGGATAAAAAAAGTGCTCCCGTTACATAACATCCGCACCCAAGCTATTCAAAAAAAAGAAGAGGACACACCGAAAAGAAGGGACATCATGCAGTTAAACGACACTCCATCCTCTTGAGACCGCAACTGCACAGCCACATGCGCATAACATATAGGACTTTCCAACAAGGGAAAGAGGCATCAATATTTACAGATGAAAATAGGTACAGGACAAGGGAAAGGAGTATAATCAATCTAGGCAAGAAAGCCCAAACTGATCCAGGTTCCAATCATTGTTATCTCTAATGACACCTTTTTTACATATGAAGTTAAAAAAGGCACCATTTAAGGTGAGCAGAAGAAAATAGATCACTACACTAAGTATACCGTATTGCTACTCTATATTATTGATTCCTTACACGGTGTATTGGTGGAACATCGTCCTCGGGTTGTACACCTCACTTATGTGATGGAACTTTGTAAAAACCACCTCATGTTACTTTATGTGCTTCCGAAATATGTCGCATGTCTAGCACCCCATATCATTTCGTATGTCAGCAACCTTACAAATCTCAAACAATCTAATAAAAATATATGGAAAAACCAAATAACCTGTCACACACGTGTCATTGGATAAAGAATGCAAAACAGAAGTTTCTAGTAAATCAACAACAATTAGGTTTGATGAGGCATTGTCAGAATCATATATGATAAAAAAGACCAATTTAACAAAGAAAACTGTTCTACTCTCCCATTGAGAGAGAGGAAAGACTACATGTCATTGATAATATAGATCAATTCGGAGGTTTCCACTCCACCCAAGAGAGGCATAAAACATTTAATGATTAAAATAATATGGGCAGACTTAAGTTATTAAATGACAATCAAATCAATAGAACTACCACAGATGAAACCACTAATGTTGAACATAACTTCTTGAGGCTCTATACAAAACAATGGCTGAAAACCGCTACATTTTGGGAATAACATTAGCCAGGATATCCAGAAACCTGTCTGCAGAACCAAGGTCAGTGAGGTAGTACGCAGATTCGCATTCAAGAAGCCAGATTTGTTTCTAATCTTTCGCATTGCAAAAAGCCTACCTCATATGTGTCATCCAATATTAAACGTATAAGAAGCTTAAACCATTGTGGATGGAAAAAGGTAGCAGTTGGACAAAACGATCACTGGTGCATTATGAAAACATGATAAGCACATCAATATTGTCGAAGACCAACATTGGTGGACCCACAAATTATGTTATTCTAGGATATGAATATGAACAAGTGATAAAAGAAATCTAGGTGATCTGAATTTAGAAGTGACATCTTTCCCACATCAGCATTTGGACATTTCATTTCCAGGCAGTTGAGAGCCATGGATATACATGAAAAAAAGCATTAGTAGTGTCTTCCCTCATTTAGAGATACAAAATGCAAGGCGATATACTTGAGTTGAGATACCTCTCGTTCGACTAGAAGAAGGTACCTTCTGGAGGTTGAACAAGCTTCCGATTGTGAGTGGCGGACATTTCCTTCTTTAATTGAGTCAGAATATCTTCCATAGTGTATTCCCGCTGCCAATTCGCCAGCATGCCAAACTTTTTTGGCTCCACCTGCCAACAACCACAACAGTCTGAATGTGCTAGAGACATAAATTTTTCTTCGAGGAAAAATAGGAAGGACCTCTATGAAAGACCCATCCAAACTTTATATAATGTGAGAAATATAAAGTAGGTATCCCAATCTTGGGTAAGCACTATTTTAAGTGTTGATATGCCTTGAATCATATCCATCTAATCCAGGTTGAAGAACCATGTATGCACCCCCTCCTGTCATATATCATACCGTAACAAGACGAGGTCTTATTGCCCAGTCAGTGAGCCTAGGGGGTCTAGGGGAGAGCAAGTGCACCCCCCTCCCCCGCGAGGGTGTGGGGGCAGTGCCTGACAAAAAAATTTAGGAGTGTTTCTATGTGTATTCGGGTATATGGATCCGTTTGTTTCAGGGATATGTCTGTATGGGAGTACTATATAAATTCCCTAGGGTTAGAGCTCTCTATATCCTCAATACTCTCTTCTTTCTCTACATCTAATCATTGTCGTCCAAGGACGTAGCCCAGTTACAGGTAAATCTTGTAAATCTGTGTATTTGTGTCTTGCTTGTTTGATCATGTTTGTGTATGTTTGCTTCCGTGATCCGCAACATTAAGAGCAAGAAGTATGACCACTCCAAGTATGATGTCATCCAGGGTTTCATAATCCACACAGGACAAAAAGAAATGCCCCATCACCCATTCTTATCTCTGACACAGACCCACATGATAGAATTAAAGAGGCGCACAACACATCACATTCTCCACATAATTGTTAGTGAAACTGGCAATTCTCTTGATTTTGATAATTGACTCTTTATATCATTATTTGTTTTTACCCTACTAGCTCTTATTGCCAATGTAGCTTGTTAATTGATATTAATGTTGATCAAATTTTATTGGGTTTTTATCAGTTGCTACCCTCCGAGGTATTGCAATATCAGTTATACCCCTCCCTTTTTTGGGAATATCACTTGTGCCCCTGACTTCTTGTCGTTCTATCACTTGTGCCCCTGTATTACTTTGGTCGTTAATAAGTTGAACTTAACCATGGTTTAATCAAACCATGGTGTAGTTAAGAGGGGCATATTTGGAAGAAAAGCCCCCACCTCCCTATCACTCTTCCTCCCTCTTCCTCACCCTCCAACCCTTCCTCCCTCTCCAGCCCCTTCTCATACACCATTCCCCCTCCAACCCCTCCTCTTCATCCTCTGCGGTCCCTCGAGTGCACCCCTCCGCGTGGCTGTTGCGTAGAGGAGTAGAAGCAACATGTCGACGACAAGGCCGCAAGGCATGGTCAAGTGCTTGAAATCATCGACACCATCCCACCTGTAGAGATAGATATTATTATTATGCTATGTACCTGTTCGTCATTTTTATTGTTCTCTGGACTACTATGTATTTTACCCTTGAGGTCTCTCCCTATATTAGAGAGCCTAGGGTTCCCTTGAATATTAGATTACTGATTTTTTCACAACATGGTATCAGAGCCCAAGCCCTAGGGCTCTCTCCCTCTCCCCACCCGCCGCCCACCCTCCTTTCGTCTCTTTCCACCGCCGCCGCCGTCGCTGTCTCGGGCCCCTCTCCGCTGCCGTCGTCTCCCCGGGCCCCTCTCCGCCACCCTTCTCTCGCCCTCCTCTCGGGCCCCCTCCTCTGCCGCCAGTCCCGCCGGCCCCTAGTCCCAGCGTGTCCTAGCCGATCCCCGGGGTGCCCTAGCCAGACCCCGACATGCCCTAGCTGGACTCCAGTCCCTGGCGTGCCCTAGCCGGACCCCTGCCACCCACCGTCGGCCGGCTTTTGTTCTAGCCGGCACCGCGGCGCCTCCTGACGCCTTGATCGTAGCCGTCTCTTCCTCCAGATATATGGATTTGGGTGCGTAACGTCTACATACGCACTCGAATCCTATGCAGTTTGTGTAGACATCTGTCACTTTGTCTACAAACCCTAGTCCTTCTCCAGCGGCGATATGTCAGAATCAAAGGTCAATATGCCCTCCATAGGCGCGTTCAAAGGTCCAGCACCGATAGTAAAGATGGACGGGTCGAACTATGAGCTATGGGCGATGCAGTTCATGAGTTTCATGAAGTCGAACGGTAAGAAGCATATTCTTACCGAGGATGAGACAACAGAGAAGACAGGGATATATGCCTCGCGGGAGGCTGATGATTCGTATGCCAAGGTCTGGTTGTCAGGTACACTGTCGATGGAGATTGCCAATGATGTCCTTCATCAGCCCACTGCCAAGGCAATGTGGGATATTCTAGCTGCTACGTATTCCCAGGTGCGAAATGAGACCAAGATGTTACAGCTTCAGCATGATATATTCACGATGAAGCAGAACGGCAGACCTCTTCACTCCTTGTACACATCCCTGAGAGGGATGTTTGAGAAGTTATACAGTACCATTCCACTCACAGCGACTCTTGAACAACAAAAGACATTTCGGAATGCCACCATGTTGGGCGTTCTACTTGCAGCCCTAGATCCTAAGTATGAGGCCGCCTGCTCTCATATTTTGGTTGATGCAGTTATTTCTCCCATGGAGGATGTTTACAGGAGGCTCAGTCGCATATCATTTCGTCCAGTTCATCTACTCCACCGCCATCGGCGATGGCAGTATCGCGTGGGAGAGGTGGTCAGTCTTCTGATCGTGGACGTGGACCCTGGGGTAGGGGTGGTCAATTTCGTCAGCCTTGTTCGTACTATCACCGCACAGGCCACTCGGAGGAGACATGCTACTCTAAGCATGGGTTCCCAGCATCGACACGTGTAGCAGAGCATTCTCAGCCCCAATTGGCATCTACTGCAGACAAACGTTTCGAGGAACTTGTGGCACGTCTACGTGATATTATGCCACAATCATCTGGTGATTCTTCTGGTGGACCTTCAGATGTTGCTGCTACAGCATCTTCCAGTTCCTCTGTTGTTGCTAGTACCTCAGGTAGTGCTACTACATTTACATCTTCTCATGATATCTCTGATTGGATTATAGATTCCGGTGCCGCACATCATCTATGCCGAGATCGAGAGATACTTGAATCCTACAGGGACATTCCCCATGGCCGTTCAGTACAGATCGCAGATGGTACTCATTCCCCTCTTGTTAGACAGGGGGAGGTCTTCCTATCTCCTTCTATGCATCTACAGAATGACCTACATGCTCCTGAGTTCTCGATGAATCTGTTGTCTATTAGTCAGATTACGAAGGATTTGCACTGTCGTGCTATATTTGACCCTTCTTCTCTTATTTTTCAGGACATACTAACGAGCAGGGTGATTGGCTGTGGCTCTGAGCAGAATGGTCTGCATCGGCTGGTCCGGAACTCTTATGCTGGCGTCTCTTCTCATTCTGCCGGACCAGTATCTCCGTACATCTGGCATCTACGCTTTGGTCATCTCCCACTCCAAAAAATACGACATCTTCTGCCTCAGATCTCTCCCAGTTCTTCCTTTTGCTGTAAAGCGTGTCAGTTGGGAAAGCATCATCGGTCTAGCTTTCCTAGTCGTTAGAGTCGGAGCAGTAGCTCCCCGTTCGAGTTGTTTCACATAGATATATGGGGTCTAAGTCATGTACCCGATCATCAGGGACACAGATTTTATCTAGTGGTAGTGGATGATTTTTCTCGTGTATCGTGGGTCTTCCTTTTAAAGAATAAATCTGAAGCAGGAGATGTGATTAAAAATTTGATTAATGAAGTGCAAAATGTGTTTTCTTCTACTGTCAAATATGCTCGTACGGATAATGCTCTAGAATTCTGCACACGGTTCCTCTCTCAGTTTCTTTTATCAAAGGGCATTATTCACCAAACCACTTGTGCTTACACATCTCAGCAGAATGGCGTGGCAGAAAGAAAGCATCGCCACCTTCTTGACATTACTCGAACCTTACTGATTCAGAGTTGTGCTCCTATCTCTTTCTGGGGGGGGATGTTGTTCTTACCGCTTGCTACCTCGTCATTCGTATGCCGTCTTCCGTTCTTGGTGAGAAAATTCCTCTTTCTATTATTTTTCCTGACAAGGAATTATTCTCACTTACTCCTCGTGTCTTTGGTACTGTTGCGTTTGTTCATCTCCTGACTCCTGGACTTGACAAACTCTCTCCTAGAGCTGTCAAGTGTGTCTTTGTCGGTTACTCTCGGACTCAAAAGGGCTATCGTTGCATGACCCCATAAACAAGAAATACTTTGTTAGTGTTGATGTCACGTTCTTTGAGTCTGTTATGTATTTTTTCCCTGCAGGTGACAGACGGGTACCATCTACTACCAACGATGATGTCTATGTCTCTCCGCCTCCTAGTTGGAGTTCACCTGAGTCCACTCCTGTTCTTGTTTCTACGTCATCTTCACCACCACCACCTCCACCACTTCCACAACCTCCTATTCCACCTTTACCAAAATTCTACACGCATCTGTCAGGTCCTGCTCAGGCTACACGTCAGACATCCATCACACCTCAGGTATGTTCAGATGGCATTACTACTGACGGGTCAGATATGGTACATGTGCAGGATTCTTCATTGCAGGAGGAGACTACACCATCCAGTACAACAGAAGATGATCTTGATATTCCTATTGCTATCCGGAAGCAGAAGCGGACGTGTGCATCTTATCCCGTTGCTTCACATGTGTCTTTTCATCGCCTCACAAGCGACTTTCAGAGATTTGCTGCAGCTTTGTCTTCCGTGGACATACCACGGACCTACCAGGAAGCGATGAAGATTGATTGCTGGAGAATGGCCATGGAAGACGAGATGCGTGCCCTACAGTCTCGTGGCACATGGACCTTGGTTATTGCTCCTGCTGATGCATCTATTGTGAGCTGTAAGTGGGTATTCACAGTTAAATACCACGCTGATGGCAGTCTAGATCGGTACAAAGCACGGCTGGTCGCACGAGATTTTACACAAACCTATGGCGTGGACTATATGGATACATTCTCTCCGGTGGCTCGCCATTCTACTCTTCGCATTCTCTTATCAGTTGTTGTGGTACGTAACTGGAGTATATCTTAACTGGATGTCAAGAATGCCTTCTTGTATGGAGATCTGCAGGAGGAAGTCTACATGCAGCAGCCACCAGGGTTCACTGCTGAGGGGGAGAAGCATATGGTGTGTAGACTTCACAAGGCAATTTATGGCCTCAAACAGAGTCCAAGAGCGTGGTTCCAGAAGCTTTCCAATCTGATTGAACGACAGGGATTCAAGAGGTCGAATGCAGACCACTCGTTGTTTGTTCAGAAGTCATCGGCAGGTACGGTTGTTATCGTGGTCTATGTTGATATTCTGATCACAAGAGATGATATACAGGGCATAGAAAGGGCGAAGGCATTCCTAGGCTGTCAGTTCGTCACGAAGGATCTTGGAACCCTAAGATACTTTTTGGGGTTGGAATTTGCAAGGAATGCACAGGGTCTGGTGATGACCCAAAGGAAGTACATTACAGATTTCTTGACTGAAACAGGAATGGCTGGATGCGAACCATCAAGTATTCCCATGGATCCTAGCATGAAGCTATATGATGATGACACTGCTGAAGTGGACAAGAGGAGATATAGAGAAATGGTGGGTAAGCTCCTTTATATTATCATAACTCGACCCGATATTGCCTTTGCAGTAAGCCGGGTGAGCCAATTTATGGAGCAGCCAAGACAGGTTCATATGGATGCTATATACATGATACTGAGGTATCTGAAGTCCTCTCCAGGTTCAGGGTTGCTGTTCCGAAAGGGCACAGATTTATCTATCTCCGCATTTGCAGATGCCGATTATGCAAGATGCCCTAAGGATTGAAAATCGACCTCAGGATTTGCAGTTTTTGTTGGGAGCTCTCTGGTTTCTTGGAATAGCAAGAAATAAACTGTTGTGACGAGGTCCAATGTTGAATCCGATTATAGGGCCATGGCGCAAGCAAGCACGGAGATGATGTGGGTTCGATCTGTACTAGAGAATCTACATGTAGGCGTACCTCTACCCATGCAGCTTCAGTATGACAATCAGGCAGCCTTGTTTATTGCCAACAATCCAGCATTTCATGAAAGAACAAAGCATATTGAAGTTGACTGTTACTACACTAGAGACTTGATCCAGAGAAGATTGATATCTACAGTTCACTTGAGCTCAGGGGATCAGACTGCTGACGTACTCACCAAGCCGTTGCTCAGAGGACCCTTTCAGAGATGTTCTTCCAAGCTGAGCATGATAGACATCTATGCTCCACCTTGAGGGGGAGTGTAGAGATAGATATTATTATTATGCTATGTACCTGTTCGTCATTTTTATTGTTCTCTGGACTAATATGTATTTTACCCTTGAGGTCTCTCCCTATATAAGAGAGCCTAGGGTTCCCTTGAATATTAGATTACTTATTTTTTCACAACACCACCCACATCCCAACAAGTAGAGGGGCAGAGGAGAGGAGGGGAGCGGAGGAGTACGGAGGTTGGGGGAGGAAGGAGGAGCTCGATGAGGGAGAGGTACGGGGGCAGAGGGAGGAGCTCGGGGCAAACAGTGCGGGGGCAACGGGAGGAGCTGGGGGCGGAGGGGGGGCAAAGGCAGATGGGGAAGCACGGGGGCGAAGGTACGAGGGCCGGATGGAGGAGCTCAGGACGGAGGGAGAGGTACAAGGGCAGGGGGGAACTTGGGGCGAAGGGAGAGGCGATCGGGGCGAAGGGGGGCGAAGGGGGAGCTCGGGCATGGAGAGGGAGGCGTAGGGGCGAGGGGAGGAGCTTGGGGCGGAGGGAGGCGCTCGGGGAAGAAGGGGGGAGCTCGGGGGCAGAGGGGGAGGCGTGGGGGTGGAGGGAGGGGCTATGGGCAGGGGGAGGAGACGATAGAGGAGCAGGAGGTTGGGAGGAGGAAGAGAAGGGATAGGAAGAGGAAGAGGATGAGGGAGGGGGGGAGAAGAAGGGGATGGACATTTCAGTCTATTTTTAAAATTAATTCTCGTTGTGTCCCTAAAGTAAACGTCTATCTACATTGAGGATGGACGGCAATTAACCCGAGAGGCACAAGTGATAGAACGGCAAGAAGTCGCGGGACACAACTGATATTCCCAAAAAGGGAGGGGCAAAACTGAAATTGCAATATCTTAAAGGGCCACAACTAATAAAAACCCAAATTTATTCATAATCTTGTCTCAAAGTTGCACTTAATATATCTCAAAACAACTATATGCATAGTTATGCATAATTCAAATTACTAAAATCAGAAGATTGTGTCTTATATTATTTTTATAAAAGAGAAGAAAATACTAAAACGCATAATAAAAATTCTCACAAAAACCCCATTGTACTAAACTGATTAGTCGTCCAATCGATTAATATAGGCAAATGATCAACTCCTTGCTAACTTAGTCAACCATTAATCCACATGATATTTTCAGCCGACTGAAATCCTTGCCCGTCAATTAAACCTTCATTCAGTCAACTAATGCTTTTAGCAATTGTTCGCCATTAGGTGATTGTTGGATGTTGAGCCGACTTATAACTAGTTCAGTCGACTCATAGCATTTCAATCAGCTAATATATTTTCAGTCGACTGGTTTTGACTTTTGTAGCAGTTTTGGATCATAATGTTTATTTGGACTAAACAGTGAACCTATTCGTCAATTTGCACCTGTTCGGTGAGTCTAGCATCCACTAGAAATATACTTATATTAAAGTCGGGTTTTTCACCCGCCTATTGCCACATGGATAGCATGTTCTTTCAGTGTTTTTACCCACTTCTCTTCCTCGCACGCGATGGAAGCTCATGGGATCGGACGACTGGCAGGGCCTACATGACCACGTGGAGCCCTTCCTCTGATCCGAGCTCATCCGCTACGGGAAGATGGCGCAGGCGTGCTACAACACCTTCGACTACGACTGCTACTCCGTCAACTGCGGCTCTTGCAAGTATAGCTACGGCAACCTCTTCCGATCTCACGGCCTTAAGAAGTGGGCTACTCCATCATGCGGTACCTCTACGCCTCCTCCAACATCTGCATACCCAACTTTCTGAGCCGCTCCCTCTACGTCACACCTTCAACCGCCATTGAGCAAGGTCGGGAGTCAAGGGAGAGGAGTTGATCACCTACTGCCAGCGAGCTCCTATACTTCACCGTAAGCATCCAGCCTCAGCGATCTCCACCGTCATGCCGAATCAACGGCCCGAAACTCCTCCGAGGTTCCAATCACAATTAACCGCATCTGTTTCCAATGCAGGTACGTAGATTATAGACTTGATTTTGATTTAGAGTTTAGATTTTGTTTTATTATTTTTGATTTTCATCCAATTTCGTCCTTCGATTTCATTTCTGGTCGATTTTGAGCAGCGATGAATATATGTTCCTTTTCAATTCGATTCCATCCCACTCAATGTACTTCTTCATCTCCTTCCACCAAATGTTCACCTAAGATTCCCCGTGGATCTAATTATGATCCTCCTCCTTCCGTTGAGAATCATTCACTTATTCGATTCCTTAAATCCTGATCGAGATCTAGGAATCTCGAGCCACAATTTAATCTACTGGTTCCTTCCATCATTCACAAAACAAAGCATTAAACTATACCACTGGAAACCAATACCTTATGTTTGAAGGAGATAAAACAACACTTGGAGAGTGACATGGAATAACTGGACATCTGAGCTTCAAAGAATGCGCAACATCATCACCGCCATCGAGGAGTAGACCATCAGACTTCGATGCCTCCTTCTGTCACCATCTACTAGATGTGAGCCATCAGAGAGATCATCAAACAAACATCTGGAGTCGAATTGTAGATGAAGAGCGGGGATCCAAGAAGTATACATCCATAGATCGGATCAAGGAGCGTCGAAAAGTCCACTTCCTATCCATGTGGGGAAGAACATGCAGTTTTCCATGAAAGGTAACAGTGAAAGGAGGCTTCTTTTTATTTTTATTTTCCTTTTCGAGTATGGATGTGTATATATGTGTTTGAGTTCTCTTTTGATTTTTTTCAGTTTTTTTTGTTTAAGAGAGGTTATGAGTGCGGTTATGAATTCTAGGTAGTTTCTTATGGAAAGTTTCTCTTTTTGTTTTTTTTAAATTTTGTACATGTGCAAGTTCGAATAGATGCCATGACCATGTTCTACCTCTAGAGTTGACACTTGTGAATTATGCAGTATTGTTGTTGTCTGCTTCAGCAATTGTATGATTTTGTTTGTGGAATGGTTTTAAAGGACTAACTATAGATCCTAAAATTGGACTTATTCAACATTTATGTGGATTATTCTTTGTTACCGTGTATATGCGATTATATCTTGGTATCCCCTTTTTACTTATTTCTACATCATAGCCGTAGAAGTTGGATTTTGAAACATACAGAGTCGATCAACAGTTCTTGATTGTTCTGGAATAGATGATTTCTTGCTTTATTGTTCGCACATGATCGAATTGATCCTTGAATTCACATAAAAATTACTTAGAATTGATCAATACCGTCGCGAAGTGCAGGAACCATCCTAGTAGTCTTTTAAATGGGAATTTCACATTAAAAAGAGGGTAAATTAGGTAAAGATACTCAACTTTACATCAATTCTCAAAGTAAGAACCCATGTTTACATTGTAACAAATAGAGGACCGAGTAATCCAACCTACTGTAAAATTATGAAGTTTTTTTAATATTACTTTGGATTGACGATATTGCCCGCATCCCCGTCAAGCATATCTTCCACGAATCATGGCGATGATCATGTCTATTAGGCGTATATGGTGAGAAAACCTCGTGCAGCTCCTCATATAGTGCAACACCTCCACAAGGAGGGGGAACATGTGGTGATCCACCTATTCACTGAGGCAATCACTGGAGGAGATTGAAGCCCTCCTCCCTTGGCGATTGTCGTTACTAGATTTCGATTTATCTGTGTCCCAGGTACCCATCCTCTTCCTCTCTCCATATCCCCCGTAGTTTTCTTGTTCCTCTTTGTCTTCTTGTTTCCATCCTTCTATTTTTTTCTTCATCTCCTTTCTTCACATGTTAATCCTCGTCCTCTTCCTATGTTCTTTTGAGTAGCCCCGTGTTTTTTATCTTCCCAGTGGTCAGGGACGGAACCAGAATATTTTTGAGGGGGCACAAGGCTTAAAAAATATGTCTATCAACTATGATTTGATCATATTCATTAGGAAAAAGGGAGTATGTTGTTGAGTTGTATGTCGCTTATGTGTCCATCACCTTCTTAGCCATTTATCTGTTTTGAGATGGGTGAGTGCAAGTGGCTTTGCCATTGGAACATGTGTAGGTTAAAAATCCAAGACAACTGAGTGATTGGGAGTTGATGAGCATATAAGTTATATGTAGATGAGTTTGAATACTCCCCTTCCTCTATTCAATATATAACAAAGTTGTGAAGGATAAATTATATCATCTATAGTTTTCATGTAAATAATAGTTTATTTTGAACTTATTTTTTAATCAACTGTATGTTTTTTTATTCAATTTTACGTAAATTGATATCATATATGTTTCGTACTGCCAATATTTTTTGTGAATGATACTTATATCATTTTTTAAAAAATAGACATATTCTAATATTTTCATTTTTTTTCAATTCACTCTTTAGATTTTGATTAATTACAATGTAAACTACACTTGTTTCAAATTTGTATCAAATCGAAAATATAAAAATACATAATTTTATACTTTTTTATTATCAATAATTGGAAATATTAATATGTCAATGAAGAAATACACTGATAAAGACTATCTGTGTGTTCGGTCACCTACTTGATAATAAATAGGACAAATGATTAATATATGAGACTTGAAATAAACGAATTTTTTAAAAAAAATAGATCGAGAATTACACCTCGTATGTGTATAAGTGATAATGAGATTGGATGAAAAACCAATCTCTTTTGTAGGTTGATTTTAAAAATGAATATTCAAAAAGATAGTTTGGGTAGAGATCCATTATAGTTTATTGGTTTAAGAAATTATCTGAACAGATTGATCTAAGGTAAAATCTACTAATTGAATTTCCCCCTAAAGAAACGAAGGGGATGCATGTATATGTCTTATGCTCAAAAATTAATCCAAAAGGGGATTTGTACTTAGGAAATATTATGATTATTTTTCCTTCAAAAATTCATAGAGAATAATTAAATGTATATTATATAATCTCAAAATTTTAGGGGGAGGGGGGCATGTGCCCCTCCCTGCCTCCCTCTAAATACGTCCTTGCCAGTGGTCATCTTCTTCTTCATCTCCTTGTCCACCTTCTAACTGTGAGCCAACTCCATCGAACCATCGCGCTATTGATGAATCTCCATTTCATCACCTTTATTCAATCATTTTAGCCTTAAAAATCCTACCTAATGCATGTAAATAACATTAATTTGCACAAATTAACATTGATTCTTTGTTGTATAAATACTGTATAAAATGATGTTTTTGATGTCAAAATTATAGAATAAAGAAAAGAAAAGAAAAGGAATAAAATGCCAAAGGTATTTTATGACCCTAGATCTTGATACCTAGGCATCCTGATGATTAGGTCGACAAGGAATAAAGTTGGGGATATAAGGGACAATAATTCATCAAAAATCCCATTTATTAATTCTTTATTTATTCATTTTTGGGGTACATTTGATTTTCTACCTTTTATACCTAAAATAAAGAAACTTTGTACATGAAAGTTGTAGATAATAATATATAAAAAAATACAAAATTGAGTTTATACAAAAATAAAACATAATGTAAAAGTTATACTCTGAATAAGATTCCAGAATTCCAACTTCTCAAACCCATATCTCTCAAATAAAAGCTCAAAATATATTAAAATCATCTTTATTTGTATATAACTTTTAATAAGCTATTTAGTGAAGGTGGTTTCATATTTTTTGGAGTTAAGGAATGAAAGTTATGTTTTGGACCCCTATTGTACAATATACGCAAATAAAATATTCATTTTATTTATTTTTTATTATTTTTATAATTTTATATTTTTGTAGTTTTGTAAATATTATTTATAATACGATTACATATTAAAACTAGAATAAAACCATAAATAAATCATCAAAATAAAATAATTATATAAAATACATAGATGAAATATCCATACTTATACCTATATATTTAATATACTTATTTATTTAAGTTTACATAATGATAAAAATAGACATAAGTATAAAAATAAGTTATAAATATATAAAATAATAAAATAAAATAATAAAATCAAAAATACATAATAAAATTAAATATATAAATATAGATGATTATACTTATAATTAAACCCTAAAAACTAACTAGTAATAAATAACTTAGAAAAAATAAATAAAATCATAATAAAATAATTTAGAAAATAATAAACATTTTTTATTTATAACTTTAATTTTAAAAAATCATTTTATATTTAATATTGAATTTTCAATTCTTTTCGGGCTAAGTTTTTCTAGTTGGTTCACGTGGACCAATCAGAGCTCCTAGCATGTTGACCGTAGGTCAACTGCCTGACCTATTGCCCCTAGCCTTATCAGAACCTAGTACCGACCATATTTTCGAGTTTTTTAGCCACTTATTCATGGCTCAAGGGGATGTAGACCCTTCATGAAGATTGACCGTTGTACATCCAGGATCCATGCCTGACTTTTTCCTAGGGTCGATCTCCATCTATTCACCCTAGATGTTGCCTTGAATATCGCACCTATGTTGCATGTACATAAACCTTACCCAACCTTCCTTTTTCGAGCCATTTGTTCTCTAATTCTCCCCTCCTCTAGCGTCCTTCGCTTGAGTCTCGTGACAGGAGACTCGCCTTGATGTTGCTGGGTCGAGGAAGAGGCTTAGAGACGTGTTCCACCACCTCCAGTAAGACCTCCTTGTGAGGTTCATCTCCTGGTCTCCAGCCAGTCGAGGTTAGATTCCTTAGCCCTTTAGTTAGTTGTAGTTCTTAGCTTTAATTTTATGCTTTTTATTACGAGTTTTATCTATCGTTTTAGCTTTGATTAGGTTCTAAATCCTCGCCGGAGCGATATCGCTCCAGCCACCTTCGTACACCGTCAACTCCACTGTCCCAACCACAGTAGACCACCTTCACACCTGACCCCTCGCCTTCTGCATCTTTACATCTCAGCCCAACTAGATCCTCATGGGATCTGTGATTCGAGGTCCCTCCGCCGCCCTACGTCGGACCTCGTCGCTCCCACACCATTTTGCTCTCGGAACCACCCAAAGAAATGCTGAGTTCTTTCACACTTTGCCTTGTGGTGCGTGTGCACTCTTTTGCAGGACTTGAAGAGCCCACCTGCGGGCTAAAGCAGTAATTCAAGTAGCTCCAGGCCATGAAGCTTCCAGGTCCCCGATCCTCGGGGTTCTGGCCCTTTGGCATTCTTGGCAGGTACGGATCGACCCCAGCGAGTTTCACCCCATCCCCGCACCTACTAAGAGTGCAGGAGCAAGGAGATAACACGGATCGAAGTAGCTAGCAACGCAATTCTTACGTGTTCTTCCATAACACTCCATAGCTGTCCGTCTCCCCTGTTCTTCCAGACGATCTAGTTGTCGTCCGATTGGCGAGGCTCAGAACCGTTGGTCTCCCTTGGGCGATCTAATCATGTGTGTCCATCGACGAAACGTCATCAGTGCACCACAGGTCGAAGCGTGTATAAGTGGCTCAATTTCAGTAGTCCGCCCGTGCATTAGAGGGATATTTTGCAACTTTAGCCCCTAGTTTTTGTGTTTTAATATTTAGTGCATAATCATTCATCTGTTGTTATAAAACTTCTATAAGATTTCTTAAAAGACCTCGTACTAGTTTTATTTTCATTTGAGTCCACTGCCTAGTGTAATTATAAAAGGAAGGTGCTCCCTTCACTTCTAAGTTTTTAACTCACTCATTCATGCACGCTCATACACTGGTGCTAAAAACACTCATTTTTCTAGTTCCCTAAAGCTTCTGACATTACTTTGTGAGCATTATTGAGCTCTCAAAGTGCTTTCAATTCGAAGTCCTTTCAATTCCAATTTCAGGGAAGCCTCCATAAAACATAGTAACCAGGCTCTTCTAATGCTTGTAGAGCAGGTATCTGACATATGAGTTCAAGGAAGGGAAAATCATAAATGGGATTACATTGGTCATGTTCAAGTAGTGTGATATAGTGAAGCAGTCTAAGACGGATAAACGGAAAGGGAGATCTTAATCTCTAAGTCATGGCTATTACTGATCTGGGTTTCCACGTTAATGTCCTTGTGTTGGTATAAATTAGACTTTTTTTGTTGTGAATGTTTAGTAGTGCAATAATTCAAACCCTCTTTCTTGCGCCATTTCTAATCACCAGGAAAAAAATGAAAGCCAATATATCATCATTTGAGGTTAAAAGTCATCCAGAAAATATATTGCAATTTCACAAGTGCTAACTCAGTCAACACTTCAAGAAGTCACCCTCCAAGTAACTTTGATACAAAGACATGGGGATAGAAGGCCAACCCAACCTAAAGACAACGTTTCTTTGTAACAAAAAAGCGCAATCCGTCATGAAAACTAATGCTCACTCTTCCTGATTAGAAAAGTGTGTCTATGTCATCCCTTATACGTTCTTTAAATGAGCAATAGAAAAAGCTCAAAGAGGCTTCAAGCTTGGATGGTGAGCTACACTCAAAATCTCCCAAGAGAAGGACCAAAAAAGAACACGTGTTCAGCATCCTCCAAACATGTTGCTCAAAGGGAAACAAGTATCGGCATCATGGATTCGTCACTTCCTGTAGACATTGGTGACTAGTTTCTTCCTCTCAATGTTTCTAAAGTCGATACTCGACATACCGTCGAGTATCCCTAGAGCCATGGAAGAGCGGGGGAAGGAGCCTCTGGTCCTGGAAGCAGATGTCGGACGATCGCCAAGCCAGGAGGGGAAGAGGCTTGATGAAGTGCTGAGGAAGAGGGGCACCTTTGGAGACCTTCAGGGTAAAGTGAAGGTGAGGGCTACGTCCGTGGTTGATCCCCCTCGACACCGGTGTTTCAAATGTGGTCTCGCGGGCCACCTTGCGTGATGGTGTTCGGCGAGAACAATGGTGTGATATCGCTATCGAGAAGAGGGACATCATCGAAAGGACCGTCCAGGGGGATCTTCCAAGATGGTGCTCGACACCGACGTTGAGAGAAGAGAGGAGGTCGACAAGATTCCCAGGGATCCCGTTTATGGTGTCCTCATCACGGAGGGTCCGACTGAGGATCTGAAGAAGGTGATGGAGGTCCTGAACTTTGGTCATACTGCTGGACATGTGGATGATGGGATTTGGCTCTCGGAGATGGAGTTGTGCATCTGCAGAGTGGAGGTGGCAGAAATACCGGGTTTTCTCTCCAATAGCAGTGGTTTATTCCCGCCGACGGTGCGATGGCGGCGGCCTCGTTTGCAAGATCGGGTAGAGAAAACACTGTCGCGGTGGTTGTTAGAAGTGTAGGGACTTCCGATTCGGTGCTGGGGGCTGCAGGCCGTCAAGGATGTGTTGCGAAGTGTTGGGGAATTTGAGAGTGTTCTACAGTCAGGTCTCTAGCCTGGATAAGGTTGGGATTACTTGTTTCGATAAAGGGGAGAAGGTCGGGAAGGCTGTGTTCCATGTCCGCCTAACGAGGGTGGAGTTGGAGATGTTGGGCTCTACGCCCATGTCGGTTCCAGGATATGTTTCGAAGGCAGCGGTGGTTGGGATGTTGACAGAGACGCCATCGCCGTGGGAGCATCTGACGACCGTTGAAGCTTTGTGTGACACCTGAGCGAAATGGTAGGTTTCATCCCTGGATTTACGGTCAGAGGTTGCGGTGATGAAGTTTGATTTTCCTTCTTGGGAAAGAAGATTGCCTATTTGGGGGGATAGGTCAGTTATTTTGGTGGATGGGGCTACAGTTGTCGTTGTTGCCCCGAGTCAGTTTATGACCCGATTACTTTTTGTGGTTCCTGTTCAGTGAACCCATCGAGTGGCTCTAAGCCGGGTCATGTCTTTGATGCGATTGATGCTCAGATTCACGAGGGTGGTTCGGATCTACCTCTTGACCCGTTCTTCTCTAGGGGGATGGCTTTTCAATGTCATCTTACCTGAAGGGATTGGTTGGTTCCCTTGCCCCACCTTTCGGCGGAGGAGACCATGGTGATGGTTCCAAGGCTTTGGTCTTGGTTGGAAGGCCATCGGCTGCTATGAAACAGGTAGGTTCCTCTAGAGTACCGACGGTGGTAGGTGTCAAGCTTGTAAAAGTCCGCCGACTAGTCGGCCTGACTTTTACATCAGGGTTTTATATTTTTTAATTTTTTGCTTTTTCTAAAAGCAAACTTATTCTTATATGCTTCATGTTACATTTAAAGTCAATTATTTTATGAATTTATAGAAAATGTTCAAATCTATGTTAATGTATAAGCAAACTTATTCTAACATGCAATAATGTTATATTAAAGTCAATTACTTCTTTTGTTTCATTATGAAAGTATAGAAAGTGTACAAATCTATGTATAAAAATTATTCATATATTTAAAAAAAATTAAAAAATTAAAAACCGACTAATGGCCAATTAAATCCGATTAGTCGCCCGACTGCCGATTAATCCTTAGTGTGACCCTGCGGACCGGGCACCGACTACCGCTTTCTGTAACCTTGATAGGTGTCGATGGAGCAGGCCATGTTGACTTGGGGATGGAGGCTACGGGTTTGGTCAATGGCAACGACGAGGAGGTGGGTCTTAAGGTAGACCACCTGCTCGTGTCTTCTCTATTGCAGGCTAGAATTGAAGGAGAGCAAGTGCTTTCACTTATGGTGGGGAGATGTGTGCCCGAGATGGCTTCGAGGATGTCTCCACCTACACTGGAGGGTCTGGTTTCGGGGCAGGTGGACTCCTCTTGTTTGGTGAGTGATTCTGTGGCCTTAGCTAAGGAGGGGAAGGCCAACTTGATGGCGGATGGAGAAGAAGCAGATGTGATCCCTAGGGCTGCAACTTTGGCTCGGAGATGAAAAATGGAACATAGCATTCTGGCAGCCGAGAGGGTGAAGATGGAACGGAGACTAGCGTTGGGTAGGGGAAGCCGTAAGTCGAGGGGTGATATGATTCTCTCCTTTCTCGCAAAAGAAGGAAACCTGAACACGTTTGTGGTTGGAACGGGAGTTGGAAGACAAAAAGGTGGGTTTTAAGGGTTTTGGTGTGATTGGTGCCACCCTATCTGCAGCAACAAATGTGAATTCTCGAACAGTGGAAGAGGGGCAGGTTAATGGTTCGCAGAACAATGTGGTCGACATTCACGTGCGGGTTGCGAAATGTCTTAGGGTATTTGTGCCCATCAATAACTCTCCGAGTGGATCCAAATGAAAACTTCTCCTGGAATGCGAGGAGATTAGGGGACATGCAAAGAGAAGGATGATTGGGGGCTTCTAGGCTCTTGGAGTGCAGATGTGATGCTCTTACAAGAGTCTAAGGTTGCAAGTTGGGACTCTATATCTTGGAGATCGATGGGATGTTCTAGGTTATCGGAGTTCAGAGCAGTTCCATATGTCTCTTTTGTTGAAGAGTGTGGATCTCAGATCGGCATGTGTGTAGCTAGAGGGCGGCTCCAGGGCTAGCAGAGTCATGTTTACTTCGGTTTATGGTGTCTCTGGTGGGAGGCGTGATCCAGTTTTGTGGGGGTTGAAGGCCGCTAGAAGGAGGTTCCACTTCCCAGACACCCCTTGAGTGGTTGGAGGGGACTTCAATGTGGCGTTGCTCGCGTCGGATCATCAGGTGATCATGGGGGAGGGATTCAGGTTTAGCTGATTTCGTAGATTGTGTCGGGGAACTGACGATGGAGGTTTTGGATGTCACGAAACGAAGACACACCTGGTGTAATGCTTCTTTGAGGTCGTGCTTGGATAGATTTATGGTACTACTGAGCTAATGGAGTTGTTTCCACTTTCTGTGGTACGTGCCTTTCCCAGATCTAGATCGGATCACATGCCCATCTGTTGGGATTCGGGTGAGGGTATAGTTTCAAGGTCGATGTTCAGATTTGAAATATCATGGATGGTGGATGATGGTTTCAGGGATATGGTGTCGAATTTATGGGGTTCGTTGCAGGTGGAAGGGTCGACAACGCAGAGGTTAGCGCAGAAGCTTAAATTATTGTGAATTATGCTGCTAGATCACAGAAAAGAGGTGAAGAGATGCATAACTGAAAAACGTGAGAAAATTGTGGCTAAGATTGCGAGGTTGGATGAGATCGAGGATGTTCGCAATTTGAACAATGAGGAAATGCGTACTAGGGGTGAGCAACAACAGGTGCTTGTTGAGGATGACAAGCAAAGGGAGGTGGAATGGCATCAAAGATCTGGGAAAGTGGATAAAAGAAAGGGATGCAAACACTTGTTTCTTCCATTGTGTTGTCCAGCAAAAGGAGTAACTTGATACATGAGCTAAAGTGGAAGAAGAAAGTGTCCAAGGGGACAGGGAGATTGGGAGGTACTCATGGATCATTTTCATTGCTTCAGCAGGAGACTGTCGACCTCTAGTGCTAGGTGGTCCGGGAGGGGAGTCATAAGCTTGGTATTGGGCCAGCAGGAGGAGCTTGTGTCCAATTTTACAAGGGAGGACGTCTGCGGGGTAGTTCTTGATCTCAATGTTGATGGTTATCTAGGGCCAAATGGTTTTCCTTTTTTTACAGAGAATTCTAAGAGGTGGAGGAGGAGAATGTTGGACTTGTTGCTAGAGTTTAGAGATGCAAACAGGGGTCTAGAAAAGCTTAAAAATTCCATGATGATTTTGCTCCCGGAGACAGAAGGTGCAGAATGGGTTGATGAGTTCTGATCTATAGCATTGTCTAATGATGCTTACCTCATTGCGACCAAGGTGTTATCCAACCGTCTCTGAAGGGTTCTAGACGATCTCATTTTACCGACGCAGACGACATTTATCCCAAGGTGACAGCTCTTGGAAGGAGTAGTTGTCGCAGCAGAGATGGTCGCTAATTGGAAGAGAAGAGGAACTGCAGGCTTCCTCTGGAAGGTTGATTTTTCGAAGGCATATGACAGCACGAATTGGAATTTTATCTGAGCATCAATGGTGAAGAGGGGATTTCCAGACATCTGGTTAGATTGGATGAAGAGATGCAATACCACCATCTCGCTTTCGGTAGTTGTGAATGGAAAACATAAAGGGGGATACTTCGAATCGTAGATGATGGTGGGACAAGGATGTCCTCTGCCCCCCCCCCCACACACACACACACAATTGTTCCCTTTGGCAGCCGACACGTTGGCTGTTATGTCTGGTCTGGCAGGGGAAGGCAGTTTTTAGAGGATACTCCAAGAACGGAATTTCTATACTAATGCTACAATACGCAGACGATACCTTGTTCTTCATTTAAGGGGGTGTGATGGAGTCAGGGATGTAAAGGCGGTCCTGAATATTTTTGGAGATCTATTAGGCATGAAGGTTAATGGTGTGAAGTCAGCTTTTGTACCTTTTACCATTCTTTCAGAGGTTTCAGCGACGTGTCGGGAGATCCTGGGGATGGCGCAAAAGAGTCTGCCTATCGGTTATTTGGGTTTGCCTTTGATGACTGGGAGGCTTCGGCAAATTGATTGGTTACCTCTTGTAGAGAAGTTAAAGAAAAAGTTAGCAGGTTGGAAAGCGGCTTTTCTTTCGAGAGGAGGAAGACGGTCCTGATTAAGGATGTTCTTATCAGTTATTCCTATCTTATTCTTGTCAACTGAGTATTGCTAGTGAGTGTTCGAAAGAGGATGGAAGCACCAATGCATCGCTTCTTCTGGTTGTCGTCTTAGGGAGACAAGGGTCTTGTGTTGGTAGGGTGGACGGCAGTGACCACGCCGAACAAGGAGGGTGGGCTTGGGGTGCTGCGGATTGGAGATATGAACAAAGCACTGCTGGTGATGTGCGTAATGAAGATCTGGAGACCTAGGAGCGATCTCCTCTCGAATCTTATTAGATCGATTTATGGCGTGACTTCAAGCTTGATGGCTCATACATACGATGTGTCATCGCTAACATCGTTTTGGAGAGGAGTGTGCTCTATCCTGCCAGATTTGATCGGGTCTTTGCATCCGACGTTGGGTAATGGTTGTGGTTTCCGATTCTGGACTGACAACTGGATGGAAGGAGCGATGTGCGACCTCTACCCGAGACTTTTTTTAAAGCAAAATGGGCCACCATCGTATAGATGGGTACCTAAAAACTTCACCATTAATTCACCAAAAAAATTACATATCATATGTTACATACTCCAGATTTCGGTAATGGACTTAGCATGAGCCACAATATTCTCGGCACATACGCTCCTGGCGAAAAATAAAACTATCCCTTGCAAGCCATATAGCCCAGACCATCGCTAAACAACTAGAACGGTCCCTCTCAGAGCCGCATCAATTCACCCCAATAGATTCCCAGAACCCCGAGAACCCATGGGAATATACCGTCGGCCCCCCAAAAAGTTCCCAAGATGCCATCGACGAACCGCATCCGAGGAAGAGGTGCTCGACACTCTCCACATTCATCGAACACCGTTGACATAAAGGACTTGTCGTCTCAACAAACTACGCTCACTCGCTCGTCAGCAAGCAGTTGTCTCCCCTTCAGGAAAACCATCGCCCTTGTAGGTATCTTCCAACTCCATATCTTTTTGCAATCCATCGTATTTCCACCCCAATCATATATAGTTGGGCCCCTCGATGCCCGATAAGTCTTTCTCACAGAAAAGACCCCATCGAGCCAACACCAACGATCTTGCCCATCAGAAGGTGTGTGCATGCTTTCCAATTGTTGTAACAACTCCATCAACTTGCCCAATCTCTTCTCAGAAATATCCTTTTGAAAAGGAGGGAGGAAGGACAGGCCATCCCAAGCGTCAAGTAGAGTCCCTAGCAAGGGCCATCAGCCTCGGGTATCTTGCCCCAATCACCTCGCTCTCGCTCCAGTCGTCCATCCCGTCACCAAGAACAGGTATAAAAAAAGGACGGAGAACCTGTACCACACCATAGGTCCCCCTCCAGAAGTGCGAGGGGAAGGAACCGCCCATGCCGAGACCAGGCATCGAGCAACCCGTATCATATAAATGCCCCATCATCCTGCAAACCAAACTCTCATAATTATCGTATATTCGAGCAATTCACTTCCCAAGCAAGGCATTATTCATCTCCAAACTGCAAACACCAAGTACACCATTCTCCTTTGAGGATGTCACAGTGCCCCAATCCACCAAGTCAATGTCGTTTGATTGTCCCGAGGATGACCAGAGAAAACGCCTCATGATGCCTTCAAGCCACTTCCTTAGGCCCACATGGAGAATCCTAGATGAAAGGAAGATGGGAATCGTTGAGAGCATCGAATTGAGCAACACCAGTCTGCCTCCTCGCGAGAGACGCGTCAACTTCCAACATGCTAGCTTTTGCTCATGCTTCTGAACCACTGGTAGCCAGTCGGCATGTTTCACCATCCTGTCAGTAAGTGGCACACCTATGTACTTTATTGGTAACAGACCACGAGGGGACCTCAGTCAAGATGCACACCCAGCAACCTCATCTTCCATCATACCAAAGGAGATAAATTCAGACTTCTCCATGTTAACCTTCGATCTAGAAACTGTCCCAAATAAGTCCATAACCGTGGATAATACCCTGCACCCGAGGGGCCCGCCTTCTACAAAGAGCAAAGCATCATTGGCGTATTGAAGAAACGGAATAGAAGCATCCCCACTACGATAGCCAAGATAGACACCATCCACCGCATGCCTAACCATGACAGCCAGGGCATCAGCCGCAAGAACAAAAAGTAGTGGAGCAAGGGAGCATCTATGCCGCACCCCCCCCCCCCTCTATGGTTGAAAAAACCTCCCCTCAATTGGCCATTCATGAGGACCGCACACGAAGTCGTGGTGATGCACCTCTTCAACCAAGCAATCCACTGATCCGGGAATATCTGCCTATATAAAGAAGTCTAGAGAAACTTCCAGTCAACGCAGTCATAGGCCTTCGAAAAATCCACCTTCCACATAATTCCTTTGCACTTCCTCCTCCAGTCAGCCACAATCTCAGAAGCAGTAACCACATTGTCCATCAGAAGCATGCCTGGCAGAAAAGCACTCTGCACCGGAGAGATTAACCCCCAGCATCCCTCGCAGACGATTCGCTAGAATTTTAGCTACAGCAAATATAAAGCATTTCAATTGGGCGATAATCCTCCACCTTGATCGAAATCTCCTTCTTTGACAACAAAAAAAATCAACAATCGATTTCACTTGTCAAAGTCGTAGTTTCCAGCATCAAATTCCACAATCATCTCCAACACCTCTTCTTCCACCATGTCCCAGAACTCCCTGAAGAAGAAAATCGAGAACCCATCAGGGCCTGGGCAACCGTCCGGATTCAGCGCAAAAATTGCCTCCCGAGCTTCCTGTATGGTGAAAGCTCGCATCAGAGCCCCCCTATCTAACTCAGAAATAGCATCAACCCTTAGACCATGCCACTGAGATCCACAGCGTTGCAAGCGTCTGCTCATCTCTTTGAAGTAACCCGTAACCGCCATCACCACCTCCTCCTCACTTGAGAACCTTTCCCACCACCTCAAAAGCATGAATCATATTTCTCCTTCTCCTCACATTTGCCACCGCATGAAAGAATCTGGTGTTTGTGTCCCCCTATTTCACCCACTTCTGCCGTGATCGTTGTCTCTAGTCCCACTCCTGCTTCTGGTCTTCCTCCACCAGTAACTTTTGAACGAATATGCAGCTCTCCAACTCCTTGTCCAGCTCTCTGAAATCCTCTTAAGAGCCCAGTCGGACCATCTCCTCCAATGCATGATTATGTCATTGCTCCCGCATAGCACGGGACTCCATCCTACACACGATCAGCATGCGCCGCAACAAAGCCAACTTGCGAACAATCCGGGTCATTGCCAAGCCATCAACAACCAGGCCACTCCAAAAGGAAGCCACCAAATCCTTGAACCCATCCTCAAGCATCCAACATCTCTCAAAACGGAAGAAGGTAGAAGATCTTCCACTACATGTGTCCAAGCAAATAGGTGTACGATCCGATCTGAATCTGGGGAGTGAAACCACATTGGCAAGGCTAAACATCTCCAATGCCTCAATCAAGAGAAGGAACCTGTCCAGACAAGATTTAGAGGAGGAGCTCCTCTAGGTGTATCAGCAATTTACTACATCCCATACCTCCAAGCGTAAATCCTCCACACATTAGGCGAAGAAAGCGGATCTCAGATCTTGCATGCCACGTTCACCTGGCATGTCCTCGGTAAAAATTGTGGCATTGAAATCACCAGCAACCACCAACGAAATACTCAAAAAACGAGATCGAAGATCCCACAGAGCCCAAAGAACAGAATTCATAGAAGCCCTAGATTCACCATAGACCGACGTGATTAGGAGCCTAGTCTGGTCGCACTTGCTAATCAACACCAGAAACCGATCGAGTCATCACCGCCTCCTCTGAAAAATCAAACATATCTCTGTTCCACACAACCACTATACCCCAGAGCATCTGATAGCCAAAATAGCCTTGAAGTCCGAGAGACGAGGGCCTGACGTGGCCTTCCACTTCGCAGAATCCCAACAAGCCACCTTTGTTTCTTGCAAACAAGTGATATCCGCTCCCCAATCAGCGAGCAAAGAGCCAACTGTCAAATGTTTCTCGGGTTGGCCCAGCCCACGCGCATTCCATGAAATAAACTTCATTTGGAAATAGAGCCCCTGCCACCTGCACTCCAACAACCCTTGCGACCTCCTTTGTGAACGCCAAACAATCAGCAGCCTCCTCACCCGCTCGAGACTCGACCGTTGCATCACCCACCTCACCCAACGCCTTGCCCACCGGAGATTGATTTTCATCGACCAAAACCGGGTGATCTCCACAAATACCCGACTCCGGAACCACCACTTTCCTACCTTGCATAGACCCACAGGGAATTCAATTATTCCCCTCTGCCCGATGCCGCTTCCTAGAGAAGAACAGATAAGCGTACAGCACTGCCTCGTCAACCGCCTTGAATTTTTGGTTCACAGCCATCTCTGCAACACGGTGCACTTTTATTCGATGAACAGCTCCAGATGATCTTCTTGCTCCCGCCAGAGATGTAAAAAACAGCTTAAACGACCGTTTACACGCATACGGACCTGGACCACACCGACTATGCCCAGTCGGGCATATATGCGGTCAGGCGCTTAATCAGCGTTAAACGGTCGTTTAAACGTCATTTAAACCATGTTTCTTACATCAACATTTAAAGATTGTATTCTCCAGCCCCCATGCTCGTTGACCAATTGCATCAAGACCCCAGTTTTGGTAGGGTATTGTACGATATGAGGGTGCATACAATGGGTCTTCAACTTGGGGAGCTTCACCTTCTTTGGATTTGTGCAATGGAGATGAAACAACTCTCTAGATTCTAGATATCCAATATAGCTTGTTCGCTTCATTCCTTTTGTTGTTTATCTTCATAAACTGAAATCAAGATTTCAAACCTTGATTAGGGATTCTACTTGTTTATGTTGTCTATTTTGACAATATATAGAAAAAATCCTTGAATATGACAATATTTGATATATATTGTGAATATATGATTATATTTTACAATTAAGTTATGTTTCTTATTAATTATATATATAAATTTTTTTATTAATTAAAAATACAAAACAGCATAACACGTTTAATTTGCGTTTAAACTCCCGCATACCGTTTAAACAGTAATTAGTGACCCTACCGATTGAATACCGCATACCGCTTTTTGCAACCTTGGCTCCCTCCACCAGAATCTTCTTTGCTACCTTGATCTTTCCTCCCACCATCGAAAGCCAACTGACACCCGGAAAAACCCAACCCACTAACGCAACCGGCGGAGGAGCAGTCGTACCGTTCGCAGAAACACACAAAGAGCAAACACCAATCGGGGCGCCAAGCGAATCCGATGTGGGAGGCGGAGGTAACCAAGAATATGACCCTCCCCGCAACTCCAAAAGCTCTGCCTCCATCAAAGACGACCCCCTACTTAGAATCGGGTCAGAGATACCTGAGGGCGAACGAAAGGAGCCAAAAGTCGGAGCCCCAGATGTGGATCGGATCAGGTGTCGGATCGAGCCCTAATCCGACCACAAAGATCTGAATACGTCACCACCGAGTCAGTTGCCAGAGCAAGATGGATACAAAACGACCTGACCCGAATGAAGGGTCGACGGGTCTAAATTCGGGCGAAGTCCCACATAACTAAGGCATCCATCGACCTTAGGGCTTCCTCCGCCACCAGAAGCTTGAACGTCACTCGCCTCGAAAACGGGGGGCGCAACCATCGCCCCACTTCATTCATCCGCATTTAATGTGGGCGCTTACCCTCCCCTGACCGGTTTGTCAGAGTTCTACACTCCCGAAACCGTTGCCGCAATCGGAATCGTCGCCTATGTCGGATCGAGGGACATCGACGCCGTTTGCCCCTTTGCCTAGGTAAAAGATCATGTCGCTATGCCTGGGATCCCTCCACCCGATTCCTCACTCAAGAGAATTGCCCAAACATGGAGGGTGTGCTTCCCAACCCTTAGCAGCAGCCTCGACGATGAAGGTGGTTCAAGGTCGCGTAACATCACCTTGACGTGGACACCTTCGCTCGCCTTCAAACCCAAGAAGCAAATCTTCTCCACTACACCAAGTTCTGTCAGGGCCTCATGAAGAGTCACCTGATTCCGACGACGTAGTGGTACACAGTGTTGCAATAATCAGCCAACTAGGTCGACTATTTAATTCGACTATGAGGTGTGGGGGGTTTCCGACTGAATAACCTCTAGTCAGCTAATTGTTGGCCTAACCGAATAGTCGGTCCGACTATTCCGTCGACTGGCTAACTATTCGATCGACTGGTACTTAAATGGTGGAATTTTTTATTTTTTTTATTTTTTTTAAATTCTCAAGAGTTACCATTTTTCATAATATTACCAAAAATGTCAAAGCTTGGTATATGTATGTTGTTAATGGATACTTTTTTGTTGGATTCTTCTTGATTGATGATAATATATATAAATATATAAGAATATATGTATTCAGAATCATTATATTAAAAATAATCTAAAAAAATACAAAATCAAATAATTCCAAATAGTCACCCAAATACCAAATTTAAGATGGGAGAAAACCGCTTAAGATGGTTTGGTCATTTGCAAAGAAGATTAGCTGATGCACCAGTCAGGAGATGCGAGTTTTGGGATGTTAAGCCGGCTAAGAGAGGGCGGGGACGGCCCAAGAAGTGTTGGAAAGAGACCATACGAAGGGATCTTTATTTTGTCGATATAAGCCCAGGATTGACCCAAGATAGATCTGAATGGAGGCGAAGAATCCATGTAGCCAACCCTACTTAATTGTGGAAAAGGCTTTGTTGTTGTTGTTGTTAGTTACCCCTCTGACTGAATACCAAATACCGTCTTCTGCAAAACTGGTGGTACAACAGTCACCCTGATTCTCCACCTCGGTTGCTCATGTTAGGCCCGCTCCTTTTCGGATCTGGAATACCCATTTACATATCACCCGCAGTATCATGTTCGCTAAAGATCACATTTAAAGGACTAAAAATTAGGGGAAAATTTTTTTCCTTTTACGAACGACATTCATAAATTAACTAATAAGCCACAGAACTACAATATGTCACCAACTACATTGCACAAATTTCCATAGCAATTTTACATATAACAAAAGAAACAATATAATGTACATGCATCTCAAATTGTAGAAGAAGAGAAAGAAAAACATTTATATAATATCTTGAACAAAACTATAACATACATACCTGATATGTTTTGCTTTAGAAACTGATGTTCAGCTCTCCCAATACCCGGTGCAGGTATTTGTCTGCAATCCATGCAATAGGGGGAAAAGAACATCAACAAATGTTGAGTAAATCTTATTAATTGAAGTAACAGGAAATTTTAGTGGCTCCAAAAGAAAGCAATTAAATAGACAATTAAATTTAATGAGCTATTGGCAATGAAACAAGTTTCTAGTTATTCAGCAAGTGAATTTTCCCGACTTAGTTTAGTATGTAAACCTCCATACTACTCATCCTACCTTAATTACCCATATTTATTATTTTTATACATAGATTATATAATCCATATTTAAACTGTCACATTTTAATCAATTATAAATCATGTTTAATGGATCTGGAGATGTGGATGTTGAGTCTTTATTCTTGATCTTTATCTAATCTCTCAGATTTAGTAGATAATCTGTGATCTTGATTTGAATGTAACCTCATATTATGAGTCTAAGGTATGACTCCAGTATAAAACTGTATATGATTTCCGTTCTTCCCCATCAATTTCAAGTTTCAATGGTTTATTCAATGCCTATCATGTTTGAGATGATCCGGATATCTTGAGTATTTAATGATTGACATGGTCGAGATGATTCGGGTCTCTTTTGATGTTTGTGAGTCATGAAGATAGACCATAGTAAGTGTAGATGATGAGTCTGATGTTTTGATTCTTTTCTTATTGAATTTCTCAAGCTTAGTAGATAGTTTGTGGTCTTAGTCTAGATAAGACCTCACACTATGACTCTAAGGCTGTGAACCCCCGAGGATCCGGGTGCCCGTTTACGACACATTTCGCGTTACAACATTCATTAATATCGCATTAAGTAACTGAAAGTACGGGGAAAATTTTTCGCGAATGAAATAATTTCATCTGACATTCACATAAACATTCATAACCACAAGTTCATAGAACAATTGTCACCAAAGTCTCATTTCATTAACTTTCATATATTTTACATGTACAAAGTCTGACAGTACATACAGTATATCCCAAAAATCTGATTGAAGAGAAAATAAGCATATTACATTAATAACAGGACAAAAACTTGACACAAAAACACATACCTTCTAGTATAAACTCTATCTCCTGGAACCCTGTATAGATACTGAACAACAGACTCCTTTCCTGCCATGCGTGTAAGGAAGAAAAGGAGTCACAATTGTGAATACAAACCCGTAGTTTAAAAATAAATAAAAATTATTTATAATGTGCAAAAGAGAGCAAGTAGAAAGGTGGAACAAGTATAATTTACATCTACTTGCATAAGTAAAAAGGTAGTCAGGATTGTAAGCATTTCTCATAAACTCCCATTATCCCAACACTTTTCATATTTAACATATTTATTTTGTAATCAAATGTTGATAATTATAGGAGTATGCATATATGTATATATCTTTATTATTATATTGACCAGATGTCAAATCTGTGGATTTGTCGATGTGAAAGTGGGAATAGGAATTTCTTAATTCCCAAGTTCAATAGGTAGGCATCAATTTCTTAATTTCAATTGTTTCAGATATAACTCCAGATGATGTAGATAAAGATCATGATTCTTGGTCTTGGAGATCATGTCGTGGAACTTGATGGCTACTTTCTTGTCATTGAGATCATGTCATGGTTTTCGATAATGGACTGATATGATGATGATGAATTTGATCCTTAATTCTATTTACTCCTTTTAAGTTAGTGGATAGTCCGTGGTCTTGGTCTGTGTGTAGCCTCACACTATGACTCTAAGGTATTAAACTACCTTAGGGTTGGGGGGCCTCCGTAGGCATGCGGTGTTGTGTAATGCATCCTAACTAAGTTCCCAACACGTCCACTAACTTATAGAGATTTCGAATCAGATTAAAGTCACCTCCAATCAACTCAATTTTAATTGTGATTTTCCTCTAAACCTTCACTGTAACTCTCTCAGATGTACTCTCAATGATGTAGATATAGATGTAGATACGAATGATCTGGATGTAGAATCGCCGTCTGTTGGCGAAAGAAAACTCAAGCGGTGAAGAAGCCTGCAAATGGCTCTTCCGTCTCGCCCTCTAGTTGGAAGGACGGTCCAATAGAGGGATAGGTCTACTCCCCAACTACGCCACTGAGACGGGTGAGAGGGACTTCCCGGGAAGTCGCTCTAGAAAAACAGCCCGACCGGTAACGGGCAACCGAGCTCGTACGTAAAACTGAAAACCAAGGATCCCCCGCCTGGGTATCCTAAAACAGTGTCAGCGGAACTGGTCTAAAGTTTGGATCCCAACGAGGCGTAAAACACTGCGAGCTCGCGTAAAAACCGTGTAAAAGACTGGGATCCTAGACCCGCGCACTTGGCGGCCGCTGCCCTAACTGGGCTTCCTTTCTTCCGCCCAGTTGAGGGTCATCGCGCCCTCGCACGGTCAAGTGTAAAAGGTCATCATGACCGGCCAAATATCTGATATCACTGATCCACCATCATACATGTTTGATTCCTCAATCCCTCCTTAATCTTCTATGTGTAGAGTCACAACCAATAATGATCTTAGAATCACTTGATGACTAAAAATAGTAGTCATGAGTAATTTAATCTGATACTGATTTGATTGCGACATCTATAGGAAAACGACGCTTCACTCATGATCTTCTGTGGAGAATTATCATACTAGTTGATTGGTTATAGTGGCATTGCCCATAGTTTATAGTGTTTGTGAAATATTTGATTTTCCATAATATACTTAAAATTTTAAAAAAATCTACACAGTATTTATACAGTATTTCAATTTCTATAATCATATTTCTTGAAAATCTAGACAGTACTTATATAGTATCTCCTTCTCAGTATATATGATCATTTTTTTCTTGCTTATCTACTCACTTGTTCCTTCACTCTCCACGTGGTTAATCTTATAGATCTAGATCTCTTGGTCAACGATCTTATCGATACCATTTTGTGATTGGCTTAACAAGTCTAAGTCTTTGGTTATTTTAAATATATATAATTGATGAGGATAAATTGATGCACCTTTGATGCATCAACAATGGTTGATCAACATTTGTGCCCTCCTTTTCATGTTCATTTTATTCATATCCTTACCTAAGAAGCATGTCCTTATTCCCCTCATCTGTTTTTATAGCACTATACAACAAGGTTGCCCTTCATAAAACAACTCTAACTTCACAACATGGCCCTGTGTTCACACCTCTTCAGGGTTCAGTTCATTAATACTCCCTCAAACTAGAAATATAAACACAACCTTAATTATTTAATAAAGAAATTTACAATGTAATAACTTTTAAGTTTTGGAATTGAATTAGCCATGGTCGATTTAATAAATATCCTTTTTATCCAATCTGAGAAAAAGGGTCAACTTAAACAATATATATAAGTTTCTACGTATCTTGCATGAAGACTTCTAAGGAACCTGGTGAAGTCTGATTTTATCGTGTTAGCAGAGAAGTTTATACTTGAAATCCGTGGAAATATAGTTCAATTTAAGAATCGTCAATCTGGACTTGAAATAGATGCACGTATACTTTTAGAATTGTAATGTAATGTCATCCTTTAATTGCTCTTAAAAGATTATCCAGCTCAATTAGAAATCTGGAATTTGGTGATCAATGTAGAGTTCAGCCAGGTCACTATTGGATACACGAGACAATCAATAGGTCTTTTTATTCCAGGAACTATAGTCCTGAGTATTTTGGTGATAGTATCCTTTGTCCTTAACCTAGAACAGTAGTTTGTCTCGACTGACTGTGAACTTATCTAATACAATGTAATAATGTATACATTTTTAAAAGGAAAATTTATTATTATTTAAGATTAGTTCTTACGCTATGTTGAACTAACAGAAGATATAACGTAGTCTTAAAACTCCCTTTATAACATGCACACTTTAAACAAATCTCTCAACCATTTACATTAAATGCTAAATAAATTTATTATTTCAGAATTCAACTCTACAGTTTTTTTTTAAAACTTAAAATTTCTAGAACAGAACTTTAAACTTTAGAATATAACTTAAATTTTTAGAGGAGAACTTTAAATTCAATTCAAAATTTCAGGAAAAATGAGTATTATTACAAGATTGCCTGTCCCAAAATCCTTATCAAACAAGAATTTGATTGTGTAAACCCCATGCATGGCAGCAAATGATGGGTAGGGGATGTACCTTGGAATGTCTCAAATTGGAGGAAGAGGAAGTCCCAAACAATTCTTGCATGCACAAGATTTGGACTGCACAACAGCAATGTTTCAGATTGTAGCACCTACAACTTGCAGGAGGGCTGGAATCTGGGCTTCCAACATGGGCTTCTGCTGCAGATTTTTGAAAGAAAAAGAAAGCTGGGAGGTTTTCAGCAGGAAGGAGATGGAGGGAAGGCTGTAGTCGTTGGGGATTTGCCGTGGGATTGAGAGGCAAAGTCAAAATATGATAGGATATGTTGGTGTTATATAACCAAGGGAGGCTTTTGAAAACTTGACAAATGTGAATAGAAGATATCCAAGTGGAAGGAGGGCCACTCACGGCTGGACTGTATTAGAAAAGGTATTTATTTATATATATATTTACTGAAACAGTAACCACTGTCACCTTTTCAGATTAAATTTTATTCATTTATTTGTTTTAAGATATTTAAAGAAAAATGACCGTATGCGCACATCGAGCCTCCGATTTCGACACGCAATATTTCGATTTGATCGTCTTTCAACGACGATCAAAATGAGTATAATGTTGATATACTTTCGGTTGGGTTTTGAACCCCCGAAATTTTCGGATACGGATTTCGGTTTGAGGTTAAATTTTACGATTTTAAAATATCAAACGGCCTCCGATTGACGAACGGTCGATTCCGTTGGTCTTGTATCGTCGAATCGGATCTAATGACGGTCTCGGTTCGTTTCGCGGTTTCCGAATTTGCGTCGCAGCTTTTCACGGCGCGCATTACGAAGCGACCGATTTTTGGTCAATTTCACCCGAACAACTTTTGATTCACGATTAATTGATCGTTTTAAGTTGTTTAGTATTGACCGACAACGTTTTTGGGTTCATTAGATCCAAAATCGGACTATGCGAATTCTTGGATGTTACAAAGGCAGTAAAGAAGCCTTAGGTTGGGGTGCCTCCGTAGGCATGCGGTGGAGTAAAATGCATCCTAACTAAGTTTCCAACACGTCCACTAGCTATTTCAAAACAACGGTGGTAGTAGCTCGTAGTCTGATAAAGGTGATTTTCATAAACTGGTCTTCTCTCTTCTTCAAGAATTCTTGGCAGAACAGTAACTAGTTCAACGGAAAACCAAGCTCAACTACAACTAACTCAACTGTAACCAAGCTTGTATGTAACAAACTCAACTGTAATTTATCTCAACTTTAGCCAAACTCATTTGTGACTTAATCTAATTTCAAATGTAACTCCTCCAAATTCAATTGTAGCTGATTCAGATGTAGCCATAGAGAATTCAGATGTATACATAGATGATTCGGATGTAGCATCGCCTAGTCTGCTGGCGAAAAGTAAACAAAACTCAAGCGGTGAGGTAGCCTACAAAAGGCTCTTCCGTCTCGCCCTCTAATTGGAAGTGCGGTCCAATAGAGGGATAGGTCTACTCCAAAACTACGCCACTGAGACGGGTGAGAGAGACTCTCCAGAAAAATCGGCCCGACCGGTACGGGTGAACGAGCTCAAAAAACTAAAATCAAGGACCCTCCAGCCTAGATACCCTAAAGAACAAGGGTCAACGGAACTGGTCTTTAAAAGAAAACCTGTGGATCCCAGAGAGGCGTAAAAACTGCGAGCGCTCGCAAAAAAAAACCGAGTAAAGGCTGGGATCCTAGACCCGCGCACTAAGCGGCCGCTGCCCTAACTGGGCTTCCTATCTCCCTCCCATCTGAGGGTCACCGCACCCTCGCACAGTCAGGTGTAAATGTCACCGTGACTGGCACTCTTAATTATCAGTCATCAATGACTTGATCCCTCATCCTTTCTTAATCTTTTATGTGGTTGATTGTACAGATCTAGGTCTTTTTGATCAACGATCTTATTGATATAATTGATTCATCATTGATTTCACTTATTCATCTACCCCATCATTTCTCAATCTCTTCAATGGTTGACTTCACAAATCTAGGTATTTTGTCACTACCTATCTTTGGAGATATGTATAAATATTAGTGTATACCTAAAAGATTAATTTATGAAGATAATCGGTCGTTTTGGTCACATGTTATCATTTCTAAAATCATAAGATTACCATCTATGATTTTGATATGGATCTAGCTAGTCTTTATCATTTTATTTTATATGGTACCTATAGAAGAATCATGGCTTAATTGTACCAGTTGCAGTTGAGACATCAAAGAATGTTTTCTGATCATTTGCCATAACATCCTATATATAATAGATCGTATGAATAGTAGACTATACATAATGATCAATTGATTGATGATTTTTTATTCGTAAAGATCTTGAGAGTTGACTTTGAGAGAAGAGTTTTAATATTTTAAAAGATGAATTCTCAAAAGATCATATTTGCTCCTATATAAGTAAGATATTAAATCCGATCAATGTTTGTACATATGAAATTAACCAGTGGCATCAAGGAGATTTGCTATGATGATTAAGCCCTCTTATTCGAGCAGTGTCTCATAGGTAGATAGAAGTCGATCATAATAAGGCCATCCATAGTCTTTTATAAAAAAATGTGGCAACATGGTCATTGTTGCAAGGCTTACAATATTCATATGTGAAGCAAGAGTTTCACTAATCGAACAATCCTCAGTAGATTTTGATTTCAATCGATTGTAGCCAATGGACATATGCATCTAATTTCGAACTTCTATCCAAAAATCTGTTCATAAGGTATCACTCCCCCAACCTAGTTTACACAAAGTTATAATGGTATAAGATAAAAGTGATTACGATTTCTATAGGTGGTGGGAATGTGAACTTTCAATAGTGCAGCATAATCATAATCCATGAACAATCCAAATCTAGCACATCATCAAACATTGCTCAAGATGCTTCTTTACCTTAGTTGGTTTCCCTATGTGAAGGGGTGAGATCATGCGTTCAACATTCTATCTATAATTATTACGAGTAATGACTAATCTAATCCCGAATGCAATCCATTGATGTACTATTAACTGTATTAATTTTAAGAAATTATGTTGATATATTACAAAACTCTAACTGAAGTTAGGTCATGAATGATAAGAAGAATGCTCCTCTAACCTCATGTTCTTTATTTTGAATGTCACTCTTGTTTCCTGTCGATGGTTATTTCTTATAGAGCATACACTTGATGGTAAGGTTGATTGGCTTAAAGATGGGCTTTCAATAAAAGAATTCTCTTATACGTATAGAGTTGATTACATCAAAGTCTTTTCTCTAGTAGCCAGTATGGAGTCCAGGTGCACCAACAGTTAGCTTATTTGTGAGTTTGATATGACCAATACTTTCTTATAAGATAATATCAGTTAGGATGTTTTTACGTCCCAACTCTAGTTACCTAGAAGACTTTTGTAATAAAAATTTTATAGGCTAAGTCATGCATGGAAGGCAGCATGAGGAGGGAGAAAGATTGTACCTTTGATCCTCTAAGTTTGGAGGGATTTTGTGGCTTTATCTAACATACAACAATAGCTAAAATACATGATAGACATCAACATAAAAAAACTGAATTAGAGACTCCAACATTGACTTTAATGAAAGTAAAGTGAAGAGAGATATGTACCTTTGAATATCTCCACTTTGGAGATCCAAACTTGCTTGCAACATCCTTTTCTTGACAGGAGCTTCAGTTCATTCGGATCCGGATGTTACAGCTCACCCGGCAATGAGGCCCCATCGAGAAATCTCGACCTCTGCCACCCCAACGCAGCCCGACGCTCCGCAGGAATACATCCATTCAAGGCACCAGCAGCTACCTTGTGAACTCCAGACGTGGACAAGCCCCGCATGCATAGAACATTTACCGGCAGCCATACAGCATCCACGTTGAAGCTCCCTTCCTCAGCATTGCGCAACCAGATCTATGAAACAAGCGCAGCGCCTCCATGTCTCATTTACCTATGACGACACCATCGAGCAAGCGTATTTCCTCGTCCTTATGCGAGTATCGTCAGGAGGGAAGAGAGTTCCTTATCAGATAACATCGTCGATTCCTCCCTCATCTGGTAAAGCAGCACTTGTTTCTCCTTCTTCCTCTCCCAAGAGACCTTCTTGTTGCAGTCTCGGCGTCTATGCCCTGGTGTTCCGCACCAGAAATACAATTGCGCCTCTGCCTTGGAAACCTTCGACGGGTGGTCATCCGCTCTACACCAATAGCACCAGGTCTTCGAACGATTCACCCTCCGGTCGTACGTCCGCAACCTTGCTGCACACACCAAGGACCATCACCCGCCATCTCCTCCATTTCCACGTCAACAGGGATGTTCCACTCCCATTGAGGCTCAGCATCAGATTGATGTTCCTTCGTCGGCAACTCCCCCTCCTCCCTCTCATTTTTGGTGGCTCTCTGATCGCCCTGACCCCCCCCCCTCTTCCCGCCAGACATCCTATCTAGATGAGGATTTCCCTATAGCCGAGACTGATTGCTTTGGCTGCGAACAAGGACTATTATGTGGCGGATGTGTGGTCGAATAGCTCCTGGATGCCTAGTTTTGTGACAGAGTTATTGATCAAAGAGATGAAGAATTTATGTGCCTTTCTAGCAGGTTGACTAGACTTGAGGCGTCATCGGAAGGGAGGAACTCATGGTGCTAGAGGGATGGGTTCCTCATGACCAGTAAGTCTTACAAGGTGATCTCCGCCCAACCTCATGAGTCGGATTTGGAGCTTTCAAGGGACTGTGCGAGAATCTGGAGCCGGAGGATTCTGTCTAGGGTGAAGGTGTTCCTATGGCTGCTAAGGAGAAAGGGGATCTTGACAGTTGCAAGGAGAGGAAGGGTTTTTCCATGTGCAAAGGAGTGGTGTAGAAGATGTGGAGAGCCGATGGAAGACATAGATTATGTGTTCTTCCGATGCCCAAGCTCAGTAGACTTATAGCAAAATACGGATATTATAGGTCTTCAATGGAGTGATAGGAAATCTTTTTGGGAGTCTATTAGCAGAAGTTCGATTGGCTCAGAAGAAAGAAGAACGAGGACCTGCACGATTATTTGCTCGATGTGGTTAGCTAGAAATGGAGCGGTCTTTGAGGGAGGGAGATTTTATTTTGAGAATGTTCTAGGGCATGGCAAGGCCCTCTTTGAATCTTGGCAGATGTGACTTTTCTTTTATTTCATTATATATATATATATTACTTGGATAGACCTCTAAAGGAGATCCATCCCACTGTTTTTCCTCGAAAAAAATATAAGTTGATATTCGATACTAAGACATAAGGATCACCTGAATAAAGAGCAAATGGTATGTGGGTGACTAACTAAAATCATTGGATTATATATTATGTTCAATACACAACCATTATATAGCTATACACATTAGTGAAGTACTTAACAAGATAAAAGCACTAATTGGAGTTCAAACAAACACTGCATTTTAATACGAACACCCAAAAAAATAAATTCCATTGCTCGACTGATCAGGTTGGATATTCCCCCACCGTATTGCATAATCATACTGATTTGTTGACCGACTGTTGCAACAATGCTTCCTCCTTAACAGCCAAATCAAATACTTGACATCAACATGTGACTTCACCTTCCAATGCAACAATAGTTTTGGGAAGTGTGGTAATATACTCGAAAGAGGGAAAAGGCTTCATATAAGTTGTTGAAACTAAGAAAATCTAATCAACCCATGTGCCCAATCAACCCATGTCCCCAACGATCTGTACCATTATCATGCAGTCACATACCCTTAATCAAGAAAAGGCTAGAACTCCTCGAAGTGAGAAACGAAAAATTGAAGCTCAAATGCTAGGCCTACAAGTAAGTCTTTCCAAACAATTAGCCACAATCACATGAAAATCGAAAGTAAGATTCATAAGCATCAATAAGATCTCAAACGACCAGATATCACAAACAAATCGTTAAAACCACAAAAAATAGGCAGTCATCCCACAAGTCACGACCTAAAAAAGAAAGGGGTAATACATAAGATAACGCACAGCATCAAATTTCAATGAAATTCCGTTGAATCTAAGCCAAATTTTCATTTTTTCGGTTTAGCAAAATCGAAACGCTGCCCTACTTCCTTTTCCAGGACTTCGATGAAATGTCCGTAAAATTTCACCGAAATTGCATGTCTTTTCAGCAAAAATACAAAATAGGGAATTTAGCCTTTTGGTATAAAAATTCTCCTATATTGGTGATTTTTCACCTATATCTCTATTAATATGTTGATTTTTTAGAAAGATTTATTTTGTTTGAAGAAACTTCTTTAGTTAGTTCTGAAATTTTGGGTCTAAATACAAACTAAATTAGTTGGAAACAAACTCCACGAGTTTTATTCAAGTTTTAACCAAATGTATTTTTGTTCTTTCTTTATTTTAATCTCTGTAGTTAATGCATGTGTCACCACATTCTTGTTAAAGAGGTGATTATTACGACTTCTGCTTGCAATTCAAAATCTAGATTTGACTTTGAGTAGCATGTTGCTACCATAAATTAGCGTGTGTGGTATTTATGACAATCATGGCCCTTTAAAACTTATATTTACACATCTATTTTACAAACAAATGTGTATTTATATTTTATTTATTGATTTAAAAACATTAGAAACCTTCATTTTTTGGAAAAAAAATCGAGATAGAGTCGTTCCATGATTTTCATTTATGTTAGCAAAATTCTCCTAAATTTCTCTTTTCGACTTGGCGAAACGAATCAAATCCATGATGTAAGGCCTTGAGATAACCTTCGCAACACCTTTTATGAAAAGAGAGGCCTCAATATAAGCCTAGTGTGATTCTCGATAACAATAATAGTTCCATCAGACTTGATTATAAAATAAAATGGCCAGCATCAGAACAGGAAGAATACACGTGATATATGTGCTTTATGATGGTCACGGTGATCCCCTACCCCATCGGAGAAGGGACGCTCTATGTTAGATCCTCATTATAAACCTCTCAAAGCATACAAGAGACCATCAGAGAAGAGATGCTCTATGTTAGATCTTCATTATAAACCTCTCAAAGATGGAAGAGATGTGGAGCTCTTTATATATCCTCGTTAATACAACCAAATCCCACCACTAAGTGATGACTAAACAAGGATCCACACAATTCACTTTAATTCGATCATGACTACATCCAATAGACCATCTCTTTATCTCTCTTAATTGTCTCAATACATACTTAGCTAACAAAAAGGAAGAGGAGAATGTGAGAGAGGGAGTGTGGTAGAAAGAGAGCTCGGGTTCACTGATGGGATCACGAAGGTGAGAAGGATATGTAAAGGGCCACCAAGTATATTGAGAAAGAGTGGAGGGCTATTGATCAAGGTAAGAGGAAGTCAGAGGAGGGTTGGTGGGTCATGACCCATGGAAAGCAGGGTCCTCATTGTTTCAAATGCGATGACATTTTCATTGTACCTTTGACTATTCAGCTATGCCTCATTGTTTTACATGTGGTGGCTAGGGTCATATACATTTCATTTGCTTGGTGAAGCATGCGGTTCAATGTTTGAGTTCGTCAGATACCATTCTTCCATTTGAAGTGTTGCAGCCTGTAATGGTGGGTGTGGGTCAAAGGAGAGGAGCTTGCAAAAAGTAGCGTGTTAGAAATACGAAATGTGGAAACGTAATTAGAGATAATAGAATAAATAAGAACACCGAGATTTTTACGTGGAACCCTACTCCCTAAGGAGCAGGATGAAACCATGGGAAAAGGCCTCAAAGGGTTGATTCTTCTATTGAAGTTTTCTCTCAATTGTTAAAGTAGGTGTGGGGCTTCTTATATAGCCTCCACTGACCCTCCAAGTCTCATAGATAGTAGATGTGGGACTAAACCACTGGATGAGGTAATTGGATCATGAAGGGATCTAATTACCCATTTACATAAGTAACGCATATACTCCAACACTCTCCCTTAAGTTGGAGCATGCAATGCTCAGCATAGACAAACAGAAAGAAATCTCAAACTCACAATACAATGCACTACAGACAATATCAACTTAACGCATACACAACTGTCGGTTGATGTCAAGGACGTTGCTTCTCATGTCGTGCAGGTGAAGAGGAACAAACGGGTTGGAGTGTGAGTTGAACCGTGTCTTCTCGTCAGAGAACAGTGCTCTGTACTACGCCTGTCAGAGTCCCTGAACTAAATGAGTCTCCTCGTCAGAGTACTATGGCCCGCCACATGTAGAAGACTGAATCATGTGGACAACTGCTCAATCTCTGAAAGGCCAAACTCAAAAGGCCATGGAAAACATCCCCGTCGAAGTCCACGGTTGCTGGAGAATGGAGTCTGAAAAGTCTCCTCCTCGGAGAACTGAGTCTCTCCCATACTTACTAAGAGAATGAGATCTCTACTTTGGAGTCCCTATGAAACCACATGAAAACCCTTGCCCACATGGCATAGAGAATGGGATCTCTAATCTAGAGTCCCTATGGATCACATTAAAACTCTGACACCAAACAAAACAAAAATGGGGACCACAAAAATGATGAACGCATACACGTGCGCATCATATTGAGGACTCGCAAACAATCTGAATGTCGAGTCTGAACTATATAGTCTAAAATCTGGCCGGAGAATCCGAATCCGACCTAAAACTCTACACAATATTCCCTCTTTCTCCCGTACTGATCGGAAAACAATATGGTGACCAAGTTGGGAGAAGACAAGAAGATGGGGAGAAATGAAAATTAATAAGCCGGTGTCAATTTTTTTCCAACTTTTCTTCTCATATTTTTTCACGGCTATTTCCTCTTTTTATACAATACTTTTTTCCTTCTATTTCCTCTTTTTTATAGCTATCTCATTCATTTTTTCTTGTGTACGGTTTTTTTGTATGCACCTCCTTTTTTGTCAAAAGGATTTTTTTCGAACACAGCCGAAATAGGACCAATTTGCAGCAGCCCCCACTCTTTTTTTCCCGTTGGCCCAATTAGGCAGCCCACTATTGGGCTAAACCTTGACCTCTTTTTTTGTTGGCTACTTCCTTTCTTTTTGACTTCGGCCTAATTTGGGTAAACAAGCCCTTTTTGTTGAACTTACAAACCCAAATCAGATCTAAGAAGATGCAGCTCCCCCCCCCCCCTTTTAAAATATGGTTACAACAGAGAGCCCATTGGGCCTTAAAATTTTCTTATTTAGTGTTCCCAATTGGGAACCCATCATCTAATCAACGTTGTCGCCCCCTGATAGGGCTCGTTTACGAGTTCTGCGCCGCCAAGAACTTGAAGAGGCGATGGCAGAGTGTGGTAATGCTGGAGAGGGCATCACATATTACGTGTATACAAGGAAATGCGTTGTCGGAGGGTTGCGCAGTGCCTAACGGGGGCTCCTTTGCGAGATCTGCGCCGATAGGACATGAAGAAGGGGCACGGTGGTGTCGATGCGCAAGGGGATGCACGAGATCATGTGCTTCGGGAAAAGGCTTCGCATGAATATGGATAAGACAGTGCCACTTAGAGTTTGCACCTAGATTTGGGTTGATATGCCATTGCGTTGAGGCGGCTTTGGAAAAAGAGGGGAGGCTTGCGCTTTTCTTCTTCTTTGATGGAGTTAGGTTGCGAGGGTATGCCTCCTGGATACGATTGATGCGACCTATACGATGGAGCGAGCGAGTTGCGGCCATTGCCGCCTGGCAAAGAAAATATCACTGCCTGGAAGCAGAATTGGATGTGTTGCTATTGCTACTTCTCGCGTACGTATAGTCGATGCCAAAATGTGATGGAGATGCCACGCATATTGGGGCCGTTACATCGGGCTTCTTCTTCTTTGGGCATGGCCTCACTGTTGGACGGTGGCAGCGATATGGAAGTGCAATACTAGTGTTTCATTGGAAACCCTAGATCCTTGAAGACATATTCAGAACTAGAACCAATCTGTCCATAAGTTAAGGTTTCAAAAAACCCATGTAGAAAACAATCTGTAGAACTTGAGGACAAATGATGACATGAACTGATCTGCAGAAGTTGAACAAGATGCTTGCATACTAGAATTAGGGTTTTGTGAAACCCTAGAAATCTTGAACAAATCACGAATCTCGAACAAATAATGAATATAAAATAAATCATTAAAATCAACCAAGAATGACCCGCTCTAATACCATGGATGAAATATGAAATGCAGAAATGTAATCATAGATAATAGAATAAATAAGGAAGAACACCAGGATTTTTATGTGGAACCCTACTCCCTAAGGAGCAGGATGAAACCACGAGAGAACACCTCAAAGGGTTGATTCTTCTATTGATGTTTTATCTCCTCTGTTATAGTAGGTGTGGGGATTCTTATATAGCCTCCACTGACCCTCTAAGCCCCACAGATAGTAGATGTGGGACTAAACCATTGGATGAGGTAATTGGATCCTTGAGGGATCCAATTACCCATCTACACAAGTGACGCATATACTCCAACAGCGTGTTTGAAGGAAGGTTGGTGGAACTACTATCTATGGTTTCTGAAGTTGTGGGGACCTTGGGGGTCTTGTTCTCGCGTGATGTATGTATTGATGAGAACATGGTATGTGCTCAGGGAGTTTCTTCGAAGGAGATTGTTATTTTACTCTCTAAGGATTGTCTGGAGGGTAGCGTTTGATGGCATGTTGTTTTACTAATGTTGAATAGACAGTGCTGAGTAATAGGGTGGCACAAATACTCGGGGTCTCATTCCTCTCAAGGAATCTTGGTTCCTTAAGGCATGTTCTTAGAGACTTGGTAGTGGTCACTGAGATTATATCGGACAATCATAGTCCAAGGCCGATTTTGATGCAACGTTGGTTGTTATAAGGGGTATTAGATATGTAATAGGTGGGAAATTTGATCTCTCCAAGATCCAACTACCCTACTCTCATGTTTAGTCATGCATCATCTATAAGTAGGACTTCAGTCTGGCTGTGGGGTTATATAAGAGGTCTCATGCCTCATGTATTCATTTAGAGATTTACGATGAAGTATTCGACCCTTTGCAGTATTATCTCGTGATTCCATACTGCTCCTTATGGAGTATGGTTCCACGTAAAGTCTAAGCATTCCACTTTAAATTTAATGTTCTTTGATTCTACTTCTGCATTATTTATTTCAATATGGTATCAGAGCGGTTTGATTCTCGATTTGTTCATCTTTGAGATCAGATATTCCTATTATTTTTAGAAGATTCAGATGTATTTTCTTTGTATGAGGTTCGATTGGATCAATTTTTCCCCAAAAAAATGTAGAATTCATTTGGTTGAAGTGATAGAAATTCTCTTGAGAACTAAAGGGGATGCCAAGGGCTCTCGATAGAACCCTTGATCTATGAACTATGGTATCAATTTTGGCAACTTGGATTCGATGATGGGATCACATCAGAGACCTAATTTACTCAAACTGGAGGTGATGGGATTCTAAGAAGGGAAACTTATCTCACAACATCTATGTGAGGAGAAAAGAGACAATTGGGAACCCGAATCGTGCCATGAAGAAGCTGGAGGGAGTGCCTCAACTCTTTCAACGAGCCTCAACTCAGTAGCATCGATTGGCGATGGCGACAACCATGGAGCATCCTCTCTAGCGAACGGCGGAAACATGAGACATTGGATCCCTCGTTGCAGACATGATCAAGGATGAAAGCCCGGATCAATCGTAGGTCTTTGTTGCGCAAAAAGAATATCCAAGAGAAGAGGAGATCGAAGCCGATTCAGTTGGCCGTGATCAATTGAGAAAAAAAAAGAGAGGAAAGTCGAGAGAAAAACATACAAGTTATGCAAAAAGAGAGAGAAAAAAGGAGGACTGAGAGAAAAAAATTGCATGTTCTATGTTGTCTATCCCAACTTGATGTTCTTTTCTCTTATTCAAACAAGTATGGGTGAGAGGGGGACTGAGAGCAGGGCGAATTCTTCTAGTTGAGATGTATCTACAGGCTTTCTATCGTGTCCATCATCTTTTAATCGTGGGTCCTCAGCAAGCGACCTCTTCTCCAAGGTTCCTATATAAGAGAACTGACTACAGGTCCCCATAAAATATGAAGACCAACAAGTATCTACAGACATGTATCTTTTGTTCTCAAGCTCCAACATGAAGACCAACAAGTATGGGAGAGAGGGGGACTGAGAGCAGGGTGAATTCTTCTAGTTGAGATGTATCTAAAGGCTTTCTATCGTGTCCATCATCTTTTACTCGTGGGTCCTCAGCAAGCGACCTCTTCTCCAAGGTCCCTATATAAGAGAATGGACTTCAGGTCCCCATAAAATATGGGAGAGGCCATTCTCAAGGTTCACATATGGGAGAGACAAATCTTGAAATCTACATACAAGAGACGACCACTCTACTAACGATGTACGACATCGACATCAACAACTACAGATGGACTTCTTCACCTATGATTGTCTCATACTTCTACCACCCATCTACAACATGAAGACCAACACTCCAGACTACTATTGTATACGAGTCGTCTTCACCAAGCATCGACAACTCTCCACATTGGTCTTCTCCTTGGGTAACTCTACTACAGGCATGTCCTGATCGTCACGAACCAGCAGCGACTACTCCATACCTTCTATTTTGTAATTGCTCTCCGTGTTTGTCTTCTCCTTGAGTAACTCTACTATAGGCATGTCCCGACACTGACTACTTCGAGTAGGTCTCCTCCCATCTCTCTCAGATGTATCGAGTGAATGTGTGTTGTGTATTTTTTTTTTGCAAGTTGTAGCTTTCTCAGCTCCAGCTTGAGAGAGAGTATCAGATTACGTAGTAGATGTGTAATTGGATCTCTCCAAGATCCAATTATCATGCTCTCATGTTTAGTCGCATGTCATCTATAAGTGGGACTCTGTTCTATTTATATGGCCATATAAGAAGCTACACATCCCATGTATTCAGCGAGAGGTTCACAATGAAGTATCCGAGCCTATGTGGCCTTCTCCAGGGTTCATCTTGCTCCTTATAGAGTGGAGTTCCACATAAATTCCGAACGTTCCACTTTATATTTTTATGTTCTTTGATTCTACTTTCGCATTATCTATTTCAACAAGGGGAAAGGTGGTGTTCACGTTGGAGGCCATTTGCACACTTGTGGTGGGGCGAGCCATCTTCAAGCTCCTGGTCCAAGAGGTCTCTCCGCCACCGCTATCAGAGGTCGTGGTCGCTTCTTCAAGTTTGTCGACAGCAGCGAACATCTAAGGCAACAAATACTTGCATGTGAGACTTCGTCGGAGGCATCGTCAAAGGGAGCGAAATCGTAGATGTGGTGATGGCGGTGGTGACCGCGGGTTCGGAGGTGTCTTTCTTGGAGCTTTAAATTCAAAATCTATGGAGTTCGAAGGGCCCCGCCCCTTTCAAGAGTTTTTGGAACTACTGCCAACGATGATTTTATTAGGACTTAAGGTTTTTTTATCTTTGCTTGAAGGGTGTTGCTCTTGGCGGTTGAGTCTCGATTCCTCTTCTGGGTCTGACCTAATTCAGTTTAGCTTTGGGGATTCGAACCTCTGAAGTGATTCTCTCAAGTTCGCACCCAGTCTCATAGTCGAATCTCATTTGCTCTATAAAACCCATGATTTCGAAGGCCCCTTGCAAACTCATTTTGGAGGTTCGATCCTGAGATGGGAGAAGTTGGTCTTGGCCCCACCTCATCTTCCATTCTGAGATAGTGATGGAGGCGGGAGATAGACATAGTTGCACCCCGACGATGGCAACTACCACTGAGCCTTCGAGTTCCTCTACATCCTCCATTGTAGGTTCATTGCATGTGAAGAAAACGAAGCAGCACATGAAAAGAAAAAAGTTTCCTCGAAGCATTCATCAAGTTTGATGGTGGGAACGATGGTGATACTAGATGAAGATCCTCGCATGCATCCAACTAAAGCATTCTTAAAACCTTAGCAGTCCTTAATGGTCGAACTTGAGGATCATAAGATTATTCTTCGCATTAGTGTGGCCCAGACGCCGGGCGTGGTTCCAACCACGAGCATTAAGAAGGTTATCTTATGAAGATTCTAACATGGAATACCATGGGTATGGGTGACTAGAAGAAATAAATATCAGTTGGGTCTTTAAAATAAATGGTTTTACGATATTGTGTTACTTCAAGAGATAAAGTTGCGAGGTTGGACAGACCTTATGTGGAAGTCTATGGGGGTTTCAACACCTTTGGACTTTTGTGATTTCGATGTTATTAGCAACGTAGAAGGAAAGAATATAGCCTAGAAGAGTAAAACGAACTCTTTTATATCTAAATTCAAGTGCATATGTGTGCAGTTGGTGTTGCTTCAGGCTAGGTTTACTGATACGCCATGGGTTTTATCTTGTTTCTATGAGCCTACATACCACTCTCAAAGGTTTGATCTATGGACGAAGCTCCATGAAGTCAGAAAAGTACTCCCTACAGAAGCTTGGCTCATCATGGGTGATTTTAATGTGTCACTCACTGCTTTCTTCAGATGATTCTTGTTTCTGTGGAGGTAGGATCCCAGGTTTTGACTTTGTTGAACTGATTGATGACCTACAATCAGAGGTTGTTGATGCGACTAATACTCATTATACATGGAGAAACTCTGGCATGCTCAAGGCTAGATCGTTTACTGGCTTCGACTGAGTTGCTCGAGGCTTTCTCTTTAGCGTCTACCTCCTCCCAACTTGTCTAGATCCAACCACATGTCGCTAATATAGGACACAGGTGAGGTTTGTAACTCAATCCTTTTTTAGATTTGAAAGATCCTTGCTAGTTGAGAACCGCTTCAAAGAGCTGGTGGATGACCATTAATCATTTGTTGAGTACTCAAGCTTCACCTTTATGAAGTTAGACTAGAAGTTGGCTTCCCTACATGGCCAGCTTTGTTCTTAGAAGAGAAAGCTATGCAGAGTTCGAAGAGGTCATCACTCTACCATGGAAGCTGAAGTGTTTTGGCTGGACAGGTTTGAAGATGTTAAAGATTTGGTGGAGGAGGAATGTAAGGAGAGGGCAGCATTCCAGAAACTCATTACGGAGAAGGACAAGAAACAGGTGACCGAGTAAAAGCAGAGATCCAAACAGATCAAAGATGGGACGCGAACACAAAATTTTTCCATAGGGTTGCGAGTGGGAAGCAAAGGTACAATCCGATACATGCCGAGGTGGTGAATGAAAGGCGTGTGGAAGGCGACCAGGAGATGGGTAGGGAGTTTGTTGCATACCTTCATAGCATTTCCAATATAGAAGAGATCAAACCTTGGAGATAGACGTGCACAAGGGTCTTTTCTATCTCGAGGCAGCAAGCAGAGCAGCTACCAAGAAGGTTCAATAGTGATGAGGCGAAGGTTGTGGTCCGGTGCCTAAATGCAAATGGCGCATCTAGTCCAGATGGCTTCCCAGTATTTTCCTACCGTGAGTTGTAGGATGTTGTGGGGAAGGATGTGATGGTTGTATTGGAGGACTTTACAAACAGAAATGCAGGTTTTAACGGAGTCAACAAAGCGCTTCTTTTTCAACTTCATAAGAAGGAAGCTTTAGAATGTGTGGAGGATTTTCATCCAATTCCATTGTTCGATGTCATGTATTTCAGATTACCAAGGTTATGGTAGATATACTTTTGAGGTCATGGCCGATATCATCTTTCCGGTAAAGTCGGCTTTAATCCCTGGAGGCAGATTGGGGACAGTCTGACAATAACTTCTGAGATTACTGCAGATTGGAAAAGATGGTGATCTAGTGACCTTCTTTGGAAGGTAGACTTCTCCAAGGCATATGACATTGTGGACTAGTGCTTTTTGTGGTCGACTCTAGTGAGATGCGGTTTTCCATATGTATACAAATCATGGATGAAAATTTGTCTTACTGCGACGTCCTACTCAGTACTCGTAAATAAACACCCTAATGGTGGTTTTTTCTAACTATAAAGAAGGGTTCGACAGGGTTGCCCCTTAGCACATATGATGTTTGTGTGTCAGGATTGACAGCATTTATATGCCCATCTCTACCCAACCTATTAGAAATTAGAGGCAAGCAAGGACAAAATGGATGTTTCGTTGATGGCTTATCATTTCGACTTATGAGGTAAGAACTGGTAGAATAAAGGCACATTAAACAATAAACTAAACTATTATTAACAAACTGATTTACCGCTCCAGTTTCATGATTGACAGAAGTCATGTTAATCCTTGAGTGAAATCGCACAGTTGGAGGCTTGTCAGGATAATCTTTATCACAGAATAGCTTTAACTGGTAAATGCGTCCTTCATGAACAGACTGCACGAGGGAAATGAAAATAAAATATATTAGCTTTTTGCTTGCAATAGCATATAAACATTCAAAACATCAAATTCAGCATAAAGTTCAGAAACCAGATTTTAGAAGCCATTAACATCATATGCAGTGGGTTTTTTCCCAAGAGCTGGTATTTATTAATTAAATTATTCCAAGATGATCGAAAAGCATTTACAAACACAAATATTACCTCTAGATTATAACTAGATTGAGTTCCCCCAACGAGCACTGGTGCCTGATGGAACGCCCATTTGTCTTTGATGGAATCAGGATAACACAATTCGGTTAAGATGGCAGTTCATAGAGTGGGTTTTTCCTCCTTACATAAATTTGACTTAGCAAGTGCTTCACAATGGGAGCTTTTTCAGTGGTGTTATGTGGTTTCCTGCAAGTTCCATAATTCTTTGTAATAGTTGACCAAGATTTTCATGCCAGAAACCAGTCACGGTTGTCTGCAAAAGTCATCTAAGAATGTTCCTTAATTTCAACTAACATGATTCAAATCATAAATCTAGAACTCAATTAAACAAAAACTCGTGATAGAAGATGGTAACCAGTTAGATGTTCACCGGAACATGATAAGCTACTTATCTGCTTTAATCTTCTTGTAGCATCCTGGCATCAAGCAAGGCACCACATGGTGAGGGTCTTACTATAATGATTGGGAAGGAGACAAATAAGAAGGAATAGGAGTCCTCAAGATGTTCACTGTATTCCCTTCCTCAGAGATCATTACCTTCTGCATAAGAAACCGATGAGAAGAACCTCAACAGACCAACTATAATAAGCCATAACTTGGAAGTGATATTAAGAGTCAACTCCCTGCTCTTATTGCTAGCAATTCTGAGTAGGTGAACACTTCGATAAACTAGCAATCAGGTCCTTTAATAAAAGGCATCTCTTATAATTAGTTCGAAAGGTACCTAGGTAAACGGATCTTGGGGGTGGATCCATTTAGCTCGAAACAATAAAAAGACTACATTCACCCTCCATTTATTAATTAAGTGGAGAAGGACCTAACAATTTGTGTTTTATGCAAAAAAAGGGGGGGGTGGACACGCAAAGGTGTCTATCCAAAATGGATTAATTACAAAGGACTAAACCAGATTTCAAAAGCCAAGACTCGAGGAGAGTCTTAGCTGAATGGATCACATTCTGAGCGGAAATAGAACCTTGTTACGTGACAACCAGATTGCCCAAACTGCCGCAACAGGAAGAAGCACCATGTCAGCACGGAACCATACGCTAAAGAGAGAATTCCAGAAATGGAATCGAGCCAATCGACTCACATCTTTTCCCAAGTCTTCTTCTTACTCTTGTCGCACTGGAAGAAAAGGTGGCCAATCGTCTCTACCCCCTCTACAAAGAGAACAGCTATGATCAGTACCCAGGAAATGCCAGGGCCAGCACTCCTTGGACAAAATTATCTCACACCTCAGCAACCACATAAAAATCTTGATACACATTGGGATTTTTAGTTCCCACACAAATCTGCAGTCTCAGATCAAATCTTCGGGCATAGGACTCGAATGGTTATCAATAGCCCTGTAAGCTCTTTGTACAGTGAAGTCTCCCTCTATCCACACCCAATAGTCTCTGCCAACCTTGGGCCCTTTCATGACACTGATTGTCTCCAAGAGATGCATGAATTCATGGATGTGTTGATCAGAAAAATCTGACTGGAAAGTTGGAAGCCATGTACGATCAACCCAAGTGTCAGCTACCACTGCATCACGATTCGTTGCAAGGGAAAACTGGCAAGGGGGAAATAAGCTGCCAATGTTCCCCCATATGCTCAATCGTCCGTCCAAAAGGCAGAGCAATCATCTGCAAGAATCGGGCGGAAAAGCAATGGTATCTGTGGCAAGATGGCATAGATGCCCTTCCAAAATACAGAACAAAAACAATGTGGGCGGTGTATCGGGGTTCGTTGGGCACGGATGCCATAGATGTCGCAAATTAATCTACAACATAGATCCTCATTGTCACTCCAGATCCAAGCAACCCACTTCAAGAGCAGGGCTCTATCCATGGTCTCCGAGTAAGGAATAACAAGAGTACCCTCCCAGTCTACCAGATGAATCCCTGATTTGCTTTAACCACTTCTGCCCAAAAAATCTCTGCATGATCATCTCCACACGACGACATACCTCGATCAGTAGTAATCTCAAAGACATGAAGAAAATCAGGATCCCCGCCAAAACTGCCTTAACAAGCATCAAGAGTCAATCGCATCTCTAGTCATCACCTCATGTGTTATCCCCTTGGACCATAGATGTGACGGGCCCCTACACCTTGAAACCTATGAGCACTAGGTCATCCCCACATGTGGCTATTCATTTTCCTTGTTAATGACTTCCACGTAAATTTAATTATGTGGTTTAATTTTTTTTGTACCCTTAAATGGTCAAAGAACCATTCTCATTGGGGTTTACATTTTCAATGGAAGCTTTTCCATGAACTCGCTAAATATTTAAGGGCATCCACAATGTTGATTGGGAGTGCGTTGGGGGGATACTGTTAAAGCATGTCTTATCGGCCAAGAACTCACTAAATAAAGATGGAAAGTGGGGGGGAGATTTTCCATGAAATCGCTAAATAAAGGTCGATTGGGAGTGCGTTGGGGAAAGTTTTTCCATGAACTCGCTAAATAAAGGTGGAAAGTTGATACTGATAAAGCATGTCTGTTGGAGTATAAGGTGTATGCGCCTATTGTGTTGTAGCAGGGTAAATGGATCCTGGAGGAGATCCATTTACCCCACCCAGTTGTTTAGTCCCACATCGTCTAGTGGTGGGACTTGGAGGCTCTGGAGAGGCTATATAAGGAGCTCCAGACCTCCTATACTCATTGAGAAAAAGCAATGCATAGCATGCCCCGTTGAGAGCTTCTCCCGTGGTTTCATCCCACTCCTCACGGAGTAGGGTTCCACGTAAAATCCCAATGTTTCTATTGTTTTATCTTTTCTCTGATATTCCGCTTCCGCTTCCGATTTTCTAACATGGTATCAGAGCGGGTCGATTCTCGAGGATTTGTTGTTCGTTATTTTTATTCGAGATTCGATTATTTTTAAAGATTATTCATATTCATGTATTGTTGAAAATCGGTCAAGATTGTTGATCATTCAAGATTCTTTTGAAGATTATTCTGCATTCAAAGTTCTGGAGATCTGCTCTTTTCCAGAGATCGGCAGAGTTTTTTTTCCTGTTATGCGGTTCCTGGTGAGCCCTAATTTTTGAGATGGCGGCAGCCAGAAGGGATTTTTTTTTCTCTGTCTCTCTGTGCAACTCGTGCAACTCCATTGGCGACGATGTGCCTTCCGCACAATCGCAGGCAATGCCCCAGGCTGGGGTGTTCCAGGAGCATTCGGTGGCACCCTCCTTCTCCGATTTGTGCCCTAAGGTGCCGCCAAGCTCTAGCCCTAACCCAGCGGCACCGTCATCAGCGCCAGCCACACATCGCACCCAGGCGGGGCCGCCCCTTCCGCACATGATGTGGTGCGGCATAGCATTGGCGGCGCAGAAGCCCTCGCGCCAGATCTTGGCCATTCCTTCAGCTGGCAGTCCCCCAGAACGAAGGCGCACGAGGAGTTCCTCATCACGCAACCTCGCATTTAACCTCCAGCCCTAGATCCCATCGTGCGACCCCTCGCATCCCTTCAGGCCCGATTCCTCACAGCGGCGCAGATGCGCCAAGACGGCTCAAGATCGCGCACGAGCCCTCCAGACGTTCGAAGAACAGATCGCGCACCCCCAGGCACGACCTAGGCTCCCATCGCGAGCCGAATCCCAACGCGCAAGAGGCGCGCCTCCTTGCTCAGATCCCGCAAAAGCCCGAGCATCCCTCCAGTCACAGGCGCAGGCGGTGAGCTCCCGCCTCTCTCGCGCGATCCCACGCGCCCTCCAGACCGCAACTACATCGCACTCCAGGCGAGCAACTGCCGATGCCGCGTCATCATCTCCTCCAGAAGACTCCGCCGATCACCCTGCGCGTGGGCAGATCAGGTCCAGGCGGCTGTCGTGCCGCCATCTCCAGCATATGAGCTCCAATCGTTGGGCGGCGCAACCTCCAAGGAAGAACCCCCCAGCGTGGGCGGCGCGTAAGATTCCCAGCGGCAGGTTTTCTCTGAAGTCGAGGGTTCCCATAACCCTAAGGTTGCTTTATATTTAAAAAAAATTGGCAGAAGCGTTGGGCGTGCATTAGCCGATAGAAAAAAAAAGGGAGAGGTGGTTTTTTAAAAAAAAACAAATGGGGCATGGGCTATTTACGTGAGAGCCCAAGAGGGTCATGTGTTAAAAAAAAAGAAAAAAAACTGAGAGAGATTGGGTTCAATTGGGCCACATTTGTTTTGTCAAAAAGAGAGAGAGAGAGAGAGGGCTTAATATTTAAAAAAAAGGCACGTACATGAGAAAAGCCATACGCAATATTGTAAAAAAAAGAGAGAGGAGGTGTTTTTTCCGAAAAAAATTGATTGAAGCAGCTTAAAAAAAACATGACGGTTAAAAAAAAAGGAAAAGCCGCAAGAAGTTTTTTGATTGTTTATGTTTACCCCTATTTATCTTGTCTTCTCCCAACTTTATCGACGTCCATGTTTTTCCGACAAGTATGGGAGAAAGGGGAGTATATATGTAGAGTCACAGGCCTTGTATTCCAGATGCAGATTCAGATTTCCAGACCGATCAGATTCCAGACTCTACGGTTCAGATCCAAGTTCAGACTCGACGATTGTCTTCCGAGTCTCCAGTTTCAGACACGCACGAGTGTGCGGTCTTATTGTCAGATGAGCATATGTTGCCATCATTGTCAGAGGTCCCCATCATTCTTCTAGTTGTCAGGCTAGAGTTTTCATGTGAGCCATAGGGACTCCAGAGCAGAGGACCATTCCCTTGAGGGCTAGGGTTTTCACGTGGTATCATAGGTACACCAGAGCAGTGCACCATTCTCTGAGCCAGATGGGAGAGACCCAGTTCTCCGACGTGGAGACTTCAGGTGCAAGTTCAGACTCGACGGTCAGATTCCGAGTCTTCAGTTGACTCACACTCCAGCCCGTTCGTCCTCCTCACCTGCACGGCATGAGAAGCAACGTCCTCGACTGCAGCATGTGCGCGTTGGGTTGATATTGTCCGTAGTGTCATGTAGCGTTGAGTTGAGTCTCTTTATGTTTGTCCAAGCTGAGCATTGCATGCTCCAGCTTGAGGGGGAGTGTTGGAGTATAAGGTGTATGCGCCTATTGTGTTGTAGCAGGGTAAATGGATCCTGGAGGAGATCCATTTACCCCACCCAGTTGTTTAGTCCCACATCGTCTAGTGGTGGGACTTGGAGGCTCTGGAGAGGCTATATAAGGAGCTCCAGACCTCCTGTACTCATTGAGAAAAAGCAATGCATAGCATGCCCCGGTGAGGGCTTCTCCCGTGGTTTCATCCCACGGAGTAGGGTTTCACGTAAAATCCCAATGTTTCTATTGTTTTATCTTTTCTCTGATATTCCGCTTCCGCTTCCGATTTTCTAACAATGTCTTATCGTCCATACCAATATTTGTTTGCTCTACGAGATAATTGCCGATGGGGGTTCAATCGAAGATTGAGGCGCTGATGAGAAGATTTTTTTGGTCGGATGGCGGGCAATCTAGAAAGGGCATGCACTTGGTGGATTGGAGTAGAGTGACAACGCTAAAGAGAAAGGGTGGATTGGGAGTGCGACGTCTGGGAGAAATGAACAAGGCTTTCATGATGAAGTGGGTGGTGCGTCTCTGGAGGTCTGAGGATTTGGTTTACATGTTGATGAGGAAGATCTACGGGATCTCGATGTCGCTGACGGTTAGCATGGGTCGCCTACCCACATCATTGTGGAGGGGCATTGCGCAGGTGATGCCGGAGATGGTGAGCATGATGAGACCCATTCTTGGGAACGGATTTGGGTTCAGGTTCTGGCATGACGATTGGACTGGCAAGGGAGTGCTGGGGGAGTGTTTCCCGCGGCATGTACAAATGGTGGCGGATAAAAAGGTGGTGGTGTAGAAGGTTTGGGAGGGGGGGTTTGGACCCCGGTTTTCTCTTAGGAGTTGTCGAAGCAAAGGTTGTAGATTTCTTGGCCCTCTATCTGGAGTTGGCATAGCAGGTGGGCCTGGCAAATGGGAGAGATCACTTTGTTTGGGGGGAAGGTCAATTTCGGTGAAGAAAGCCTACCATTTATTTGTGTCAAAGGCGGAGGGTATGGAAGAGGAAGTTGGTGTTGATATGCAAATGATATGGAGAAGTAAGGTTCCAACTCGCATCAAGGTTTTCCTTTGGTTGTTTAGGTTGGGTAGGATTCTCACCAAGAGGCGTAGGGAGCAGTTGTTGGGGGCGAGCAGTGTTGCAATAGTCAGCCGACTATCCCGAATAGTCGGTCCGACTATGCGGTGCGGGGGGGTCCCCGACTGAATAGACCCCCATTCGGCCAATAGTCGGCCCGACTGAATAGTCGGCCGACTATTCGGCTGACTGGCCCGACTATTAGGCCGACTGGAGTTTGACTTTTGATATTTTTATTTTTTTTATTTTCAATTTTCAATTTTTATGGGTTACATTTTACTACGGTATCGCCACAAATGTCAAATTCTATATATCTATTATATTGATTGGTACTTCTATCTTGGATTCATGTTTAATAATGACTATATATGTATAAAAATATAAGAATATATGTATTATAAATAATTTTTCATTAAAAAATACAAAACCGAATAATTCCGAATAGTCGCCCGAATACCGATTATTCTCTATTCAGTGACCCCTCCGACTGAATATCGAATACCGTCTTCTGCAACACTGGGGGCGAGGATTCCACCTGGGACAGATACGGTTTAGCGTCGAAGGATTTAGATCATCTTTTTTTCTCTTGTCCTTTGGTGGCTCAAGTATGGAACATGGCAAATATTTCGTGGTTGCATGGGCGGGACGGTGCAAGCTCTTGGAGCGATATTCGTTCAGTCTACGGATATGGCCATGAGTATAGTGTTTTCCCTTTTGGTCTTCTTTAGGCAATATGGTGTGCGAGAAACGTCATTTTGGGGGCATACTTTCTATTCTGTATATGTGGTAGAACATTGTAGGGCGCTTTGCAAATCTTGGAACGTGTAATTTTATACTTCTTACCTTTGTATTTCTTTACATTTACATATAAATATACATTTTGAGGTGGGTCCCATGGTGGAATACCACCCTTTTCTATTTTAAAAAAAATCCACAAGGTTGATTGAGGGTTGTTTAAGATCTTTGCATGTATTTTGGTCTTCTACTCCACGATGGTCTTTTATTTTGGAAGGGATCTCAACTTGGTGATTTTCTCATCGTAAAAAGGTCCTTAGGGATGTACAAAGTCGTAGGTTATTGTTGAGATATCATTCATCTTTTCATATTTCTATGTATCATTTCCTTCAGTCTCTATTATGTAATTTGCCCAAATAGGTTTCTCCTCTTATTAAAGAGAACCCTAGGACTTCACGAATAAGAAATTTCATTCGTCACTTTCCACATGGCATTAGAACGACGGTCCTAGACCAGAGTTTTCGTACCATGTGCACTACCCCACCTGCCACCCACTTCTCTCTCTTAGCCCTGCATGTCGTACAGAGCACCAAGAAGGTCCCCGGTGACACCACTGGGCCTCTTAGAGTTGGCTGCAACGTTACCAGGGCCTCCTAAGGCCAATTGCACCATTTCCAGGGCCCCCCCAAGGCCTTCACCATCGCCGCCCTAGCCCCCGAGGGGTAGCTGCCGCATCGCAGCACCATCGTCGGCATCTCTTTGTCCCCCTATGGGCCTCTGTTGTCGCTTCCTTAGCCCCCGAAGGGCTACTGTTGCATTGCAGCACCTTCGTCAGCACCACCTTGGCCTGTTGAGCGAAGTCGAAGCCCTCTAGAGCCCACCTGTGCTGCCCAAAGCCACGATGATCTTCTTCAGTGGCATTGTTTTGTGTTCTAGAGTCCTTCGTCTGATTTTGACCGTCGAAGGATGATTTTAGTCCTCTAGAACACCTCTCAGGCCCTCGTGTGGATCCAAGGTTGAAAGTAATGGTTGTATGAGACTACATACATCTAATCCTCTATATGATCGTGTAAACTCGTTCAGATCAGTCTACTATCCTAGTCAAGTTTTGTTTCGACCCTCTTCTTCATCATGTCAAAAAGCAAGGGTGATGTCTTCTCTTCGTCCAGTGCCTTCACGGGCCCAGCTCCAATTGTCAAAATGGATGGGACCAACTATGAGATATGGTCCATGAGGTTTCTTACCCTTATGTAGTGCAATAACAAAGAGCACATTCTAACATAGCCGGAGCTGATGAATAAGATTGGGGAGAACGCTTGATGGAAGTAAGATGATATGTATACGCGTATCTGGCTCTTTGGGGCTCGCATTACAGAGATAGACAATGATATCGTGAATCACCTATTGCTAAGGCAATGTGGGACATCCTGGCTACCAAATATGGTCAAGCGAAGTGTTGAATTATTGATAGAGTTATTCTATTTTTTATAACCTATCGAGGATATCATTGTAATTGTAATTCTTCTCTTTTTTTCTCCATGGGGTTTCATGTTATATAAGAAGCTTATACCCTATGGAATAAACAAGTCATTCACTATCTTCTTTTCTCTTCACATGGTATCAGTGCAGCAGTCTTAAACCGGTATTCTGACCTAGACCCTTTGCCAACTCCAACCCCTCTTACAAGTCCTTGTGCAGGCCCTCTCCTCCACGTAGGACCCCATGCAGGGCTATCTCTCGGTTGTAGTCGATTCTCCAGGCTATTGCACGCTGCCTACCATCACTTGATGTCACCCTTCATCGCCTGAAGAAGGCCTCCAGCTCTCCGTGCATCATCTGAGCATCCAGTCATGCTCTTTAGGCCATCGAGGAAGGTCGTAGCAGGGTTCCCATGTCATCACCTGGAGATTCCAGCCCACCTAGGCACCTCCCTCCACTTTTAGGTCTCCAACAGGCCCATGTTACCTGCAGATCAGAAGTCTGCTAGCATTATGATTCACCTCCAGCATGTTCCAAGGCAAACTCAGGTGTTGCCTACATCTCTAGGCACCTTCCTTTATCTTTTTGATTAAAGGTTTTTCAGACCACATTTGGTATTATTACCTCTTACTACGATGGTTACGTCTTCTACCATGACAAAACCCCTCTTTTCGGCATCTAATGTGTTATGCAGGGTACTTCTATCAAACTTAAGGGCACAGGCAATTACGTGTTATGATATCCGATATAGATATAGAGTTTTGATTTTAGCATATATGGATATGGATGAGTTTTTATTTTTTGTAGATATGGATAAGGATACAAATATTATTTTCACTTTTTTAGGATACGGATACAGGTATGATTACATTCTTTGATGGATGTGGGTATCCGCATTGTTGAATCAGTGTGTAAATTGTATATATACATACATCAACTTGAGTGTGTATCTCCAGATATGTTATTGGATAAGTTGCAATATATTGCATCTAGAGTCATTTTCAAATGTGAGAAGAAAAATATAGATCTCTATACTACTTAATCATTTATTATACACGTTATTAAATTTAGTATCAATACTATATTTTTTCTTTTTAATTTTGTTGTCTTTGTAGTTAATTAATTTTGATTCGATTAGATATTAATTTCGACCTTACCAAAATAATCGTATTGAATATAAGCATTAGAAGGCATTTATTATCCAAATTATGATTATTTTTTCCATAATTTTATCTGTATTTAAGGATAAGATTTGCAATTTTCAATAATCGTAATTTATCTGTTTACGCTTCCATATCTGTGTCAATATTTTAAAATGGATAAGGATATAGTAACACCTATATATGTATCGGTATCTGTCTGTTTGCATCTTTATGTGCATGGCATTTATGCAGCTAAGGATTTCCTTGATCAACAGTTTGTAACCAAGGACCTTGGCAATTTACATTACTTCGTTGGGCATGAGTTCACTAGGAACTAGTGGGAGTCTTGTTATGACCCAGAGGAAGTGTATTGCAGATCTTCTCGTTAAGATAGGCATGGTAGATCGCAAGCATGTTACTACTCATATGGACCCGAGCATGAAGTTATATGATGATGACACAGAGGTGGAGAAGAGGTACAGGGAGCTCGTTGGGAAGCTCCTATATGTGACCATCACCATGCTAGATATATCCTTTGCAGTAAGCAGAATAAGCCAATACAAGTAGCAGCCTAGACAGGCACATATGGATGTAGTCCATATGATTCTGAGGTATTTGAAGACCTCCCCTGGTTTTGGACTTTTATTTAGCAAAGGAACATTTCTTGCCATTACAGCATGCACACATGCAGATTATGTGAGATGTCCTAAGGACAGGAAGTCTACCTCAGGTTTTGCAGTGTTCATACGGAGCACTTTCGGGTCATGGAAGAGAAAGAAAGAGACGGTGATAGCCAGATCAAGTGCAGAGTCAGAGTACAAAACCATGGCACATGGGAGTATACAGACGATGTGGGTCATATCCGTTATGGCTGACCTAGTTGTTGATGTGCATCTTCCTATGCATCTCCAATGCGACAACTAGGTTGCTCTTTTCATTTACAACAAACATGCCTTCCATGAGAGGACAAGCCATATCGAGGTCGATTGTCACTACACTCGTGACATGATTCAAAAGGTCTTTATCTCTACCTCTCATGTCAGCTCAGGGGAACAAATAGTAGACGTGTTCACGAAGGCCCTAGCCAGAGGGTCATTCTAGAGATGTTATTCCAAGCTAAATATGATTGATATCTATGCTCCATCTTGAGGGAGAGAGTTGAGATATCTTTTATCTTTTCATATTTCTATGTATTATCTTTTCTTTCAGTCTCTATTATGTAATTTGCTCAAATAGATTTCTCCTCTTATATAAGAGAACCCTAGGGCCTCGTGAATAAGTGATTTCATTTGTCTCTTTCCGCAGTTATCAATGTGATCGATCAATAATCGCATAATGATCGATGAGGGTCGTTACATGTAAATGCTTCAAAGTTTCAATGCTATGAGTAACTCACTCCATCTTGAGTAATTGATCGCCCTTTTACCCTTGTGGTCGATCAGGTTGAAGGAGTGATCGATCACCTTCTTCGATCTAATTAGTATTGAAGTCTTGTTTGTGCAATACATGATATATCATCGTTTACCCATGTTCTACGGTTGATCGATCAAATTTCTTGTTGTTATCAATTAGTTATTGTTTCTAGAGAAGATAGGTGACCAAGAGATGTAAGTAGAAATTGACAAGGAACCCCTCTAACAATCTGGTGGTAGAAGCAGTGGCTCCCACTTAAAAGGACCAGGGTTCAAATCCTCCAACACAACCCCCCCTTCAACCAGTAAAAAAAAGGTATAAATTAACAAGGTTGGAACTACCTCATATGTGAAAGTACCAGACAACTTCAGTGTGCAAATTACCTCTACCTAGCTTGCCAAAAGACAACTATTTCCTTTGGACAACATGGTTGAGACTAGGATTGTTAACAAAGGACATATAGGTTATCTTAAATCTACAAAGAAAGCTCCTAATGTGCATGATCCTTCCGAGGTTCAGTGGTATTGAAATGCAAGCATGTCAAAACTTGGATCACAAACTTTGTGTTTACTAAATTGCAACCGTTCATTATTCAGAAGAAAAATGCATACTTCATGCAGACCACTCTTGCTAATAAGTTCGTCCAAATTAAGAAAGAAGTGAGGATCTATTTGTTGGGAAAAGAGTCTTCGATGATTCATTCAGGAAAACCCTAGGCTCTCTTATATAGGGAGAGACCTTAAGGGTAAATTACAGAGATGTCTATATAAGATAAAGAAATAACGACAAGATACATAAAGTGATAACAAAACTAGAAACTATCTCTACACTCCCCCTCAAGGTGGAGCATAGATGTCTATCATGCTCAGCTTGGATGAACATCTCTGAAAAGGTCCTCTGAGCAGTGGCTTGGTGAATACATCTGCAGTCTGATCTCCTGAGCTCACATGTGCAGTAGATATCAATCCTCTCTGGATCAAGACCCTAGTGTAATGGCAGTCAACTTCAATATGCTTGGTCCTCTCATGGAAAGCTGGATTGTTGGCAATGAACAATGCTGCCTGATTGTCACACTGAAGCTTCATAGGTAGGGACACAGCTACATGTAGATCTTCTAGTACGGAACGAACCCACATCATTTCCGTGCTGGCTTGAGCCATGGCCCTATATTCGGATTCGGCACTGGACCTTGCCACAACGGTTTGTTTCTTGCTTTTCCAAGAAACCAGAGAGCCTCCAACAAACACTGCGAACCCTGAGGTTGATTTTCGATCCTTAGGGCATCCTGCATAATCTGCGTCTGCACACGCTGAGATGGATAAGTCTGTGCCCTTTCTGAATAGCAACCCTGGCCCTGGAGAAGACTTCAGATACCTCAGTATCATGTGTATAGCATCCATGTGAACCTGTCTTGGCTGCTCCATAAATTGACTCACCCTGCTAACTGCAAATGCAATGTCTGGACGAGTTATGGTAGTGTAGAGGAGTTTTCCCACCATTTCTCTATATCTCCTCTTATCTACTTCATCAGTATCACCATCATACAACTTCATGCTAGGGTCCATAGGGATACTTGATGGTTTGCATCCATCCATGCCAGTCTCAATCAGGAATTCTGTAATGCACTTCCGTTGTGTCATCACCAAGCCATGTGCATTCCTTGCAAATTCCAACCCCAGAAAATATCTTAGGGTGCGTTTGGTTTGTGGGTTATCCAGGGGTGGATAACCTGGTTTTGTGTTTGTGTGTTTGGTTGGTGGGTTAAGGGTTGGAAGGGTTTGTGTGATGTGATTGTATTGTAATTTAAAAAAGTTGGTAGTTATTATGATATGATTGTATTGAAATTTGAAAAAGTGGGTGGTTGTTGTGATGTGATTGTATTGAAGTTTGGAATAGTGAGTAAAGTTGAGTATTTTATGATTTTTAGATGATATGATGGTATAATATATAATTTTTTTGATGGGAAGGGAGTGGGTCCCACTAGTGGGTTAAAAGTGGGGGTTTTGGGAGGTTACCCACCCAAAGTGGGGGGTAACTGTAAACCCCTCAGGATCCGGGTACCCGTTAATCACACACTCGTACTATTATTCACATGAAATCGCATGTAGTTACAGAAAAACAGGGAAAATTTTTCGCGCAAATATGACATTCATTTCCATCACATAACCACACAGTAAAAAAGACAGATAGCACCAAAATTCTTTTCATTAATATTCATATCAGATTACAACATGTACAAGGATCTTCCATTTTACAACATATATCCCAAAGTGTGATACAAAAGAGATAGCATTTATATCAATATCTGAACAAAAACTGAGACAAAGTAATTCATACCATCTAGTGTATACTCTGTCTCCTGAAAGCATGTAGCTACTGAGCTGCTACTAAACTGCAGGCTGTTTGTCTGCCAAACACATTAGGAAAGAAGAGGCGTCAGCCATTGCTGGTACCTCCCAAAAACTTATAAAAATAACTAGACATTTAATATGTGCAAAAGCAAGCAAGTAGAAAGGTGGTATAAGTAAAATCTGCATCTACTTGCGTAAGAAAAAAGGGGTTTCAAGTTGTTTGTAATGCATTTCTAATGATTTCCCCAGAACCCGGCATTTGAATAGAAGTCATGCAGGTCTCACCTTAAATAAAGAAATCAGCCCTTCCTCTTAATCTAGATTATGTTGTCTTCCGACTCTCAAATGGATGCAGAAGAGGTATAAATTGATGAAATTCCAAAATATCTATATATATACATACATTTTTCTTAAATTTTGCTTTTATTGAAGATTTACTTTTGAAAGATAATAATACATCCATAAAAATGTCAGGTCAGAAGTCCCTTTAAGCATGACCTGCTTAAGTCTGTAAGCTCACAGAAATGGAATTGCAACAAAAAAAATGACATACGACATGGAAATTGCTTCAGACAACTTGAAAGTCTGATTATTCCAATAGTTCTTAGATTATACCAAAACTATCCGGTCCCTAATAGCCAAATCCCTTAAAGACATTACGGGATACAAGAGAAACGAATTATAATAATATACAAGGGAAATATGAACTGAGGTTTCAATATTTACCCAATTGGTTGTTAAACGATATCACCATGGTCAAATTAGTAACAAAAACCTTTCATGGAGGATAGAATTGTTGGATTATTGATGTGCATGTTAGGCAGCAAGAGATAGGTAGAAGGGATGTACCTTGAGATCTCAATGTTTTGAGATCAATTTGCATGCAAGATCTCCAGGCTATTGACTGCTCCAGGAGTTTCCCAAGTTGCTGGACAGCAGCCACCGTAGAGAAGAAAGACTTTGGAAGGGGGAAAATATAAGGAACGAAAGAGGGGAATTTGGGGGAAATACCAAGGGTTTGGTTAGTCTATATATAAGGGTAGAGGGTCTTAGTTGCTGGCCAAGTGGAGAGGCATTAATTGCCAAGTGTTTTTTTTTAAACCACCGAGCACAGCCTGCTGTTATGGGCTGTTGTTACTGTAGCTGCTATTTTTTTTTAAACCAAAAATTTCTTTTATTTGGCATACACAAAAGTCGACCGTATATGCACCTCGAGTGTCGGATTTCGACGCGAAATATCTCGATTTGATCGTTTTTGAACGCCGATCAAAATGAGTATAATATTGATATAATTCCGATCGGGTTTTGAGTACCCGAAATTTTCGGATACGGTTTTGGTTTGTGATTAAATTTTGTGATTTAAAATATCAAACGAACTCCGATTGACGAACGGTCAATTCCGTTGGTCTACTTTTATCGAATCGGATCTCATGGTGGTTTCGGTTCGTTTTGCGGTTTCCTAATTTGCGTCGCGGCTTTTCGCGGCACGAATTACGAAGCGACCGATTTTTGGTCGATTTCGCCCGAACAACTTTTGATTCTCGATCAATAGATCGTTTTAGGTTGTTTAGTATTGACCGACAACGTTTTTGGGTTCATTAGACCCAAAATCGGACGAGTTCGGGTTTGTTAGAACTTAGAATATGGATGTTACAGTAACCCCCCAACCAAACGCACCCTTAGGGTTCCAAGATCCTTTGTAACGAACTGACGGCCTAGGAATGCCTTCGCCCTCTCTATGCCCTGAACATCGTCTCCTGTAACAAGAATATCATCCACATAGACCATAATGACAACCATACCTGCCGATGACTTCTGGACAAACAATGAGTGATCGGCATTTGACCTCTTGAATCATTGTTGCTCAATTAGGTTGGACAGCTTCTGGAACCATGCTCTCGGACTCTATTTGAGGCCATATATCGCCTTGTGAAGTCTACAGACCATCTGCTTCTCCCCCTCAGCAGTAAACCCAGGTGGCTGTTGCATGTAGACTTCCTCCTGTAAGTCCCCGTACAGAAAGGCATTCTTGACATCTAGTTGAGAAATGCTCCAATCACGGACCACAGCAACGGATAGGAGAATACGGAGGGTCGAGTGTCTCGCCACTGGAGAGAATGTATCCATGTAATCCACGCCATAGGTTTGTGTAAACCCACGGGCGACCAAGCGTGCTTTGTACCTATCCAACGTGTCATCTGCATGATATTTGACTGTGAAGACCCATTTACAGCTCACAACGGATGCATCAGGAGGTGCAGGAACCAAAGACCATGTGCCACGGGACTGCAAGGCCCTCATCTCTTCTTCCATAGCTAATCTCCAGCAATCCTTCTTCAAGGCTTCCTAGTATGTCCGTGGTATATCCACGGAAGACAAGGCTGTGGCAAACCTCTGAAAATCACCTGTGAGCCGGTGGAAGGAAACCTGTGAGGCAAATGGATAGGATGCACGTTGCCTCCTCTACTTCCGAATAGCAATCGGAACATCAAGATCATCATCTGTGCCTTCCTGTACTGAGGAATCCTGCACGTGTACCAAACCTGACCCGTCAGTAGTAATGTCATCTGAACATACCTGAGGCGTGATGATTGGCTGATGTGTAGTCTGAGCAGGACCTGACCGACGCGTATAGTATTTAGGTAACGGTGATATGGTAGGCCGTGGAATGGGTGGAGGTGGAGGTGGTGGTGGTGGTGCTGGCGTGGGAACAGGCACAGGGGACGACTCAGGCGAACTCCATGTAGGTGGTGGAGGAACATAGATATCATCAGTGGTAGTGGATGGTACCATTCTGTCACCGGCAGGAGAGAAATACATAACCGATTCAAAGAAAGTGACATCAGCACTCACGAAGTACCTGTTGGTTGTAGGATCATAACACCGGCACCCCTTCTGGGTTCTGGAATAACCAACAAAGACGCACTTGACTGCTCTAGGAGAGAGCTTGTCAAGTTCGGGAGATAGACGATGAACGAACGCCACAGTACCAAAGACACGTGGAGTCAGTGAGAATAGCTCCTTGTCTGGAAAAATAAGAGAGATGGGTATCTTCTCACCAAGGACTGAGGATGGCATTCGATTGACCTGATAACATGCAGTAAGGACAGCATCGCCCCATAATGAAATAGGAGCACAACTCTGAATCAACAGGGTTCGAGTAATATCCAAGAGATGGCGATGCTTTCTTTCCGCCACACCATTTTGTTGGGATGTATATGCACAAGTGGTTTGGTGAATAATACCCTTTGATGAAAGAAATTGAGAAAGAGAGCGTGTACAAAATTCAAGGGCATTATCCGTCCTAACATATTTGACTGAGGAAGAGAAAATATTCTGCACTTCATTAATCAAATTCTTGATCACATCTCCTGCTTCAGATTTATTCTTCAAAAGAAAGACCCATGACACACGAGAAAAATCATCCACTACCACAAGATAAAACCTGTGCCCCTGATGATCGGGAACACGACTCGGACCCCATATATCTATATGTAACAACTCAAATGGGGAGCTACTGCTCCGACTCTGACGACTTGGAAAGCTCGACCTATGATGCTTTCCCAACTGACATGCTTCACAGCGAAAAGACGAACTAGGAGAGATCTGGGGCAGAAGATGGCGCATTTTCTGGAGCGGAAGGTGACCAAACCGGAGATGCCAGATGTATGGAGAGACAGGTCCAGCAGAATGAGAGGAGACGCCAGCATAGGAATCCCGAACCAGCCGATATAAACCATTCTGCTCAGAGCCACAGCCAATCACCTTGCTCGTGAGTATGTCCTGAAAAATGAGAGAAGATGGGTCAAATATAGCACGACAATTCAAATCCTTCATAATCGGACTAATAGATAGCAAATTCATTGAGAACTCAGGAGCATGTAGAACGTTCTGTAGCCGCATAGTGGAGGATAGGAAGACCTCCCCCTGTCCAACAAGGGGTGAATGGGTACATCTGCTATCTGCACTGAACGGCCGGGAAGAATATCCCTCTAGGCTTGTAATCTACCTCTATCTCGGCAGAGATGATGTGTGGCTCCGGAATCTATAACCCAGTTAGATATATCATGAGATGGTGTGAGTGCAGTGGATCTACCTGAGGTACTAGCAGCGGCTGATGAACTGGCAGAGGGTGTGGCAGCAATATCTGAAGAACCACCAGACGAATCACCAGATGAATGTGGCATAATATCACAGAGGCGGGCCACAAGTTCGTCAAATCGATTATCTGCAGTAGACGGTAATGGAGACTGAGAGTGCTCTGCAACACGTGCCGATGTTGGGAACCCATGCTTAGAATAGCATGTCTTCTCCGAGTGCCCAGTTCGGTGACAATAGGAGCACGTCTGACTGAAGCGGCCACCCCTTCCCTGGGGTCCACGGCCACGTCCACGACCACGACCAGAAGGCGGTCCACCTCTCCCTCGCGAGGCTGCCATCGCTGATGGGGGTGGAGTAAAAGAGCTGGAAGAAACTGGAATGCGACTGAGCCTTCTGTAAACATCCTCCACTGGAGGAATAACTGCATCTGCTAGGATCTAGGACCGGGCGGCATCATACTCAGGATCAAGAGCCGCAAGTAGAACACCCACCATGGTGGCGTTTCGAAACGTCTTCTGTTGTTCAGGAGTAGCAGTGAGAGGAATGGTACTGTATAACTTCTCGAACATCCCTCTTAGGATGTGTATAGAGAATGGAGAGGTATGTCGCTCTGCTTCATTGTGAAAATGTCATGCTGAAGCTGCAACATCTTTGTCTCATTTCGCACTTGCGAATATGTAGCGACAAGAATGTGTCACATTGCCTTAGCAGTGGGCTGATGGAGTACGTCGTTAGCAATCTCCATCGTCAATGTACCAGACAACCAGACCTTTGCGTAGGCGTTATCAGCCTCCCATGAGGCATAGATCCCTGTCTTCTCTGCAGGCTCATCCTCGGTAAGAATGTGCTTCTTACCATTAGACTTCATGAGGCTCATGAACTGCATAGCCCAGAGCTCATAGTTAGACCCGTCCATCTTCATTATTGGCGCAGGACCTTTGAATGCACCGGTGGAGGGCAAATCGACTTTCGATTCTGACATACTGCTGCTTGGAGAAGAACAAGGGTATATAGACACGGTGATGAATGACTCTACACCAACTGCATCGGATTTGAGTGCGTATGTAGACGTTTACGCACTCAAATCCATATATCGGATGAAGAGAGGACTAGGGCACGCCTCAGAGAAGGCTTACAACCCTTGAAGCGGCTGGCGGGTGCCGCCTGGGGGCTGCTGAGAGGCTGCGCGGCTGGGATGGAGGCCTAAGGCGGCAGGTGGGACCGCCTGGGCTGGGCTGGGGACCGCCTGGGGGCCTAAGGTGGCAGGTGGGACCGCCTGGTGGCCTTCGGCGGCTTGCTGGGACCGCTTGGGGGCCTCTGGCGGTGGGCTGGGAACCGCGCAAAGGCCGTTGGCAGTGGGTTGGGGCCGCTGGCGGTGGGGCCTGCTTGGAGGCCGAGAGCGAGACCTAGGGCGGCGCGGAAGCCCTAGATCAGAGCCGGAGAGAGAGGCGGTGGCGTGAGAGACGCCGAGGAGAGGGCGGCGGGTGGGGAAGGGGGCGGCGGGTGTGGAGAGCCCTAGGGTTGCTCTGATACCATGTTGGGAAAAGAGTCTTCGATGATTCATTCAGGAAAACCCTAGGCTCTCTTATATAGGGAGAGACCTTAAGGGTAAATTACAGAGATGTCTATATAAGATAAAGAAATAACGACAAGATACATAAAGTGATAACAAAACTAGAAACTATCTCTACACTATTAACTGGCTTATGAGATACAAAATTTAGACAAGGGGAGTTATAGGTGGAAAGCTTCTATGAGACCCTAAAATCTAAGAGGGGGGACTCATATCAAGATTATTATGCAACTAAAGATTAGGGGTCGATTCTCAAAAAAATAAAGATCGGGAGCCAATATCGACGACGTCATTATGATCGTGATTGGAAGACTTGTTAGAAAATAATAATGCGGAACCCTACTCCCCAAGGAGCGGGATGAAACCACGGGAGAACGCCTCAAAGGGTTGATATGTCTATTGCACTTTCTTATCTGATACAGGAGGTCTGGGGCTTCTTATATAGCCTCCACAGAGCCTCTAAGTACCACCATTCGTAGATGTGGGAATAAACTCTGCAAGTGGTAAATGGATCTTGGAATGACCCATTTACCCATCTTACTTGATAATGACGCATACTCTAACATTCCCCCTTGTAGAAAAATATGAAGCGGAAGCAAAAATATGGAATAAAGATAAACATCAAAGAACAACGGGATTTAACGTGGAACCCTACTTCGAGAGGAGCGGGATGAAACCACGGGAGAAGCCCCTGAAATGGGCGTTTCTTCTATTGATGTTCTCAATGAGTACAGGGGGTGTGGGGCTCCTTATATAGCCCCACAGACAGACCCAACAGTGACCGCTCCTCCATGTGGTACTAAACACATGGGTGGGCTCTTTTCTTTTCCAACACTCCCCCTCAAGATGGTAGCTGAGACAGCTGCAACTTGCAACAATAAAGAAAAATATACATCATTACATCTTCACTTATTTCACCACAATAAACGTATGTATCCGCAACTGGTAGACAAACCCGCTTGCTGACGGGTATATCAGGTCACCGAAACGTATCTCTGTCGTGCCTGGAAGGTCACCGGACTGTCTCTGTCGTGCCTGCATGGTCACCGGATCTCTGTCTCAGTCGTGCCTGCGGGTCACCGGACTTTGTCTCCGTCGTGCCTTGAAGAAAACAAATCCAGTGCGGAGTCGATGTCGAGGATAGAGACACCACGACGAAGATCGATGCACAGTGAAGATGGCTTGATATTCTGTGAAATCCGGAGTGTTTGGTCTGTCAGTCAATGATGTAGAATGCATATGGCTTTTACTCCCCCTTTCTCCCAAACTTGTGAGAAATATGAAAATAAAGACAAGTTGGGAGAAGCATACATGAATCACATTTTTTTATGCGTACGACTTTTTTCCTTGTACGCGACTCTTTTTTTTCTTTTTTTTAATTTTTTTGTTAGCATATGCGTACGGCTTTTCATTTTGTATGCGCCTTTTTTTTTACCTTTTTTTTTGAAACTTGACCCAATAGGGTCCAAACAAATGCCGCCATTTTTTTTAAATATTGTGGCTTTCTCCCAGTTTTTTTTTTACATACCGCAAGCCCCTTGTTTTTTTTCATCAATCCCTCTCTTCTTTTTTTTTTTAAAAACAAACTCCTTCTCTCTTATGTTTTTTTCGTTGCACCATTCGTTGGAGCCTTGTGGGCTCAAAATAATTTTTTTTAATAGGCTAACGCCCCTCCTGGACACTAACCCTATTTAGGGTTTCTTATCACAACAGCACCCCCGAAGGGATTCCGTATTCAGCCGCCCCCCATTCCGGGGTTTCTTGTGCGCCGCCAGCGCTTGATCATGGAGCGCATCCCACGCGTTCGTGGCCTCCTGGGCGTATTCTGATTGGGCGGCGCCGCTGGGAGTATGCTGATCGAGGGGGCTGCAGGCTGCGGTGGGGAATCGCCCTGCCTTTCGCGATTGGAGAGGATGGCAGATCTGTGCCGCCAACAATGAAGCCGCGCGGTGGGATACCACCGCCAGGAGCTACTGACGAAGGAGCGTCGCCAGCGTGATGGGAGAGGGTGCAACGCCTGGAGCGCTACGCCGCCCGCGGATGGGCTACATCAGGAAGAGAATATGGGCGACGATCTGGGCACCCGCGCGCCGGTGATGGAGGAACTCGCCAGGCTGAGTGCTGCTTGTCTACTGTGGCCTGGAGATCGTGCGATGCTGGTGCCGCCGTCGCCGCTACTGGGATACACCCAGATCTGGAGGAGTTCCAGACTGCCGTTGGGTTTTCTCCGCATGAAGTTGCAAGCGTGGATCACACGCCGGAGGAGATTCTCTCTATCGAAACATGAACTTGAACAATAATCTCCAAAAAAAAAATCTTCACGGAAAAACTTAGGGTTGAAACCTTAGAATTGTTTCTCGAATCTCAAATAAAAATAAAGAACATAAACATCCTCGAAGATCGACCAGCTCTGATATCATGTAGAAAAATATGAAGCGGAAGCAAAAATATGGAATAAAGATAAACATCAAAGAACAACGGGATTTAACGTGGAACCCTACTCCGAGAGGAGCGAGATGAAACCACGGGAGAAGCCCCTGAATTGGGCGTTTCTTCTATTGAAGTTCTCAATGAGTATAGGGGGTGTGGGGCTCCTTATATAGCCCCACGGACAGACCCAACAGTGACCGCTCCCCCATGTCGTACTAAACACATGGGTGGGCTCTTTTCTTTTCCAACACCCTCAAGCTGGAGCATGCAATGCTCAGCTTGGACAAACAGAAAGAAATCTCAACTCACAATACAAGACACTACATACAATATCAACTCAATGTGAACAACTGTCGACTGTTGTCGAGGACGTTGCTTCTCATGTCGTGTAGGTGAGGACGACGAACGGGCTGGAGTGTGAGTCAAACTGAATCTCCTCGTCGGAGAGCATGTGCTTTGTACTGCACCTGTCAGAGTCACTACAACTGGAAATGAGTCTCCTCGTCGAAGTACTCGAGTCCGCCACAACATATGGACAACTGCTCCATCTCTGAAAGGACCGAACTGGAAAAGCCGTGGAGACATCCTCGTCGGAGTCCATGGTCGCTGGAGAATGGAGTTTAAAAAGTCTCCTTATCGGAGAACTAGGTCTCTCCCATATTGGTTAAGAGAATGAGATCTCTACCCTGGAGTCTCTACGAAACCACATGAAAACCCTATCCCACATGTCATAAGGAATGGGACTCTACTCTAGAGTCCCTATAGAACACATGAAAACTCTAATCAAAAGTAAAGATGGGGACCACACAAAAGATGGCAAACATGTGCACATCAAACTGAAGATCGCATACATGTGCATGTCTGAAACTGAAGACTCGGAACCAATCTGACCTCGAGTCTAGTTATCCGAACATCTGTAGAGTTGGAAATCTGGTTGGTCTGGAGAATCTGAATCTAACATGCGACTCTACACAACACTCTCCCTTTCTCTCAGGCTGGTCGGAAAACAATGACATTGACCATGTAGGGAGAAGATAATAAAATGGGGAAAACATGAATCACTTAGTATGGGAGAGAGAGAAAAATGTTGAATCATCATTTTTTCGTATGGATTTTTTTGTACGATCTTTTTTCGGCTATTTCTTTTTTTAATATCCAGTTCATCATTTTTTCCAGGTGTACAGGGTTTTTTTTGTATGCATCTCTTTTTTTTTGAAACACAACCCATCTTGGACCCAAAGATAAGCACTACATTCTTCTTCTTCTTTTACACAACCACTTTTTTATACTCGGGGCCTCAGGGCTCTTACTTTTTTTTAATACACGGCCACCTTTTCCTTCTGGCCTTTTTTTGTGACCAACTTTCAGCCCACTTGGGCTTAAAAAGAAAACACAACCCTTTTTTATTATTAAAGGACCGACGAGCCATTTTCTTTCTATTCCCCACTAGAGTTCCCAATCGTGAGAACCCACTGTCGTCTGGACATGAGAGGGTTGTCGCCGCTGCCTGGGCTCCCTGGTCAGAGGTGTGGGAGCTCTGCCTGTCGATCTCTCCTGCGATCTGAGCGGCGATGCCTGGAGTCGATAACGGTAAGGAGAGGTCGCAGATGCATCGTCGCCAGAGATGTTGCTAATACGGCTTGACTTGCGCCGCATGTGGGGAGAAGATTTGTTGTAGATCCTCGTCGCCATCGAGGAGTATCCGCCTGGACTTGGAGATAATGGTAGGAGGCGGAGAGGAGCGCATGGAGACCGCAATAAAGCTCCTGGAGATAAGGCGGCGTCGCCTGGAGGGCTGAAGCACTGATCTGCGGATCAGCATCACGCTTAGGAATGACGAGTCTCCCTGGAGTGTGCCGCCGCTAGGGTTGCGGATGATGCATCGCCGCTAGGGTTTCGTGTGAGGAAGCCTGAAGATGGCTTTCTTCCCTGATTGTTGTCATGGTCTTGGTTCCTCCCTAGTAACGGCGATCCATTCAAGAAACCAATGGATCTGCCTTATGTTGATCTGCATCCAACGAGAAATGGGGATTGGAGGTGCAGTCGCTTGGAGATAGCTCCGCCTCCCAAGATTGTGGCTAGGGTTTCTGCTAGGGAGCTTGGTCGCTTGGATTTCTACCGCCTGGAGGTGCGTGCGGCACTGGAGGGGCTCTGCTGCTGAGATCTCCTGGAAGAGGAGAGGAACCAGAGGCAGAAGGATCTTGCCTCGTATGTTGCTGGAGATGATGGAGATCCAGATATTGAACCCCTAGGGCTCGCAGCCAGAGGCCCATGCCGCCAGCAGGAGATGCCGCCTGAGATTTTCCAGAAATCTTCCAAAAATTAAATAGAACTTGCGGCATGGGAGGAGGTGACGGTAGAAGTCTTCCAGAAATTAGGGTTTTAATCGAAAACCCTAGTACTTGGACATAGAACAATCCAAAAATAATAAACTTCATGAAAATAACATTAAACTCAAATTCTCGAACAAAAAATTAACTCCTCGAGAATCGAACCCTCTCTGATAACATGTTAGAAAATAATAATGCGGAAGTGTATCAGAGAAATAGAATAAGAAAATAAGAACGCGAGATTTAACGTGGAACCCTACTCCCTAAGGAGCGGGATGAAAACATGGGAGAACGCCTCAAAGGGTTGATGTGTCAGTTGCACTTTCTCATCTGATCCGGGGCTTCTTATATAGCCTCCATAGAGCCTCTAAGTCCCACCACTGGTAGATGTGGGACTAAACTCTGGATGTGGTAAATGGATCTTGGAATGATCCATTTACTCATTTTACATGATAATGACACATACTCTAACAAGACTCGAATCTTCATCTTTCTTGAAGGCCTCGACTCAGAGTATGGAATTGTGTGGAACCAAGTCCTCAATGTCGATAAGCTCCCTCCATTATATGAAGTGTACTATCTGATATATTTTTTTAATAGAAAAGAGGGGGAGCCCTCCCAAGTCGGGAGTCACCACACCAAAATATTCATTAATTAACAAAAGGGTACATCAGTTGGAAATCCAGAAATTGTACACAGCATTACAGTGAGCTATAATATTTTCCCAGTAAAACCGTTGTCCCTTGAAAATACAATCATTCCTGCCAAGCCAGATAGCCCATAGGGCGGCGAAGGGCCTGGAAACATCACCGAAGGACCCAAGCCCCACCGATCGAATAGATCTCCAAAAGTGACCCAGATCGGAAGGTTGGACCAAGACATCCCCAAGGAATCCCAAACTTGCGCCGAAGTCCTGCAACCGAAGAAAATGTGGTATGTGTCCTCCACGCCTTCCTCGCATCTGTCACATTTCAGATCCGTCACACCCAGCATCCTCCCCCTCCTTACTTTGTCGCAGAGACGGTTTCTCCTTAGGCACCAAAGGAACACCTTAACACGAGTAGGAATCTTGGCCGCCCAAATCACTTTCATGTCCACGCATAGGTCTTCATCATTCACCACCACTCCAGCTCTCAGCTTCCTATATGCCATCTTAACCGAGAACTTGTCATTTACCCAAACAAAGTGATCCGGGCCACCTGACATCTCCCCAATAGAGGGGATCTCAGATAGCAAGCATAAGAACTCCTCCATCCTCTGATCTGAGAGATCCGAGTGGAATCTTGGAGCCCACGATCCAGAGTCAGCCACATCTGCCACTCGCGCCCCTCTGTTAGCTGCCAAAGCCACCAGCCTAGGAAAACGATTGGCCAGGGCCCCCTCCCTTGTCCAGTCATCCTGCCAGAACCGAAACCGGTGACCATTCCCCAACCTCGGCCGGAGAGAAGGCCCAATCCCCGGAAGCACAGCACGAATTCCCAACCACAAGGGAGACTCATGACGTATCCTCGCAACCACCAACTCCCCGCCGACACCATAGATCGTCCTCAGCAACCGTAATACCAGCGAGTCGGATGAGCCCCAGATTCGCACCATCCATTTAGCAATCAACGCTTTGTTCATCAGCTCGACATCACGAATACCAAGACCCCCCTCCGAGACGGGTACAGCTAAATCCTTCCAAGCGACTAGATGAAAATCCCTTCCTCCTTGCCTCCCATCTGACCAGAAAAAAGCTCTCATCATAGCCTCCACCTTCCTTCTCACCCCAACAGGCATCAGTCTCATAGAGTAGAAAAAGACTGGAATGGCTGAAAGGACGTGCTTCAGCAGGGTAAGTTTCCCACCCTTGGACAAAGTGGTAGCTTTCCAGCCCTCCAGCCGCTCCTCCATTCTCTGCAAAACACAATCCCAATCAGACTTCCTCAGTCTGCCCGCAACCAGAGGCAACCCCAGATAGGTTATCGGTAAATGTCCCAGAGGACATCCCGACCATTCCGCGAGCCTCCTGACCTCCTCAACGTCCATTCCCAGTGGAACCAGGACCGACTTCTGCCTGTTAATCTTCAACCCAGACAGGTACCCAAACAAGTCCACCAAAATAGCCGCATTATGGTTCTGCTCCTCCGTCCCCCCCCCCAGAAATATCAGCGTGTCATCCGCATATTGCAACACCGGAATGGAGATGTCCCCCAACCTGAAGCCCTCACACCACCTCTCTTCTACCGCCCGCTGAAACAAGACGGCAAGATAATCCGCCACCAGCACCAACAACAAGGGAGCTAGGGGCAGCCCTGACGCACCCACCCCCCCCTCTGCGGTTGGAACCAACCACCCTCCAGCCTTCCGTTGACCAACACATAGCACGAGCTAGTAGTGACACATCTCTTGATCCAACTAATCCAAGGTTCGGGAAATCCCCTTCTCTGCATCGATACGCAAAGGAACTTCCAACTGACACAGTCGTAGGCCTTGGCGTAGTCAATCTTCCAAATGGCACCTTTCTTTGCAGACCTCTTCCACTCAAGACAAGCTTCTGATGCAGAGACTAACCCATCTGCCATACACTGACCAGGAATGAATGCAGATTATGCAGGTAAAACCACAGATGCCAAGACTACTATAAGTATGCCCGTAAGCACCTTGGAGACGATGAGATATATGCCATTAGATATAGAAATAGGCATGAAATCCCCAACCCCCACAGGAGTCTCCTTCTTTGGGAGTAGAAAGATCAATGCCCTGTTAACTTTCTCAAAACCCATGTTGGCACTCCTGAACTCATCCAAGACCTCTGAAATGTCCCCCTTCAGCAGCTCCCAGAACCGATAAAACGATATAGAGAAACCATCGGGGCCAGGAACCCTGTCCACATTCAGATCCCAAACAGCTCTGCGGACCTCCTCCTCCGAGAACGCGGCCACCAACGAATCTGCCTGGGATCCAGTCAAAGAACCAGCACCTAGGCCCGTCCATCCCCAGCCAGTCTCCTCCCTCACTCGCCTGGAAGCCCTCATAAAGTGCTCCCGCAAAGCGACACCAATGTTCCTCTCTCCCGACACTTTGCGTCCTCCCACGTCCACCTCGTGCAAGAAGCTCCTTCTCCTTCTCCAGGACGCCACGGAATGGAAAAAGCGCGTGTTCACATCACCTTCCCTTAGCCACTTCTGCCTCGATCTCTGTCGCCAGTGAACCTCTTCTTTTCTGTCCTCCAGGTATACTGCCTCCAGCCACGCTATCCTCTCCTCTACCTCTGCCAGGGTCAACCCCCGCTCATCATCAAGTCCATCCAACCTGGTTATCCCAGCCTCAGCCTCGGTCTTGACGGCCCTCCGCCTCCTAGCGACATCTTTCCCATATGCCAACAACAATTGCCTTAGGGAAGCCAGTTTAGCCGCGAATCGCGACACCGCTGACCCCACCACCACAGATCCCCGCCAATGTTCAATGACCAAGTCCCAGAAGCCCTCTTCCAGCAGCCATTTCTTCTCGAACCGAAAGAAGAAACGACCCGACCGATCCTCCCCAGAGTATCAGAGAATGGGAGTGTGATCCGAGAGCGTCCTCAGAAGTGCCCAAGCCCTAGCCAGCGGGAAAGTCTCCCCTGCCTCAACGGACAGCAGGAACCTGTCAAGTCTGGACCTGGATCTCGTATTCCTCTAAATGAATTTGCACCCATCCGCGTCCACAACAGATAGCCCCAGAGAATTGGCCACCTGCCTGAACTCTTCAGAGCCTGAATCTCTACCACCGGCCTCCCCCGGTCTGTCTCCCAGAAGCAAAGTGACATTCAAGTCACCACCAATGACCCAAACACCAGATCCCACCTCGGGCGCAACACTCGCCAAATCCGCAGCCAAGCTACCATCCTCTCGTCTACACGGGCCATAAACATTGGTGACATAAAAGCACATTCCATCAGCTCTCCGCAGCAGCTTGACCGTCAACGTGAACAACGAAACGAACGTTCCCAGCAAGTCGAAGGAATCGGTCCGCCAGCCTGAGACGATTCCCCCTGAAGCACCTTCGACCCCTTTCACCGCCAGCGTGAAAGTATCCCCCCTACTCAGCTCTCGGCGCAAACTTTCGTCCAGGGCATGCATCTTCGTCTCCACGAGTCGCTGAGCAGATAGAGCCTCCATCTGCTGCTACTTTGGATCAGCGGTTCGATGATCTAGTTGCCCGTCTGAGGGGCATTATCCCCCCATCTGGTCCAGCACTGACTACTGAGAGTCAATCTGATGCTGCTGCCTCTACCTCTGCGTCGACCAGTGCTTCAGGTAGCATACTTGCATTCACCAGTACTAGATCATATATATTACCATGGATTATGGACTCGGGCGCTACACATCACCTATGTGGCGACCAGAATTTACTTACAGCATACACTCAGATTCCTCCAGGCCGAACAATGGTAATCGCCAATGGTACGCATTCCCCCATCACTGGTCAGGGGGAGATTCGATTGACATCTTCTATGCAGCTTAAGAATGTGCTACATGCACCTGACTTTTCAATGAATTTATTGTCAATTAGTCAGATTACGAAGGACTTACATTGTCGGGCAATTTTTGATCCATCTTCTCTGATTTTTCAAGAAATCCGTACGGGCAACGTGATTGGTCGTGGCTATGAGCAAGGAGGCCTCTACCGCCTGAATCAGACCCCTTTCGCTGGCACCTCATCCATTCCCACTAGACCAGTATCTCCTTTATTGTGGCATCTGCGCCTTGGACATCTACCGCTTCAGAAGTTGCGTCGAGTGTTACCTCATGGTCTTCCTCACACACCTATCCAATGTGAGGCGTGTCAGTTAGGAAAGCATCACAGGTCGACCTTTCCCAGTCGTCCAGGTCGGAGTAGTACCTCCAAGTTCGAGTTATTTCATATTGATGTCTGGGGTCCGAGTCGTGTACCTGATCATCAGAGACACAGATTTTATATAGTATTTGTGGATGATTTTTCTAGTGTGTCATGGGTGTTTTTGATGAAAAATAAATCTGAAGCAGGAAATATCATTATCCATTTTCTGAATGAAATTCAAAATATTTTCTCCACATCTGTGAAGTTTGTGAGAAGTGATAATGCTCTAGAACGGTGTACTAATGTCCTTGCCAATTATTACTCCTCAAAAGGGATTGTCCACCAAACATCCTGTGCTCATACATCTCAACAAAATGGAATTGCTGAAAGGAAACATTGCCACCTTCTTGATGTCACAAGATCACTTCTTATACAGAGTCATGTTCCCTACTCTTACTGGGGTGATGCAGTTCTCACTGCATGTTACCTAATCAATCGTATGCCATCCTCTGTCTTGGATGAACAGATCCCGTTTTCCCTTATCTATCCTGGGAAAGATCTATTCTCTCTTACCCCCCGTGTGTTTGGTTCAGTTGCCTTTGTCCATCAGTAGTCTCCTGGTACTGACAAGCTCTCTCCAAGGGCTGTCAAATGTGTCTTCGTCAGGTACTCCAGAACACAAAAGGGGTACAAGTGTTTTGATCCTCTGCGTCGGCGGTATATGGTCAGTGCAGATGTTACGTTTTTTGAATCTGTGATGTATTTTTCAGACTCAGGTGCTCAGCAGCTTCTTCCACTGCCTACCGATGCCATATACATGACACCACCACCTCCTGCAGAACAACCACCACCACCGTCACCACCACCACCACCACCACAGATCCCTGTCTCACCACTACCTTTCCATTATACCCGCAGGCATCCTCCCGCTCATAGTCATGGCTCGTCTCCTAGCCCGCCTATGGTATGTACTGAAGATACTTCTATTGATGGATCTAATGATATTTCTGAGCAGGATATATTGCAGGGGCCAGATGAGGCTACAGACGATTTAGATGTTCCCATTGCTATACGAAAATCGAAGAGGAGCTGTGTTACATATCCCTTGTCAGCCTATGTGTCTCTTGAGAGACTATCTGGGGTTTTCAGGATATTTGTGGTGGCTCTTTCAGCTGTACATATTCCACGGAATTATCAAGATGCTCTGCAGGACAGTAGATGGCGGCTAGCAATGGAGGAAGAAATGGCGGCACTTCAGTCCAGAGGAACTTGGAGTCTAGTTCCTATACCTCCAGATGTGACCCCGGTGAGCTGTAAGTGGGTTTACAGTGAAGCACAATGCAGATGGTTCTATTGATAGATACAAGGCACGGCTTGTTGCACGTGGCTTTACACAGACATACGGGGTGGATTACCTTGATACATTCTCGCCAGTAGCCCGTCATTCCACTCTCTGGATCTTGTTGTCAGTTGCAGTTACTAGAGACTGGCCACTGTATCAGCTGGATGTGAAGAACGCTTTCTTATATGGAGATTTGCAGGAGGAAGTCTACATGCAACAGCCACTCGATTTTGCTGTTGAGGGGGAGTGTTCCAAGGTTTGCAGATTACATAAGGCTATCTATGGCCTTAAGAAGAGCCCCAGAGCATGGTTTCAGAAGCTCTCAGACCTCTTTGAAAAACAAGGATACAAACGCTCCAATGCTGATCATTCCTTGTTTATACAGAAGACTGCTAGAGGTATTATTGCAATCATAGTTTATGTAGATGACATCTTGATTACAGGAGATGATGAGCAGGGCATAAAGCAGGCGAAAGAAAAGCTGGGAACCGAATTTGTCACTAAGGATCTTGGAGTCCTTAGATATTTTCTGGGGCTGGAATTTGCTAGAATCCGTATGGATTAGTAATGTCGCAGAGGAAATATGTTACAAATCTGTTGAGTGAAACAGGTATGCTTGCGTGTCGGCCTGCTACGACACCAATGCATCCTAGCATGAAGCTCTATGATGATGACACAGAGGAGGTGGACAGGAGAAGATACAGAGAACTGGTAGGCAAACTGTTGTATGTCACGATCACTAGGTCCGATATATCATTTGCAGTGAGTCGTGTGAGCCAGTTCATGAAGCAACCACGTCAGGTTCATATGGATGCAATACATATGATTCTTAGATATCTCAAATCATCTCCAGGTGCAGGTTTGCTATTTAAGAAGGGAAAAGGGATTTCTATCTCAGCATGTGCGGATGCAGACTATGCACGATGTCCCAAGGACAGGAAGTCCACCTCAGGGTTTGCAGTCTATGTTGGAGATGCTCTAGTCTCATGGAGGAGCAAGAAACAGACGGTGGTAGCTAGATCTAGTGCTGAATCCGAATATAGGGCTATGGCTCAGGCTACCACAGAGATGATGTGGGTGAAAAGTGTACTTACAGACCTATGTCTACATGTACCACTTCCTATGACCTTGGAATGTGATAATCAGGCAGCTTTATTCATTGCAAACAACCCAGCATTCCATGAGCGGACCATGCACATTGAGGTTGACTGTCACTTTATACGTGACATGATTCAGAAGGAGTTCATTGCTACATATCATGTTGCCTCAGAAAATCAAACAGCGGATATATTCACCAAAGCATTACTACGAGGCCCATTCCAGAAGTGCGCATCCAAGCTGAGCATGATCGATATCTATGCTCCATCTTGAGGGGGAGTGTTAACGCATATAGTTGTTTCTGTATCTTTCTGTTATTTTTATTTCCAGTTATATGCTTTGTGTAATTTACCCATAGGCTACTCTCCTATATAAGAGAGCCTAGGGCTTATGGAATAAACAACTTGCTCATTTTTCCCAACAAGAAGGAAGACGAAGCGCTCCTCTCCTCGACGGCTTCGAGAAGACTTTGCCGAATTTTCCTTGGAATATCACTCGATATAAGGAAAGACTTTGCTAAAATTTTGAGAGAATTCATGTTCTTCAGTTCTTCGTGTTCTTCGTGTGTTCTTTGTATTCTTGACTCGTAAAAGGAATTTAATCATTTCATGAACTAATAAGCCATTAGTCGAACATGTATCAAGGTAGATTGACTCCACTGAGAAGTTAACATGATCAGGTAGTGAAATCATGCCTTAACACGATCAGGTAAAGAAATCATGCCTAGTGTTGCAATAGTCGGTCAACTAGGCCGACTATTCGGTCCGACTATGAAGTGCGGGGGGTCCCCGACTGAATAACCTCTAGTCGGTCAATAGTCGACCTAATTGAATAGTCGATTCGACTATTCAGCCGACTGGCCGACTATTCGACCGACTGGTACTTAAATGCTGGAAATTTTTTATTTTTAAAAATTCTCAAGAGTTATCATTTCTCATAATATTACCAAAAATGTCAAAGATTTGTATATGCATGTTGTTAATAGATACTTTTTGGTGGATTCTTGTTTATTGATGATAATATATGTATAAATATATAAGAATATATGTAGAGGTTAATGGGGCTGCCCTCTCGCCGTTTTTGGCCTTTTTTTTGAAAATTATCGCCATGTATATTCATCCCTATATCCCTCCTATATGCCATTCAAATTTCATCAGAAACAGAGACTCCTACGGCCTCCATCCAGACAATCATTTTTTAACGGTAGCAGGATTTGTTAAATCAACACTATCTCGATGGAGGCCGTAGGAGTCTCTGTTTCTGACGAAATTCGAATGGCATATAGGAGGGATATAGGGATAAATATACACGGTGATATTTTCCAAAAAAATAAAAAAAAACACCAAAAATAGGGGGTGGAGCAACCATGTTGGTTGCCCCCAGGAGGCAGCCCCATTGAATCCATATATGTATTAAGAATTATTTTTATATTAAAAATAATTAAAAAATACAAAATCAAATAATTCCGATTAGTCGCCCGAATACCGATTATTCTCTATTCAATGACCCCTCCGACTGAATACCGAATACCGTCTTCTGCAACACTGATCATGCCTCTTATTGTTGGGTTTTCAAGTTAAACTGGATAAAATTAATGTTTATTATGTTCTTTATTATGAAGAACGTTTGCATGCTTGCTTCATGATTTACTCTAAAATAATTACTAAAATAGAGTTGGTGTAATGAATCATTCTTGTAGCTGTTATGACTTACGTGCAATACTATATTGATATTAGGTTATAATATATATGGCTTAAAGTGGATCCAGTTACAATTTTCATACTATCTTCTACGACAAGGATGACTTGGAGTAAATACTACAGTGAGGATATGCAACCTGTAGGTTTGTCAGAAGAGCATCTGTATTGGTAGGTCATACCTAGGTGGTACACGGTTGTCATGATATGTTGAGCGCGCATAATAAATTATTTGCAACGCGTGGTATTCAGCTGCCATTAGGCGGATTGACTGACTGAAGATGTGATCGTAAAATGTGGAGGCACGACGGTTTAATAGCGTTTGGGTCACAATAAATGTATTCAAAGCCGCTAGTATATGTGATTAAAGATTAGCCTATAGTTTTAAGCTACCAAGTCCTCGATGACGGTGTGTGCTTCCTTGTTTGTCAGGTTGAGGGTTTGGAACCTAAATAGCTAAATAAAAGAAAAGAGTCAGTATTAAAGGATTAGTTGAGGCGACGTACGGCAATATAAACTCATTAGATCAATGCAATCTCCAAATCCGAAGTGTCCACAACTTCGGAGTCCATGAGAGATGAGGAAATTCACCAAGACTAATCCCCGACGTGGAATAAAAGGAATAGGGCTTAATGAGAAGAAATGGAATTCTTTCTAAAACAATAAATTTTGCTAAATTATCATAATCTTTTTATTTTCTCTTCCTCATTAGTTAGCAATCACTAATCCTTATTCTATGATTTCTGGAAACCCAATATGTATCAGTGAGCCATCGCAAGAACCTTAGTCAATCTGCTAGCCAACAGTAATAGCTTATAGTATAAGGCAGTTAGTAGTTCTTTTCCTTCAGCTTGATGCATGTATAAGAAAATAGTGGGATGGGTTTTTTATGTAAGCCTTATTTTGTGAATGGAATAAAAATGTGAGATGCTCTCTATGTAACATTTTTATTGCAGTATGTTTTTGAATGTTAGTTGTTTTTATTAGATAAAGCTATTGTTGAGTAATTAGATCCAATAAATGGGAAGATCCGACGATCCAAAATATGGATTGTGACATAAACAATGGTGCAGAAGCAGGTGTAGTGGTATGCTTGCGAGTATAAACGATTAGTGGAGGGAGGTCTAAAGGGATGTCATCCATTGCATGTGTTAAGAAGCTTATCTGCTCAAAGAAGGTGACATCGGCAGACACGTAGTATCGACGCTCAACAGGATCATAACACCAATAGTCTTTCTGAGTACGAGAGTACCCAAGAAAGATGCACTTGATAGCCCGAGATGATCATTTGTTAGTTGCATGGAAGTTATGAACAAAAGTACTCGGTAGGGTATAGTAAAGAGAAGGGAGTTCTCCCTTTAAAACAGAAGATAGAACTCTATTAATGAGATAGACAGCAATAAAGATTGCATCCCCCAATAGTGCTTAGTAACACTCATTTGACTAAGAAGAGATCTGGCAATATTAAGCAAGTGTCAGAGTTTTCTTTCTGTTATCCCATTCTGTTGTGAGGTATACATACATGAGGTTTGGTGAATAGTCCCTAAGATGCGAAGAAAGATGTCAAGTCATGTTGAATGGACTCAAGAGCATTGTCGGTCCGAATGATCTTAACACGGGTGGGAAAAAAGGTTTTAACATATTGAAAGAAATTTTTGACAATTTTATTAATATCTAAAATACACCCAAGAAGATCGGTTATAATCATCGACAAAGATAATAGAATAACGATGACTGCTCAATGTTCGGACCGGACAAGGCCCCTAAACATCACAATAAATAAGATAAAAAAGACTAGTAATACGAGACTCGGTACGAACAGAAAACTAAGCTCGGTAATGTTTCCCAAACTCACACGCTTGACATTGAAATGGCTTCGGGGTAGAGTGTTCAAGGAACGTCATGGAGAGAGCCTTGGCAGAGGGATGCCCAAGGCACAGATGTCATAGGAACGAGTCTTCGGAGATGGATGCAGCACGACAAACTTGGAATCCAATGGTATGACAAGATAATATAGGGCGTTCTTCTCATAACCCTCACCAAAAATTGGCCCCGTCCGGATGTCCTGAATATAGCGACAAGACTCATCAAATATCACACAACAATTAGGCTCAACATAAAGCTTACGAACAGACAATAAACTAAGAGGAAAATCAGGAGCACAGTGAACCCAAAATCATGGCCTCAAATTTCAGCGAAATTCGAGCCTCAAAAAAAATTCAGCGAAATTCAGTCGAATTTCTGTCGAATATCGATATCCAGTCGAAATCGAAATTCGACCGAAATGACCGAAATGACCGAAATATGGGTGTCCTAGTACAAAAAATGACCGAAATGATCGAAATTTTGATCGAAATTTGACCGAAATTCCATCGAAATTCTGTTTCGGTCGTCACCAAAATGGTGACCGAAACCGACATTTAAGGCCTTGCCCAAAATAGTCGGAGCTTAGAGGATAAATCCATTATTCCAATGGTAAAAAAAGGTGAGTGAGTCCCATTGGTAACTCGAACCGACTTCACGAACGAAGATGGTACATAGGAGGTTAGCAGACTACCTTTCTCCAGTAAGATGAGTAGAGGTGCCAGAATCAATAATCTAGGCCGGAGCAGGAGTGATGACAAAGTTGGCTATTGTACCAGAAGAAGTAGCCAGGGCAGCAGCGGTAGTATCACTGGAGGTAGTAGTCCCGGGAGTCTGGAGAATCTGCATCAGGCGAGAGTAATCTGCGTCATTAAGATATATTGTCTTGAAACTAGGGGTTGTTGTAGTCGACGCGTCTTCTACATCATAGAAGTACTCATAGGCACTATTGGCGTGATAGGGAGGTACGCCAAACTTCTACCAGTATTGTTCGGACGGATGGTTGCACCAACCACAGTGAGTGCATTATGGAAAATGAGGGACAGTAGTATCTCACCGACGATCACGGCCAAAGTTGCATCCACACCCAAGCTCTCATCCACATCCATGTCCTGAATCACGATCGTGTCCTCCTCGAAAGTCATATCGGCCTCCTCTCCCAAATACGGCTATGTGTGCAGAACTATCTGCCAAAGCTAAAGTAGGAGATCGGGCAGCAGATGCCTCTAGTTCCTCAAGACGCTCAAAAATGGCCTTCACTGTTAGCAGTGTATCTGATATAAGAAATTGATCCTTCCCTGCCTGGTACTTGGAATACAAGCCACTAAGAAAACGATATGCATGCCAGTCTGAATGCTCTCGTACATGTTTGGTACAACATGAAGGTTGTACTACTGCAAGCTCCTCATACAGACTAGTGAGATGCATGTAGTACTCAACAAGAGTGGAATCACCCTGAGATGCAGACCAAATCCACCTATAAATATAAGCAAGACGTGACTGTTTTTCTTCTGAGAGTATGTTTGCCCAAGATCTTCTCACATCTCTTTGGTTGTGTTCTTGTAGAGAAGATTCGAGGTATTGTATACCTCAACACTATTGGTCATCCAGTTGATAATCAAGTAGTTGTGTGTCTGCTAGTTATTTTATTCTTTATCTTTTTCATCTAGAGGATCTTGAATCAGGATGTATAGTTCCCATTGACCACCAATGAACACCATGAAAGACCAAGATCGGAGCAAATAATTTTGATAGTATTGCCCTTAGGTTTGATAATATTACTTTGCGCCATCATGTTTGTGGCCAAGGGCTTTGTCTCGGTAGAGGAAGTAGGTGTCATGCTGGTCTTTAGAGAAGATGGAAATTCTATAATCGACTAAGTATGCATACTAGATCTAAAAGATGCCCCAGAACTCGTGTTTCAGACATGCAAGAGGTCTAGAAAACGAGCTCCACGGCAATTCAGGAGAAAATCAAGGGCCTAACGAAAGCAACGACGGCCTGGGAGGTTGCCGGTGTCCCTAGGAGGCTCTGATGGTGACCACGAAAGTCCTGGAGGGCTATTGGAGGTGGTTGCAGAGGCCCTAGAAGGTTGTTGCAGCGTCTGCGACGGTCCCAGGGGCTACAACGATTGCTAGAAGCGGCCCTGGGGGTAGATGTGACGTCTATGGCGGCCCTGAGGGCTGCAACGATTGATGGGGGTGCCCTAGGGGCTACGGCAGCGGCCCTGAGGGTTGCTGCAGCAGGATCAATGCCTAAAGGGGAGTTGGTGTCATCCCTAGGAGAGCCCGCACAAGGCCCTGTGTGAGGAAGAAGGGCCCGCGCAGGCACAGGGAGAGGCTTGAAGGTGGCGGCAGGATTGAGTTAGGTCATACAGTTTAGGACCAGTGCTCTGATACCATGTGGATAAAAGATGAATCATTGTGTTTATTCCATAGGTCTAGGGTCTCTTATATGAAGAGAATCCCTAGAGAGCAAAAAGGGAACTGGCAAAGCCTTCTCCCACTATAAGTAGGGTCGACTACATGGATTCTTGCTCAAATCCATGTTGAAATATTCGACTATTTTTACATTGGTTATCGACTACCTAACGCAACCCACACAATGGTGGGACCATGGTTTTAAAAAGCGCCGCCTCGAGGCGCAGAGGCGTACGCCTCGAGGCGAGGCGTGGCCAAAACGCCCCGAGGCGCACGCCTCAGGGGTATCCAAGGAGGCGTACGCCTCAGCCTCGCCTGAGGCGCTCGAGGCGTGAGGCGCTCGAGGCGAGGCTGAGGCGTAAGCCTCAAAATCGGGTTTTTTTTTTACTTTTTCGGGGTCACGTGCAAAGCACGTGACCTTTTTTTAAAACAAAACGAAGCGTCGGGGTTTGGGGGAAGGTTCTGTTCGACAGAAACCCTCCCCCTCCCTTCCCCTGAGCCCCGCACGTCCCTGTCGGAGCCCCGCCTCGCCGCCAACCAGCCATCGCCGCCCTCCGGAGTCGCCGCCCAGGCTTCCTCTCCATCGCCGACCCTCTCGCCGTCCAGCCGGAGTAGGTATGTGCCGCCGCCTCCTCCGAGTTTGTTTTTTTTTATTTTTTTTTTCATTTTTTTTGTGTTTTCCAATTGTTGGGTTACATTCTTACATATGCTATGACTTATTAGTAGAGAGTTCTCTATTTTTTTGCAACATTTTATTCTTTCTCTTTGACATCAGACACCCATAAATTCCATGTTTTGCAACATCTTGTTCTGATTTTGGTGATATTCTGAATTATTGCAAGTGCACTAAACTGTTTCAGTGTTTTGTTTTGCTTGCTCATTCAATCTTTCAACTAATCTTTGATTTTCATCTTGCCCACTTCATCATTCCCAATTTCCAAGTTATCCAAGCCATTTGATATTATTGATATTATATAAAATGCTACCCTGCCTGTGTATAGTTGGAAGTGCATGATAGTGTATTTTTAGAATTTGTGTCAGAGCTGCACATATAAGGCTAAAATAAATTGCACATGAACTGTGGTATATGCACATAAGTGATAACACCTAGGGATAGGATGTCATGTATGTGCAACTATGATGTATGTGCAATTGTGCATTTTTTTGCTAGGCTATTTTTTTGCAACTATGATGAAGGATTACATGTATGATGTATGTGCATCTTGTAGTTAGTATATATCAATATGTGTATGTTATTGTATAACTTGTAGATATGGGAAGGAAAGGCCAAAGTGGGGGGCGATCGGATCCCGGATGGAGATACTGTCGAGAACTTGAAATGGACGAGCATCACAAAGGGAAAGGATATGTATATGTTGAATGCAATTTTTGTTCGATGAAGATCACCGGTGGGGTGAAGCGGCTAAAAGACCATCTTGCAAAGACACGCAAGAATGTGAGAGCTTGTCCAAGCGTTCCTATTGAAGTACAACAAGAGATGAAGATGTTCATGGACAGCAAGGGTAATGAAAAGAGAAGACGGTTTGAAGAAATGGAAGAAGTTTGTCGAGTTGGGATGCAAGGGCCATCTGGAGGTGACGAAAATGAACCGGCACAAAGAGCACCGACAGATTCTAGTGGTATCAAGCCAGCTCGAGGACCGATGGATTTTTTCATTGCACATGGAGGTAGGGGTGCAGGTAGTTCGGATCCTCCCGCTCAACAAGTCACTTTGAATGCAAGCTGGAAAAAAGATGAGAGAAGGAGGATTTGCAGGAGCATTGGGAGATTTTTCTTTGAGAATTCATTGGCATTCAACATAGCCAATAGTCCTTCCTATCTGGCGATGATGACTGATGTATGTGGATATGGAAGGGGTTTCAAGCCACCAACCATGCATGAACTCCGAACTTGGATTTTGAAAGAAGAGAAGCAGGCCATTACCACTCTTGTTGATGAGGCGAAGGCTTCTTGGATTGCCACGGGTTGTAGCATCATGTCGGACGGTTGGACCGACACGAAAGGACGCACTTTGATTAATTTTTTGGTGAATAATCCCAAAGGCACTTACTTCTTGAAGTCTATTGATGCATCCGATCAAGTTAAAGATGCTAGGATGCTTTTTAAAGTGCTGGATGAAGTTGTTGAGGAGGTCGGAGAGACGAATGTTGTCCAAGTCATAACGGACAATGCATCCGCTTACAAAGCTGCTGGACAAATGTTGATGGATAAAAGGAAGAATCTTTATTGGACGCCTTGTGCAGCGCATTGTATAGATTTGATGTTGGAGGATATCCTCAAATTGCCACTTCATGCATCAGTGTTCAAAAAAGCCAAAAAAATTATCAATTTTGTGTATGCTCATGCTTGGGTTTTGGCAATGGTGAGAAAAGTTGCAGGTTGTGATTTGGTGAAACCTGCCGTTACAAGATTTGCCACTGCATTTCTTACGTTGCAAAGCTTGATTAGAGCCAAGGATTCACTTGAATCCTTCTTCACTTCCAGAGCATGGAAGAACAGTTCTTATGTGAATCGCCCATTGGGCCAAAGTGTGGTGAACATTGTTGTGAAGAGCAAGTCTTTTTGGCCTGGTGTTGCATATGTTCTCAACACCACCAAGCCTTTGGTCACCGTTTTGAGGTTGGTGGATTCTGAAAAATTTCCACCGATGGGATTTATTTATGAGGCCATGGACAGGGCCAAGGAGGAGATTGCTAGAAATCTTGAAGATGACGAGACCAAATATAAAGTTATTTGGGATATTGTGGATAGCCGTTGGGATCGTCAACTTCACAGGCCATTACATGCTGCTGCTTATTTCCTCAATCCCCACTTTCATTATGAACCGACATTCTCCAACCACTTAGAGGTGAAAATGGGATTGTTTTCATGCATGGAAAGATTGATCATTGATCCAGATGCGAGGATGAAAGCAGATTCACAACTTGATTCCTTCATGCATGCAAGAGGTTTTTTTGGATGGGCAAATGCAGTTAATTCAAGGAAAACAAGAAGTCCTGGTGAGTATTGTAAATAAATTTTAAGAGTTTTCCATATACTACATAATTACTAAAATGTGTGGTTGACCTTTACCAGCGGATTGGTGGACGTTGTTTGGTGATGAAACACCTGAATTGGCAGCATTTGCTATTAGGGTGTTGAGCTTGACTTGTAGTGCTTCTGGGTGTGAGCGTAATTGGAGCTCTTTTAATCAAGTAAGTGGTTAGTTAAAGCATTATTTAATTTTATGATAGTGTTTTTGTTTCATGTTAATCACTTAATCCGTACGTATGTCTATATAGGTCCACACTAAGAGAAGAAATCGTTTGTCACAAGCGAAGCTCAATGATCTGGTTTATATCATGTTCAATTTGAAATTGAAACATAGAGAATTGAGGAAGAAAACAATAGAAGATCCATTATGTTTGGAAGACATTGACTCTGGTGATGAATGGATTTCAGAAGCACACGATGTTGAGGCGTATCAGGATCTTGATGCGAACATACCCCTTGACGATGATCCTCTTGAGGAGGAAGGAGGTCAAAGAGGTGGAGGAGCTCAAGTCGCTCAGCCTAAAAAGAAGGGGAAGAGAAATGACAAAGGTGAAATACAATATTATAAATTAAAAGAATGTTCGATGCATTATGTTTGGAATTGTGTTTCAAATGGTTGACTATGCAATATGCATATTACTTTCTTGATTAGGTAAAGGAAAAGCTCCAATTAATGTTGACGAGGAGGAGTACTCCAATTCTGAGGATGGAAGCGAGGATGAAGATGAAGATGATGTGAACTTGAATTTTATGGATGACTCCGATGATGATCCAATGAGTAGCAGTGACGATGACGATGGCGGCGACAACACTGCTGAGGCCTGAGGGGCGAGATGATTGAAGTTGATTCGTTGAATCAATTTTGATGATTTATGATTTTGATGTATCACACAATAGTGATGGAACATATGTTGCATTAATTTCATGCTTGTGTGAAACTTTATTTCCTACTTTGTGTTTTCTTTTCTACTTTCACAATCGTATTTGAACTTTGGACAATCATAGTTGTAGTTTGTAGTTTGTATTGAACTTTAGGACAATATATTGCAATTGTTAGTGTTGTTAGTATTTATTCCAATTTATTTTGCTTTAATTTTAATTTTTCTTTCCAAAAAATTGAGGCTTACGCCTCGACCGCCTCGAGGCTTACGCCTCGCCTCGATTTTAGGAAAAACGCCTCGGACCGCCTCGCGCTTTTTTAAACCTTGGGTGGGACTAAATAATATAGAAAAGACCCCGAAAGGTTAAAGGACAAAAATAAAGTAGAAAATACAATAACTCTAGCAGTTATATCCTCTGAAAGAAATTACAAGAACACCTTCGAGCAAAGCGGTCTTGGCTGCACATTCTCTAGAGTGCCTTCCTCACTAGTGGCCCCTCCAGCTCCGCTCTGGTGCCATGTGGACCATTCATGCTTCTTCTAGCGACAAAAAATGAGCTTGCCATGTCAATTGGGACATGACAGTGCTAAACATCTTATGTTGTACGAGAGGGCCTATGATGCCATGTAATGTCATTAAAGAAACACAAGACTTCATTCTTGCAAGTCTTTGCTATATGACCATCTTCACCGCAATGAAATCAGTAGACCACCCACGAGGATGACACAAATTGTGGGCTAACAAAAAACATACATAAGAAAGCAAATCTCAGTTATGAATGAGAATATATGATAATAAGTAGTAAACAAAAAAAATTTTGTTTACAAGAGATGAAGGGAGAATACATGATATACGAGTGTTGCCAATTGATGTACATGTTGGAGGCAGGAAAGGGAGGGAGAGAGATCATGTTGGAGAGAAATAGAGAGAGAAAAGAGGGGAGAGAGAGAGAGATCACTTTAGAAAGAATCAGAGAGAGGGAGAGATCACAACGGACAGAGAAAGGATTACTTATGGGGAGAAGGTTTTACTCATATTGTTTCAAGGTGAGAAATGAGGATGCCCTACAGGCCGAGTACCCTACCCTCTTCCATTATCCTTGTCAGTAGGTATCGTAGAGAAAATGAATATGCCTCCAAAGAAGATTTTTGTGGCATAAGATTGGTAGAGTTGGAGGATGTATGCCCCTAGTTAAGTGGAGCTAGATGTAAGTTGCTTAAGGGCAACCTTGGTGTGAAGGACCTAATTCAAGGAACATTGTTGTCCTCTCCATATGGGTACTCCACACGCTCAAAAAAATAATACAAGATATCATCTTTTTAAAAAGAAATGACATAATGTCTTCTTGTTAAGTCCTCTTTTAAAGTGGATCTGCACGAGAGAGGTAGATTGCTTGTGCAGCCATCCCCACTCGTGAGGGAGCTGATTAAGGTGTCCATGATTATCTTACGTAGAAGTAATTGAGAGATGGATCCCAATATTGAAAAAACAACCTTAGCCAATGCTGTGACTCAATCCTACGTCTAACATGTGAAACACACGCAGTGGCATGCATGCCTTCACCATTACAAACAATAACACCAACGAATAATATGAAATTAGGAATAATGACCATACACACAATGTTATAATGACCATACACACAATGTTAGTACACGGAATTAAGGACAACGTTGTTGACATCATCATGTGTACTCCAATTCCAAAGCAGAACCATATAAGGGAGTGATAATTCTCCTCACAGTTAGAGCTTGAAGATGAGGATCATAACTAAGTATGGCAAAAAAAATAAACTTAGCTCATCAGACAATTCTACGAGAACAACAATCAATTAGTGGTTCGCTGCATTCATAGATCATGCACAAACATATACATGTACAATCGGGACTGTCAATTATGCTCATGATGGAGCTATTAGATTACGACCTAAAATCTTGTTGACCATTACGACACCCTCCTGCACCAGAGTATCTATGAGTACTCTACGACCAATCGCCAACACCATCGTCTCCATATCATGTATTATGACAGGATCTTTTACCATGCAACCCTAACAAATTTTCATTTATTCAGGATGCAGGACCAGACACAATATATGACCGTGAATCTATATTTGATGCCTCCAAAAGCGACATCATAAAGCAAAACGTCCCAACCTTAAGGTACTGGTACCTGAGGAATCTTGAGACCCTCATTTAAATTTGAAAATTCAGAATGATGGTTGGTTACAGCAACCACGAAAGAGATGAATACAAGGATGTGGAATCAAGAGTGAGACCTCAAGACCTTTTCATTTGATTGATTATGATGAATTCTTAGAATACCATGGTGCACTCACAGAAGTTATTTATAATGCTCGCACCTAAAGCTAAGAATGGTGATATTTAATGAGGTATAGTATGATCTGCATTACCTTCTCCAACTTGGCACGTCGATATTCACTCATGTCAATGCGCAGAAATTTCATCAAATATCATCAATAGGGAAGTGTGGAAATTTTCAAGATTTCAAATTGTCCCGAGTAGCCTAGCTCAAGGGAGGCACTCAGATACCTAGTAAGCATCAATGACGTGTCTAGTTCTTGATTGAACTATTTTATAAAGATGGTGTACGATTTTATTCAAATTAATGGACGGTTTCCATATCCTCCTAGGACACCCCTAGCAACTCGACCATAATATAAACCGTTAGGAACACATACAATTTCATGATGGATGAGGTATGGCATTACCTTCTAACATCAACATAAAGTCCCAAGCCCTTGCCGGATGACCACCAAAACAAGGTAGTTTAGTACACTTACTCGACTATATGCAAAGCTTTTCTAAACATATATTCTAATAAATAGCACTTCCCAGCTACCGAGAGAAGGTGTGTGGACCAGGGCGTTCCATTCCCTTGTTTGTGCTTCATAAGAACCCTAAAACCTCATTTAGGTGAGGGAGGGCACCTGGAATGGAAGAAAAAAATGATTCATAAAGGTTTAATTACTGAATCACTTCATAATGGTTAGTTGCAGGTCTATTTAGATGATGAGGATAAAGGTCATAGAAATTTGTAGTCGGTACTCGGTTGGTCGGGTCACTGTTGGATAAGGATTAATTAACAGTTGGGCAACAAATCGGATTTAGTCGATCTTTAGTCGTTTTGAATTTTTTAAAATTTAAATATATAAATTGTTTTTATACATATACTCTTATACATTACATAGATTTGTACATTTCTATTCTGTCATAATGACATAAAAGAAGTGATTGAATTTGAATAAAATATTAACCATCTTATAATAAGTTTGCTTTTAAAAAAGGCAAAAAAAAAAAACATTATGGTTTCTCCCTGCAAAATCGACCAACTAGTCGGCCTCTTCGGTCGAGTAATCGGGCTGAGCAATCCGTTGACGGACTATTAACCAATTAGTTGATACTCAGTCAGCCACCCCCACCTACTAGACTACTCAGACTAACTAGTAGGGCTAGTCGAGTGACTTTTATAACATTGATGACGATCTAATTCTAGGTTGTGTCAAGTATCATGCAGTTTGCACACTACAGAAGCATGGAGCCAAAATCGAAGTAAGAAGCATGGAGCCAAAATCGAAGTAAGTCGTTATGATTCAACCCTCTACGACCCATATAGTCCCCAAGTCCCCTTTTAATTTTCTGCTTAGATTTCATTTTAATCCCTTTACGCAACTCCATGGCTCTTAAATGTTGTGTGCATTAATGAGTAAAGATGTCAATGATGACCACAAAGCAACTGCATGAGTGGGGCCCATGAGGTCCAACCCATCTTGAATAGGTTTATTGATGTTAACTCCCTGGCGGACTCCTGTTTTTATGAGATATTGAATATCATATCTATCTCATTCTCTAAGCTAAGTTGCCAAACTTATCACACTACCAAATGAGCCCAACTAAACAAGAGGTAATACATCGATAAATGTAACCGAACAAGAGGTAATGTCAATAAATGTGGGATCTACTAAGTAGGAATGTAACACGAAGAGAATTAGTCTTGATATTTGTCCACGTATTCTTGACTCCCAAGAATGACGGTTCATGGAGAATGTCCAACAGCTAGGTCATCAATAAAATTGCCATCATTGTTGCAAAATCGGCTGACTAATCAGTCTGACTAGTCAGTTAATAGTCGATCAGCTAACTACTTGGCTCGACTAGTCGATCGAGGCTGACTAGTCGACCGATTTTTGCATGGAGATTCTGCATTTTTTTTATTTTGCGCTTCTCTTAAAAAGCATACTTATTCTAATGTGCTTAATGTCTTATTTATATACAATTACTTGTTCGATTTCGTTATGATAGTATTAAAAATGTAGAAATCAATGTAAATACATAAGCATATATGTATAAAAATGATTTATATATTTAAAATAATTAAAAAATCAAAACCGACTAAATGTCGACTAAATCTGATATCGCCCAACTGTCGATTAGTCCTTAATCAGTAATCCGATCGACTGAGTATTGACTGCCGACTTCTGCAACCTTGATTACCATTAAGTACCATTCCTCAATACCTTGACTTGACATGCTAGACAACCTAGAGGGGTGTGTATATTCTCCAAGATGGACATTAGATTCTTTTAGCATTTGATTGGTATCCATCCAAGAGATAAGTGGGAATGAGTTCTTAAAACAATAAATGACCATATAAATGGTACAGTCGATCCCTTTGATTTGGTCAATGACTTCAGCTTGTGTGCCAGGAATCATTTTTTTTGAGTCTAAGAAGGGTGAACCCCCATTGTGGGGGTCACCGCTAGACCTGGCCATTGGGCCGGGGGCCCGCCCGCCCAGCCCGCCCAGCCCGTTCATGGGTCGGGCTTGGGCAAGCGATTTTGGAAATGGGTCGGCCCGGCCCGGCCCGCTCTTTGGCCCGTCCGTCAATTGGGCGGGCCGCGGACATGTGTCATAAAACCCGGCCCGGCCCGGCCCGCATATATAAAAATATATGTTTAAAAATAATATTTTAGATACATTTAATATAATATACTTCAAGTTTTTGTTTTACATTATCAATTACATCTTATTTTATATTTTACATGCAAAGTAACACATATTATGGTTACTTGGATTTAGAAATATTAGATGATGCTAAAAAAACTTAATTATCTCCATAAATTAAATTAAAAAATTAATTAAAAAAATTTACATTCGTCCCATGGGCCGGCCCGGCCCAGACCTGGGCCGGGCTTGGGCCTTAAAGTATGGCCCGTGGACCGGGCCGGGCCGGGCCTTGGACAAGGGGTTTTAAAACCTCGGCCCGGTCAGCCCGGCCCATGGCCCGACCCGGCCCGGACTTTGGCCAGGTCTAGTCACCGCCAAAGGTATTTCATTAAAAAGGTTTATAACACATTACCGTGAGATCCAGAGATTATGACGAGTATTACAGTGGGACAAAACATTCCCAAAATAAAACCTCTGATTGTTGAAGATGACTTCATTTCTCCCAGTCCAAATGGCCCAGAGAATAGCAAATGATTTCGAACAGTCGTCATTAGAATTGCCACTGACCGCTATAATGGATCTCCAAAAATCTGAGAAGCCCGCACTCCTCACCCATGAGTCCGCCACCTCGGACCAGACCCTAGTCGAGGTCGGGCACTTGAAAAACAAATGGTCGACATCCTCCCCCGCCGCTCCGCATCTGTCGCACAGCGTATCTGGCAGACCCAAAAGTCTCCCCCTCCGTACCTTATGACAAAGACGGTTCCTCCGTGAGCACCACAGGAACACCTTAACCCTCATCGGGATCTTTGCATCCCATATGACATTGACGTCCTGGCAAAGCTCCCTATCCATCTCCTCCTCTCTCAATATGAGCTCCTTGTATACTTTCTTTACCGAGAATTTGTTGTCCATCCACTGGAAGTGATCTTTGTCCCCCGAGAACTCCCCCGTGAGGGGGAGGATTGATTGCATCCTCATGAAATCCTCCAATAGTTGATCAGACAGCTCAGCAAGAAACGACGGAGACCAACTACCTCCACCCGTCACCTGCGAAATCGTAGCTTCCTTTGATTCGCCAAAGAAAACAAACGCGGGAATCTAGCCTCCAAAGAACCCTCACCGAACCAGTCGTCACGCCAGAATCTGAAAAGGTGTTTGTCCCCACCTTGGACGCAACCTGTGAGACAATAAGGGTAACACCTCTCGAATACATGCCCAAAGTGGGGACTCAAAGCGAGTTCTTCTCGTCGCTAGCTCTCCATCCACCCCATAGATCCTCCGCAACAGAACAACAGCCAGCGACGCAAGAGGGCCCCCAGATGCGGATAATTCAGTTGGCAAATGAGCGCCATGTTCATGCACTCAATATCTCTGACGCCCAGACCGCCATCCCTACGGTCCCTCGTGACTTCATCCCACTTAACTAGATGCAGTCCATGGCCCAGCTGCTTCCCATCCGACCAGAAGAAACGCTTCATCAAGGACTCAATTTTCCTCATGACCCCGGTCGGAATGATTCTAGTAGAGTAGAAGAAGATAGGGGATAGCCGAGAGTACGTTACTTCAGAAGGACCAGCTTTCTCCTCTGGATAAAGTGATCGCTTTCCATCCTGCCAGTCGCTGCTCAATCCGCTGGACCATCAGATCCCAATCCAGTGTTCCTCAATTTCCCAGCCGCCAGCGGCAGCCCCAGGTAGGTAATGGGGAGGGCACCCAACCCGCAGCCACAAATGGTCGCAATACCGACGCGCTCAGCTTCCTCCATCTCGAATGTAATGACGGCCGACTTACTTCTGTTAATTTCAAGGCCCGAAAGGTCGCCAAAAATCTCCACAGAGGAGCTGCGTTTTTGCTCTGAGCCTCCGTACCACCCAAAGAAGAGGACAGTATCGTCTGCATACTGTAACAGAGGGATGGAGATGTCTTTAATGCGAAAGCCCTCGCACCAGCCCACCTCGACCGCCTGCCTGAAAAGGACTCCCAGAGCATCAGCCACCAAGACGAACAGTGTTGTAAAAGTCTCTGACTGGCCCGATTAGTAGGTCCGACTAGTCTAGTCAGTGGGATGGTCGACCGAGTACCGACTAATCCGACTAGGTACACTAGTCGACCAATTTTTGCTTGGAGATACCATATTTTTTATGTTTTGCTTTTTTTATAAGCAATCTTAATATAATATGCTTAATGTTTTATTTAAATTCAATTACTACTTTTATTTTATTATGATAGTATAAAATTGTACAAAATCTATGTATAAAAATGAGTTATATATATAAAATAATCATAAAAATCAAAGCCGATTAAAGTCTGACTAAATCCGATTAGTCGCCCGACTGCCGACTAATCCTTAGTCAGTGACCCGACCGACCGAGTACCAACTACCGACTTTTGCAACCTTGAAGACGAATAACATAGGAGCAAGCGGGCAGCCATGCCTCATACCCCGTTGTGGTTGGAAGAAGCCCCCTCAGGTTTGTCATTCACCAGGATCGAGTAAGATGCGGTCGTGACATAACCTCTTCATCCAATCCACCCATGTACTAGGAATCCCCTCCTCGTCATGGACTGCCAAAGGAACCTCCATTGTACGCAGTCATAGGCCTTGGAGTAGTCTATCTTCCAAAGGGCACCTTTGACCTGCTTCCTCTTCCACTCGAGACAATCTCCGATGCCATGACCAAACCATCCGTCATCTGCCTCCCAAGGATGAAGGCAGACTATCCCTGAAGCACCACGGAGTCCATGATCCCTTTCATTCTATTAGCCAGGACCTTTGCAATGATAAGGTATATTGCATTTGAAAGCGCAATAGGTCGGTAGTCGTCCACCCCCATAGGGGTGTCTCTCTTGGGCAGCAAAAAAATAAGCGAGCGGTTTATCTTCACAAAGCCATAGTTGCCCTCCCTGAATTCATTTAGAACCTCCATCACGTCCCCTTTCAACAAATCCCAGAACTCCCGGTAAAAAAACGGGAAGCCGTCTGGGACAGGGGACCCATCTGCATTCAAACTCCACACCACCCTCTTCAGCTCCTCCTCCATGAACGAGGCCATCAATCCCTCCGCCTGAACATCTGACAGTGATTCCGCTCCTGTCCCCCGCCAACCCCATGAACCATGTGTCGCCAATCATAGGGAATCTTATAGTTGTTTACTTTGATGTATTTTTAATTTATTGCACGACCAAGGAAAAGCACATATCCATCTAAGCGAGGTCCTCTGATCCCACAAGAACACAAATTGTATGTCCACTTAAAAATATTGTTCAAAAAGCCAAAGGATTAGCATCCAACTTGGGATGTCATCAAAGAATTTATTGAAAAGCTCAAATACAAATAAACAAATCCAATTGAAATACCATATAGTACAATTGCATTTCAATGACGAAGAGACGTCGACGACATATGCAAAGCTTTGGCACTATGCCCCCATGTTTTCGACGTAACCCCACCGTAAAGATCAATGCATTTCTTCCATTCTAGATGACCCACAGAACTTACAACGGTCCACTCATGTCTTGTTATTGCATGTACACATGGCCAACCCCCACCCTTGAGACCTTCTGGATTATAAGCTCCTTCATAAGGACTCCAAGCCACATGCCTTTATCCATCACAATCTCCATCAATTCCCCAACTAAAACAATGCTCGGACTAGAAAAGAAGATATGGTTCACATGCTCCTCCCATCCTCCCCACCACCACAAACACCTACATGCTGTCCAGATGTGTTGTCCAGACATGTCAACCAGCTTCTAAAAACTTCACCAACCAAGCATGTAACCTCACCTTCACGAGTACCTTCATTTTCCCGAAATAACCGACAATACAAGAAAAAATCCGAGTCGGGGACAAGAGCAGTTCAGCATGCTATCAGCAACTTGTAAATAAACCATCTTCCTTATAAATTCACTTTTTCTATGTATAGTGGATTGCTATTTAATCAGTCTTCTTTAAACAAATAGACGTGCAATTTTGAAAAATATAAGATGCATCTAATGTGACATACTCGTAAATTAGATTATGTAAAAGACATAATGATTATGCTTCCAGCAGATTTACACTTAGCCACCTTTCAGTCCAGCAGAAAAATGTCACCGGGGACTTCAAAAGCAAAACAAGAGAGGAAAAGATATATACATTGTTGGGGCCAATAATGGTACCGGTCCAGGAGCGCATGTAGATGTCATCTCCATCATCCATCCCATAACTAACTGTCCCATCCCCGATGCCCTTCTCCCCACGCTCAAGCTCCTCCAGCAATCTAAAGTTGCGAGGAACTGCCAAAAAAAGAAATCAGCTCCATATATTAATCAAAAATGGAAGCTTGAAAGTCAATGCATAGAGAACAAAATAAAAAAGATAGTTACTAAAATGGCATACAACCCTTAAACATCAGTTTATCAGAACTCTGATTTTTTATTCAGTGAAGCACATAAAGACAGCAACAGAGGAATCTGGAACATACAGTTCCTCTTCCAACTAATAAATGTTCTGAGTTTTTATAGCTACCTGGACCTGCAAATTTTTCTCATAGCTACAATAGCAAATGAATTAAGGACTGCTCCGGCAACAATACTAAAAAATAGTTTACAGATAAACATATAATATAATAATTTAAATCGCATCAGTTGGCCAAATAGTTAAGTTTAATCTGAACAGTGATATACGGTACTCAGAATCAGGTAAAGTCAGAATGCAGTGTTTGAGGATGCAACATGTTGACAAGTATGCAGATGCCTATATATGTTGCAGATTCAAAACTACAATGTATATTAACTACCAAAAATAGTCAGCGCAAGTACTTGGCATATGAAGGTATTCAACACCGAGTAAGCATAATCAGCCAATTCACTGGCCAAGGCAACCGATATTTAGGAAGGAGTTACAACGATCATTGTTACATCGAGTAGAATCCCATCTTTGCACTTGAAGCCACAACGATCATTGTTACATCGAGTAGAAGCCATGCATTCCTTCAGCGGTTGCTACTCGCTCAAGAACAACCCAATGCAATGAGGAAAAATCCATAGCACTATGTCATGTCCAAATTAACAGTTTAAATTGCTATATCACTCAACATCTCCATCAAACTCATCCATCATAAATCACCGACAACGTGGCCTAGGAACTGAATTTTTTTTCCGGCCGCATGACTATAAGGCATAGTAAGAAGAGACTTAAGCTATCTTTCTGAGTTAACTGGTCCGAACAAATGTTATACGGCCACCAAGACAATTATTTTTCATATCTTGGCAGCAAAAAAAAACAGTGGTCAATCCAAATTATGGGTATTGTGCATGCAGCGATGGATAACAAGTTGGTCGCGTTACTGATCGCATCTCAGTTGGCTTCCAGGAGCTCCATGCAATTAGCAAACAGCATGAACAGCAAGGTCTAGAGGACCAAAAGGATCGCATAACTAAATCGGCACATATTGTACAGGAGGAACCCATCGTCGATGATGGAGAAGGGGAGAAAACAGCGGATTACCTACAACGCTGGAGCCTCCCGATCCGATCGTCATTGGCGAAGGCGGAGCTTCTGGAATTGGAGGGAGGATCGGAATCGAGGAGTGGTAGGGTTGAGGTGACGAGAGGAGAGATTGGCGAGGTTAATGTGATGGGGTGAATGATGGGAAGGTGGTGAGTGGGAGGGGAATAAAGTAGCGTTGTGCCCATTGTACTCAAAGGCGGGGCGTGGGACAATGTGTCTCGCACGTGCCATCATTTGCTTCTGTAATCACCCCCAATATGTAAGCAGTAACGAAATTTGCCGTATGACCTGAGATGCAGGAGTTTCAACAAAGTGAAGTTGCCCACCAGTGAAAAGACAAATTATAGTTGCTAAGTGAGAAGGATTAAGAATCCGAAGAGAGGCATGGGTTGTAGATAGATTAGTCCCCGACGGAAGGGAGAAAGGACTCTTGATTGTGTGCATGGAGAAAGGAAGGTGGGAGTTTGGATTGAAGATGGATGGACGACAAACTTCCATGGTCTAACGTAAATCCTCAAACATCAATGCGATGATTAACTTGATGTGATCAAAGATTATAAATGCATAGGAATCTTCTCTACAATAGATTTTACTAAAATCATAATGCAACAATAAAGTGAGACCGTATTTTTTTAGGATAATTACACCTATAATCCTGAGTAATTTCGTAATTACCCCGGAAATTATCTATAATTACAAATTACACATATGACCTTGAACAGTGCTTAGCTCTTACACTTATAACCTCGTGTTAACATCCATCCAATATTCCGTTAATTATAACGATATCCGTTAAATATTGTATATTTTATATCCTTTAAATTATATTTTTACAAATGAGCCCTCCTCCTGACCATCTCTCCTCCCATCCGTCAGCCTCCACCTACCCCCCCCCCCCCCCCCCGCAGCAAGAACTCACGGCCTGCTGCAAGACCCTAGGCCGTTGGAGGCCGACCCCCGCAAGAGCCCCCCCTGCCCGCCAGCAGTCGAAGCCCCCCTCCCCCGCCGCCAACAGTCGGAAGCCTCCCCCCCCCCACCCCGCCAACAGTTGAAAACCCCCGCCCTCTCGCCTCTGTCGCCAGTAGTGGAAGGCCCTTCCGCCCCCGTCGCCAGCAGTCGAAGACCCCCCCCCCCCCAAAACCCCCGTCGCCAGCAGTCGAAGCCTCCGCTTGCCAGGGCAGCCGAAGCACCCCCTGCCTCTCCCCCCTCCACCCGTCAGACCCCCACCTCGTGATTAATCCTATCCATTAGATCATGAATTAGTTAGATTAACTCACTCATATGGTTGGGTTACTGAACTAAACTAACGGAAGGTTATAAATGTAAAAGTGAGTATTTATTCAGGTTCCTGAGTGTAGTTCGTGATTACAGAGCGTTTCTGAGGTAATTATGAAATTACTCAGAGTTAGGGTATAAATATCCCTATTTTTATCCATTACATTGGGATGGGAGGCGTGTGTAAATGTGTGCACATTTTTTTGATTTTTTCACTTAGGTTTTAGCCTTCTCGACCCAGATACAAGCTAATAAATCTGATTTGTTATCATTAAATGTGCGTACTTATGACGTAACATGTTCCTTACTTAACATGTTCCTTCATCGTGAGAAGAAAAATATCTTTCTTGAGAACATTCAAAGAAAAGGCTCTTGTACAAGACGTCATTTTACCCTCGTTGGAAGTAAAGGACACTAGCGAGAGGAAAAGCTCTGACGGATGAGATGCGGGTAATCTTAGGACACAACTGTGTTTCATGATCTTTACCTAATTTGATTTTCAAGTTAAAATAATCGTGTATTTCTAAAATATATCTTTAGTTTTTAAAATTTTACAAAGTATCGAAAAATGAGTTTCTCTTTCAACTTATACAACTCCAATTCTAGTTTTACGACTCCAACACTGTTTATGCACTTCTTCTCATTAGTTTTGCATTTTTATTCTTGTTATTTGAGTATTTCCTTAGTTTGATTTTCTTTATTATTCTTAATTATTAATTTATTTTCTATAGTAATTAATGTTTTATTATCATTTCATTACAAATTTTGATGTCATCCATTTTTTATCTACAAGTCATAAGTTAGAATTTTTTTTGCAATATATATTGCTTATTTAAAAAAAGCCCACCATCATCCTGAGTAGTTTTGTAATTACCCTAAGAACTCTCGATAATTCATAATTACAACCAGAACTCACAATAGTGCTTAATTCTTACATACCATACTCATTTGTTAAATTCCATCCAATTTTCCGTTAACTATGACAGAATTCGTCAAAAATTTATATTTTCTACCCCTTAAGTTCTCATTGTTTACAAATGAGTCCATTCCTCCCATTCCCTCTCTACCATGTCCTCAAGCCCTCCTCCTCAATGAACGGATTTGAGGTGGTGGACACAGTCATGGTTGTCAGCGATGGTGAGGTCGTACAAGGATCTGTTGGGGGTGGTAGGGTCGATCTTATTGTGTGGGTGGGTGGTGGGGGGGTGTCGGACTTGCTTGTGGCAAGTTGCTTCCCTCTACCATGGACTCCCCTTCTTCTTCTTAACAGGGGCTATGGAGGATGAGGGCAGGAGAAGCCCTAGTAAAGAGGGAGGTGGTGGGTGGCGAAGCAGTAATTGCAGCTCATGCGGGAGGAAGGGGTAGTGGAGGAGCAGTTGTTGTTCTCGTGCGAGGGGAGGGGAAGGCATAGGGAGGGTTCCATGCAACAAAGCAGTTGTTAAAGTTGTTTCCCTTCTTGTACGAGGGGAGGGGAAGGCGAAGGTGGTTCTCCAGAGTAAGTGGGGATTGGAGGTGGAAGGGGAGGGGGAGGTGGTCGATGGGGGTCGGGGGAGCTAGAGGAGGAAGGGGACGGGGATGGGGGGCACTGGAGGAGGAAGGGGGAGGGTGGATTTTTCCCTTTTTCTTTTTTTAACTTTTGGTTAACTTCAGCTATTATGTTATGGATTAGCCCAGTCTCCTGGTTGAGTTAATGAACTAAACTAACATAGGGTTATGGGTGTAAAATGGACAACTTATTCAAGGGTCATGGCGTAATTATGAATTATCGAGGGTTCCCGAGGTAATTATGAAACTACTAGGGTTATGGGTGTAAATATCCCTCAAAAATCAACATTAATTAGATTCATGAAAAAATAGATATTAAGATATTAAGCCTCGTATGTTCAACATGAAATCCTAATTTAGCTTTCTACATATTATTTTTAGTCTTTTTATCGATTCCGCCCATCTGAGATATTTCAATATTAGTTATAGCCCCCCACCCCCCATTTTGGAATATCATTCCATCCCCTAACTTCTTCCACAATGATCATTTGTTCCCTTCGGGCTAGTTTCTGTGTATCCCCATCCTAAACGAATGCTAACTTTAGGGACACAAGGGTAATTTGATAAAATAACGAGGGTGGGAATGTCTTCTCCTCCAATCCTCTAAAATAGACTGAGATAACCCCAAGAGGAGGGTCGTATGTATTGCACAAGGTGAACACACAGTCGTCGAAGTGACCACTCTCAAGTCTCAAGGTTCACCTGACAATTTCAAAAATTAACCCACAATATAATAATCAAGCAATGGATAAGCAAAGGTGTGAATCAAAACTTATTATACCCTACAAACAAGTGTATAGTGGACAAGCAGGTAGGGGTCGAACGCAAGGAGCAATACGTGGTTGCAAGAACTATTATTTATAAATAAATAATGAACAAATAATAATACTTATTGTACAATATTCACTTAAACAATAAAATGGATAAATTTGTGGAGTTTTTAATTAAATAAAATAATTCTTTTATTTTATATTTATTTTTTAGATTTTTAAAGTTATAATTTTTTATTTTATAATTTAATGATTTTAAATTTCCTTTTCTTTTTAATATATAATATATATAACTATATGTACAATATAGGGTAATATAATTAAATACAACTAAAATTAACCAAAATTTGCAGAAAATATTTTTACGCTTTTTATATTTTCTAATATTTTGTGATTTTTTCTAGATTTTTGCTAATTTTTAGGTATTTTTAAAATCAGAAATAATAAAAAACTGTGACTAATTATATATGCTAAATTGTTTTGGAATTTAAAAATATATAAAAGCCTCAAAATTTTCCAAAACTATTTTTAATATATAATATATAATTATAAGGAAAATTCCAAGATAGAAATAAATATTTTTAGATTTTTAATAGATTTTCATATTTTTATAAGGATGTTCAAGCTTTTTAATTTTTAGTGATTGTTTTTCTATTTTTATGGATTTTTGGTCTGGAGGTACAAAATACAATAATATACAAATACTGATTTTTGAATTTTTAGAGAAGATTTTATATTTTTTTATTTTTTAAAGCTAACTGGAAATATTCGTGCTATTTTTATTTTTAATAAATAGGAATTGTGCACAAAATACAAAATTAATTATATGGCGTGAAAGTGTAATGCATCAGGAACCTCGGCCTATTTTTTTACCATTTTTGGAGCGCGGATTATATTTATAAAAATTAGACAAACAAGCTCAAAAATATTTAAGCTGGTATGGGTATATTTGCAATTACAAATAAAGGCAGGGACGAAGATGCAAATTAACCAAAAATATAAAACTTATTTACACATTTTATTTACTAAAATTTAATTACAGAAAAGTGAGAGGGTACTTGATGAATCTGCGATTTGTCATCTTTATTCATTTATTTTAGCTTAAAATCCCTTATAAAATACATGTATATAACACTAACTCCATATTCTTAGTAACTTGCATCTGTGTGTAAATATTGTACACTTCTTACCATTTTAACCTAAAATAAATAAATAACGGAAAAATAAAGAAAAGAAAAAAAGAGGAAGACTGTATATATGTAATAGATACAGGCTGACCTGAATCCCGAGAGAAGGTCAAGACTTGACCTGATCGACCAGGAATAAAGTAGGAGAGATAGGGTCCTTTATTCAGAAAATCCAAAAAAAATGTGTGTTATGTATATTTGTATACTACACTATTTTATTTGTACATAAATTGACCTCAAATCAATTAATTTAAAATATAAAAGTTGTAAATAAAAATGTGTCCTAATTAATAAAATAATTACACAATCAAATCATGTATATAATAAAAGCAACCACACTTGGAAAAAGCCACTAAGCAATAATTAGAAAGACCAATTCTGGCTCCATATGAACTCAAATTGAACCAAACTTACTTCCATTGTATTCTAAATTAAATTATCTTTAAAATAGCTGTGATTTCATAATTTTTTGAGTTACGGGTGAAAAGTTGGTTTTCTAGGGTGGTTTGTGCAATTTTCCCATGTATTTGTACATATTTTATTTGTAATATTTTTACTAATTATTTAATATAAAAATAAAAATAAAAAATTAAAATAAAAAAAACTAATGTGCTTATTTACCCATGTATATAATGTCATATATGTATATAGCATATCTATATAGTTAATTTTCTTAACTAACTACCACAAAAAATAAAAAAAATACATTTAATTTTCCAATAAATAAAGTGATGAAAATACAAAAAAATAGTTAATTTTTGTTTATATATTTTTTACTTTATCTCATTTCAAACTTTCTTTTCTCTTATCTCTTATCCTCATCCAAAAATTCAAAAAAAATCAAACTCAATTATCTTTTCTATTTATATGGCTCATTCTCCCTCATTCCAACTTGATCAATCTTTAGTGAGAGGAGCTTGATCTCCGAGAGTCTTCTTGTCGCAGAAGGGTGCCTAGCCTCCGAGCCGTCCGGTGACAGCGCATCGGCCTTCATCGAGATGATCCAGGTCTTTTCCGCTCCTAAGGTGAGATCCGCATTTTCTCTTGTTTTATCCGAGATTAATCGTAGTTTTATTTTCTCGTATTTTTCCTTCGTTATCATTTTGTTTTTTTAGATCTTAAAAATCCATCACTATTTGATCCGCCACCAACCTGATTTTTCATCCCATTTTCTTAATCCTATCGCATTCTTTTCTACCTCGCACGATCTCTCAACTCCGACCATGCACGGTGGCCAAAGACCCGGATCCATCTTCCACATCGCAAGGATCTACATCCACTCATGCATCCATTTTGATTTTTGGGACCAAGTCGTTGTGCTCGCGTCCTGATTTGTTCATAAATAAAAAAATAAAAAAATAAAAATGTATTTTCTGTGTCTTTCTAACATTTGTTTTGCAGGGAAAATTAAAATAAACAAGAAAAAATATAAAAAATAAAATTAAAAAAAAAGTAGATTTATTCTAATAGAAAATTAAAAAAGTTTTTTTCTTTACTGTTCTGTTTTTCAATTTACAAAAAAATAAAAAAAATAAAAAAAGAAGTGGCTCTATCGTCACCTCCAACTGCCTGTGCACCACCATCAAGGCCTCACCACACCATCGTCCAACCCTCAGCCCTCCATCGACCATCTCAACCACTCTTTCGCCCATGTTGCCCGCCACTCACCGACCTCTACCTGGGGCGGAGCCTCGCCACCACCGCGCCAGAACCACCTTTGCCACTCTGCCCACCGCTCGTCAAGCCTTCCGCATCGTCACTGCCTGTCTCCGCCAATACCTGCAAGGGGGGGGGGGTCGATCTCTAAGTCGTCGCGCGCTGTCCCTCCGACTAAGCAACCCTCCACCGCAAACTCGAGCGCACCACGCCATCCTTGAGCGCGTTGTCGTCCCCTGCCCAGCGCGTCGACGTCCTCTCGCGCCATCACGCCATTCGTGAAGTCACTGCTGACCTTCACCATTGTCGACCAGACCCGCATCTGCGTCCACCGCCTCCACCTTTACCGAAGTCCGTCCTCCCGTCGACCTGTGCCACCATCCCGCGTGAAGAACAAAGGGGGTGGCGTCGTACATGACCCCCTCTTGGTTTTGAAGAAACGAAGGGTAGGAGAAACCCTAAAGAGATAAAAAAATCTGAAAAATATAGAAGTTATCCCTGGAGATTCCAACAATTGGGCAAATTACAAGACGCCCTCCAGACATCTCTAAAATTACAATCAAGCCCCTGCCAGCACTTATTCATATTTTATTGGGTAAATTGCAAACAACTTCCTCTATTTATTTCTTGTTATATTTTTTCAAGAACATTAACTATTTATGTTTCAGTCCTTGATGTCCAGACCTTGATTTGCATGATCTTTTTATTGAAATAATTATTTCATTTGCTCTAAAAATTCTAAAAAATATATTATACTTTTGTTATGAGCGTGATCATGGCATAAATTTTGCATTGCATTTCATCATCATTTGATATTATTAAAAAATCAAAAACAGTGTCATTTTCTCTTCCTAAAATTCATAAAAATTCGAATATTACTCTAAAAATTCCAAAAAAATAGAGTAGTTTTATTTTATAATTCCTGTCCAATTTTTCACGGATTAATTATTTATAAAATCTAAAAAAATAAAAAATACTAAAAATATTATAAAAATCATAAAAAAATTCTACAAAAATCCAAAAATCGTAATTTCATATCTTATTTGTAGATATTTATTCATAGTTTATCATAAAAATAATTGCAGGAGTTTTGAGCATTTAAAATATTTTTAAGTTACAAATTACTCCAGGTTATGCATTGTTTCTCATTTTTGTCACTGTTTGATTTTTTTGAAAAATACAAAGACATCTGAAAATTCTATAAAAATTTTCAAAAATATTTCAAAACTTTTAAAACATAAAAATATTTTCTCTGGATTTTTCCGAGTATTTTTGATATAATCGAACAATACAAAAAAGTTTGGTGTACGCATTTATTTTCTTGTGCATGTTGTTCTTTATTTGAAAATAAAAAATTGCAAAAATAAAATCACTAAATATTTGAAAATCAGATAATAAAAAAATAGAAATAAAAAATTAGAAAAATTAAAAAGAGAAAAAAGAGAAAAAAAATCCACAAAACCATGGATAGTTTACCTTTGAGATTCGTGTTTTTTCTTTTAATTGATTTTTGTCGATTATTTGAATAACCCTCGAGAATTGTAACCTCCCTGAGTTCAATCATGTTCGCTATACAGATAAATAAGTATCAAAAATATTCTCTTGCTCCTCATTATTTTCTATAATAATTTTGTAGCTTGAAAAAAAAAATTGTCTACCACGGGATTTTTGGGGATAACAGCAACGACGACTTCATGTCATCCATTAACCGATCTTCGAAGATCCTGTGTCAACAAAATGGTGCCGTTGTCGGGGAGGCATGACGAGGGTAGTTAGGTTTCTCTTTTGACATGCTATTCTTGGTTGTAAATATTTGTTTACATTTTGCCATTATTCTATTGTTCATATTCACTGCATTTGTTTCATTTTTCTTTCTCATATTTGATAATTGTGTTTCTTACACATTCTCTTTTCTTTTTCTTGCAAAGGCTCGCGGAGCGAGGGAGGCATTCCTAGGAGAGTCGAAGCACCCAAGCGAAGCGGAGGCGGCTTGATTCTTCACCGAGCCGCAGGATAGCGTGAAAGGACGAGAAGAAGAATTGAAGGAGACCAAAAAAAGATTTTATTTATTTTTTTCTAGCATTTGAACTCTTGTAAACGAACATTCATTTGTTGTGGGGTTTGTTTCACCAAGTGCCGATGCATTTGGGGGACCTCACCGATTTTATTTTCATCGCCTAATATTTCTTTGTTTCACGTGGATTTCGTGAGATATCTATTGATTGCTTTAATTAGTTTACTTGAGCTTGGTAATTAATTAGGTCCAAACACCCTAAACAAGAATTTCTGTACCTATAGAATAGAGCGTACTTGGACTTAGTCAAATTAACCTATTCTTGCCCGTTAATAGAAGCTATTGTTAGGACCGTTCACTTGCATCATATAGGATAGTTTATTTTTCTGTATTTCAATTCATTGCGGATCACTTGCATGTAGAGTGTTGGCGACAAGGTATGCATCTCTAACCCATGCATGCATCATTGTGTTTAATCGTGTATTGCATTTCCGATCTCCTTTCTTATTTTCACTCACATAAGTTAAAAGGAAATTGGACACTCGGTAGGCAATTCTTTGAAAATATTTTAACCAAGTGACAACTGCCTAAAATACGAGACTGCTAAAGAAAACTCAACCTTAAAATAAACACAAAGAAAAATCATTATTTTGGGGAGAGTAACCCCCTCATCGTTTGGTTTGTATGTAGTGAGAGAGCGACCTGCACACTAGGATAGAACCACGCCCGAACTTTTTCAGACTACTATCTTGGGTTAGTCATTCTCCAGTGAGGATCTCTCCGGTAGCCGGTAAAACGGGTCGCGATGTCCTTAACAGATTGAATTGATCGAGTAGCCAGTAAACGGTCTGCAATTCATACTGGCTGAGAAAGACCTAACTTTGAGACTAGGCCAGTCTCCTGGGAGCATTGGGTTCCTAACAGCTCGCTTTAACCGCTTTGATAGATTGTATTCTCACCAAACTCTAAAATTGACAAGATAATTGACCGGACCTTCACGGTCTTCACATTGAGTTGAGTTGGTGAACTGGGGGTTTGTATTGTGTTTGATTGCTTGTGTGCATACTAGATCCTTCTATGCATTTGCGCCTTTTTCTCCATATCTTTTGTCTTGACCCTCGTGCTCTCCCAATCCCTGTCTTTTGTTTCAAAGATGGCCGACTGGAGTTATTTTAATGCAATCTTTACGAACTTCTCGCACTCTCCAGACGATCCACCTTCCTTTTTCTAGGAGGACTTTCCTCCTGATTTTTGTGCATATCCACCTAACCCATTATTTCAGGAGACAGACTCTGATTATCACCCACCCTCATCCCACTCACCCGATCTTGGGATTTTGGAGTCACCTTTCATGATTTCCACACTTGAGACATTGAACCAGATGATGGAGGATATGAATTCGAGGATTTCCAATCTATTTAACATAAATGAGATCCAGAATGATTCTCCACTATTTGAGGATATGGAATCACTTGAGGATAATCATGAGAGCTTGCAATCACCCAAAATACAAAAAATAAGAAAATTTCAAAAATCCAAAAAGAATCTGGGAGACACGTTGTTGACTCATTTTCTGAGGAGAGGACTCAAATGCCTGATCATTTACCCACACACCTATTTACCACATGTCCCAACCTTGACCCCGAGGATACCACTATACAGACTGCTCTTGGTAATCCTCGTGTATATGTTGATTCTGATCTCCTCCCTTGTATGGAGGAGGTCCGAAAATTCAAAAAAATATTGAACGAACCCGAAGTGGTGGCCCCTATTCATGAGATCATTAAAGCCCCACTTCAACAGGCCATGACAGATTTATCTACTCCTCAACACAAGAAGAGAAAGCGAAGGAGAAGATCTGAGCATCACATCTTGACCATGACCACTGCCTACGCCATCTCCCACTGTCCGTATTTTAAGAAAGGGAACACCGCCACACCTCTTATAAGTTGCTCTATATTTGACTATTCTTGTGATAACACTCTCCTTGACGGCGGTTCATCAATCAATACAATACGCTTCTCTATGGTACAATCTCTTCATCTGGCCTCTCAAGAAAACCAAGATGATAGTTCAATTTGCTGATGGATCTATCAAGAGGCCAAAGGGTATTCTTGAAAACACTGTTGTTCTTATTTAGGGCATGAACTTCACTTCGGATTTTGTCATATTGCCCATGGAGACCTCCACCTCTGTGGAGAACCCTCCAATCATCATGAGACGGCCTTTCCTCGCATCGGCGGAAGCTGTTATTGATTATGGATTAGGAGAGATTCGCTTCCATTCTGATGCAGGGAGCGATGTGTTGATCACTACACCCACTACTGACCAGAGACCTCCATCCCATGAGAGCCCGCCCGTGTTAGCCAACCCCAAGGATTTTGACCTCAATGATAATATCAGAGATTCTTCTTATATGTTGGATGATAATGAAACCCAAGAATTTTTCTTGAAGGAGGAGACTCGGAAAGCATAGAACTTGGAGTTCCCCCTTCTGGTATGTGGCGATGCATTGATGACATCCGTGGGATTTACACAATAAAAACTCTAGAGTGGAAGGCAGACTCTGAGACTAGACAGGATAGACATGATTTGACTACTTTCACTGATGACTCTGTTCCTATTCACCCTGAGTTAGAAGAGACCGATCATGCCAAATTTGATTAGATTGCTTTTATAAAGGAATTTGGGCCTTTTGATAAAGATGATGATCCAGTAGAGGCTCTCCAGGCTGAAATTGATCCTACTTTTTCTGATAATGATTTCGAACCTTTTTACTTTGATATTTGCGAGACTTCCCAAGCAGGACATGACCATACTATTTGCACGAACCAAATCTTGCCTGCACACTCTGAGACGGCTGAGGATACATTCTTGGTCGATCCTGATCAGTTCATATCTAATGATAACCCCAATATCGACCTATACCTTGTTAGATCCATACCTCAACGGTCCCTCAAGAAGGTTCGCTTTCGACCTTCTTGACCTTTATACATCCACTCATCTTGTATATCCTTTCATTTGACTCTTTCTTCTTCCGTTTTATCATTCACCCCTTTTCCGTGTGTGTGTGTGTATGCTATACTTAGGATGTGCTTTATCCTAAGTATAGGGGGGTGAATGATTTGTGTTGTTCATATTCGTCATGTTCATCACTCTTGTTGTTGCCTATACTTAGGGTACTCTACCCTAAGTATAAGGGGGTGATGTACATTCTCTGCATCGGTTTTCCCCTTTCGTACAGTCTACTATACTTAGGATTACTTGATCCCATGTATAGGGGGGATCACCAACTTCTCTTGTTTTATCTTTTCTTTGAGTCATTGTAGCATAGGAGTATTTTCACTTTTCTATATTTAGCACGAGTTATGTCTTCCTTTGTCGCTCTTTGATCACTATGAGGACATAGTTCGAGCTAAGTATATGGGGTGTCGTATATATTGTATATATATACTTTGGACATAACTCATACTTTTTAAGATAATTATTTTGGGAGATATGTATATAATTTTGTAAAATCCACGTGTGTAAAACAACAAAAAAACAAAAAAAACAACAAACAATAAAAAATAAGAAAAAATCTTGTATATACTTGTATATATTTTACTAACCCTTTTTCCTTTTTGAAAAAAACTACAAAACCAAAAATATATAAAAACTTGCATAATTCAAAAAAAATCTTTCTTTTACATCTGCATTTTTCTCCAAAAATCCATAAAAAGTTCAAAATTAGAAAATTGTTTTAAAAAATGTTCTTTTCACATGTACATCATTTTTTCAAAAAAAATTGCTTTCTTGCATTGTACATATTTTCTTTCATTTGCATGTGCATTTTTAAGGATAGTATTGACATTTGAACTATGTCTGGAATAAAATTGAAGAATGGAGCTTAGTTGGACCTTAACCCACTTAATTTCAGAGGAACCTTATAAGAAATGGAGTTAAGACTTTTCAGGTCCTAGTGACTTAATTCTTTGAGTCCATAAGACTATGTTCACATGTCATCTTGATTAGTCTAAGTAGAACATTCAAAACACACGCATGATTCTTTCAGAGCGTGGCTTATTGGACAAGCACTCTACATAGCTCTTCATGGATGAGGTAGTAAGGAGGCAGAATCTTTTGGCTTGGGGTAGCATACAAGGGTAGTACATCTAGGCGGAACCTCTCGTCTTCCTCTAGGGAAGGAAGTGCATCTCAACTTGGTCTAGCGATATTGAGGTCTACAAACATGATGCTGTGGGGTTGCAATAATGCTTTAAAAGAGGGATAGTCTACTGGCTCAAGATAAAAACTCTCCTTATGTACATGTTGCATCGTGTGTATGCTTTCAAAAAAAAAGTAAGAAAAATAAGCAGAATCTCCAAAAGTGGACAACCCTGATCGAAAAGTAAAATGTCTACGGGAGTGTATAGACAAGGATAAAAAATTATTACAATAAGAGCTTCAAAGATAAATTTTGTAAGCTTGCAGCGGATGACTTGGCTACACTGGTCATGCATCCAAGGATAGGTAGCTACACTGGTTACTGTCCGTTCTTTTCTCATGTATTCGTACATATTGTATTCGTAAATATTTGTAAATATTTTTACTAATTATTTAGAATAAAAATAAAAAACAAAAATTTTAAAACAAAAAACTAATCTGCTTATTTACTCATGTATATAATGTCATATATGTATATAGCATATGTATATAGTTAATTTTCTTAACTAACTATCACAAAAAATAAAAAAATTAACATTTAATTTTCCAATAAATAAAGTGACGAAAATACAAAAAATTAGTTAATTTCTGCATATATTTTTCTTTCTACTTTATCTCATTTCAAACTTTCTCTTCTCTTATCTCTTATCCTCATTCAAAAATTCAAAAAAAATTTAAACTCCATTATCTTTTCTATTTATATGGTTCCTTCTCCCTCATTCCAACTTGATCGATCTTTGGTGAGAAGAGCTCGATCTCCGAGAGTTTTCTTATCGCAAAAGGGTGCCTAGCCTCCGAGCCGTCTAGTGACAGAGCGTCAGCCTTCGTCGAGGTGATCAAGGTCTTTTCCGTTCCTAAGGTGAGATCCACATTTTCTCTTATTTTATCCTAGATTAATCGTAGTTTTTTTCTCGTATTTGTTCTTCATTGTCATTTTGTTTTTTAGATCGTAAAAATCCATCACGATTTGATCCGCCACCATCCCGATTTTTCATCCCATTTTCTTGATCCTATAGCATTCTTTTCTACCTCGCACGATCTCTCAACTCTGACCACGCACAGTGGCAAGAAATTTGAATCCATCTTCCACATTGCAAGAATCCATATCCACTCATCCATCCGTTTTGATTTTTGGGACCAAGTCATTGTGCTCGCTTCCTGATTTGTTCATAAATAAAAAATAAAAAAATAAAAACAAATGTATTTTTCTTTGTCTTTCTAACATTTGTTTTGCAAGGAAAATTAAAAAAATAAGAAAAATTATTTAAAAATAAAATTTAAAAAGTATTTGCACTTTTTGTTCTAATAAAAATAAAAAAAGTTTTTTCTTTACTGTTCTATTTTTACCATTTACAAAAAAATAAAAAAATAAAAAAAGAAGCGGCTCCATCATCGCCTCCCTCCGCCCGCACGCCTCCATCATGGTCGTCGCCACACCGTTGTCCAATACTCAGCCCTTTATCGACCATCTCAACCACCCCCTTCGCCCAGGCTGCCCGCTGCTCACCGACCTCCGCCTGGGGTGGAGCCTCGCCACCACCGCGCTAGAACCACCTTTGCCGCTCTGCCCACCGCTCGTCAAGGCTTCTGCGCCGCTACTTCCCGTCTCTGCCAATACCTGCGGGGGGGACCGATCTCTTAGCCACCACGCGTTGTCCCTCCATCTGAGCAACCCTCCACCGCAAACTCGAGCTCACCGCACCATCCTTGAGCGCGCTGTCGTCCACCGCCCAGCGTGTCGACGTCCTCTTACGCCATCACCGTCGTTCGTGAAGTCACCACCGACCTCCACCGCTGTCGACCAGACCCACATCAATGTCTACTGCCTCCACCTTCACCGAAGTCCGCCCTCCCGTCGACCTGTGCCACCAGCCCGCATGAAGAACAAAGAGGGTGGCGTCGCACGTGACCCCCTCTTGGTTTTGAAAAAACGAAGGGTAGGAGAAAGCCTAAAGGGATATAAAAAAAATCTGGAAAAATATAGAATTATCCCTGGAGATTCCAACAATTGGGTAAATTGCAAGACGCCCTCCAGACATCTCTGAAATTGCAATCAAGCCCCTGCCAGCACTTAGCCATATTTTATTAGGTAAATTGCAAACATTTTCCTCTATTTATTTCTTATTATATTTTTTTCAAGAACATTAACTATTTATGTTTCAGCCCCTTATGTCCAGACTTGGATTTGCATTATCTTTTTATTGAAATAATTATTTCATTTGTTTTAAAAATTATAAATAAATTTATGTATACTTCTGTTATAAGCATGATCATGGCATAAAACTTTCATTGCATTTCATCATTATTTGATATTATTAAAAAAATCAAAAACAGTGTCATTTTCTCTTCCTGAAATTCAAAAATTCATAAAAATTCGAATATTGTTCTAAAAATTACAAAAAATAGAGTATTTTTATTTTATTGTCTTTTAATTCTTATCCAAATTTCACGCATTAATTATTTATAAAACCCAAAAAAATTAAAAAATACTAAAAATCTTATAAAAATCATAAAAACTTCTACAGAAATCCAAAAATCGCGATTTTAAATCCTTTTTGTAGATATTTGTTCATATTTTATCATAAAAATAATTGCGGAAGTTTTGGGCATTTAAAATATTTTTAAGTTGCAAATTACTCCAGGCTGTGCACTGTTTCTCATTTTTATCACCGTTTGATTTTTTTTTTCAAAAATACAAAAAATGTGAAAATTCTATAAAATTTCCAAAAATATTTTAAAATATTTAAAACACAAAAATATTTTCTCTAGATTTTTCTCATTATTTTTGATATAATTGAAAAATACAAAAAAAAGTTTGGTATGCGCATTTCTTTTCTTGTGCATGTTTTCTTTATTTGAAAATAAAAAAATGTGCATATTTAAAATAACTAAATATTTGAAAATCAGAAAATAAAAAAATAGAAATAAAAAATTAAAAATTAAAAAGAGAAAAAAATCCACAAAAACCAAGGATAGTCTGCCTTTGAGATTACTGATTTTTCTTTTAATTGTTTTTTGTTGATTATTTGAATAACCCTCGAGAATTGTAGCCTCCCTGAGTTCGATCCTTTCTACTATACAGGTAAATAAGTAGCAAAAATATTCTCTTGCTTCGCATTATTTTCTATAATAATTTTGCAGCTTGAAAAAAAATTGTTTGTCTGCCACGGGATTTTTGGGGATAACAACAACGACACTTCCATTAATAATTATTGATCCTCAAAGAACTCTATATCAACAGTACCTTGGCAAAATGTCCACCTCACGTGGCCACCCATTTGAGGTGGGCTAGCATGTACCCTAAAACAATTACCATTAAACAAAGCAGGCCTCTTGTAATTTTCACATGTTTATTTATACTACGAACAATATTTGCATAATTAAAAATAAAAGAAAATAAAGAAAGGGGTATCTATACAATTTTCCCCTTATTATGTGTGTCATTGAACGTTTGTCCATGTGCCACATTGCTTCTTTAACACGATCAATGGGAGAGATGGGCCAATACCGCTTCGCCCTTGCACATATGAGATTAGATCCTGGCTTCCATGGATGGTAACAGCACGTTCTGGAGCAGATGCTCCATCGGATGGTGAAGGCTTCATCCCCAAGAACAGAGAAGAACATGTGAGGTGTCTTCCCTTGTTCGCTAGTCTCTCATGCTCCCAATCCCAATCCAAGCTGCTCTAATGCTTGTTAGCTTCCTGCGTTCTGTCTACAGCTAATGGCACTTCCAGATATGTCTAGGACCCATCGTTGGGGTCATGGAAGTCGATGAAGAACGGACGCCCATGACTTAGTTCTTGGCATAATTAGCCCCAATAAAGTGGAGTCTCCTCTAGATATATATATGGTCAGTACACAGAAGCACATGTGAATATATCTAGGAAATTATGGGGTGGGATAGACGAGGGTGGAGGCGAGGTGGTGATGCTCCGACGGGTGGTGGAGATGAAGCATCGATTCGCTGATCTATGAAGGATCAGGTTGGGTCGAAGTGGTCAGGTGGTGCATAAACAAAAGGGGAACATTGTGAGGTGTGATAGGTTGTTGGACAAGGGGTGTACAATGACTGGATGGTGGTCGGACTCTAGAGCTCTGGCATACTTTAAACCCTAAAGGTCATATTACTAGAGACGACAAAAAAACAAAATGAAAATTACAATATGCATGGAAAAAAATGCGAATAAAATACATAAGTTATCAGCTCGAACATGGTGGTGAAACCAAGGAGCAAAGGACATCATCGGAGCAAGCTTCGGCGACAGGATTCAAACCAAACGTGGCCTCATGCATGCTATAGACCGACCGCGAAGCGAGCTGTCACCAATCTCCATGCGGTCATGCAATGGTCTGAGGGTTCCAGCCGATGAAGGGCGAGCCAAAAAGCAAAAAAAGTAAAGAAGGGGTATTTATTGGTGAAAGTTCGAGGCTTAAAAGATCGACGATGCACGAGCGATAGGTCGTATCTACAGGAGACCTAAGTGTATAGCGAGAGTGAGGGTTGTATGGGGAACATATTTGGTGAAGGGCTCAAGGAGATTCAAGCAATAGACGATACATGAAAAATTGGAGAAAGAGGAGGTGTCGAGTTCTGACAACGGTGACGGGGGAGGACTGTATAGTTGACCTGGGGTCAATGCACGATGGACTCCCATTGGTCCACTGAGGAGCAGAAAACGACAAAACATTGTAAAAAAGAATAAAAATAAAATTAAAATAGTAAATGAATTAATGAAAAAATAGTTATAAAATTAAAATTGTTTATTATTTTATGTAGTATTTTAATCTAATTTTATTTATTTTTATGGGTTAATTTATTACGTGTTACCATTTACAATTATAAACTTAGGCATATATAACTATATATTAAGTATTTTATTTTTATTTTATACTTTGATTTTATTATTTTATACCCATAATTTATATATTTATAACTTATTTAAATATACACAAATATACTTTTTTTTATTTTTGTGATATAATATGTAATAAATAGATGTATTTATTATATAGGTATATGTATAGTGTATTCATCTATGTATTCTATGTACTTATTTATTTTAGTTTATTTTCAATGGCTTTATTGTATTCTATTTGTGTGTATATTGTATAAATAGTATTTACAAAACTATAAAAATATAAAATAATGCAAAATCGAAAGAATAAATAAAACGAATATTTTATTCAGATATATAGTACAATAGGTGTCCAAAACATAAATTTTTGCATATTAACTCCAAAATAAATGAAACCACTTCATTAATGAGATAATAAAAAGTTATATACAATTAAAGGTGATTTTGATTCATTTTTAGTTCATATGGAGAAGATATGGGTCTGGGAAGTTTGGGTTTTGGTGATTTATTCAGAATGTAAAATGTAAACTGTATACTATTTTTGTGTGAAATGATTTTTTATTTTCCTTTGTATTTTTATCTACAACTTTCATTTACAAAATTTATTTATTTAAGGTATACATAATAAAAAAATAAAATAGGTTTCAAAAATGCATTATTAAAGAACAAAAATTAGGATTTTTATTGTGTTTTTGACCCTTATCTCCCTCTACTTTATTCCTTGACCTTGTCATCATAATGCCTAGGTCTCTGGGTTTAGGTTCATACAATACGTTTGGAATTTTATTTTTTATTCTTTTATTTTGACTTTAAATAATGTATTTAATACAATGTTTATAAAATAAATAATAAATGTTAATTTATGCAAAATAATAATATATACATACATTTAGCTAGGGGTTAAAGGTCAAAATGAAATAATAAAGGTGATAAAATGAAGATTCATCACCCTCCTCCCCTATCTCATCCTTCACCTCCCCTTCCAGCCCCTCCTCCTCGTCCAACCACCCTCTCCTTACAACCCCTCCTTCGCCCCATCCTCCTCATCTGACCACCCCTTCCATTCCTACCCCTCCTCCAACACTGACGCCCCTCCTCCTCTACTGCACCATCCTCCTCCTCCTCCCCATCCTCCACCACCCATTCCAGTCCCTCATCCTCTGATTGCCTTCCCCTTCTATCGCCCCCACATCCTCCTCCCTATCCTCCTCATCCAACCACGCCACCCCTTCCAACTAGGGCTGTCAGAAAAATCTCGGGTTCGATATTCGCTCAGGTTCGATTCGATAAAAGTTCAATTCGAATTCGATTCGATCATAAACGAATCGAACCTTAACAAAACTTTGGGCTCGTTTAAATAAACGAACCGAACCTTGAAATGATAGGTTCGCTCAGGTTCGGTTCGCTAATAGTTCGATAATATATATATATAAGTAATTACACTTATATAATATGATTTAGGAATTGAGACTTCATATAAATCTCACAAGTCACAAGTACCTTTATATTTAACTTGATGTCCAATTTTCAGAAACTACGGGATTCAATATGAAAATTTCCCCAAAAACCCTAAACACCCCACTCCCTATTCCCTATCATTCTTTCTAGCCACCGCCTACGTACCCCTCTCGTCTTCAACCCCTCTCCGTGCGACGTGCAACCTCCCAGCCTCCCACCTTCTCCTCGCCGCTCCGCACCTCTCCGACGCGCAACCTCCCAGCTTCCCGCCCATGCGACGCTCGACCGCACCTCTCCGCGCAACCTCTGCGCGCGGCGCGACCGCACCTCTCCGTGCGACCGCAACTCTCCACAGGTGCGGCTCCCCCTCTCCGTGGTGCTGCCCTCCCTCCACTCGACGCGAGCAACCACCTTCTCCTCACCGCGGTGCCGACTAGCCTCCTGCACGACCGCACCTCCACGCGATGCGGCCAGAGGTGCGGCTCCCCCTCTCCGCGCAACCCAGCAGCATTACCGCCCCCATCCGCGCGACACGGTTACAGCCCGCAGGTGCCGCTCGTCCTCGCCGAACCTGATATTGGCACAAACAATGCAAAGAATGGTATATACTTCACATATTTGAGTTATGATTTTCTAGTAATTCAGCTTATCTTGTGATTTTTTAGGGCTCTATATTTATTGGTGGAGTTAATGGGAATGTCATTTGTAGAGGGACTATTATTTTCAATTAGAGGTAAAGGTTGGAAAAGGAGACGACATACTTGACATATATACAAGCCTAAATTGTGCTTGAAACAAGGCTTTTATTGTGTTCATTTATTGCAATTTAATCGAACCTTTAACGAATCGAATCGAACCTTCACGAACTTAACTTGTGCACATCCACTTCGTATATAATCGAACCTTTAACGAACCGAACCGAACCTTCGCGAACCTCAATCGAATCGAACCGAACCTGAACATGATTTTAATCTTATCGAATCGAGCCGAACCCGAACCTATATACCTAATAAACGAATCGAACCGGACCTGGGTAGGTTTGCTCAGGTTCGGTTCGTTTACACCCCTACTTCCAACCCCTCCTCCTTCATCCCATCCTCCACTGACGTCACCCCATCCTCCACCTCCAGCCCCTCCTCCTCCTCCATCCCATGCTCCCCTAGCGTCACCCATCCTCCACCTCCAACCCCTCCTCCTCCTTCGGCTGCACTCCCAATGCAACTTCCTCCATCCAATCTCAGGTAAAGCTTCCATTCTTCTTCTTCTTCTTCTTCTTCTTCTTATTCCTCCTCCTCCTCCATTCTTGTTCTTCTTCCTCTTTACTTTCTCTCTCCTAACTACACCTCCATTAGTACACCAAATTATCAAAAAAAATTATTTACATGGATAAATCATCCATTCCAATCATGAATATGTTTTCCTTGAATTTTTCAAGAAAATTTATTGGATCGGCTAAGCTATCATTTACATCTACTAAATAGTCCCTTGTTGCAGCAAACAATCCCCTGGAAGAGGAGGATGGGCTAGAGGAGGTGGGATTTTTTCCTGTCATGCCCCTCTTAACTACACCATGTCTTGAATAAACCATGGTTTAGTTCAATTCATTGATGGCTAGACTAACAAAAGGGTCCGCGTGATTATTATGGAAGAAGTTAGGGGCTAAACTGATATTCCAAAAAAGGAAAGGGACATAATTGATATTGCAATATCCCAAAGGGGCACAATTGATAAAAATCATGTTTCTTATTAGTCATGATTTCCAATGATGATGATCATTTTTAAACCTTGAATTTTGTGTGGAATTAGTCTTTAGAAAATGCAATATTTTGCAAATATAAATAAAGATACTAGATTTAGTCACCCAATTTCTTTTTTCCCAACATGTTAGTTAGTTTCAACTATTAAAATACATACATTACATTTGAATATTTTCTTTTTCCCTTATCTAGGGACTTCAGGTTGATTGGGCAATTTTGCTTCCAATATCCCAACTTGCAGTAGTTATGGTAGACATCCATCTTCTTGTGAAGTTAAATGTATCTAAATAGTAAAAGTGTGGACAACTCTTTGGCATTTTCTCTTCTTCTTCTTATGATTCATACCTTTCCAATACATGTTACTCATCGCTTTCTCCCCTTTGGCATTAACAACCATATCGTAACCAATAGGTCTCTCCTTTTCATATGGTGTCGATTTCAACCTAGGGAGAAACTAGGATTTCGTTGGCTTAAACTTGTTTATGTAAAATGAAGTAATGAAATTCACAAAGGACTTAGACAGAGATAGTAGAATGAAGTTAATGGTGATTTCTATATTTCTACATCCCTCTCATCTCCCATGAGTTCCAATTCTAATGGGTACCTAAAAATTTTGAGTGCACGATCTCTCAAGTTCCCATCCTATATCTTGCCGTAAACTACTTCCTTCATGATATTGCAATACTGAGTGCGGTTCACATCACCAACCATCTCATTCAAATTATGGAAGGTATCATTTGTATACTCCATATCAACATTTTTTGAAGTATATTCAGCATGGAAAGCCAAAATGTAGATTTGAATAACATAAGGTCTCATTTTTTGTTTAACTGTCTTTTCTCCTCTACATGAGGTTCTATGCACTTGCAACTAGTGAGCACATGGGCTTGACGCTTAGATGCAAATAAATGTCCAGTTAAAGGATCCCATCAAACTAATTTTCGCATCAAGAGTCCAAGGTTCTATGTACTTGGCATCGTGAGTACATATACTACATACTTAGTTGGAAATACTACATCACAAAAATGGATCATATCCATCTAATTTGATCTTATCGACTAGCGATGTTTGATTATTTTGTTGAGTGATTTTGAGTTCATCATTTGAAATAAAATATTTATATATTTAGATTAGAAAACTTTGTTTATGGAATTTCAACACATAGATATCTCACTTTCTACCTCTCACTTTGAAAGCTTAGAAAGTAATTCCCTCTCTAACTTAGACAACATGAGCTATGTTGACCATAGTGCCTCAACATGGATATAAGATCTTTTCTGCTTTAGTTGCACCTTAATAACAAAGAAAAATACAATAAACAATAAAAAAGAGGTCATATTATTTCCATTGCACAAGCTCATCTTTTAGTATAAATACATATGTTATCCCTAAGGTGTATATTAATATAATATTAATAGATCTAACCATGGATAAGAAAAATGCTAGCAATATTAAGAGTGCTCCATTAGTATAAGAATCATTAATAGGACCTTATACACATAGAACCCACCCCTTTTTGAGATAAAGTGGCATGATCCATGCCTACTCACGAATGAGATTTATCTTCCATGTTATCATATAAGTACGTGGGATTCCATTTAGTTATAATATATTAATGTATCCTTATATATACACTAGCTTGCATGTATACAGATATGAGTAAAGACATCGACCTAGTGGTCTGTTAAATGTACACACACAGACACAGACACACAAGCACACACACAAGATCTATCTTAAGGATGGAGATCAAGCTCCAAAAATAGTCTTGTGCAAAATACTAAGGAGACTCTAAAAAACCAAGTTAAAGACTTCTTACAAAGAAAATCAAGTTTCAACGTGTGCCTTGAGTCATGTAATTTGTATTTTTATTTTAGAAGTGTGTAACCTCAAGAAGTCATGCATCATGCATCTGAACTCTTAGATTAGATTTCAACTTTGAACTAGTTGGCTAATTCTGATTCCAATTGATTTTTTGCTTCATCGATCATTTGATCTTAGTCTACCAATCAACTAATTGAAATCATGAAACTAAACACACTTCAAACTGAGTACTTCACTCGATGAATCTTAATTTCAATCCAGTAATTAACCTCTCAATCAACTAATTTTTGTTCCAATCGACTACTTGCGTTATAATGGTCAAAATGGGTGTCACAGTAAAATGACATTTCAGTCGATTAATTTATTTCAGTTAACTATTTTTTCAGATTATTAATCTTTCAATCGACCAATTTATTATTTGTTTAATTAAATTTTAATGTGCATATATATTTCAAATGGCAACATATACTTTGATGAACCGTCAAATCCTCTCACTAAATAATGTTTAGTAACTCCCTAAAATAACTAATTTAGTGGCTTGTAAATGATGTTCATTTTTTTCTTTCCATTCAATTCCATATACTCTACACTAATTATATACACTCTTGTACATTTTTCTAATTGCAGAGTCCACACACATTCTTCATTCTCAACTTTTGTGAGAAGTGTTCTTGAGAGCTATTTTGTTGTGTAATAGATTCAAGCTTTCTAGATTGATGATCGATTGTTATGGACATGCTCCTTGATTCCAAAGATCCTTTTGTTTATCTCACATTACTTTGCTTACATATTTGGATTCATAAGAGGATTGTACTTCAGTTGTAAGGGTTAGAGTTCTTTGTGCAATCATGTGTTGTAACTATTATACTTGTTTGTGCAAACAACGTGTTGTATTACAGTTGGATTGCTAGCATAATCAGTTTGCGTAGTGCAAAGGATTGAGTGATTTGACCAAGTAGAAATCATGAGTTGGGGGAGACTCATGTTATGATTTTTATGTGGGAGGATATCTACATAAAATCATTGTATTGCTTGTGCATGCATTGTTATTTATGTGCATTTGTGATTGAACAATGCTATGTCACTATTTTGTTTGTTTGGGATATTATGTTTATAGCAGTCCTAGCATTTCATTCCAGTCCATAATTCTCATTTAGTATCAGCTCTTGGTTTATGCGAGCAATGTAATAGTCTAATGCACATGGTCAACATTATAGGATCATGAATTGAAGGAAATACGATGACTGGAACGAACTATGTAAGATAGAAGACTAAGATGACTATCTTTCTCCATCAACAAATGGTCTATAATATTGTCAATAGTGAGTTCCTATATAGATGAAAAGGATTCCAGATAAACCAAAGCATAAACATGCAAGATGGCACACAACTCGAATGCAATGAATGCCTTATATCATGCCCCCCAAAAATAGAAATCAATAGAGTTACACATTTAAAGACAAAATATAAAATTTGGAAGTGCTTAAAGATTACTCATGAAGTTATAATGAAAGAAAAAAAACCACATTTTAGAATGCTAACCCGTGAATATGATATGTTTAAAATGGCCTAAGGTAAAAGCATAAAAGACATGAATGCTGGATTTTCTATGAGTGTAATCTATTTATGAAACTTGGAAAGGGCTTTATTAGCTAGAGAACTTGCAAATAATATGATTATTTCACTCTCGCTAGAGTGTAAACACAAAGTGATTGAAACTGAAGATCAACTTCATGACAATATTATTAAATATCTCAAAGGCAACTTTCTAGCCTATGAGACTAAGTCGAGGAACGTGAAGAAAGAAAGAGAAAACTTGAAGAAGAAAAGCTTAGTTTTTGCGCATATCCCAAGTGGAAGGGTATCAGATTTAGACAAGGAGGACATATCTATCATTAGAAAAATGTTCAATACTTCCTTAAGAGGCAAAAGGAGAAAAATGTTAAATGAAAATGCTTCTAGTGCAGCAAGCTGGGGCATTTGAGAAGGATTGATATATAAGTGAGATAATGCCTTTTATGCATGCAATTAGGACGAATTAAGCAGTAGTGATGAAGATGAAGAAGGATGCATGGGACTCGTCACAATAACATATAAATCCGACTCTTCTGACTCAAATCACAAGGTTTGTAAACCAACTTATGAAGAACTTTAGAATACTTCTCCTAAGTTATTTAATGCAATTTTAAATATGAAAAAGAATTAGAGTTAGTAAAGAAGATTTATAATAAACTAATAGAATATAGTTCTTTATTATTATATGACTTAGAAATTGTGAAGAAGAAAATGAAGTACTTGAAAATGTCTTAAGTAGTTCAAGGATAAAATTACTATCTAGAAAAAGAATCACGAGTTTAAAAGAAAATTTAGCTAATTTAGTGTAATTTGTGTGTTTATATTTAATGATTAATAAGAAATTCTAAAAAAAACACAAAGTTATAAAAAATTATTTTATAATGGGATAATCTTATATAAAAATCTCTCATATTGAATTTGATTGATTTTTAGAAGTTTGCTTATTTTAGTATTTAAAAGAAATGCTAATAAGAAAATATTAGCTTGAAAATTTGCACAAAAAATCCCTGAAATTTCAATGATTCATATTCAGAATTTTAATTAAATTTTGAAGTATATTTTTAATGGTGTGAAAATTACAAAGAGCTAGATATATTCCTTTTCTTTGGATTGATTTAAAAAGAAATAGAAAAATATAAATCCTAAAGTGAGTGAAAAAATAAGTAACATTAAAATACATATTCAAACACTAAACATGCATATGCCTCCTTGAGTTCAACCTCGTTATAAATTTAAAATTTGACCATCTTATTGGATTTCAAATATTACATATAAGTTCTTCAATTAAAGTTCTGATTTGATACATAAATATTATGTTTCAAACATTACTATCTTATTACATTTAAATGTACTTACTAAAAGAGAATTAACATTATCCATGCATCCACTACTACATATATTGAAACTAAATCAATCCCCATTTTGAAGTCCTACAAACTTAAGCATAAAAATGTACAAAAGGATATGCTAGCATAAATATGAATATCTGCACCCATGCTCACAAGCTATTGTTATATTTCATGTATGGTGCAAAGTTTGGATTTTACGAAGACACGTCCATCATTGACATCAATTTCTCCATTACACAGGTTTTTTTTCCATATACGAGCTTATGCTGTGCTGTCAACGAAGGGAAATCTTCCTTGTAATATCCAACATGTTCATGTCATAAGAATAGTTTATTTTATAGCTCTTTCTAGTTCTGTATAATAGAACATATTTTGTTCTTAATATTCTTGCATTTATTCTCTTTGCCTCTTCATGTAATCACAACTGCATTGTCTTCTATAGCCATCATATGGTTCTATTTCTTGTTCTCCTGATCTATGGCTATGAATACAATTAGGCCATAAAGAGAAATCTTCTCTTGTTTCCATCCCAATATTATCAAAGGATTAAATGAATTTTTCTATTTGATGCATAACTCAAAACTTCTGTGGAAGCTTCATTTGTGCATCCTCTAAGAGATGGAGAAACAACATACATCATAAATTTACCTTGAGATTAACTTGCCTTAAGCCATTTAGAATTTCACAGAAAAAATAGAAACAAACTATTTTTTTATATCGAGGTCTTTTGTAATATGCTTGTTATCAAACTCCATATGCCCAATGTATATTCCAAAATATCATATACGTTAAACAATATGTTCAATAGTGCCAATATGATGTATTCATGCCATATATTATCCTTTATTTTCATGCATCTATTGCCTTTTGGCTATTAGGGTTATTATGATTGAGAGTCGAACGAGGAGTTTTCAACATTGATGTTAAGTCCATCCCAATGAACAAATATGTCTGTAATGTTTTCCAAAAAACATGATATTAGCAATCACTAGAATTCTCTAAGATTTCTAAAAAAGGTGTAATGCGTTCCAATTAGAATCGTCATTGAAAATCGCTATAGAGAATGTAAAACCGTGAACCGCTTATGTTGCTTGTGCATAGAGCAAAGAGAGGAAGATTGAGAAATAATGTGTAAAAATCTCACAAGAACAATCACCACTAATAAGAGGATGTTCGTGGAAATCTTATGATGAGGGAAAAATCATGGGGGCTCACTCCCCCAATCTTCATAAAAGATTTGGGCACTCTTCACTAGCTTGATAGAAAGAGGGGGATGGGAACTTTTTATAGGAGACGAGATAAGTGGTTCCTCATCCATAGACACATTTACACACCCAAATACACAACACAACACTCCTGCCTACATTCAGCTCGAATTGCACCATAGGCAGCCTGTTTGTGAAGAGATCAGCAATATGTTCACCATATTTCAGATAGGGAAGACACAAGTGACCATCATCAATCTTTCTGCGAATGAATGTCTATCTATCTCCACGTGCTTTGTCCTATTTGCATCACCGGATTGTTGGCCAAATTTATAGTGGCTTTGCTATCATAAAACATCTTTATATGCATCGTGACTTCAGTTCCCAATTATTTCATCAGTAGTTGTAACCATAACACTTCAGTGACACACATTAATGAGAGCTCGGTATTTAGCTTTTGCACTAGTTTTAGAAACAATACCATGTTTCTTGCTCCTCCAAATAACTAAGTTCCCACAGAAGTACACAACATACCCGGATGTAGATCTCTTGTCATCAACAGATCCAATCCAATCAACATTTGTATACCCCTCAATAGAAATATCATTGTGTTTCTTGAACATAAGCCCTTTGCCATGTCACTTCTTTATGTAGCTCAAGATACGGTTAACAACATTCACATGGACAGTAGTAGGGGCATGTATAAATTGGTTGACAATAGTCACTACATAGGTCATGTTAGGTCTTGTGAGAATGAGGTAGATTAATTTTCCAACAAGTCTTTGATATCTTCCCTTCTCCGCATCATCAAGAGGGTTCAACATCATCCTTACTTATCTTATGATTTACCTCAATAGGATAGGGTGCATGTTTACATCCAAGAATACACGAGTCATGAAGAAAACTGAGAGTATAGTTTCATTGATTTAAACACAAACCTGTGGAGATCTGGCCATCTCGATGCCAAGGAAGTACTTCAGTTGTCCCAAGTCCTTTAGTTCAAATTATGTTGAAAGCGTCCTTTTTATGTTTGACAATTCCTCTTCATCATTGCAGTGAGGATCATGTTGTCAACATAGACCAGAAGAATCGACTTCATTCTGCCATTTCCTTTGATGAAGAAAGTATGATCACCATTAGCCTAATAACAGTCATTATTTAATCATCACTACACGGAGTCGATCAAACCAAGTTGTTGGCGACTGTTTAATCCCATATAAGGTCATTTTTAGTTTGCAACGTTTATCCATCTGACCATACCCATATGGCATCTTCATGTAGGCTTCTTATTTAAGGCTTCCATTTAGGAATGCATTCTTTACATCCAGTTGATGCATTTTCTAGGAGACTGGACAACAGTTCAAATAATGACCCTAACAATGTTCATTTTTGTATAGGCACGAATGTCTCGAGGCAGACAATGCCATATTTTTACTATAGTCCTTGCAACTAACTGGACTTTGAATCTATCGCATTTTCATCTTCCTTATATTTTATCGAGTAGATTAACTCTGAATCAATTGAATTAGCACCTTTTAGAACATCTATAATATCCCAAGTATCATTTGTCCATAGCCCCCATTTCCTCCTTCATAGATTTTGCCCATTTGGGGTCACACTAACTTCAACCGCATTACAAGGAATATCATGCGAGTCAAGCACGGTAATAAAATTTATGTAATTCGAACTCACCTTAGTGTAAGAAACAAAGTTTTCCATCAGATAATGGGTTGAAGGCCTGGCATACATTACAACATTTCTCACAACAACAGGGTGATCGTTCTCCGCATTTACAATCTCACCAGCATAATCATTCAACAGATTTCCAGTGTTATCAACAAGATCACCTGGGGAAGAATAGCTATTTATAGTGTTGTCATGACTTTGATCATCCAGAGAGAGATCATGATTGAGATTTGGTATCATATTTTCCTCACGATCAACATCGTAATCCATAGTTTCTCGTCTACCATCAGCTTGATCAAGAAGAATATCATTGTCATGGTCATTATTGCCTACACTATAATTTCGAATCTTTTCTTGGGTTTCATTCAAAAAAATCCACTGCATTTTCCTCCATAATATTTTTACTACACTCACCCTGAGGAAAATCCTTCACATAATATAACTCATGCTCATGGAATGTGACATCCTCGGTAACATGTAATTTCCTTTCCACATGATCATAACATTTGTACTCCTTTTGGGTACCATAGTAATCAATGAAGATGCATTTCATAGCCCTTGGTTCTAATTTTCTCAGTCCGGGATTAGAGATGTGAACATAGCAAACATAACCAAACACACACGATCCAAACTAAAGGAATGCTTATTAGGATCCTGAATAGAGAAAGGAGATCTTTTTTCAACCATGGTAAAAGGACACATATTTATAAGATAAACAACAGTAAGAACTGCATCATACAACTTAGGTATATTCATGGAGAGCCCTTGTAACCTCTAGGAGGTGATGATTCTTCCTTCCTACTATGCCATTTTGTTGGGGTGTGTAACTGCAAGAAGTTTCATGGACGATTCCATTCTCATATAAAAAGGAATGGAGAGATCGCTCCAAGAACGCCCTAGCATTGTCTGTCCAAATGATTCTGACATCAGTATCATACTGTTTTGACCATGTTAGTGAAGCTTTGAATTATACTTGGTACCTTACTTCTTCTCTTCATTAAGTACACTTGAGTATAACGAGAGAAATCATCTACGGAAGTTATAAAGCGAAGGTGACCCTCCAAACTTTTCAAATTTGATGGATCCCACACATCGGAGTGAATAATTGAAAAACAGAATCACTTTTACTTTTAGAGATAGGATAAATATTCTTGTGTGCTTTACAAGTTGACACAGATCACAAAAATGAATCCCTCGTCTAACTTTATTACAAACTTCAGGAAATAAATTATTAAGGGTAAGAGAACCAGGTATTGTTTTCTCAAGACTGACATGTCATTCCTAACAAGGTTGGAACAACGATTGCTGTGGTGATCAATCTCAAATAAAACAACATTTAACCCATGATGTATAAATAAATACAATGTGAGTTAAAATTTATTTTTTATTTAACTCTACAAATTATGTGTATAAGGCAAGCAGGTAGAGTTGTCGAAATTCAGAGAGAAAATGATAGGTAGATAATAATTATAATTTTTTCTTATTTATAATAGTTATTTTTGTATTTTTCTACTTTTTCTTATTTTTATTTCTTCTTAATTATACTTAATTATATGATTTTTAAATTGTTTATTTCTAAATTTTTAATTTTATATTTTTTTTAATTTTGAGAATTTTTAATTTCTTTTTGATTTTTAAATAAGATATATAATTATATATAATAATATGTATTATAGATATTATATGTAATATAGTGTGTATGTATAATATAGTTATTTATATTTATAATTAAGTTAAAATATATTTAAAATATATAAAAAATAAAATGTATATTTTTGGTCAATTTTATAGAATGTTTCTAATTTTTATGATTTTTTAAAGTTGCAAAATGTACAAAATAGTAAATACAACAAATATTCGAGATTGTTTTAGGTGTAATAAATATAAATAACTCTACAATTTATCTAAAATTATTTTTAACATATAGTATATATAATATAGAAAAATCATAAATAGAAAGTTATAATTTTGAATTTTAAATAATTTTTACTATTTTTATAAGGTTTTTAGGGTTTTGTAATTGTTAGGTTCTATATTTTGTATTTTTAGTGATTTTTTATATGCGGTGGAATATAGTATAATATGGATAATATATTTTTTTATAATTTTTGGAGAAGTTTTTATGTTTTATAGTTTTTATACTTAGACAGGGAGAAAATGCATGTTTTGGTATTTTTAATAAATATGAGGATTATAAAGTGTGAAATAAAAATTAGGCATGGACAAGCATGATAGCAGACATCTATATTAATTTTCCTATAATGTTTAAATTAATAAAAATATTTAATAAGCACAAAATATAAGGAAATAAAATGCCACAATTTATATGGACCTAATTGTAATTTTAATAAACTTAAAATTGATTTAATAATAGGTCCTAGAAACTTTATGATAGAATGTGCAATTTAACCACAAAAAGGCCTCACGTGGGATCCTGCATGAGGTTAGCTGGACTGGACTAACATGTCAATAGATGAAATTTTAGGTTCGATCTTGTAAAATATCCAAAATTTTCACTTCCCGACCTTTTTGTGCAATAAACCCCTCCCGATCATATATTTACAGTACTAAAGTCAAAACTCAAAAAGTGGGGGGGGGGTGAGTTGTAAAGTACCCTCCAAGTACACATGAATGGATGATTGGATGGCACTCACTTACGCGATTAACGACTGTGATTAGTAGATACCGCTTCGATGATGCTCGATTGAGATCATGTCCTTGGCACGATCTGATGGTGGAAGGCATGCAAGATCCAACGGTTGCTGAAGCATGTGGAACGCTCTAATGATCGGGTGGCTATGGAGGTCCCTGGAAGAACAAGGATGAAATGACGTGTTGTTGGGCTCCTTCGATCTTCTCTATCTCCTCGCTATGGTGGTCTCTAATGTTGCTGAAGTGTGCAAAATGATCCTTCAGGTATTCCACAGCTTATGAGGTGCTCAAGAAAGTCCATGCCTCGTTAATGGAGGCCTGTAGGTTAAGGGTGGTTCATGACACCTGGAGCTCCAGTGCTAGTTCGAATCAACCCCAAGAGGAGTACTTCGAAGCTCTATCCTACACAAGAAGCAAGGGGGGACAAGGGTGAACATCTCAAGCCCTTTATTGGGTGGACTCGAGTGGAGGTGAGGCAAAGTGGAGGGTCTTTGGCGAAGTGATTGATCGAGACTTAACTCGTCGATTCATGCAGAATCGTGATTAATGGAGTGAGGGGAATTGATGGAGAAGCGATGGGAGGTGAAATGGGATGCTTAGGGGAGTCAGATACAATGGGTATCACATTGCAATAGATGTCCGGAGTTGGTGCTCTGATGTATTTAAATCTAACGAGATCTAAGGCTAGCAAGCATGGGAATGGTCGAAATAAAAATCGAAATATAATGTTGGAATAAAAACCTAACTAAAAAGCAAATAAAAGTAGACCGAACTTAATCTGAAAGGTCGGTGAGTAGAGAACCACCTGATGAAGTTCAGCGATGGTGGATCACTCCTCGAAGGCCTTATCCTTTCCTTGAATACTATGGAGACCCTCCTGTCACTAAGGTCTTTGCATCTATGGTGGATTTAGGGGTTACAACTCACAAAGAAGGATGAAAAACCAAAAAGGAGAAGTTGGGTTTTATTTATAGACGGTGAAGGTGGTCATCTCATGAAGGAGATGGCGTGAAGGGGAACAATGGTTGGTGGAAGCTACGGTGTGGGTGTGAAAGAGGACATGGGAGATGTAGGATGGTGTGGAGCTCGAGGGAGATGGAGTTGAGGAAGAAGAGTGAAAAATGGAGAAGAGAGGGGTGTCAATGCTTCTGGTAGAATTCAGAATCTAGGATGTAAAGTTGATTCGCATGTCAACATTTGAAAGAATCATATTGGCCTGCTTAGGACCAATAAGACAAAATAGTAAATTAAATTGCTTATAAATTAAAATAAATATAAAATAATTCTATTAGTTAAAACTTAAAACATAAAAAATGTATATTATTTTTCAAACTCTTTTTCTGTGATTTTTTATTTATTTTCACAACATTATTTATTATATGTTAATTTTTACATGTATATTCGTATGTGTATATACTTGTATTTAGTGTATTTAATTTTTATTTTGTATTTTTAATACTTATCACATATTTACATATTTTATATATTTATAACAATATTAAATACATAATTACATAATTTTATTTTATTTTTATGATTTTATTTACATACAATTATATGCATATACATTATAGGTATAATATACATATATATTTTAATGTGTTATTTATTTTAATATCTTTTTAGTGGTTTTATTTTTGTGTTTATGTTTTAAGTAATATATAAAAGTATTTAAAAATATAAGAAAGGTACAAATATCAAGAATAAAATATATAAATACTTTGTACAAATACATAGTGCATAGCACCCTAGAAAGATGGCTCGCTGGCTTTTCTATCTTAACTCCATTTTTAATGAAACCACCTTAATTAGATAAATAGTTTAATTTGAAATACATTGGAGGTGAGTTTGGTTCAATTTGAGTTCATACGGAGAAGATATTGATTTGTGAGTTCGATTTGCGACTTTTCACATGTGTGTCCCAGTTGCATTGTACATTATCTTTATTGAAAATTATTTTTATAATTCTCTATATATTAATATGTACAAGTTCATGTTGAGCATTTCATTATTTGAGATACGTAAAATAAAGAATAAAATGGTGTAAAAATGGGTATTTACAGTATATAATATTAGGGTTTTGTCATGTATATTAGCCCTTATCTCCCCCTACTTTATTCCTTATAAACCAAGTCTATCGACCCGGTCTTGGGGTTTAGGGTCATTCAACATCTTTGATACTTCATTTATTTTCCTTTTACTTTTCTTTTCCTTATTTTTTTATTTTTATATTAATATAAATAATTATGAATTGTTTACAGATAAATAATGAATATTAATATGTACAACTTAACATTATTTACATGTGTTTTGATAGGGATTTAAAGACAAAATGGAATAATAAAGGTAGGTGAATGGCTATTCATCAAGTGTCTCAGACATTCATACCATCACTTCATATTGAAAGCATTATCATTTTCTTTATCACTAGTTGCAAAAACCTAGGCAGAGACCACACAAGCAGGAAGTCAATATCGACCATCAGTAACCAAACCAATCCTGATTTGATTCCATGTCACCAAGTTCTATAAAGCACAAGATTTTTCATCAAAAAATAACCAACATTTCATATATTTGGCAATTTGGTAAAAAAAAGCGAGTTAATTGGGAAATGAGGATCATGAAGAGAATCCTTTAAAATGAATTTATCTATGATAGAAATGTTCCCTTTTCTAGGTACAATGATCGAAGAACCATCTGCCAAATTAACACATTCTTTACCCAAGGAAAGTTTATAATCAAGGAACATCTTAGAGCTACCTGTCATATGATTAGAGTAACACTATTAATAACTCATTCATCACGAAAGAAATAATTACCTTTGCTTTTCTTTGCAGGCATCGTAACATTTACAATATCAACATCCATAATACCCTTATCTGAGATAGAGATCCGTTGGACATAGGCATGAAGGTCTTTGATCTGATCATCGGTCAATCTCTTAATATCGGTAGTCTTAGTGACATGTTTCTTCCCTTTGTTGATGTTTCTTTTAGGATGAAGCTCCCAGTAGTAATCAATTCCATGACCAGTCTTCTTGCAGTGACCACATTTCTTATCTTTCTAATAAACTCTTTTTGCTCCTTTTTCTAAGTAACACATATATCTCAAAGGACGAGACATAATCATTTCTCATAATAGCACAACGTTGTTCTTCAAATTCATTAGCATGATAGATCTCCTCAATGTTAGATCCAATCCCTCTAGTCAGAGGCTGACTCCTAGTAGCCTCAAATTCAACATTCAGATCTCCTAGACAAAAATGAAGATCCTTTGTTTACAAACCTCGTCCTAGTACTTCTTCTGATGGGCAGTGCTCGTCCTAGTATCATCACCATAGTAGTCAATCTCCTCCCAATTCGTTTAAGCAGCATAGTACCCAACCATAGTCATCTCCCTCTTCTTCTTAGTATAGACATCCCAAGTCAACCAATACATACATATATCCTACCTCTTATACCTATACATACTCTCGAGCATAAGCCATTGTTCTCTTACTAATTTCTTCTGATGAATAACTTGTTGAATGTCCAGAGACACAACATTAATGATCCAGTTTCTCTATTGGTTATCATCAACATGCCATTGCTCATATAATTTATCACTAATATTAATTTCTTGTTTTCGACCATCAATGTATCCTCCCCTCCCTCGAGAGGTTAAGGTTATCTCCATAGCCGTAGACCACATTGAATAATTATTCTTTGTTAAGTTCATTGTAGTAACATGATCATGCACATTCTTCATCTTGAAGGGTACAATCTCCATAATATTTTCTGAATCCATGAGAACTCACAAAGTATCACAATAATGACAAACAACACAGACATGGAAGAACAAATGAAACCAACAAAAAACCATAGGAGGGTAAACACAACAACCACTCCAAACTATCAAGCGATACAAGAGGAAGCAATAAAAAAGGAGGGACAACTCACAGAGAGACCCTATGAGAGTGCACATCCTGGAGGGGCTATAATTTCATACACTTCCATGAGGAAGGATGTGTACAAGAGGGGTGTAGCTGCATAGAGGGACCCACACACAAGGAGGCGTTACACATGAGATGGGATTTGCGCAACACATGTTGCAACACAGGGACCGCGTGCAGCACTAGGCGCAACACAATGGCTGCTAGGGTGCTGCACAAAACGCTGCTTGGGCGTTGTAAGGGCACTGCTCATGCACTGCACAAGGCGCTGCTAGGGCGCTACGCAAGGTGCTGCTACGACATCGTACAGACAGATGCTACTAGGGTGCTATACATGCGCTGCTAGGGTGCTGCACATGTAATACCAAGAGGGAGCGTGCATAATAGGTTGCAGTACAAGATGGCCTAGAGGGGGGCATGACGCACAGGGAGGCACACCTACGGTGAGGATCCTCACACCTAGAGCACCAAAGGCCATGACCAAGATCATAGATGAGAAGCAAAATCACGGAAGAGAAAAACACAAATCAAACCTTAATGAGGCTCTGATACCATATAGAAATTGCACAAGAATAATCACCACTAAGAAGATGATGTACATGGAAACCCTGCAATAAAGGAAGAACCATGGGGGCTCACAACCCTAATCTCCACAAGAGATTAGGACACTCTTCACTAACTTGATATAAAAGAGGAGGAATGAGTACTTTCGTAGGATACGGGGCAAACAATCCCTCATCCATAGATCCATTAACCCACCCAACTACACACCAACTCAATGATATTTTTATCTCTCTATATCATTCTATACAATCAAGGCTAGATATTTATCTTGATCTCATTGATAGAAACACCATGTAGGTAATCAAAGGACGTAGAAGGTGGAATGAAAACCTCTCTTAATTTGATCTTTCTATGTTTACTTATTAACACAATTGTAAAAACTAATCGATGGAAATAAGACAGAACCATGTTCAAATTTGACTCCAGCACTGGCACATGAACCTAATCCAACCCCGATACCTAAATCCACACACTAGCCGTCCTAGCGAGACACATACATGTGTATGTGTTAAACTAATCCAACTAAGTAGAATAATTGAACACAACCTCCATCATCCCATGCATGATATACAGTCATCCAAAGTTTTTCTGATTCTATACATGCACCATAAAACAATCCAATTATAAGATTTCTTCATTGCACTTTTAGTGTCCAAAATTCTGTAGAACTATGTAATTAGAGTTCCAATTAAGAATTCTGCATTGCACATTTGGTATCCAAAATTCCATAGAACTATCCAATTAAAATTCTAAATTGCTGGTATCCAAAAATTTCCTCCAAAATTTTCTTCTAAATTTTATTTAAATCAAATGGTTATTAAACTTAACTCTAAAATCTATGTTATAGTAACAAGCATTATGCACATATTCAACTTTAAAAATCAAATTTATCTACAAGAATAAAATGTATACACAGTGAACAATAACCGCTAGCAGTTAAAATTTGACATAGAGTAAAACATGTGATGAATATCCATTGCATGACCTTTATTCTTTCATTTTCCTTAAATCCCTAGTCAAATGCATGTAAATAGAATTAATATGTACAAAATAACATTCATTATTTAACCTAGAAATATTGTATAAATACATGTATTTAATTCCAAAATAAAAGAATACAGAAAAGAAAAGAAAAAGAAAAATGAAGTATCAATGATACTGAATGTCCCTAAACCACAAGACCAGATCAATATTGACTTGGTTGATAAGGAATGAAGTAAGGGGAGATAGGGTGATTAATTGTACAGAAATATACACACAACCCATAACTTATTTACTGTATAGAGCTCAATGTTCATCTATTTTATTTTTAATTTACACACTCCAAATAAATAAACTTTCAACATGAAACTTGTAAATAAATATATATATAGAAAATACAAAAATAATTACCAATAAAATTAACGCACAGTGTGACTGGGATACACAGATGAAAAGCTGCAAACTGAACTTCACAGACTAATATCTTCTCCTTACAAGCTTAAAATTAATCAAGCTCTCCTTTATTGTTTTTAAACCTATCTAATAAAGGGGGTTTCATTAAAAATAGAGTTAAGATGCAAAAGACGATTTTCTGGGGTCCCATTGTACTGTATATATCTATATTTTATTCATTATATTTATTCTTTATATTTTTACCTTTCTTATATTTTTAAATACTTTTAAATATTATTTGAAATATATTAAACATATAAACACAAAATAAAAGCATTAAAAAGGCATTAAAATAAATAATGTATTACAATATATAAGCCTACTATACCTATAATATAAATACCTATATTATTTAAGTATATGAATAAAATCGAGAAAATAAAAATATATAGTTATGTATTTAAATATACTATAAATACATAAAATATATATATACAATAACAAAATTAAAAAATATAAAATAAAATTAAAATACCTAAAATACTTGTATTTATACCTATATGTATACATGTAAAAATTAACACCTAATAAATAAGATTGTAAAAAATAAATAAAAATATCCATAAAATATTACATAAAACAAGAAACACTTTTCTTGTTTTGAATTTTAAATAATAAATCATTTATTATTTTTAGTAAAATTAATAAGGGATTTCTTCCTCGAAATTTCATGATTGGTCCACGTGGACCAATCAGGAGTCCTTGGACAGTCGACCTCGAATCAACTGTCCGGTCCCCGTTCTGACTTCTGTTAGAACTCACGAGACTGCCCCTTCTCCATTTTTATTCCTTTCCTCCATCACTCCATACTCCTTTAGCTGCCCACCTTTCTAAACCTCCCTCAACCCTCATCCACGCGCTACCCATAGCCTCCATCAACTCCATCTCCCCTTCACGCAACCCTCTTACCCCTTTTGCCCCTCACCATATGCATAAATAAACCCAATCCCCAAAATTTTGAGTTTTGATCCCTTTTCAAACCTTCTTAACACCAAACCCAAATTGCTTGAGACTCTTGGTGACAACATGAGATTTGCTGAGGTTTCAGTGAGGAGAAGAAGTAGTCGGAAGTTCGGTCGTTGGCGTCTCGTCGGAGCTCCTCCGGTGAAGCCTTTCTTTGCTCCCTGTCCTTGTAGGTACGAGCCGCTAGCCTTAGGATTTTTCATCGCATTTCTTTCCAGCATTCTAGTTTAGATTTTAATTTCATCAATTAGCCTACAATTTAGTGTAATTTAGAGATCTTTGTTTGCAAGAGCTTCGAGCTGCAACTCTGATTCATCGTGAACCCAACTATGTTTCGACCCACAATCACCCCCATTTCGATCAGCAACACATCCTCCATCAGAACTTCATCTTCCCTCGTTGATCCTGCAAGGATCATGTGAATCGAGGCTCATCTTCTACCATAGCCTAGATCCTCTCTGCCCGATCACCTCCCCTTGTTGCAAGCTTCATCCTCGAGTCGAGGGAGTCCCCCTAGAGCCCTTGAATCTTTTGCTACAGAAGATCGCAAGAGCATGAAGATCTGGTGATTAAAGGTCAGGGAAGGAGTTCTTCCCTGTTCTTCGTGACCTCTCCAACACAGTCAGATGCACCTCCCCCTCCAGATATAGTATGGAGCGTTGAAGGCGAGGCGAAACGCTGTGCCTCTCCGTTGTTAGATACTCTTAAGTGAGGCGACATGGCGCAAGGTGTTCCGTCCACCATCGCCCTTAGTGGGTAAATATCAAAGTACACCCATCATTTCTTATTTATTTAATAGTCCGGAAAATTTTGTTTGTGTAATATTTAGTGTAAAATTTGGAAGAGGACCCCTACTATTTTTTGTATTTACATTTTAATCCTCTACCAGGTTACCTCACATGCCAGTATTTTGGAAAAATGCATGCAAAGACATGACTTTTGTTAAAATTGCATTTATACCCATGTCAGGTGCATATTAAATGTGGAATTAATGGGGTAGATGCTTGTATGCCACTAGACTTTAATTTAAGGTTATTAAATGCATTTAACTCTGCTTATATTATAGATAGGTCCTTTTTAGTTTTGAATTTTTATTTTGTGTATATTTATTGTTAAAATTAGTATTTTATCTCTAAAAATTGTAGGAAAATTATCTTAGGGTGCTTACTAGCTTTATTTCTCACATATATTTTTCAAATGGTAGTTTAAGTTACTTTCCTATTTATAAAAAAACAAAAACAAACTTTTTATTCCTTGTCTAATTATTAAAATTCCAAAAATATCAAAACACCCTTAAAATTTCCAAAAAAATATAGTACCTATATTATTATATATTCTACCATATATCTAAACACCACTAAAAATATAAAAAGAAAAACTTAAGAATCACAAAACCCTAAGTGGACTATAAAAATTATAAAATCTCATTTAAAATAAAAAAATGTGTCATGTTTTATATTTTCCTTTATTATATGTATTGTTTAAAAATTGTTTTGGGAATTTTGGACACCATTATCTATTTTTAAAACCTAAGCAATTTGACTATATTATTCTACTCACTATTTTATACATTTTAATAGTTTAAAAATACATAAAAATTAGCAAAAGTTCCCAAAAATAAAAAAATAGAGAAAATTATTAAAACACAAAAACATTTTCTTTCTCATCTTTTGAGCATATTTATGTATTTGAAAAAAATATAAAACCCTATATATACTATATATACTTTATATTACATATATAATACATGTTATTATCATATATATATATATATATATATTAAATCTTAAAAACTAAAAATAAATTAAAAAAATTACAAAAATAAAAAGAAATTAAAAAATAAGAATATAAAAAAAATAAAAATATACACCTAATAAAAATCCATAAAAGTCCACATATAATTAAAAACCCACAAAAAATAGAAAAAGACTAAAAAGTGCAAATAATTATTATTAATGATTATTAATCAGTAATAATTATACTTATCCTCTGTTGTTCTCAGTGGTTTGACTCCCCACACTTGAGTACTATACACACATTTTGTAGGGTATAATAAATTTCATCTCACCTCATTTCATTACATATATTATTTGTGGGTTGATTGTTGATTTATTTGATTGGTTTGGGTAACAAGAGCCGAGAAAGGCGTCGATACAACGATTGTTGGATCCAACTTGTCGGACACCACAAGCCCTCCAAGACCTGATGATAGGCACCACATTCCTCTTGAGTAATCAAATGGCGTCGTTGCTGGGGAGCAACACATAGGATAGGGTAGTTGTACATATTAGTTGTATTAGTCTCTATTATTTATTTATTTAAATAATTATTTGTCTGTTTTGACCAATCTCTTTTGTTAACTTTTCTATGAGGGCCCACTATGCGAGGACGAACTTCTAGGAGACAAAGGCAACCAAGTGAAGCGGAGATCGACTCCCTCTTTGCAGGTCGGTTGGAGAGAGCAAGAGAGAAGACTGAGGAGAAGAGAAGAGCAGAGTCGCTTTAGTGTATCTTTTGTTTTTATTTGTGAGAGAGAGACTCTATAATTTATAATAATACATGTTCAGACACTTGGATAGTCAGACATTTGTAGGCCTATTTTACCAAGTGTTTTTTCACCTGGGGGCCTGCCCAATTTTCTCATAGTTTTTCTCGCCTTCTACTTTTATTCTCCGTATTTTTCCACTTATTTTTTTATTTCCCGCGATTTGAGTTTTCCACCTTTTCTTTTTTTGTGTGAATGAGTCCATGGTTTTTAAGATTGCTTGATCAATTAATTTATGTCCAAATACCTAATTATCTCATGCACCTGTAGTATCTGATACGTTTGGACCTATATCAATTAATATGTTCTTCAAACTAATAACATTTCTTGCTTAGGGCGATTTCATCGTATTGCAATTCCTTATTCTATCTTGCATCCCACATGGAGAGAGAGCTAGGAAGCGATGTAATTCTTCTATCTGAGCATCCATCATTCTAACACAATGATGAGTTGTCCATCACATTGTCAACTTGCATTGCTTTTCCGAATTCTCCCTGGTTTTGATTAACTTGGTGGAAATCCAAAAAAATCATTAGACAATTATTTTCGAAAAATACTCAAAAAAGTGAAAATACAAAATTAAAACAAGGGGACCGCTAATAACACTTCGACCATATATAGAATTCACAATAGACTTCATTGTATTGGGTTCATAAAGCCCACATTGTTTTCAGGTGCACTTAAGACTAAGTGATGTACAACCCTTAAGGATTAGAGACAAAAACCCAGACTGTGTCTGCCTTGTATCACTTGGGCTCGGTGAAGTACCGACGCTTCTATCGTACGTAGAAGAGTAGGGATTCGTCTGCTAGCGGACTTAGTCTGAAGTATTGAGCTTAAGTCATCTCTTCATGGGGATGTCTGTCTCATCGTCCCACATCCAATTAGGGCCTTGTTTGCTTGCAGACTTGGTTCAAAGTACTTGATTTGCCACTATAAGCTTCCTCACTCGTATTCTTTGGTTGAGTAGCCGGCCCAGGACCGGTATCAAGGATCTCCAAATAGTGCAGACTACATGTTACAAAGGAAATAGGAAGTACAAGATAATTGTCTGGCCGTACTCACTCTCCTATAGGTCTAACCTATAAGGACAAGCTACAAGAATGCATGAATAACAATTAAAACTAAAAAGATAAAAATAGTCGAACTCTTACGGGTTCACAAGCATGAGTTGGTGAATCCATTGCTTTGTGTTTGTTTGAAATTAGTTTGAGGTCAAAGATTAGTCCAACACACTTGCACCATTTTCTCTTTACTTCTATTTACATTTCATTTTACTTTGCTCACTTAGAGTCTTCTTCTTATTTTCTCTTCATTTTATCATGTTGTTATCTCCGTATTCCATAATCCTCAACTATTCCTCTTGTTTCCCAAGATGTTGACTCATGGATGGTTTCGATGGGACCTGTCGACACCTACATCGATTCCATGAACCCGAGATCTCCAATAATTAGAGATGATTCTTGAAAGCCTAGTTCGGACTTTACGAACCACTCTCCATACTCCTCGCCTTCTCATTCTCTAATAAATCAGTATTACTCTTGTCCTGACATTTGCCTCTTATGGATGGAGATCGATTTCTCTTCATATCTGGTACTCCATTCACATATGTCTGGGACTGATCCTAATTCCAGACCCATCCTTTCATCTGGTGCTCAATACTAGTCTGATCGAGATGAATTTCATTGTACAGATCAAGAGATGAAACCTAGACCTCGTTCAAATCCTTTCCTCTGAGTTTGATTCATAGATGGCTCCTCAAGGAAAAGGGAAGGGACCGCAACAGCCAAATCAGAGCCCCCATCTTGATCAGAATGCCATCAATGCACAATTGCTTGCATCCATACAGTCTATTCAGGAACAGCTCATAGATCGGGCTCTCTCCCAGGTCACCTTCACGGACATGCTTAATGATATGAGGAGAGAGAGAGAGAGAATTGAGGAGGAGGAGGTTAATATGAATATAGAGATGGACCCCATGGAGGGGTAGACGAACCAAGAAGAAAGGCTCCCAAGCCCTTATTGAAAGAAACTTACAATCCTAACACTGACCGGATGATAAAGTGGATCCAGATTCCTCAGGTCCACAGACATTTTGAGCTCAAGCCACAGTTCTTGGCTCTTCTTCCCTCATTCTATGGGAACACGAACGAGGAACCATACATCCATCTTCAATAATTTTCTTGCATTTGTAGAACCATACACTACCCCAACATCCCATTAGCCATAGTTAAAATGATAGCCTACCCATTTAGCCTTCAAGATAAGGTTTTATATTGGATTCATTTGGGGAAAGTCGTGACGACCTAGGAGGAATTGAAGTCTGCATTCCTCCACAACTTTTATCCACTGGGCCGCCTCAACCATATGCGAGCCAAAATCAACAACTTCTCCCAAGGACCGCACAAGCCCATCCATGAAGCTTGTGAGAGGTTTAAAGATCTTCTAGAGAAGTACCACCACCATAAAATTCCTCCGACCATCCTGATCCTGCACTTTTTCGGGGGCCAGACTACTGTGAGTTAGAATCTTATATATGCCACATGTGGCTGATCTCACTTCAACAAAGATGAAGATGTTGTGTGGCAGATTTTTGAAGAAATGGCTCAAGGAGAGGCCATCTTGTCTTCATCTCGTGCTTATCAACGCTTACTGCCGATCCACCACAAGCATATCAATATGGCGACATCTCATGATGTGGACATGGATAAGAGCCTCAACATCAATATTATCAAGAGCCACCTATTGATGAATCTCCATTTCTCCACCTTTATTCTTTGATTTTGGCCTTAAATCCATAACTAAATACATGTATATAACATTAATTTGTACAAAATAACACTCAATAGTTGACTTGAAAATACTGTATAAAAATATTTATTTAATTCTAAAATAAAAGAATAAAGGAAAGAAAAGAAAAGAAAATGAAATGAAATGTCAAAGACAATGAGTGACCCTAGACCCCGATACCCAATCATCATGATGACCTGGTCAACAAGGAATAAAGTAGGGGGAGATAGAGTAGACCAACTGTACAGAACACACTTAAAAACCCTAATTTTTATTCATCAATAAAAGGTTTTGGGACCTATTTTATTAGGGGAAAAATGGGGCTGCCTTCTAGGGGCAGCCAACATGGTTTCCCCCACCCCATTTTCACAAAATTTTTTTATTTTTTTGGAAAATTATCACCATGTATATTCATCCCTATATACCTCCTATATGCCATTCGAATTTCGTCAGAAACAGAGACTCCTACGGCCTCCATCCAAACGTCAGTTTTTTTAATGGTCGCAGGATTTTTTAAATCGACCCTATCTGGATGGAGGCCGTATGAGTCTCTGTTTCTGACAAAATTCGAATGACATGTAGGAGGGATATATGGATGAATATGCATGGCAATATTTTTCAAAAAATAAAAAAAATTGACAAAAATGGGGCAGGGCAGCCATGTTGGCTGCCCCCGGGGGCAACCCCCTTGACCCCCTATGTAAACATCTAATAATAAAAACCTCAACATAAATTTGTACATAAAAATATAAAAAATACAAAATTAATTTTACTCAAAAATAATACATTGCACCTAGGAAACCTAAAATAAAAAGCTGCAAACAAGACTTTAAGGACATGTATCTCCTCTATATAGACTAAAAATTGACCAAACTCGCCTTTAAAATCCATAAAATTAAATTATCTATTTAATGATGGTAGTTTCATTTAATTTGGAGTAGAGGTGCAAAAGTTGGCTTTTAGATCCCTATTGTAATGTATACCTGTAAATAATATTCAATATATTCATTCTTTGTATTTTTAACTTTCTTATATTTTTATATACTTGTAAATATTATTTGAAAAACCTAAAAAAAATAAACATAGACTAAAAAAAATTAGAAATGCATTAAACTAAATAAGTTAATAAAATATATAGGTAAAATATGCATATAGAATACATGTACATATTTATTTAAGTAAAAATGACGAAGCCTTCTCCTACTATAAGTAGGGTCAGCTACATTGATTCTTTCTCAAATACATGTTGAAAGATTTTACTATTTTTATGCTGGATATCGACTTTCTAATGCACCCCCCATAAGGGGGGATTCGAATCCTAGTCTTTTGGGTGGTAGACACACTACACTACCATCAGACCATTTAAGTGGGTACTACATATTTATTTAAGTAAATAAATAAAATCAAAAAAATACAATAGGAATATTTATATGTGTAATTAAATAAATTATAAAAATATAAATTATGTACATAAAATAATGAAATGCAACTATGGCACCTTAACCCTAAAAAATGTATATGCATGCTAACATCTGATAAATATTCTTGTAAAAATAAATAATACCCAGAATAAAATACTTCATAAAATAATAAATATTTTTCATGTTTTGACCTAAAAATAATAAGTTCATATATTATTTTAATCAATTTAACACAGGGTTTTATCCCCAAATTTTTGTTGTTGGTCCAAGTGGACCAACCAGGACGCAAGGAGTGTTGACCCTTAGGTCAACTGTCCTTGCATCGCCACCTTTGTGTCAGACCTCACATGTGCCCGATTTCTCCCCCATTTTCACACCTCCTACATGTTGCCTTCTTCCTCGAGCCTTCCTTCATTCTGCTCCCCCATCATCCTTCTCCATCGCTCTAGCCTTAGGACTCACCTACCGCCTCCAGATCTCACACAATCTTCTTCGCCCTTCCCACCATTGCCACGCCTATAAATGTCCTCCCCATTCTTCTTTTTTTGGTTTTGATCCCACTTAACCCTTCGTAACCCAACTATGGCACCTTCATGTTGAAGCTCGTGGTGACAACACAATCATCCAAGCCTAGTTGGCGAGGATAAGAGGCGGTTGGTGGTGATCCAAGCTCTGCCGAGCCTTGCTATGACGAGCTTCCTCTACTCCCTTCCCTCAGCAGGTATGAGCTAATTTCTTTCGCTTTTTATTTCACATTTTATTACTGTAGCGTAGTGCAATCATTAATTTTAGAAGTTAATTGTTAGATTAGCCTAAGTTTAGGTTCGTAATTTACTGAAGCATTAGGCTCCAACCCCGAATTCACTTTAATCAACCATGTTACTCGCCCCATATCCATCTCATTTTCGTTCCCCTTCATATTCTCCACATTTCCCATGTTTCCCCTTCGATATTGCAAGGATTGAAGTCTGACCGATCTCCTCTCCGCCTTCGTCTGAGATCATCTGCCTCATTCATTTGTCGTGCTCCTTGCTTCAACGGAAAGTCGAGAGCACCCCTCGCATATTCCTATTTGTTCATGTATAGATAACGAAGTATCATAGCATCTGGAGCACCACCTCGAAGCACAGATCAGAGCTCTAGACGGCTGTTAGCTACATGCCTCCTTAGATGGGGGCTTGGAACCCATTGAAACCAGCTGCAGGAGCGTGGTACCTTTAGGAGTCGACAACGATCTTTGATGAACAGATCGATGGTCGGAGATGCATTGAATTAGAGATCTAAACTCGCTCCAATTGTGTGCTTGAGGTGTTCGTCCAGACACCTCAAGAGTCACTTGATCAGAACCTTGACCCTGATCTAACCTAGACCAATCAAGAAAAGGAAAAATGAAGTCCACCCCCAGCCGCCCAGTCGAGCCACATGGAGCGTTGAGATCCGCCCGATCAAGTTCTTTTAAGGGCTAAACATTAGCCAAGCCCCCACGCTTTTGCGTTTTATTAATAGGTCCTATAAATATTAAAGTACGCTTAAGTAATTGTGTAAAAATGACATCGGACCCCCATACTTTCTGAATATTTGCAAGAAGGTCCGTGCCAGCTCACCTCACATGGTCCCACACGTAAGGCATAACATTTTACAGCGAAGCCCCTCTGACTTCTTTTATTGTTATTTAGTATTTAAAGTTTGTAAATATATGTTAACTTTTCGGGTATTTTGCATAGAACTCCATGTACTTTATTTTTTGCAAAAACACTCCTTCTGGGCTTTTATTTAATTATTTGCTTTTTTATTTTTAGAATAGCTCATGTGCTTCATTAATTTTGGAAAAATGTTGTAGATGCTTAACATGATGCTTGTACATGCCCATATTTTCAAGTAGCATTCTATTGCAATTTTCCATTTATTAAAAACAGAATATTATCTATTTATCCTTTGTTAAGAGATAAAATACAAAAAAGTAGGAATCCTATCTTAAAAATTAGAGTATATATTACTACATAATCTAACTCCAGACCAAAAATCGCAAAAAATATAAAATAAAAATACTAAAAATAAAAAACTCTAAAAACTCTATGACATTAATAAAAATTCTATAAAAATCTAAAAAAGGTCATCTATCCTATATTTTTATTTGTATTATATACTACATATTAAAAATAGTTTTGGGAAGTTTTGGACTCATTATCTATTTTTAATACCTAAAACAATATGACAGATTTATTAGTTACTATTTTAACATTTTTAATACAATAAAAATACATAAAAATTAGAAAAAATTACATAAAAGTAAAAATAGATAAAATTCTAAAAATATAAATATTTAGTTTATAATATTTGCATATTTATAGTAATATTTAAAAATATAGAACCTTATATATTCTATATATATTATATATTACTTTTTAATTATTATTACTATTATTAATTATAAATATTTAATATATATTTAAAACCCTTAAAAAATAAAAATGATTATTCTTATATACATTTCCTATATTTTTTTATTTTATTATCAATCTTATATATTATTGATAGGGTAAAATGAGGCTGCCCCCGGGGGTAGCTAACCTAGCCCCTCCGCCCCATTATACCCATATTTTTTATTTTTTTGAAAATAAAATCATGTAAATTCATTATTATATACCTATATTATGTCATTCAAGTTTCGTGAGAAACAGAGACTCCTACGACCTCCATCCAGACAGGGTCGATTTAAAAATCCTGTGACCGTTAAAAAATAACTGTTTAGATGGAGGCCGTAGGAGTCTCTGTTTCGCACGAAATTTGAATGGCATAATATAGGGATATAGTGATGAATATTCATGGAATAAATTTTAAAAAAATAAAAAAAACTAGGGAAAATGGGGGCAGGGGAGCTAAGTTAGCTCCCCCTAGGGGCAGCCCCGTTTTTCCCTTATTGATAACATTAATATTGTTATATATAATATTTATACATATTATATTTTTAAAACAAAAAATAAATTCAAATTACAAAATTAAAAATAAAATAAAAAATTTAAATATATATATAAAGAAAATCCATAACATTAAATATAATTAAAAACCCACAAAAAAAATCTGAAAATTATAAAAATAATAAACATTTATTTTTAATCAAAAAATAATAATTAATATATCCCCATTACTCTCTGTGGTTTGACACTCTACTTACTTATAGACTATACACATATTTTGTAGAGTTAAAATAAAAATAAATTTTGACTCACACATTTGCATTGAACTATCATACATTGTGGGTCAGTTGTTTGTTATATTAATTAGTTGTTTAATTACTGAGAGTCGAGAGAGGTGCCGATACAATGATTTCCAGATCCGACTTGTCAGACACCATGAGCCCTCCATGATCGGATGCTAGGTACCTCAATAGCCCGACTGAATATGGCGTCATTGTTAAGGAACAACATAGGATAGGATTGCACATATTTATCTGCATTATTTGTCTTCTTTTATTTTCTTTCTATAAATAATTGTTTATCTATTTCTGACCGTCTCTTTTGTTGACTTCTTTACGAGGGACCACAGAGCGAAGGTGAATTTTCTAGGAGAGTCGGTGCACACGAGCTACATGGAGATCAATTCTTTCTTTGTGAGCTGATTAGAGAGAGCAAAAGAAGACATAGACAGAAGAAGTAACATAGTTTAATGTAAAATTTTATTTTTATTTTTGTGAGAGAGAGATCAATTAATTATTGTAATAATAAAGGTACAAGGACATTTGGATACTTGGACTCTCCTGGGCCTATTTTACCAAGTGTCTGTTCACGTGGGGGCCCGTTCGGTTTTTCGCAGTGTTTCTTGCTTTCTACCCTTTTGTCCTCCCTATTTTTCCTCTTATTTTTATCTGTTTTCTGCATTTTGATTTGTTCACCTTTATTTTCATTTGTTTTACGTAAATGAGCCCTTAGATTTTAGGACTTGCTTGATCGAGTAATCTAGATCCAAACACCTAATATTTGCATGTGCCTATATTTCTACATTTGGACTTAGATCAAACTTAATCTATTCTTCACGCTAATAGCAATACCTACTTAGGGTGATTTCATCGGCTTGCATTTGCATCTAGTGTAATTGAAATTCTGTCTTGCATCTCGCATGGAGAGCGTTTTGAAGCAATGTGAGTCTTCTGTATGAGCAATCATCATTTTGACACAAGGATGAGATTTCCATCCTTATGTCACCTTGCATTGCTTTTCCGCAATCTCCCTCTGTTTTTGTATCAATTATGTTATAAATAAAATCCAAAAAAATCAATAGGTTGTTTATTTTTGAAAAATACTAAAAAATGGTGAAAATTCAAAAACTAAAATAAGGAAACTGTTTAATAGACTGATGAATCTCCATTTCATTACCTTTATTTTATCATTTTGGCCGTAAAAACTCAAGCTAAACAAAATTGATTTCATACAAAAATAATGTACTATGTATAAGTTATACTCAAAATAAATAGCCAAAATCCCAACTTTCCAGACCCATATCTTCTAAATAAAAACTCAAAATGTATCAAAATCATTTTTAATTGTATATAACTTTAATAAGCTATTTAATGAAGGTGATTTCATCTAATTTGGAGTTAGGATATGAAAATTAAGTTTTGGACCCCTATCGTATAGTATACCATTAAAAAATTCATTTTATTTATTTATTATTACTTTTTTATAATTTTATATTTTTATAATTGTGTAAATATTATTTATAGTATATGTGAATATTTAAAATATAAGAAAACCATAAATAAATCATAAAAATAAAATAGTATAAAAAAAAACAAAGACAAATACCCATACTTATACCTATACATTTATTAACCCTATTTATTTAAGTATACATAATATATCAAAAAATATAATAAAAATATATTTATGTATAAAAAAATAAGATATAATTTTATAAAATAAGAGAATAAAATATTAAAATAAAAAATACAAAATAAAAAAACTCAAAACATAGGTAATATACCTATAAATAAAACCCTAATAAGTAACTTATAATAAATAAGTTCAAATAAATAAATAAAAATAATATTAAATTCTACACAAAATAACAAATAATTTTATTTTATAACTTTATTTTAATAAAATCATTTATTTATTAACTAATTTATAAATAATTTTGGGGATGGTTTTTCCTGGCTGGTCCACGTGGACTGACGAGTCCGGAAACGCTGGGTTGAAAATGTGTTTTTAATGTTCGAGTGTGAAAACAATTAAAGTCGTTCGTTATAGGCGGCGATTGGAAACAGTCAAGAAATAACCACAATTTTTAATCAAATTTAATCAAGTGGTTTTTATGTTTATTTTACTTGGGCAAGTCCCAAGGTCGATCACAAGGAGGCAAAGGAACAACCTAGAGTTGTGTCTATCAAAATTTGAGTTCGGTTTTCAAGGCGGTCTTTTTTTGGAATTTTTCAATGCAATAGAGGGTGCAATATGCAAATCCGGCCTACTTTATGGACTAAAATGTGAATTACGTTCAAATGATGTCCGAAAAATACGAAACTTGGCCGAGATGTAAAATATGATGAAATAAGTGCACTATAATTTTTTTGGAATTTCTAAATGCAATATGAATTTTTTATGGATTTTTAAATGCAAACAGAATTACTTTCATTATTTAATTATAATAAATATTAAACCTATTTATTTTCAAGATATAAAATTATCTAAGATCTATCACTAGGTGATGGATCTCAGAAAAATCCTAAACCTCGAAAATGTGGGGTTTAATACCTACTAAAAATTAAATAGTGAATTATGCAAAATGATTTTTACAGAGCAAATTATGCAAGCAAATGTAAAGAATTTTGGGCACAATGTTAAGCACAATAAACTCTACACTATGTGATTTTTCGGAGATTTTTAAAGCAACGGTTAATTTACTATGAATTTCAGAGCACAAATTGGGCAAAATATTACAATTTCCACAAAACAATTCTTTATTAATTAATCGTTGATCACATGAATGTCCACAGCATGTCAAAATGTAGAGAATTATATAAGGAACACTATGCTATTTTTAAATTAATAAAATAATGTAGATAAGATGTTCGAAACAAAATGGGAACACAGGGGTACAGATGCAATAGATAAATAAAATATTAAATGCAGTGGGGGGTGTACTCGGAATTACCAAAAGCCTGGGGGGTTGCGTTGCAAAATTCCCAGACGGTCACGTGCTACGCACGTGACCCTGGTTGGCTGGTCTGATCTGCAAAATAATGGACCTTCGGGGGAGCCTTTGCAATTTGACTCCTGGTCACGTGCGGAGCACGTGACCTGGGAGTGACGTGGTGCTGACGTCCCCCCGCGCACGTGCCTCGCACGTGCGGGGAGTCTCGGGCCTCGGACCCGGCTGACCGGCGGAGATTGGTACGACGGTGAGCACCTGGCGTGCGGCCAAGGCGGAGGCGTGGGAGCGGCGGTGGCTGGAGGAGGAACTGCAGCGGCGGAGGCGTGGCGGTGCGGCGACTGATGGAGGAACTGCAGCGGCGAAGGCGTGGGTTGTCGATGCGGTTGTCGTAGACGATGACGGTGATGTGGTGAAGGCGATGAAGCGTCGTTGTTACTGGTGAACTGGTGGTCGATGCGGCAGCCCAGGTTCCTGGAAGGCGGAGGAGGCGTCGCAGTTGTCGAAGGAGAACTTGGTGGCGACCGGAGAAGGCGATGTTGTTGACGTCGTGGGCTCTACGACTGGGGTCGGAGCAGCAGCAGCAATGGCGCCGCGGAGGGCGTGTTTGCAACGAGGCCTGGGCCTCGGACCTTGCCAAGAAGGAGGAGGGGCCCTGTCACCGCCGCCTCCTCGATCAGAAGCTCTCGGCAGATGACATGAGAAAGGGGGCGGCGGGGGTTTTAAATAGGCGAGGGGCGCGAGGAGTTTGTTGCGGAAGGTAGTTGCGAGATGGGAGTGGTTGTCGCGGGGATAACGGAGGAGGGGCGGCGTGCTTGGTGTTGACCGGCGAAGACGGGGGGACCGTTGGCGAGATCCGCGGAGGGAGGTGCGATGGTTGCGAGGAAGGGGGTGGCGCCTGGGGAAGAAGGCCGAGGGCCGTCCGATCGGCCGAGATCGGACGACCCCAATGTTGACACGTGGCGGGAGAAAGAGGGCGCGGGGTGCACGTCCAGTGCGCGTGCGGGCTGGCATGTGCGCTGCACGTGCGTGGTTTTTAATTTTTTTTTTATAAAAAACGAAAGTTAAAAAGGCCAAAAATCAATGATACGTGGCGGCCTCTGGGACTGCCACGTGTCACCTCCAGAAAAATCCGAAAATAAAACCTCTTGTAAAATCGATAAAAAATAGCAAATGACCTCGGATCGAAAAGATTTCTTCACGAAAAATGCTCGTCTCGACGAGATCTACAACTTTCACGAAGACATCAAAGCCAAATTCGGTCAAATGTAAAAAGTGAATTTTTGGGGTATCCCATGTACATAGAATACCTTGATTTTTGGGTTTTCTAATTTTTTTGTCATTTTTAAAACAAGATAAAAATCCGGAAAAATGTGGAAAACTCAAAGATAAATAAAAGAGACCTTAATCTAATTTTTTGGATTTTTATCAATGAATAAAATAAGTACATAAAATATAGGTCAGAAAACCGCGAGAAAATACAATGTACAAAAGAGGCCCAAAACCCAACTTTCACATACGAGCTCTGATTCACTTGAACTTGGTCTTGTTTTGAAGATAATTGAATGTACTTTAGTTCAAAAGTGAGTAGGATCAAATCAGATACTGGATGAAGAAGATATGGGGCTTTTAGTCCGAAAATCCTGAAATTAGGGTTTGGGTTTTTGGTCCACTTACCTGGGTTAATTTTTTGTATTTTTTATTTATTTTTGTTAGTGATGTGTACACAGTGGAGGTGATTTTGTGGCATGCGGTGTTAGCATGGAGGAGTTAAAAATAGGGGAAGTTAGGCTATTTACAGGTCAATTTGGGCTTGGATTTTTGGCTTCTTAAAATATGCATAAATTAACGCTAAAATGCAATTCTTATGAAATCATGCCTGAATGCTAATTATGCGAAATAAATGCAGAAATGCAATTGATTTTGAGGGACTTGAGCTTAATTAATGAGACTTTGAATGGTGAATCCGAGATTCATCATCCCCCTATACTTAAACCATGCTCGTCCCTGAGCATCAAAAAGAAATGCCATGAAGTGAAATGAGACTGGGTTCCACACCAAGACCATGAGCTGAAGGTGAAAGTGAAACTAACTCGACCTTTGGATTAATAATGTGTCGGAACTTCTGTGAGACTTAGAATTTTTAAAATCAACAGTACTCAAGTTCTACACATCATTGTCACATTTTTGGCTCAGAAGTCATCTTAGATCAATCCTCTTCCCAAAGTATACCCTATGAACATTGAATAACCGACTCATGTGTGTGAAGGGTTTTAGCTCTTCCCATCCAGAATGCCGGACTACCATGCTCCTCTTCTCTCCAGTAACTCGTCCTCGGGGAGTCAGGTATTTCCTTCTAAGGTCTGTCGTGCTGTGTTCACAATCGAATGAGGGAGAAGATAGAAGAAAGAGAAAAGAACTAGAGGGTGGCCATTGTAGTCACCTCTCCTTGTGAAGATGGCCAGTGTAGCCGAGTCTCCACCAAGATCTGCAGGTTCTTGAAGCTTGGACCTTTTTGGTCGGATTTTTATTTGGTAGAATGCTTCTTTGTATTTGGAATTTTTGGTGGTTCTGCTTGGATCTTTTTGTGCCCCTACGGATATAGAATCTTTTTGTTCCGTACATTTTTTTGGGGTCTTAGAAAAAATTGTGCCCAGCCGTCCATCCCTTTTCCGAAGCTTTATTTCAACCCGTACTCCGGTCTTTAGATTTCCACACTACCAGAAAAGAGACTCACACAGTCTTCCAACATCCCGTCTGGGTTGAGCTAAGTGCATAGTGCGAGAGTACACATTAATTCCATATTCCAGAGTTGTACCCAGAATGCAGAGACCATGTTAGACACTAAGAGTCAAACGCTGTACATTGTCATGCGGAACTTAAGGAATTAAGTCAAAAAGACCTGAAGCTCTTAAAATCCTATTTCTCGGTGAAGTTCCTCTGAAAATTAGGTGGATTAAGGTCAAGTTCAGACCACTCTCGATTTCTACTCATAACTTGGTTCAGAACCCAATGACTTTTCACGGATGCAAATGCATTGATGTTGGATGAAGTGCAGGTGTGTGCAATGCAGACACATTTTTTTTGAAAATTTTTTTGTTGTTTTTCTTTTTCTTCTTCTTCTTCTTTTTTTTTGACATTTTATGCAAGGGATTTTTTATGCAGAAATTGGAATAAGAAGCCTTCTTTTTTTTTTCAAAAATTTTGGGCAAGTCAGTGTTAGTAGCAAAACTCTTTTTTTTTTGTTGTTGTTTTTTTTTTCAAGTTAGTACCCACCCCGTAAATACATATAGACTTACGCGCAAGTACGAGATATGGGTAAAATATATAAAAAGTATATATACAGACCCCCCTATACTTAGCGAGTGCTGTGTCCTCAGAGCACAAGAAGCGGAAGACATAGCTCGGGCTAAGCGTAAGGGAGTGGAAAAAAAATGAAAAAGAAAAGCGGTCAGGAAATGAGGAGAGTAAATACAGGTGGATGTCGGTTCCCCCTATACTTAGGCTCTGGACAACCTAAGTATGGAAGAAGGGTGGAAATGAAGCGATCAGGAATTAGGAGAAGAATGGTATATACAGATGGCATCGGTCCCCCCCCTATACTTAGGCCTTGGCCTAAGTAGAGGAAGAAGCTGTACAAGGGAACCGATGTGGTCGGGAGGGAGGGTGGGTAGCCGATGATTAAGGCGGTTTTCGGCTGATCTTTTTGTGAGCCTGTGGTGGGAGATCGTAATGACGAGATGGATATGAAGCATAAGATTCCCAACTATGATCAGTGTCATCCTCAGAAAAATCATGATGGATAATAGATGAAGTGTTTGAGTCAGATGAAGATATCCATCATCAGAGTTATCCTCAGAGGAGTAGTAATTGAAAGTGGACATACTCCAAGTATTCTGGTCTTTTTGTTTCTTTAATTGTTTCCTCAGAATTCGTTCCTTCTTGGGGTCAATCAGTTTGTCCTCGGATGAATACTCAGAAGCACCGGTCTCAGTCAGCTCATACGAAAGAATTCCAGTGTACTTGAAGAATGCAGGAGCATCAGCTTTGGATGAGTAGTAGTTAGGAACGGGAGTTGTCCAACGGGGATTGAATTTTGGATCCTTACGAAGATATGGCTTTAGAGCTGTCGAACAGACTTCACTCATGTAGACCATTTTTTCCGGACCTGATGAGGGATCATCAACTCATTCCTCTTCTGAAAGGTCAAAGGTGACTCTCTTTTTATTTTGTCGTGAAGGTGTTGGTTCACTTGAATATCCAGATGAATAGCCATTGGAATTCTCCTTGGTTGCTTGGTCTACATGCTTGTTCTCAGTCTCCTGAATGTTTGAGCATTCTCGATTTGGGATGATTTGGTCAAGATATTCAGAGAATGTTGCTCCAGGGTGTGACCATGCATATGTCTCAGGATCGTAGTAGAAAGATTTGTCTATTTTGAGATCCTCGGGAATTGAAATACTGGGGAATGTCTCTGCATGTTCTTTCTCACTTGATTTGATGTTGGCGCATTACTGTGTCGAGTTGATGTAATCCATGTAGTCGGAGTAGGTCGACCCAGGGTGTGCCCATGCATAAGTCTCCGGATCATATGATTCATATACATGATTCTCCATTGTGAGAGCGGTTGGGAATGGAGCAGGGGGAAGATTTTCTAAACCAATAGTCTCATCGACAACCGCTATCTCAGGTGTGGCTGCAGGGTAGGGCTCTTCTACCGCTTCGTGGTTACGGTTGTCGGGGACTTTGTGGGTTGCCTCAGAAGATCGTGGTTCCTCAAAGATAGGGTTGGATTTAAGTGCTTCCAATGCTGTGAAATTGATTTCCCGAGTCTCACAATCGATACTCGCCTTGGCCAATGCCAAGAATGACTTTCCGAGAATGATTGGAGACTGGGTGAATTCTCCTTGATGCTCGATATCAATGATCGTGAATTCTACTTTGAGCGGAGCACCTTGGAATTTCATGATGACAGAAATAATTCCTCTCGGCCGTTTGATTGATCGGTCCGCTAATTGTACAATCTCTCGTATCTTCCGAATCGATCCGAGTTTGAGTTCATGTAATACAGAGGTTGGGAGGATATTAATTGGTGAATCATCATCAATCCGAGCATGGGTAAAAATTGTATTTTTGATTTCACAGTCAAATCTGGGCAACCGCTTCACTATGCGGCTCTTGGTTTTTCTCCTCAACACCAAGGAGGAGGCCATTGACAAGATATGTCTCTCAATCCTGCCCGATTTTTTCATAGTTAATTTTTCCATTAAAAATCTTTTAAGGTCGGGGAAGTGTTCAATGGCCTGTAGAAAGGGAAGTTCAAAAATCAATTTCTTTCCTAGTACTTCCCGTACAATCGGATCCAAATTCCTCAGATCGTCTTCAGTCTCAATTTTTATGAAATTTTCTGAATTTTCAATTTTTTTGTGATTTTCAAATATTTCCATTTTTTTGGTATTTTCTGGGTGGTGTGGGGGTGTGGAGTGTTCTTCAGATGAAAAGGGACTCTGGTGTTCAGGGTGAGGGTTAATTACATAGCCATTTTCAGAATCGTCCCTAGCTCCATGAATATTCTCGGAATTTTCAATCTCAGATCCAGTTATTTCCTCATTCATTTTACTGTCCGAGCCACCATAGAATGCGATGAATCGATCGGTAAATTTTTGAAATCTCTCCTCTATTGAATTGAATTTCTTATTTATCCTCGAAATATCCTCCTCAAGATTCGGTTCATGATTAATTATGAGAGCAGTAGGTGTATGTTCGATAATTTCCTCTTCCATTTTCCCCTTTGTGCTGAGAGGAGAGTTTTTTGGAATATCCGAAATATGATCATTATTTTCTGAAAATTTCTCCTCAAAAATAATGGAAGGAGGCTGCTCATATGGTTCAGACATGTGTAGTTGATTGGTCAAACCTTGATATTATGGAGTCAACATACAGGGTTTATGTGTTTCTAAGAGGTCAGTCCAGTCCTCTGTATGAGTATCATGTCTGACGAGGGGTCTATCATGGTCAATCCAATGCCGATGATTATTCAGTGCATATCTTTCCATCTGAGTTTGGTTTCTCTGCCAGTCATGAGATTTTAAGGGATTTTGATCTTGAAAAGTTTCATTGGCGAGAAACTGAGAATAAGACGATTTAGTCCAAGATGGTAGGTGGTCATTTGTGGTTGGATGGTTCGAATAGAAATTCAATGAGGAGGCCGAATTTATCTGCGGGTGAAAGCCTCCCGCAAATGTTGGAGGATTATTGAAAGAAGGGGATTTAGTTGATTTGGGCCTAACCGAAACAAATTCATTTTCATAGTATAGCTCTGATGGGTGTTCGGTCATTTTTGAGAGGAATGGGGGGTTGGATCTGCGAGAGTTTTTGGACAAGAGTTCCATTATGAGGTTCAAATCAAGAGAGGTAAGAGATGATTGCACGTGATAGTCAAGAGAATTTTTATCGAATGTGCGGCTATTGATCTTGAAATCGGTTCACACACACCAATGCAAACACAAATCAAACCTCGGGTTCACCAACTCACACAATGAAGCCGTAAGATTTCGGCTATTATCTTTTCAATTTTAGTTGGTGATAAATCAATCTTGGCAAAAATTAGCGAGCTGAGATTTCGGATTTGGGCTCTAGCCTTAAGTGTCATCTCTCGCTTACTCGAAAAAAATAAAAACATCCAAGGTCGGGGTTGCTCTCCCGCAGAAATTCTTGATTTTATGGGTTATTTTGATCGGTTATATTTAGCAGTCCCAATTTTATTGAGGCGATCACTGAAGAATTTAGATGAACACAAATACACGTCTACCGTCCAGTCCCAATTTCCTTTAGATTTATGTGATAAAATAAGAGGGAGGAATTCGGGAAAAGCCGATGCACGCGGAAAACTATGATGAATGCTCAGTTAGAAGACTTACAGTGCCTCCTCGCAATCTCCATGTGGGATGCAGTACAGAATTGAAAAATTTATACTAAATGCATGCAAGCCGATGAAAACCGCACCTAAGCAGAAAGTTCTATTAACGGGAAGAATTGAGTTGAATTTGGCTAAGTTGAACGATCTAATGTGCGTCTCAGTTAAAGTGCAGTGTGGCTTAAGATCCTACGAGCACAATCAAAAATAAAAGTGCTCTAAGAGCCGTATGTGCAGGTCTATCCTAATCGCCACTCAAGTCGGGCCCCACCCTCACCGGAGAGGGAAACAAGCCACGACACACCACAAATAGAGTTCAAGGTCTTTTTTACACACGCAAGAGTCCAAACGGACACCACTATAAATAAGCAGAAATTAAAAGTGTAGAAATTAAAAACCTAGACTCTACGCTCTCTCACGACTCGACTCGATCTTAATTTAATTGCGGTTTCTTCGGGTGTTAGTGAAGATGCGTCGGTTCCTTGAAAAACCGCTCCACGTGCGCCGGGTACCTCGCAAGAAAAATAAGAGAGAGAATGTAAGAGGGTGACTCAAAAAAAATGATAAAGTAAGAAAATAAATGCTAAAAAAATTATGGGATTTACAGTGAAAAAATAGGGTGTCAGACTACCCGAATTCGGAAAACCGAACAAAAATTTTCAAAACAAAAAACTAAGCCGTTTGCCTCCCCGGCAACGGCGCCATCTAACGAGTCCGTAAAAGCTGCGTTAAGGAGTTGTTTTTAATGTTCGAGTGTGAAAACAATTAAAGTCGTTCGTTGGAGGCGGCGATTGGAAACAGTCAAGAAATAACCACATTTTTTAATCAAATTTAATCAAGTGGTTTTTATGTTTATTTTACTTGGGCAAGTCCCAAGGTCGATCACAAGGAGGCAAAGGAACAACCTAGAGTTGTGTCTATCAAAATTTGAGTTCGGTTTTCAAGGCGGTCTTTTTTTGGAATTTTTTAATGCAATAGAGGGTGCAATATGCAAATCCGGCCTACTTTATGGACTAAAATGTGAATTACGTTCAAAAGATGTCCGAAAAATACGAAAATTGGCCAAGATGTAAAATATGATGAAATAAGTGCACTGTAATTTTTTTGGAATTTCTGAATGCAATATGAATTTTTTATGGATTTTTAAATGCAAACAGAATGACTTTCAATATTTAATTATAATAAATATTAAACCTTCTTATTTACAAGATATAAAATTATCTAAGATCTATCACTAGGTGATGGATCTCAGAAAAATCCTAAACCTCGAAAATGTGGGGTTTAATACCTATTAAAAATTAAATAGTGAATTATGCAAAATGATTTTTACAGAGCAAATTATGCATGCAAATGCAAAGATTTTTAGGCACAATGTTAAGCACAATAAACTCTACACTATGTGATTTTTCAGAGATTTTTAAAGCAACGATTAATTTACTATGAATTTCAGAGCATAGATTGGGCAAAATATTCCAATTTCCACAAAACAATTATTTATTAATTAACCGTTGATCACATGAATGTCCATAACATGTCAAAATGTAGAGAATTATATAAGGAACACTGTGCTATTTTTAAATTAATAATATAATGTAGATAAGATGTTCGAAACAAAATGGGAACACAGGGGTACAGATGCAATAGATAAATAAAATATTAAATGTAGTGGGGGGTGTACTCGGAATTACCAAAAGCCTAGGGGGTTGCGTTGCCAAATTCCCAGACGGTCACGTGCTACGCACGTGACCCTGGTTGGCTGGTCTGATCTGCAAAATAATGAACCTTCGGGGGAGCCTTTGCAATTTGACTCCTGGTCACGTGCGGAGCACGTGACCTGAGAGTGACGTGGTGCTGACGTGCCCCCGCGCACGTGCCTCGCACGTGCGGGGGGTCTCGGGCCTCGGACCCGGCTGACCGGCGGAGCTGACCGGCGGAGATTGGTACGGCGGTGAGCACCTGGCGCGCGGCCAAGGCGGAGGCGTGGGAGCGGCGGTGGCTGGAGGAGGAACTGCAGCGGCGGAGGCGAGGCGGTGCGGCGACTGATGGAGGAACTGCAGCGGCGAAGGCGTGGGTTGTCGATGCGGTTGTCGTAGACGGTGACGGTGACGTGGTGAAGGCGATGAAGCGTCGTTGTTGCTGGTGAACTGGTGGTCGATGCGGCGGCCCAGGCTCCTGGAAGGCGGAGGAGACGTCGCAGTTGTCGAAGGAGAACTTGGTGGCGACCGGAGAAGGCGATGTTGTTGACGTCGTGGGCTCTACGACTGGGGTCGGAGCAGCAGCAGCAATGGCGCCGCGGAGGGCGCGTCTGCAACGAGGCCTGGGCCTCGGACCTCGCCAAGAAGGAGGAGGGGCCCTGTCACCGCCGCCTCCTCGATCAGAAGCTCTCAGCGGATGACCTGAGAAAGGGGGCGGCGGGGGTTTTAAATAGGCGAGGGGCGCGAGGAGTTTGTTGCGGAAGGTAGTTGCGAGATGGGAGTGGTTGGCGCGGGGATAACGGAGGAGGGGCGGCGTGCTTGGTGTTGACCGGCGAAGACGGGGGGACCGTTGGCGAGATCCGCGGAGGGAGGTGCGACGGTTGCGAGGAAGGGGGTGGCGCCTGGGGAAGAAGGCCGAGGGCCGTCCGATCGGCCGAGATCGGACGGCCCCGATGTTGACACGTGGCGGGAGAAAGAGGGCGCGGGGAGCACGTGCAGTGCGCGTGCGGGCTGGCACGTGCGCTGCACGTGCGTGGTTTTTAAATTTTTTTTTTATAAAAAACGAAAGTTAAAAAGGCCAAAAATCAATGACACGTGGCGGCCTCTGGGGCTGCCACGTGTCACCTCCAGAAAAATCCGAAAATAAAACCTCTTGTAAAATCGATAAAAAATAGCAAATGACCTCGGATCGAAAAGATTTCTTCACAAAAAATGCTCGTCTCGACGAGATCTACAACTTTCAAGAAGACATCAAAGCTAAATTCGGTCAAATGTAAAAAGTGAATTTTTGGGGTATCCCATGTACATATAATACCTTGATTTTTGGGTTTTCTAATTTTTTTTGTCATTTTTAAAACAAGATAAAAATCCGGAAAAATGTGGAAAACTCAAAGATAAATAAAAGATACCTTAATCTTTTTTTTTTGGATTTTTATCAATGAAGAAAGTAAGTACATAAAATATAGGTCAGAAAACCGCGAGAAAATACAATGTACAAAAGAGGCCCAAAACCCAACTTTCACATACGAGCTCTGATTCACTTGAACTTGGTCTTGTTTTGAAGATAATTGAATGTACATTAGTTCAAAAGTGAGTAGGATCAAATCAGATACTGGATGAAGAAGATATGGGGCTTTTAGTCCGAAAATCCTGAAATTAGGGTTTGGGTTTTTGGTCCACTTACCTGGGTTAATTACTTTTTTGTATTTTTTATTTATTTTTGTTAGTGATGTGTACACAGTGGAGGTGGTTTTGTGGCATGCGGTGTTAGCATGGAGGAGTTAAAAATAGGGGAAGTTAGGCTATTTACAGGTCAATTTGGGCTTGGATTTTTGGATTCTTAAAATATGCAGAAATTAACGCTAAAATGCAATTCTCATGAAATCATGCCTGAATGCTAATTATGCGAAATAAATGCAGAAATGCAATTGATTTTGAGGGACTTGAGCTTAATTAATGAGACTTAGAATGGTGAATCCGAGATTCATCATGGACTAACTAGATCACACTAATTGTTGACTTAGGTCAACTATCTGACCTGAGCCCTAACCCTATCAGAATTGAGTACTCATCCTTATTCCTCGATTTTGCTGCATGAGGCATGCATCCTCTCGAGAAGATTCCTCTTTGACTTTCCTTACTTGATCCTCCCTCTTTTACGTGCTTGTGATTCCTCGAGGAATGGAGCGCTGCTTCGCCCATTGCACCTCGACCTTTATCACCTCCCAGATGCTTGTACATAATCGAGCATCCCTCCTTCCTTCAAATTTTGAATCCCCTTTAACCACTTTCTTCCCCCAAATCCGAGCTCCTGAGCTCGAGCGAGGTGACAACTCGCTCGCCCCTCTCTTGGGCACGTGGAGGAGTGACGTAGAGGAGCATTCCACCATCTTTGGCAGAGCACCACCGTGAGTACCCTATCTTCTGGCTCCGGCCAGCCAAGGTACTTTTTCTTCACTTTTTAGAGAATTTCTAGGCTTAGCTTTCATTTTATGCCCTTAGATTAAAGTTTCATTAATTGTTTTAGCCTAAAAACCTCAATTCGTAGTTCGATGGAGCTCTGCTCCAGTGAACCCTTCACCATGCCTCCGACCATCTTCCGACTCCCCCAACACCTTCCCTCGCTTCCCCTGCTGATTCCCTATGCTCCATCGTATTCCATTCAATCTGCTCCTTCTCGGAGCAGGATCTCGATGCTCTTCCTCCTCCCTTCACTGGAGCAACCTCAGCTGCGCCTCGTCGCGCATCCATTTCACCAAATAGAACCCCCCAAGACCCTCCATTTTTCTTGTGCGTGCTTTTCTTGCAGGTCCTGGAGGCTAAGGACCCTTCAGGGGTCGATTTTGATATTGCTAGAGGTACCTGGCCCTTCGCTTCCCCGAGCTCATTGGCCTTCACCGGAGGTCCGACGCACCTCATGATGCTGCCATCTGATGCAGAGGAGCCCCTATTCCATTTTGCCTCTGCTCCGAGACTCCCTGGTGGCTGGAAGAGATAAGGAGAGCAGGTCGAAGCTCGCCACTGGCGAGTTCTTGGCATGTTCTTCCCCGTGCCTTTCTAGCCGTCGGATCTTCACGTCGCACCAGATTTGCCAGCCACCGTTGGATGTGACTCGCCCTTGACTGTTGATCTCCATTCGGAGGTCTAATCAAAACCGTCATCACACATCCACAATTCTCCATATGGATAAGTAGGTGGATCTCGCCCGTTGGATCGTGCCTTCAAGAGGGTATTTTGCACCTTTTCCCCCTTATTTTTTCCATTTCCTATTTATCCCTATAATTTATTTTCATAGTTCACATATTTTGTAAAAACTGCAAGGGGCCCCATAATCTTTCTTTAATTCGCTGTTTAGTCGAATCCACGTCACCTCACGTGCCATCCCATGTGGGATGGCGATTTTGTAGACAAACCCTCGTGGGTTTTTCTATTTGCATTTAGTCTAGAAACTTTGAACTGTAGTTATAATATTTTGGTATATTTACATTTATCCCTCAATTTTAATTTTATTTGCATTTATGCCCCTGTTAGTTCATTAATTTTTACTGATGTTTTTTTTATTAAAAATAATATCTATGCTCTAAAAAACTGATAAAAGTAGGGTTAAGTTCTTGATTCCATCTAGATTCATGTTATATTTTTAGTTTTGGATTTTTGGACTTTTTCCTATTTTCTAAAAATAAAAGAGGAACAAAAATTCCCGTTTGAATTAAAACCCATAAAAAATATAAAATATTTTGAAAAAATTCCCTAAACATATTTGTGTATTTTTGTATTTCCTGACTTCAGACCAAAAACCACTAAAAATAGGAAACAGAAAACTTGTAAAAATTAAAAAGCTCCAAAATTCTTTATAAAAATCTAAAAAATTCCCAAAAACTCCAAAAATATTCATTTCTATTATATATTTTTTATACTATTATTTATCTATTAAAATTGGTTTGGAATTTTTTAGACATTATTTGCTATTTTTAATTTCTAAATTGATCTGACCTACTTAATTAATCCCTAACTTGGGATATTCATGATTTTAAAATTGTATAAAAATTAGCAAATTACTTACAATTCACAAAAAAGTAAAAATTATGTAAAACCAAAAATATTTAGTTCTAAAATTTTTGTTTATTTATAGTTACTTTTATAAATGTATTACTTTATATTGTATATATAGCCTTATATAATCATAGATTATATATTTAAAAAGAAAAAGAAAAAAATTTAGAAAATTCAAAAACAAAATAAATAATATAAAAATTAAATTAAAAAATAAGTAAATTAAAATCCCATAAAAATACAAAATAAAAAGCCCACATAAACACAAATAGACAAAAAGAACATACATTTTTGGATTCACTTCTCCAATCTACTGTTTGCTCCATGTGTTCGACACTCTACACATACTTGCATTATATACATCATTTGTAGAGTTATAATAAATTTTAACTCTACTCTTTTATTTCCATTGCTTGATTCTTAATTGTGGGTTAATTCTTGAGTTAGTTGAGTTTCATGAGCGGTTGTTACATTGACTACGGTTTTGCCTTGTGAGACCATATGACCCTTGCTGAATCTCTGCTTTTCATAAACTTTGACCAAAAATAAAATTCGTAATGGACATCATTATTTTAAGTTCATAAAACCCAATTTTTTTCAGGTATCATCTGAGAGGCACGTCCCTAAGAAATTAGATCCAAAATCCTGGCCTAGGTACAACCTTGTTATCAACTGGATTCACGAAGTATTGGTGCTTTTATCATACATGGGTGAGTAGGGCTTCGTCTACTTGCAGACTTAGTTTGAAGTATTGAGCTTTGGCCATCCCCTCACAGGGGCGTCTGTCTCACCATTCCACGTTCGAGTTCCCTGCCAGGGGGAAGTATTGTTTTCACCTATTATCTTCCTCATCTATTCTTTGGCTGAATAGTGGATCCAGACCTAGTAGAAAGGATTCTCTTTAAAAATTACATGCTATAGGTTATAAAGGAAGTGGAAAGTTTGGGATACTCTTCTGGCAATACTCACTCTCATATAGGGCTAGCCTCTAAGGACTTTCTATAAGGTTGCTTGAAAATAAAATAAAATTAAAAAGATAAAATTAGCCGAACTCTTAGGGATTCACTTGTGTTGGGTTGTTGAATCCATTTTCATTGTGTTTGTTTGAATTAGATTTTAGGACAAAGACCAGTCCCGCGCACTCGTGCTCTTTTTCATCTTATCTATTTTCATTTCTTTTTGCTTTGCTCATTTTGAGCCTTCTACTCTTTTCCTCTTCATTTCATCTATTATTCATCGCCATATTCCATTCCCCATCTATTCTGCTTCTATCCAAGATGTCGACTCATGGATGGTTTAGTAGGGACCCTGCTGACACCTACATTGATTGCATGAATTTGACATCTTCAATAATTTGAGGCGATTTTTGAGAACCCTATTCGGACTTTACGAACTGATCTCTAGACTCTCGTCTTCTTCTCTAATAAGTTGGGATCACTCTTGTCCTGGCGTTCTCCCCGCATGGATGGTGATCGATTTTAGTTCATATCAAATACTCCATTCACACATATTTGGAATTGACCCACCTTGACATTCCTTGGACCAGCTTGGTCCAATACTTCTTCGAGGGCCTGACCACATAAAGTCAAAGGCTAATGGTGAGCGTGTGACAGATCTTATTTCAACAAGGATGAAGACGTGGTATGGCAGATCTTTGAAGAAATGGCCGAAGGAAAGGATGCCTTATCTTCGTCATGAGCATACTAGTGACAACCGCAGATCCACCACAAGCCACTGAACACGGCGGCATCCCATAAAGAGGATAGGGATGAGAGCTCCAACCTCAACATTATTGGGAGCCACCTATCCAAGGTTGATATAATTGAGAAACGATCACAGAACCTTGAGAAGTTTCCCGTGATAGAATAAAGAATCCAAACCTGGACAAGCTAGATCAGATCACCAAGCAGCTGGAACTGCTAGTTAGCACCATCAATGTTGTGCAGTCTGCAGGTATGGCAACTGCAACTCCTGCTGAGTCGAAAGAACCATCATCTCCACAGCAGCTTGATGATTCTCCATATCATCACCTTCATTCTATCATTTTTGCCTTAAAACCCCTAGCTAAATGCATGCAAATAACATTATTTTGTCAAATTAACATTCATTATTTATTCCTATTATGGTATATAAAATATAGTTTTTAATGCTAAAATTATAGAATAAAGAAAGGTATTTTATGACTCTAAACCCTGAGACCTAGGCATCTTGATGACTAGGTCAACAAGGAATAAAGTATGAGGAGATAAGGGCCAAGAATCCAATAAAATTCCCATTCTTTTATTCATTAATAATTCATTTTGGGGACCTATTTTATTCTTTATTATTTATACATCAAATAAAGAAACTTTATACATGAAAGTTGTAATAATAATATATATAAAAAAATACAAAATTGATTTCACACAAAAATAATATACAATGTATATTTTATACTCAAAATAAAAAGCCAAACCCCAAACTTCCCAGACCCATATCTTCTCCATATGAACTCAAAATGTGACAAAATCACCTTTAATTGTATATAACTTTTAGTAAACTATTTCATGAAGGTGGTTTCACTTAATTTGGAGTTAAGATGCAAAAGTTAGGTTTTGGACCCATATTGTACAATTTACCTGAATAAAATAGCCGTTTTATTTATTCTTTATTATTTTTATAATTTTATAAATATTGTTTATAATATATGTACATATTTAGAATACAATAAATCATAAAGAAAATACAAAATAAAATAGTCTATATAAATACATAGATGATACCAATACTTATATCTATATATTATATACCTTTATTTGTTTAAGTATAAAAAATACATCGGAAAAATATAAAACAAAAATATATTTACATATATAAAAATAAGTTATAAATATACAAATTATGAAGTAAAATAATAAAATTAAAAATATAAAATAAAATACTCAAAGCATATGTAAATATATCTACAAATGAAACCTTAAAAAGTAACTTATAAATAAAGTCATAACAAAATAAAAAATATATTACAATACTACAAAATTAGTAAACAACTTCTATTTTATAACTTTTATTTATATTGTTCAATTACTATTTTATATTTATTTTTTAATATTTTTTCAGCAGGTTTTGTCTTCTAGTGGCCCATTTGGACCAATAGGAGAGCTCCGACTGTTGACTCTAGGTCAACTCTATAACATGAGCTCTAGCTCTATCAAAGAGTGATGGTTGCCTTCCTTCTCGAATTTCTACCCCGTGATACACTACGCAAGGCTCCTCGACTCCTCAAAGAAATCTCTTGACAACTCGTTGACCATTCACGCGAACAAATTTCCTACCTTGTACCATCCTTCGTTTCGCTTGAAAACCCTATGTTAAGACCCCTCGTCGCTTCGCCTGTACATATAGTCATCTTTCCTCATTTTTGTTTTTCATTCATTTTCTCCCCACGCTCAATCCCTTGGATCCCTCCAAGCTCTTCAGCAAGGTGACAGCTCGCTCTATAGCAGATTCGCAGTGAGTTGGCGTGGCGGAGGGTTGGTTCCACCACCTCTGACGAGACCTCGCCGTCGAGGTTCTGACTCACGGTCTCCGGCCATTTGAGGCATCTCTTTCCTTTTGCCTAGGTAATTTTTCTATCGCATTTAGTCTTAGCATTTTTATTTGATGCATAGTTGCTTGTTTTATGTTAGATTTGGCTAACTAAGTTCGCCGGAGCTCTTGAGCTCCGACCACCCTCTGTCTCAGTGTAACTCACCTGTTCTGACCGCCAATCACCCCCACTCTCTTCCCTTCCATTTCTCGTCATCCCACGCATCTCCAGCTGACCTGATCCTCACTGGACCAGGATCTAGGTGTTCCACAATTACCACTTACCAGAGCACCTCTGCCCCCTTCTGTCACACTGCCATTCCCCTTGTTGACTAGTCGAGGCACTATGCCCTCGACCGTATGTTTCATACGTGCATGTCCCGTACTGAAAGGAACCCATATGTGCTCAAATAGACTTGACTTCAAGGTCTCTTGGTCGTGCATCTTCTCAGAGCTTCTAGGCCACCTCCGGTGGGTCCTGGACCTGTTGGCAACAATTTTAGCCTACGGACTCCTTCTGGGTATCTATTGAGCATCTTGGCAGCACGTGAGACCCATTACGTAAGGAGAATTGCCATAATGAAGCGGTTCCAGCTTGTGTTCTTCCTGGTTCATCGGGGTGCCCTAGCCATCATCGGATCTTAGGCGCCTCCCAGTTCTTATCTAAGTCGTTCTAATGCAGCTGGCTTGGGCCATTGGATATATCTGCCGATCAAGCCACAAACATCCATCGTCGAAGAGGCATCACGCATCCTCAGCTCGATACGTGGATAAGTGAAATGGCCTTGACCATTGGATCGTGCCACTAAGAGGGAAAATTATAAACCCATCACTTGATTTTTTTGTATTTTAAATTTAGTCCTATAATTTGTATATTCAGTTAAAAACTTTTGTAAAAATCGCACTGGAACCCCTGCCATTTCAACTATTTACATATTGGTCCAGTCTAGGTCACCTCACGCGCGGTTCCATATGCGGTGGCGATTTTGTAGAGAAACCCTCACGGGTTTTGTAACTTCTTTTTGGTCTGAAAACTTTTAATATTAGTTATAATATTTGGGTTATTTGTATATTTATCGATGCATTTATTTTAATACCCCTGTAGTTCATTAATTTGTTTCCACTTTCTCTATTTATTAAAAATAGCATACGTACTCCAAAAATTCTAAAAACATAGTATTAAGTGTCTGCTTGCTTATAGTTTCATGTTATATTTTTGGATTTTCATTTTAGGCACCTTTAAATATTTATTGAAAATCAATAGGGCACGTTTTATCCCTGTTTGAATTAAAAAATACAAAAAAAATATAAAAATATTTTGAAAAATTTCCAAAAAATATATTTGGTCTATTTTAGTATTTTGTACCTCTAGACCAAAAAACTACTAAAAATAGAAAAAGGAAAACCATAAAAATTTAAAAGCTCCAAAATCCTTTATAAAAACATAAAAAACCCCAAAAATTCCAAAAGAAGTTATTTCTATTTTGTAAGTTCCTTATATTATTATTTATATATTAAAATTGATTTGGAAAATTTTGGAAACTTTTTGCTATTTCTAATCTCCAAATCAACTTGGCTTATATATTTAGTCCATGTTTTGGAATATTTTTGACTTATAAAAATATATAAAAATCAACAAAATTATCTAAAAAACACAAAAACTGCAACAAATTATATAAAATCACAAAGTATTTTGTTTTACCATTTTTTATTATTTTTAGTAGTATTTATAAATATAATACCTTATATTGTATATATAGCCTTATATATTCTTGTATTATATATATAAAATAAAAAGAAATTAAAAATCATAAATTGTAAAAAGAAGATAAAAATTATTAAATTAAAAAACAAATAAAAAATTAAAAAAAAAACAGTATTAATAAATAATAAAAAAAATACACAAAAAGACAATACAGGCAAGAAGAGAATACAAATTTTGCATATTCATTTGCCTCAATCTACCATTTGCTCCCTGTGTTCGACACTCTACATACTTGTACTATACATACATTTTGTGGAGTTAAATAAAATAAATTTTAACTCCACATTAATTTTTGCTTTCATTGCTATATCTATAATTGTGGGTTAATTGTTGTCTGAAGTATGGTTTCTTGTGAGTTGCCACAGTGACAGTGTCTTCGCCTTGTGAAAACATATTTGACCCACGAAAAATGTTTTTCAACACAACCTCAGACGAAGGGCAACCCTAGTGATGAATATGTGATTCATCAGTCTAATTAACTGAAAATAAAGCTTCATCCCAAGAATTTAGGTTCATTTAAATGTTAACTTCATAAAACTAACTTTCAGACACCTGTAAATAATTTGCATAAATTAACACTTCATATTGAATTCATAGTCATCCAAGCATTTTCACCGAACTTCATGCATTTTTAATTAATTCATGCTAACTCTAATTGACATAAAACTATCACTAACCTTAATCCATGAAAAATCCTAAAAAAATGGTAACTTGTAAATACGCAAAATAATCTCAAACCCTAATTTCAGGAAAACATGCTAAAAACGCTGATATATCTCTCATACATTGTCCAAATAAATCATACTAACTTTTGAGCTAATGCACATTCAATTATCTTAAAAATAAGACCAAGTTCAGTAGAATCAGAGCTCATTTGTGAAAATTAGGTTTTGGGACCTAACTGTGCTTTGTACCTTTTTGTTGATTTTGACCTATCATTTCATGTGTATATTTCATTCATTCTAATTATTATTTTTCATTTCTTTAATTTATTTATTATTTAAATAAGTCACATAATATTCAAAATCCAAAAAAATCAGAAAGGTATTAAAAATGACATGTTCTGACTTGAACTTACTCACATAATCCACTCATACATAATTAACCCCCCTAATTTTTCCGACCTATTTAAAACCCATAAAAATTAAAAAAATCACATTTGAGTCCATTACATCATTTCATAGCATATAGTATTTTCCAATGTATTTATTTATCCACAGAAAATCAAATAAAAATTTCAAAGACAAAAATTGGTATTTCATATACATAAAATGTTACCAAAGAAATCATATCTTGCATGGATCATGTCAGTTGCATTCGAGTCCTTCATGAACATTGTAGGTTGCATTTAATTGAACAATTTTCATGTTGAGCACTTTTGCATACAAGTCCATTTGCTGATTCTAATCTACTTATCTCTGCATTTTCATGCACTGGTCAACAATTTTGGTCAACACTTCGCCACGTGGACCACTCCTATAGGTCCACTTGGGCCCTGGTCACTGCACCCGCTTCTCTCTCCTCACGTGAATAACACGTGATGTCATCTCACCCTTCTCGCCACTCTCTCCACGTGTCGTGCATGTGGCTGGCATCATCTCCCCCATCACGTGTGTGGCATGTGACGTCTCCTCCTCCTCTGCTACGCCGCCCTCCTCCTTCCTAGCCGAGCCGCTCTACCTTACCTGCACATCCTATAACCACCTTCTCCGCGGTCTTCTCCCAATGGCTGGCGAACCACCAACCCCCAATTCGAGATACTCATCACTGGAATTCCTCTCTCTATCGCCAAACACCTAACCTAAATCCCATCGCCAACCAATGTTATCTTCTTCTTTCTAATGAATCAAACCCGCAACCATTGCAGCCTCCCTTCTGTCGATCTCCGGCCGTTGACCCCCTATCCCTAACCTCCAAGAACCAAGGTCATAATCCCTTCCCTCTAATATGCAACCTTCGGGCATCAGCCTTCCCCTTATCCTTTTCAAGCAGGCCATCCCTTTGCTCCCTATTTATTTTCATTGCCGACCCCCATGATCGAGCATCCGCTGTATCCGACACCTTCAACGAGTTAGTGAGTGAGAGAGAGAAAGAGCTGCATAGGAGGGGTGGTGATAGTATCCCTATGCTACCGATGATGAACTCCTTCCTTTGTGAGATCCACAGGGATCCCTCCCTGTGCTTCTGTGCTTCCGAAGGGGTGCAACGGAGCTTCGCCGTCCACACTGCGACATAGGCGACCATCGGAGATAGAGCTCCCTTCTCCTCCATTCCAAGCGAGACTAACCCTTATTCCCTCTCTTCTTCCTCTGTCCTTTCTGTTCTTCTTCCTATTCCTCGTACATTAGCTACGCTCTGCCACCTTAGTCATCACTATCACCGTCCCCCTCTACCCCTACATCTTCCCATCTATCTCCCAAATCCTCTTGCCGACTCTGCTCCTCTCCTCCACCATACATGAGCTCCATCATCATCGCCTAGACATGCCTCCATCGGTCTTCCGATCCACCGACCGCGTCACCTTCATCGACTATCGCAACCCCGGGCACTATTGTCACGAGCCACTACTCACCTTCAGGTCCGACGCCTCTCTTCCACCCTTACACTATCACACTACCACATCACCGACACCCCTTGACCCTGTATCAGCCATCGCCTCCATCCTCACCATGACCGTCGAGGAGCTCCTCCACTGTCTACGACTGCTTTATCTCCATGATCAGGCTCTAGCACCCCTTGGATAAAGAACCCAAAACATTCGGGTCGTCCAATGATGCCTGAATTCTAACCGTCGATTGAAGCCATCTCCATCGGATGGTCCCGAGCAAGGGACCTGAGCCTAGTGCCTCGGGTTTGACCAAAGCAGCATCAACGAGCCATGCGGAGGCACACCGAACCACCAACCGAACCTACCACGCACACACCCCTTGCATGCGCGGGTGGGTAAATTACATCATCGCCCCCTTGTTCCAGCAAATAACCAAAGGGGCCCCTCTGTCTGACTCGCATGTGAGGCGCACATGCACAATGGAAAATTTACAGAAGATTCCTCCTAACTTTCTAGAATTCCATATCTGCCCATGCCATGGGTAAATTGCAAAGAAGCCCATATAATTTTTGGAAATTACAAAACAATACATCAGAAGGGTATAACTGAAAGTATCTATTTATTTTAATTATGTTTCAGTCCCTGCAACTTTAAAAAACTATATCTTAGCATCTTCTATCAGATTTTTATGTTCTTAGTGTCGATTCGATCCCTGAATTATTATCTATCTTACTAAACATTGAGAATCTATTTTTGAGATAGTTTCTGAGCATCAATAATTGAAGATCTATTTTGTTCATTTTGTGCACCTTTATTCTTGGTCATTGATTCTCTATTGCTCAATATTTTATGATTTGTGGGGATTAACTCCGTAAAATTAATCAAGGCTTAATTGAGTAATTATTTGCTATTATCATTTGGTTCGTATTCTCTTGACTGCTTGCTTGGTATGCATTTATCACTTTACATCATATTATTGCATCATTTACAATTCAACAAAAATATTGCATTTGTCTGTTTATTTTCTCATCACACAACATAGCATTATTTTTCTTACATAAAATTATTTTGTAAAATTCATACATCGTATTTCTTTTGTCATTTATTTGCATATATTTTAAATTAAAATCCATAAAAAGCAGAAAAAAATAAAAACAACAGAAATTAATCTTCCTTTGAAAACCTAATTTCATAGATTATTTAGAGATTGATTCTATACTCTCATATTACTTCCCTTAGTTCGACCTTGAGACTTAACGAAGAAAAATAAATAAATTCGATTGCATTGAGAATTGATTCTCCATATCATTTCTCGATATGATCAATTTTTGATGAATCGTTAGAGTTTCTGACTAGAAAACCTTCGACTACATTCATTGTAATTCGATAAAATTAACGTAGGGATTTCGGTGCTCTCAAATGGCACCATGTCTAGGGAGGTATACGGTTTAGGATAAATTTTTAGGTAACTTAATTTTTAGGTTTTTTATCCCTGGGTAGTCTGACCCCCGGTCTTCTCTATTTATTCTCTTTGTTTATTTTTCCTAGTATTTTTATTCATTTTATTTTTGTATATAATTTTCCTGTGAACATATCTCTGACATTTATTTCTCTTATTTTTCGTGCGAGGTACCCGGTGGACTTGGAGAGGCTTTCTAGGAAGCTGACACAACTCGGAGCGACTGGAAGTGAGAAGATTTTTTTATTTTTAGAGAGATAGTTCAACTTTTTTTGTAAATATTTGTAATATTAGTCCACTGATCATTTCCATCAGTATTCATTAGAAGACTCATTCTTGTACCCAGACTGGACACTTGACATATAAACCCCTATTTTTGTGGTGATTGACGTAGTCCTGGGATTGCACCGTGGATATTAGAGCTACCATGCTTCCTTTTGTGCTCGTAAGACTAAGCCACACTTTCACTTTAGTTAGACGCACTAGATCAAATCTCATTTGGCCAAATCAAACTGTTCTATCATTCACCAATAGAAATTCCTATTCTAGGAGCTATTTTCCGGTGCATTCATATAGATTAAAATTTCAATTCTATTTAGCATCCTGCACGGAGATTGCGAGGAAGCACTGTAAGTATTTTAACTCTGCATTCATCATCATGTTTTCCGCTGCATGACTTTTTCGATTCTCGCCCATTTTTCACTCACATAGAATTAAAGGAAATTGGAATCCCCATGTAGATGTGTATTGATCTCCACTCAAATTCAAAGAAATTGATCACCAAATAAAATTAGGACTGCTAACATTACTGACTAATTAAAAACCTGATAAAATTGAATATCATTATTTGTGTGAGAGCAACCGCATCCTTGTACATAGGATATTTTGTGCTTGTTGAGAGGTGAGGACACATCACTAGGATAGTGCCCGAAACCCACCTTTTAATCTTGCGTAATTGGACTCATATCTTGTTTTATCACCAATTTAAAACCAAAAAGATAATCGGCTGAACTTTCACGACCTTCACTATGTAAAGTTGGTGAATTTTGGGGTTTGAATTGTGTATTGGATTGTGTGCATTCAAAGCTCATTGCACTTACATCCATATATCGAGGTTCATAAATCATTTCAGATCCATTTTTCGAAGATGTCGGAATATTGGTATTCATACCCACATTCTGTGGGTCATGCTTACACAACTGAATCCCGACCATCTTCATCTTCATTCTCGTATCAGGAGAATCCTTTCTTTGAATCGATTTTCCCCCAGTCACAATACGCTCCACTCTCATTTCATCGCACTCCTTCTTTGGTTGAATATTCATGATATGAACCACTCGCAGAATCGAATGAATATTACGCGGAAATAATGGAACGAGTGAATTCAAGGATGGACATGGGCATGACTGAATTCGACAGAGAAACACGATTATGTTTGTAATTTGTTGGAGCAATAAGCTCCGGCCCCAAATTCGCTATGATCACCATTGTTACTCACCCCATATCCATCTCATTTTCGTTCCTCTTTGTATTCTCCACATTTCCCCTTATTTCCCCTTTGATCCTACAAGGATAGAAGTCTGACCGAGCTCCTCTCCACTGCCTTCGTCGGAGCTCACTTGCCTCATTCATTTTTTGCGCTCCCTACTTCAACGGAAGGATGAGAGCGACTCTTTTATCTTCATATTTTTTTATGTGCAGGTAATAGAGTGTCTTGGCATCTGGAGCATCACCTCAAAGCACAGATCAGAGCTCCTAGCCCCCTTCGATGGGGCCTAAAAATCATTGGTAGATATCGATTGTCGACGAGGAGATTGGTGGCCAGAGATACGAAGAATTATAGATTAAACTCACCCTAGCCCTATTCTAGAGGTGTTTATCCAGACACTTCAAGAGCTGTACGATCTGAGCCTCGACCCAGATCTAATATAGATCGTTCAAAGCAAGGCAAAATGAAGTACACCCCTAGCCGCACGATCGAGCCACGTGGAGCGTTGAGGTCAACCCGACCGAGCGCCTTTATTGGGCAGACATTAGCTAAGCCCCTGCTCTTTTGTGTTTAATTAATAAGCTTGTAAGTATTAAAGTTATCTTAAATATTTGTGTAAAAATTACATCGGACCCCATACTTTCTGAATATTTGCAAAAAGGTCTGTGCCAACTCACCTCATGTGGTCCAACATGCGAGGCGGGGCCATTTGTAGTGAAGCCCCTCCAGCTTCCATTATTTCTATTTTGTATCTAAAGTTTATAAATAAGTGTTAGATTTTCAGCTATTTTGCACAGAACTCCCTATACTCTATTTTTATTGTAAAAATACCCCTTCCATGCTTGATATTTAATTGTTTGCTTTCCTATTTTTTAAAATAGTTCATATGCTTCATTAATTTTGGAAAAAATGTTGTAGATTCTAAACATGATGCTTGTACACACCCATATTTTTAAGGAGCATTTTATTGCAAACTTTCCATTTAATAACAATAAAATAGGAGACCCCATGTTTCTAAAGAAAAATACACAAAAAATTGAAAAACTATCTTAAAAATTCCTAAAAATAGAGTATATATCAATATATAAACTAACTCCACACCAAAAATCACAAAAAGTATAAAAGAAAAACACTAAAAGTTAGAAAAACCTTAAACATCTATAAACATTAGTAAAATTTCTATAAAAATCGAAAAAAATTTATGTTCTATATTTTTATTTATATTATGTATTACATATTAAGAATAGTTTTGGGAATTTTGGACTTATTATCTAATTTTAATACCAAAAAATTTCGATCTATTTATTATAGTTATTATTTTGACATTTTTATTACATTAGAAATCCATAAAAAATAGTAAAAATTACATAAAAAATCACAAGAATAGAGAAAAATATTAAAAAAAAATATTTTTATAATTTTGACTATTTATAACTATATTTCAAAATATAGAACCCTATATATTCTATATGTACTATATATTACTATTTTTAATGATAAATACTTAATTTAAAACCATTAAAAAAATAAAAAGGATTATTCATGTTTATATTTCTTATATTTCTTATATTTCTTATATTTATTTATTATATATAATATATTATTTATAGTAATATTATTACTATATATTGATATATATATATATACATATTATATCTATAAAACAAAAAGGAATTAAAAATTACAAAACTAAAAAGAAAATAATAATTTAAAATATTTAAAATACAAAAAAAATAACAAAAAAATTCCATTAAAATTAATTATAATAAAAAACCAACAAAAAATCAAAAAGATGAAAAAGTACATAAGTAATAATAATAATATATTTTTATTAGTAGATGATAATTAACATATCCCCATTGCTCTCTGTTGTTCGACACTCTACATACTTATACACTATAGACATATATTTAGTAGAATGAAAATAAAAATAAATTTTTACTCCGACATTTGCATTGAATTATCATACATTATGGGCTTATTGTTGTCTTAGTTAGTTGTTTGAGTACTGAGAGCCACGAGAGGCACTGATACAACGATTGCCAGATTTGACTTGTCGGATATTGCATGCCCTCCGAGACCGAACGCTAGGTACCTCATTAGCCCGACTAAATACTTGTCCAAAGTGGATATTATTGAAAAACGATCACAAGACCTCGAAAAACTATCTCTGATCGAAAAAAAACTCGACATTTGGACAAACTAGACCATATAACAAAGCAGTTGGAGCTGCTGGTCAGCATAATCAACTCTTGCCAGTCTGTGAGTCTATTAGCCGTGACTCCTATTGAGACGACGGAGCCTTCATTGCCACAACCACCTCAGCTAAGTTAAGGGCAACATCAATCGATCCAGTACATATACTACGTGCAAGCTCTTGATCAGGCACCTCCACATCAGCTACAAAAACAGATGGCTGTCTACCAGTCCGAGCCCCATCCATCGTATGTGGATCCATGTTTCCAACCTCCACCCCAAATTCTGGAGGTGAACAACATCTGGAACAATGATGCACAACTAGCTCGTCCAGGCAAACATCAACATAGCCAGTCATATACCATTCGGCCGTACCACCCACCTCGAGTTGGGAAGTTTTTCCAACATCAGCCTTAGCATTATTCTTCACAAAATCATAACACCTAGAGACGTAACTCTCAATATCAATAGTCGGTGTACCTCCAGTATCAATCGTATTAGAATTATGCGACTGCTCAACAGAACCAGTATCCCCCTCCTCCTCAATAGTACCAGCAGCAACCTCCTTAGTACCATTCTCAATAATCTCATTCGTATCCTCCACCGCATTATCAATCTCAACATGGTCAGCACGTTGAGCCCAAATATGCACCTGTGAACCCCACTCTTGAATGCTTGTCTCAACTGGTGAAGAGACTATCGAAGATGAGTTAGAAGCTCGATGACCTCACTGCCACCAAAACTTCCATACCTACGCAGGTCAAGGACAACCCCAACAACTTCAGATGCAAGGAGCAAGTAGTTTGCGGTGTCTCATCCGACCCCGTAGAGTCCGATATATCTGATTTTATGTTATCTAATGTGGTGACTCTCAAGAGCAGTAGGACCTTACAACCGTCTGCCGCAGCAAAGCGTAAGAATAAAGTAGCATCTGGCGAATCGTTATATTCTACATCAACTGGTCCTATAGTAGATCCAGGTGAGGAAGAAGGAGGAGTAGCAACATCATACCACCACCATCATAAAAAAAAATCAACGAAAGAAACACACCAAAAATAGAATAACAACATAGGTTGAGCCAAGCAAGATAAGGAGAAGCCAACACCAGCTGCAACTCTTGAGCCGGCCAAAGAAGTCGAAGCTCCCACACATTGATTTTTACCTGATTTGAATGAATGTGCACCTCCTAGCTAGTCATTTGTAAATAATGATGTAATTAAAAATAATAACTTCTGTTATATGAATATTCCTTTTCCTGATTCTATAAAAAATCCAAAAAAAGGAAAAAGTTGAAAAATGTATTGTCAGATCCTGGTGTGTTTGAGATTCTTCAGAATATTTTTCTATAAATGTCGTTGTTAAAAGCCATGGAATACATGCTAGTTGTCAAGAAAGTTTGAAAGAGGCATGTACCTCAAAGTATCAACCTCGCAAGACCAGACACAACCGAGGAGAAAAGCACATATTGACCATGGATACAGTGAATGCTATTAGTGATCTCCCATGAAAGATGCTAGACAAGGGAGCATCTTTTAATCAAATTTGAAATTTCGATCAGATTTTCAAGGGAACTTTGCTTGATACTGATTCCTCTAACGAATTCATGCCTCATCACTACTTCAGGAATTTGGATTTGGTTCGCTTAAATCCACAGACATGATCCTTCAGTTTGCTGATCGATCCATTAAGCGACCATAGGTTTACTGGAGGACGTTATCATAATCGTGCAGGATATGTGCTTCCCAATGGACTTTGTTGTCCTGGACATGGATTCGTCTGCACCATTACTCCATACCTCGATTATTCTTGGTTGGTCGTTCCTTCAAATTGCCCAAGCGATAGTTGATTATGGGTCTGGAATGATCACATTTTGATCATGCAGTGAAAGAGTAATAATGGACATGATCAATGAGCCAAAAGCCATAGAGAGCACATATTATGAAGGCAAGCAAAAGCATCAACAAAAGACTACGATATTATGGATATCAGTGATCAACAATTCTCTTTAAATGTTATTTTGACACAAGAATCCTCTCTTTAAAGGAAAGCCTGGAAAGTAAAATCCATCCTTACTCCATTGTAAACTGGGAGACAGTGTCAGAGCCACTGCTTAGCTTATTTGAAGAAGATTAATTCAAACCAAACAAGATGAATTCCGAAGTGTTCGTAGATCCAACTCAACAACTACCTGAATTAAAACAACTCCCTGTAGGTCTAAAGCATGATTTCCTTGTGGGTGAATAGAATAAATATCCGATCATAATCAACAGCAGACTGACCCCAGATCAAGAATCTCGCATGCCCAAGGTTCTAGAGAAAAATCGCATGGTACTTGGTTGGAAGGTTTCGGATCTCCGAGGGATAAATCCAGTTTTTTGTTCCCACCATATCTATCTGGAAGATGATTTCAAACCATCCTACAAATTCCAGTGAAGGTTAAACCCTAACCTATAAGATGTAGTCATGAAAGAAATCGTGAAGTGGTGTGAAGCCAGCTTCATTTACCCTCCGAATAAAAGTTAAGCCCATTTCATGTTGTTCCAATGAAATTCGGGGTCGAGGATACCTCTACTCAAGTACCAGTATCTTGGCAAATCTGTGTTGATTATCGTCACCTTAATTCATCGACCAAGAAGGACCACTTTCCTCTGTCCTTCATTGATCAATTGCTTGACAGGCTGGCAGGGAAAGAATTCTTTTGCCTTTTAGATGATAACTCATGGTACAACTAAGTGACGATCACCCCTGAAGACCAAGAGAAGACTACGTTCACATATCCGTTCGACACTTATGCCTTCTAGAGAATGTCCTTTTATGTTGTGCAATGCCCCTGCTCATTCCAAAGGTGTATGATAACATCTTTATTGTTATGTTTGGTACTTTCTCGAGGTGTTCATGGATGATTTCTCAGTCTATGGTGATAGTTTCGATTCCGGTCTTGCGCACCTGGATTGAGTGCTTTAGAAATGCTGTGAAGTCAAATTGGTGTTATCATGGGAAAAGAGCCATTTCATGGTCACGGAAGGAATTGTGCTAGGCCATGTCTTTTCCAAGTGTGGCATGGAAGTAGACATGACAAAGGTGGACGTGATCGCTAAACTTGAGCCACCTCGAACAATCAAGAATGTGAGGTCATTCCTTGAGCATGTTGGTTTTTACAAGATATTTATCAAAGACTTCATCAAGATTGCTGACCTCTTACATGCCTTTTATGGAAGGAGATCAAATTTAGTGTTGATCAGAAGGTTCTCTATCATTCTATCAATTGAAAGATCTTATCACTCATACTCCTGTCCTACTCCACCTGATTGGTATCTTCCATTCGAGATAACGGTGGATGCATCAGATTTCATAGTCGGGGCTGTATTAGGACATGGAAGGGATAAATTACCCAACATCACTATGCTAACAAAACATTAGATGATGCATAGAGAAACTATACAATCACAAAGAAAGAATTGCCGGTAGTTGTTTTCACCTTGGCGAAGTTCAAATCCTATTTGCTTGGATCTAAAGTTATTGTTTATATTAATCACTATGCTATCCGATACCTCAAGAAGGATGCAAAATCACTCTTACTCAGATGGATCCTTCTCCTCCAAGAATTCAATTTGACAATCAGAGATAAGCTTGCAGTTCCGAATGTGTAGCAGACCATTTATCTAGAATAGAATGCACAGATACTCAGCTGGGCAACACACCAATCACATAGTCCTTTCCCCATGAATCACTTCTCAATATTGCATCTCTCCCCTAATATGCCAACAATGTGAACTACCTCGTATCTGGGGTGATCCCATAAGAATAGATGAGAGTCAAGAAGGTTAAATTCTTCTCCAATATTCATTTTTACCAGTGGGAAGATCCATACCTCTTTAGGGAAGGAGCATATTGCATATGTCGTCGATGTATCCCTCAGAAGGAGTATACTAGTTTCTTCGAGCATTATCATAGGCTCGAATCTAGAGGACACCATTCTGGAAGTAGAACGATAATAAAGATATTGTAGTGTGGCCTTTAGTGGGCCACACTATTCAAGGATGCCACAACGTATGTCAAAGGTTGCACAGATTGTCAGAAAATGGGAGGAACCTGATGACGCGATGAGCCGACTCGGGTTAAGGAATATCTACGGTCATTGCGACCCAAATTGCAAGGTGCAATCAATCAAGAAAATCAGACCACCAAATAAAGAAATAAAGCAATCAAGATGTGGCAAGCGATCTTGCTAGTTTATTTTACCTGGTATAGCTACCAGGGTCGATCACATGGAGAACGAAATGGAAAACCTACAAAGTAGTCGGGAAACCAAGAAAAGAAAGAAAATTGGTGGTTTTTAATTTTTCAAAATTTTTTAATAATTTTTATAAAGAGAAAAAGAATAAAGAAAAACCAAAAAGAAACACACCAATAATTATTTAAGGGTCCAAAAATACTAAAAAAATTCAAGACAAAAATATTTTTTTGGTTTTTAAAATATTCAAATGTTTTTGTGAATTTTATGGGGTTTTTCTGATTTTTAAATAATTTTCTAAAAATCAAAGAAAGTCAAAAATAGAAAACAATGTACAACTGGGATCTAAAGGCAAATTAAAATTAATTAAAATGCCTATAAAATCCTAGCAGTATTTTTATGTGAAACTATACAATAAAATCTACCTACAAAAGAAGAAAACACATTTTTTTGATTTTTTTATGAATTTTTAATGATTTTTATAATATTTTTACTCTTTTCCAATTTTTATAGGTTTTATAAATGGGAATGCAATGAAAAGTGATCAGGAGCTAAACCAACACAAAACACATGATCATGAATTTTTTTAGAATTTTTAAGGTATTTTAATATTTTTAGTTGATTTTCTAAAACAACCAGGGATGATTTTTAAGGTTTTTGAATTTTAGAAAATAATAAACGAATACAAAACACAACCAAAAAACAACCAAAATTCCTACATAGTGGCAGGAGTCTCGTGTCACAATTTCGTGATTTTTGGAGCAATTTTGCTATTTATTTAATCAAAGACAAAACACACTGCTCACAGGGACCAAAATGCAATTAAAATAAGTCATGAGACCAAAATCTAATAAGCAATAAATCCTTAGATGGCGTCAGATCAACGGTCAAAAAGCTGCTCTGCTGGACGGCTCAGATGAGATCTGGAAGGCTGCTCCGCATCCAATGACAACGGAAGATGGTGAACGAATAGGGCTCTGGCGGACTTCTATCGCTGATCTGGGCGAATCCATCCGGCCGATAGGGCTATCAAATGGTCGAGCACCTCTAGGGAGGCGCTCCGCGTCGAGTCGTGGGCTCCAACTGATCGACGGACGGTCGGATGGTCGGAACGGTGGAGCTGGTGTCGGGGGTTGCTTCGCCGAGCAACTGGGAAGAAAATAGGGCTCCTCACAGCTCCAAAGGACCTACAATGCAAAGCCGAGACTCGGAGGCACACTCCGGTCAGGGTTATTGGGTCTCAAACATAGAGAAGCGACGATGGATGGGGGTGGGTCTCTGGCGAAGGTGATAGAAGAGACTGATGACCTAATCTTGGCGATCCGAGCCAAGATCAGGGTGATCAGGCTACGTGGGAAGATGGAGGGCGAGAGGGTACATCGATCTGAATGGGTGAATGAGAGTAACAGGGCTCCGACGAGCTGGTCGGAGCTGGCGGAGTGACGGTGGCAGGCGGATGAAAGATAAATCAAACGACGGAGCTACGAACGATGGAATGGATACCTGAAGGTCCTAAGATGATCGTGAGCTCCAGGGGAGTTGGACGGCGGGGTCGTTGCCTCGACTACTCTGCGGCTGGCGAAGGAGGCTCCTCGCAGCGGCTCTCCGGCCACGATGGTTGAGCTTCGGCTACACAACACCTCTCCGAGCGCCAAGAGTGACCTCCAGTTGCTGTCACCATGGTGAAGGTGTCTAGGGTGTCAAATAGGGGTGTGACGCGAGCTAGTGAGCTGGAGAGGCGAGTGAAGAGTTTATAAGGCTGTCTCAGGTACTCGGAAGATTCAGATCAAAGCACGCGAATCGGGGGGCGGATCCCTAAAGGAATCAACGGGCGAGGATCGTGGATCTTCCCTCGATAATAGGAGCCTCGAAATGAAGTCGATGGTGGTCGAATCGGTTCTGGATAATTTGGTGAAACATGCGCAAAAACCAGATCCACGCGAGGGGGAGTCCGGGAGGGGTAGTTGATCGGGGTCAACAATCCTCCTTGACCAATTCGAAAATAGGATGTACAAAAATTTTCTAAAAAACAATTAAAATAGTAAATTATTTTAAATTAGAAAGGGTACACCATAAAAAATATTTGTTATTTTCCAAACTATTTTTCTATGTTTTTTATTTATTTTTATGAAAAATAATTTATGGTATATACAGTATAATGCATTATATACATGTATAAAATACCTATGTATTTTGTACATTTTTTTAGTTTGTTATTTTTACAAAAATACCCCAATTTTATATTATACATATTTAAAATATAAAATTATTTTTTATTTTATTTTTATTATTTATTTACAAGTGTAAAATAACTAGGGCAAGATACACATTTACATGTATTATATACAAGGTGAGAGAGAGAGAGAGAGTTTTATTCTAGTGCTATTTTTATTTTATTTTGTTTATTTTTGTCTTATTTCGAGAAATATATACAAGGAGATAAAAATACCTTTTTATTTTGATTTTTGTAAGAATAAATTATACACACATGGTATATATATGTGCAAGGTAGAGTGGCCCTATCTCTCTCTACTCATTTTATTTGGGAATCAGGCAATGCTTGGCCCTCTCTTGGGTTTAGGTCACTCAATACTTATTCTAAATATTTCCTTTTTTCTTTTATTCTTTATTTTTGCACAAGCACATGCTAATTATGAGATAATAACACATGCATACTTATTGCTAATTTATTGTATTTACAACTATTTACATGATGTTTTGCCAAGATAATTAGCTAAAATAAAAGAATAAAGAGCGATGAATGAGGCTTCATCACCCCTATACTTTATTTTGCTAGTCCCTTAGCAAACACTTATTTGAAAAAGAAGTGAAAAGAAAAAGGAGGAGAATCAAGGTTGATTACTAAACTTGCCTTCATTAAATTGAAGTATGGAGCTCAGTCAGACCTTTGGATTATTAGTTTGTCAGAACCTTTATTGAGCTTAGGTTTAAAACACAACAGCCTCTAAGTTCCACCAATCTATGGTCAAGCCTCCTCAATAATCCAGACCAGAACAAGTTTACATACACAAACTCTAATGACCATGAATCTTTCCTTGTACTGTGTAAGTGATATGTAGCTACCCACCTTAGAAATAACAAAGTGACAGCCCCCCTCGACAAGGTAACTCTAATGCCCTAGTCTGGTAGCTCTTTCCTCGAGGAGCGGGGTATTCCCTTCTAAGTTCAAGTGCAACCGGCTCAAGAAGAGGAGGAAGAAGAGAATGGACCATGGCCAGTGTAGCCATGTATCCTAGGGAGCCTAACTAGTGTAGCTAAGTCTCCCTGCTGCATGCTTCATGAGATGAGAATTGGTAACATAAGCTTTGCTTTATTTGGCTATATACACACTGGTGGGTATTTCATTTTCTCTCAGACCCACCACTTTTTTGGAGTTTTTCTTCCTTTTGCACATTTTTTGATGTGCATATGTACAACATATATACATGGTGCATCGTATATACATAAGGAGTTTTTCCTCTTGATCCAGTAAACTATCCCTCTTTTGAAGCATTATTGCAACCCATAACTCCTGTCTTTAGACCTCAATGCTACTAGACCAAGTTGAGATGCACTTCCTTCACCAAAGGAAGACGAGAGGATCTGCCTAGAAGTACTACCCTCGTATGCTACCCCAAGCCAAAGAAAACTGCCTCCTCACCACCTCATCCATAGAGAGCTATGTGTAAGGTGCTGGTGCAAGTAAAGCCATTGTCTGTGAGAGTCATGTGTGCGTTGTTAAGTGTTCTACTTAGGATCATCAAGATGACATATGATCATAGCCTAGTGGACTCAAAGAATTAAGTCCCAAATGGACCTGAAAAGTCTTAACCCTAAGCCCTATAAGGTTCCTCTTAGAATTAGGTGGATTAAGGTCTTAACCAAGCTCCATTTTCCAATTTTATTCCAGGCTAGTTTAAATGTCAACTATGATTCAGAAAAACTGTACAGATATATACAAAAAAATTTTTATGCAACTTTTGAAAATGTGCAAAATTTTTGAAAAATGTTTGAATGAATGAATGCATGAGTGCAGAAGTTTTGCAATATACACACAGACACTTACACAAGAGTTTTTGCAAACTTTTTATTTTTCAAACATTTTACAAAAATTTTGTACAATACACATAATTTTGATATCAAAATAGTTACAAATTCTTTACACAAAACATTTTTACAAACATTTGTACAAAAATAATTATATAAATAGCTATGTATGTGCAAGAAATAATTTTATGTACAAGAAATTTTTTTAAATTTTTATGGGTTTTTAGATAAAGGATTTTAGCCATTTTATTTATTAACACACTCACACAAAGTACGAGTTATGTCTAAAGTATATATGAAATATATACGACACCCCCCATACTTAGCTCGAACGATGTCCTCAGAGTGGATCAAGAGCTATGAAGAAGACATAACTCGTGCTTAGTATAGGGATGTGAAAAGGAAAGCTATACTACAATGACGATTCAAAGAATAGAATGAAAGGAATCTCGGTGTTTCCCCCTATACTTAGGTCAAGTAATCCTAAGTATAGCAGACTGTACATAAAGGGAAATCCGAGTGGGAGAATATACAGGGTCTACCTCCCCTATACTTAGGGTAAAATATCCCTAAGTATAGGCAACAAAACAGAGGTAACAAGAATCAAAAGAAAAATCAAAAGTCGGACACCCCCTATACTTAGGGTAAAGTACACCCTGAGTATAGCATAATCAAAGATGCAACTGGGGTGTTGGACTTAAGAATGGTATGATATGGACATCTAGATCTATACAAGGTGGAAGACAGTGATAATCAGGTGTGGGATGCAATAGATGTGAATCAAAGATATGGTTTGAGCCGCTTCCCGTTAACACGAAAGGTAGAATCAGATGACATTTCAGATATGTCGATACTTCCATTGTCATGTACCTTTCAGACTAGGTATGTTCCCTTCCACTTGCTCTGCAACTTCACTGGAAATAATCTAGGCCTAGCATCGAACAACCATACTCTCTAATCTGGCTCAAACTATTTGTGGCTGATATGAGAATCATGCCACTCCTTCACTCTCTCCTTGTATTGTAGGCTGCTCGAAAAGGCTGCATCTCTAAGCTCCTCCAGGGCTGCCAATTCTGCCCTCCTCTGATCTCCTACACTCACTGGATCCAAAAGTATGTATGTGATAGCCCAAAGTGACTTATGCCTAATCTCAACAGGTAAATGGTAGGGCTTGCCATAAACGAGGCGAAAGGGAGATGTACCCAAAGGAGTCTTGAAGGAAGTCCGATATGCCCAAAAGACTGAGTCCAAAAGCTGTGACCAATCCTTTCGGCCACGGCGGACTACCTTCTACAATATAGTCTTGATCTCCCTATTCGACACTTCAGCAAGACCATTGGTCTGAGGATGATATGGAGTGGCTACTCGATGGTCTATGCTGAACTCGCTAGCAAGGGCATTTACCTTGTCGTTGACAAAATGAGACCCCCTGTCAACACTCTAGGCATCCCGAACCGTGAAATGATATTCTTCCTCAAAAATATGCATACAATCCTAGCATCTGCGGTTTAGGTAGGGATGGCCTCAACCCAATGACTAACATAATCAACGACCAACAGAATGTACTCAAATCCCTGACTCTTACAGAATGGACCCATGAAATCGATGCCCCATGCGTCAAAAACCTCACAGAAGTGAATGGGCTGCATCAGAATCATATCACGCTCACAAGTGCCCATCCTCTGACAGTCAGTACACCTCTTCACGAATTCATCAGAATCCTTGAAGAGGGTAGGCCACCATAGGACAATGCTGTTCTCCTCCCAGAGTGATGTCCTCCTACCTCAAGCTTGTGGCAGTAAGTGAGGACGCTATGGTGCTCTTCCTGAGGAATGCACCGACGCCAGACGCTATCCCCTCCTTCATGATAAAGGACGGGATCCTCCCAATGGTAGAACTTAGCCTTCGTGAGGAAGGTCTCAAGTCGCTGCCTGGGCCAACCTTGTGGAACTTTCTTGGCAACAAGATAGTTCACAATGTCGACGTACCACAGGAGAGAGGTGATAGCAAGGATCGCCTCATCTTGGAAGGTCTCAGATATGGGATCAGTCTGCTCAGATTCCTCAAGATGCTCTAATCAGGAGAGATGATTCGCCACCACATTCTTGACTCCATGCTTATCCTTAATCTCAATATCAAACTCCTGGAGTAGAAGGATCCATCTAGTCAGTATCGCTTTGGCATCCTTCTTTGCCATGAGGTACCTGATGGTGGTATGGTCAGTAAAGATAGTCACCTTTGATCCAATTATGTAAGATCTGAACTTATCTAGGGCAAAGACTATGGCTAGCATCTCATTCTCAGTGAAAATATAGTTCTACTATGCGGCATCCAATGTACGGCTAGCGTAGTGAATGGCAAATGGCACTCCATCCCTCCTATGTCCCAGCACGGCCCCTACGGCAACATCGGAGGCAGCCGTCATGATCTCGAATGGGAGAGACCAATCAGGCGGCTGGATGACAGAAGCCTCAACAACTAGACTCCTGAGAGTCTCAAATGATGCAAGACACTTATCATCCATAATGAACTCGGTGTCCTTGGTCAGCAAATCAGTCAACGGTCGGGAAATCCTGCTGAAATCATGAATGAAGCATCGGTAGAAACCGACATGCCCCAGAAAAGACCGTAACTGTCGCAAGTTGGACGGTGGATCGAGTTTCCTAATGATATCCACCTTGGTCGGATCAACCTCCATGCCCCTATTGGATATGATATGACCAAGCACCGTCCCTTGATTCACCATGAAGTGACTCTTCTCCCAAGATAATACAAGATGGACCTCGATGCATCGCTGAAGGACACGGTCTAGGTAGTCAAGACAAGGATCAAACCCATCACCATAGACCAAAAAGTCTTCCATGAATACCTCCAAGAACTCACCTACCATGTCCGAAAAGATGGACAACATGCATCTTTGGAATGTCGCCGGGGCATTACATAGACCAAAGGGCATCCGTCTGAAAGCATATGTCCGAAAGGGACATGTGAATGTGGTCTTGTCCTGGTCTTCGGGCGCAAGGGCCACCTGATTGTAACCGGAGTACCCATCGTGAAAGTAATAGTGACTCTTCCCAGCTAGCCTCTCTATAATCTGATCAATAAAAGGCAACGGGAAATGATCCTTCTTGGTGGCCTGGTTCAATCGTCTGTAGTCCACACAGAACCTCCAAGAAGTGGGTACCCAGGTAGCTATCTCCTCTCCAGACTCACTCACAACTGTAGTGATGCCCGTCTTCTTGGGTACCACATGTAATGGACTAACCCACTTGGATTCGGAGATGGGGTAGATAAAATCAGTGCTCCACCATTTCGAGATTTCCTTCATGACAACCTCTCGAAGGTTCGGGTTCAGCCGCCGCTGGAACTCACGCGACGGCTTGACGTCCTCTTCGAGATAGATATGGTGGGAGCACAGTGCCGGACTTATCCCATGGAGATCAGCTACGCTCCATCCTATTGCCTTGCGGTTCTTTTCAAGAGCCTCCATCAAACAAGATTCTTGCTCTCCAGTCAAATCTACCGAGATAATGACTGGGTGCATCTCATGTTCACCCGCAAGGAACCTATACTTCAGTGACTGCGACAAGGGCTTTAGCTCTAGGCAACTGGGAGCTGGCAGATTTGGCCTATGAAAAGTCTGAGTGAAAGCAACCAAATCTGCATGGGAGAACTCTCGCTAATCATGACAATCCGGTGAAGACTGCTCTGCTGGTGTGTCTGTACTCTGAATAGGATCAATATTCACCCTAGCTGTTGGCTCTATAGGAATCAGACATGGAATCAACTCGTCAAACTCTACCCAATCAATATCTGACTCCGAGGGATCTGGATCTGAATCAAGAGAAATATCAACTGCCTCGCTATCCTAAATGCGATCTGCTGCCTCAAATGTGTCCTCTGCCAAGAGTGTGCTCTCCAAGCTCTCCTCTGCTGGAATCTGTGAATCTGTGTCATCGAACTGTGAGAGGATGGCTCATGAAACGAGATCTGTCCAAGCGGCTTCATCATCTGTGATCACAAAATTGCACTCCCGGTGGACGTCTCGCTCTGCCTCTGTCATCTAATCTGAATCACTAAGCGGCTCTGAGCAAGCTGAATCTCACGCTCTAGTCTCATCGATCGTCTCTATTTGTATACTCTCGCCCTTGATGTGTAAGTATACCTTCCCACTATCATGATCGGACACTGCCTTGGCTGTGGCCAAGAACGAGCATCCTAGAATGATGGGGGTATCAGTCATAGACTCAGGGATCTCCATGTCCAACATAATGAAGTCCACCGGGTCAGGCCCTGAATTGTGACGACCACATCGTTCAGCAACCCCTTCGGCCTCTTGACAGATCGATCAGCAAACTGAAGGACCGTCCTGCTCTATCGAAGAGGGACAAACTCGAATCGGTCGAGTAAGGCTGCCGGAAGCAGGTTGATAGAAGAGCTGCTGTCTAATAGAGTCCGATCGAACCTCTGCTCATATATGTGACATCTGACATAGGGAGCTCCTGCGTATGGCCTCTTGGCGGGCAGACGGTTCTGGATGGCGAAGCAGGTGGCACGGGTGAGCACATGGATCTCTGAATGATGGTTTTTCCTCTTCCTGCGAATAGTGGTTTTCTCCCTAAGGTTCCTCTGGAAGAGAGGGATGTGCTCCAAGGCCTCTTGTAGAGTCAGCTGAATCTGGAATCTGTCTATCATCTGCTGGTTGAACTCTAGCTGATGTGATTTTTTTGGATTTTCTTTTTTATTCCCCTTAGCCAAGCGGAGTGCTTGAGGGAAGGGGATGGCTGGGCCCTCCTCAGATGGAGGGCTAGGATCAGGTCTCTGTTGCTATGGTGAAACAGAATCCATACACATATCTCCATGCATCGCATATGGACTCACAAATAAAGAACCCTTTCCTTTATTAGACTTTCCAGAATGGTCCTAAGATATAAAAATAGAAGGAAATGCAACAAGAATAGAATGGGTGGCCTCAGTACCACCTGCGGCATCTGGACTTGCGGCATCAGTGCTGCACTCTGGCTCAACATCATCTCTGGTGGCATCACCACCACCTCCTGCATCTGGTGAAATGACGACCTCAGTACCATCAACTGGATCATCATCCTTGGTGGCGTCAACACCACCGTCATCAACATCATCATGAGAGGCATCAGCACCGCTCTCCTCCTCATCTGGCGCTCCTGAGTCCTCATGTGGTCGTTGCTCAGATGAGGTGCCGCCGGCTGGCATCCTACCGCTCCTAAGTGTAACAAAGTCAGCATCAAATGTATATGCAGAAATATCACCAAGTGAATCACTAGGAGTGGTAACCTCTGCAACTCTACCTGCTCAGACTTCCTCTTCAGGTTCTTTGGATTCGGATCGATCTGAGCGGGTATGGTGGCCTTGCCCTTCACTATCTCCCTCATCTCCTGACGGAACTCGTTCATCTCCCGCCTGAATGTAGCCTGCTGATCAGAGATAAGGTGGGCTAAGTCATCTAAATCTCGGTTCTCATAGGCGGGCCCATGAGAACCGGACGGGTGGCCTCTCTGAAAGTGAGGCTGCTGCTGGGATGAAGGAGGGGGATACTGGTGAGAGAACTGCTGAGGCTGCTGTTGTTGCCTCCACGGCTGTCCCTGCTGATAGGGACGAGGACCCTACTGGTAGTGTGGCTGTGGGAACTGGGGCTGTTGCTAGGATGAGGCACCTCCGGTCGTCCAACAGAATCCAGGATGGTCTCATCGGATCCCAGGCTGAGGTCGGTCATACCAAATCCCGTTGACTTCCATCAATAGCTCCTGCTCGTAAGTGGGTGGGGGAAGAATTGACAGGGGTTGATCCGGCTGGTAGACCACCATCTGAGTGTCTGGAGGAGGTGGTGGCTGGACATACTGCTGCTTCTGGAATGGCTCCGCCTGAATATGATGCACCTGTCGGTAATGGGCGGACGGCTGGGTCGAGCTGCTGCTGCTGTTGGGATCTGCCTGTGACCTAAGATGAGGCTGAGGAGCCATTTGTGCCTCATGGAGACACATGATCTAGGTCTTCAGGTCACTCAGCGTTTGTGCCATCTGATCTATCTGAGACATGCCCTGGCACTGCTTCTTCTCGATAAGCTCGATGCGGTCCAACTTCTCGCTAATGATCCTTATATCAGCGGCCGTCGATTCTGCCTATGCTGCGGTTGCTGAAGATGTAGACGGACCTGCATCGACCCGTGCTATCCTTTGATAGGACACGACCTGTGGTGTGGGCTTCCCCTGTGTGTAGAGGCGGGTCTGAGACATCACTTTGTAATTCTTTACCATCTTCTCATAGATGGCCCATACCTGATCCTCATCCTTGGCGAAATAAGAACCCCCACAGGATGCGTTTACTAGACCCTGCAACTTCGGTGTAAGCTCGCAGAAGAAACTCTGGACAAGGTTGGTCTTGGATATGTCGTGATGGGGACACCGGTCAATGAGCTCTCTGAATCTGTCCCATGCCTCGTGGAACTGCTCGTTGGGAAGTATGGAGAAGTTGTTGATCAGGGCTCTGCCTGCATTCGTCTGGCCTAGTGGATAGTACTTATTCAAGTATTCATTCCAGAGCTGTTCCTAGGATGTGACGTATCTCCCTAAGTGCTTCAGCTAGTTGGCTGCTCTGTCTATGAGGGAGAACAGAAATGCCATCATGTTGATGGTATCCTCGTCCATGAGGTGATCGTGGACCGTGCTGTAGATCATCTCAATCTTCTGGAAATGGAGGTGCGGCTCCTCGGTGGCAAGCCCGTGGAATCGAGGTAGTAGCTGGATGGTTTGAGGCGGGAGCTTGAAATCTCCCAGAATGGCCGGCAGCTGAATCCATCTGTGTGTTAGATTTGCACCAGGGTTGTGCAACTCTCTCATCGGTCGTGCGAGTGCTGCTGGCTGTGCTGGCTCATCTGGCTCTCCCTTAGGATTGTTTCCTCCTCCACCAGCTCTGTGCTGCTCTCTATGTGCTCGCATTTGCCCCATCTCTCGGCGCATATCCACCATGAAAGCCCCCTGATCTCTAATCTGACGCAGAATGGTCTCCAGGGAGGCTAACAGGGTGTTGTTTATGGCACCCTGATCTAATACGTAGGTCTGATCCCCGATGGGTCCATTGGTGCACTCCTCACTGCTGGCCATGGTCTCTACAAAGGCAAAAGACCCAAACTCAGGTGCCATCAAATCATCAAATGTCTGCTGCGGTCTCTACTAGGGCACCTTAGGACTGGTAGAAGGGTGGTCGAGGGGGAACATGGCGGAGTCAAACTCAAGTTCAGAGAGTGGGTCTGGGCTCTCGCAAACCAACCTAGATGAGCGAACCGGAGTGCTCAAAAGTGGTGCAACCAAAGGCTGTCTAAGGGACCTCCAACCCGTCATCGTGATGTAGTGAATGAAGGCAGATGAGATCTGGAAAACACACAAGATCGGGCAAGCAAACCCCCAATTCACCTACTCACGCAGAGCTGATGACCGTAAAGGTTTGGTCTTTTATCTTATCGATTAAGGTGATCAAATAATCTTTCAGAGCGATTAAGCGAGCTGGTTGGAATCCAACACTCCCAGGAGACTGTCCCGATCCCAAGGATGGATCTTTCCCAACAAGTACAAGTCACAGATCGTTTACCAGCTACCCGATCGACTCGCTCTGTTAAGGATATCGTGACCTGCTTTACCGGAAACCGGAGCGATCTTCACTGGAGAACGACTAACCCGAAATCAGTAGTCTGATGAGAGGTCGGATATGGCTCTAGCCTAGTGTGCGAGTAACTCTCTCGCTCATCTAAACCAGACAATGAGGGGATTGCTCTCCCAAGACAAGTTTTTTCAGTGAGGTGTCTTTTAGAGTCTAGTGCGTTTTAGCAGTCCCAATTTTATAGTTTTTCTTTTTTAGGTATTTTTCAAGCAAACAACGCCTAACGAATTTTCCGATTCTCCTGGTTAATTTAAGTCCAAAAACATGGGGGAGAAGTCAAAAAAGCCGATGCGCGGTCAAACACTATGATGCATGTAGAGTAAGAAATGCGTACCTAACTCCAGCTCTCTACATGCAGGGTGATCTACGCATAAAAAAAGACTGAATTAAAACTACCTATATGATGCAAGAAGAAATCGACCTTAGACAAATAATTTCTACTCAAGAAGAACGATAGGTAATGGGTCAACAAGAGGGGTCGGGGTCCGATCTTTGATGCCGATCGGTGTCCACCACAATGGATCCTGCCAGCGCTGTATACGGCCTCTAGCAGCACATGACCCCTCAGGTGACCGAGTTAACTTTTCTTTTGTGATTTAATTAATAAGGTCCACTTATCGATCTATAGGAACATGTAAGCAATTAGGGCAGGGGCCTTCAGTAATTACGTCACAATCAAGCTAAAAATCCTAAGTCTAAGGGCCAAAACCTTCGAGAATCAAAAATAAAAGAAAAATGTGATACAAGCAAAATCGGCGAAAGATCTGCGGTGAGGTCCCCGGAGCACACCGCTGCTCGGCGAAACAGACCCCGAGATCAAGCCAAATCTGAGTCTGAGTCCTGTCCTGTATTATTACAATAATAGTGGCAGAAAATAAAATTAAGGTAAAGCTACTCCCAAAGTCCTGCTCCTCCTCTCCTACGCTCTCCTGCAGCTCGATGTAGAAACGAGCCGCCTCCGCGTCGCTCGGGTGCGTCGGTGCTCCGAAGATAGCCGCCCTCGCTTGTCGGGCCCTTGCAAGAAAGGGAAACAGAAATAGATCAGGCCAAAGATATAAAAATAAAATAAAATGAAATAAACAAAAAGAAATAAAAACAAAAACAAAAATAAAAATAAAAAGAAAACAAATAAAGACAAATAAAAAGAAGAAAAATAAAAAAAGCCGAAAAAGGAAAACCGAATACTAAGCTGTGCTCCCCGGTAACGGCGCCATTCTGATGATGCGCTGAGCCGACTCGGGTTAAGGAATATCTACGGTCGTTACGACCCGAATCGCAAGGTGCAATCAAGAAATCAGACCACCAAATAAAGAAATAAAGCAATCAAGATGTGGCAAGCGGTCTTGCTAGTTTATTTTACCTGGTATAGCTACCAGGGTCAATCACAAGGAGCACGAAATGGAAAACCTACTAAGTAGTCGGGAAACCAAGAAAAGAAAGAAAATTGGTGGTTTTTAATTTTTCAATTTTTTTTAAATTTTTATAAAGAGAAAAAGAATAAAGAAAAACTAAAAAGCAACACAGCAACAATTATTTAAGGATCAAAAAATACTCAAAAATTCAAGACAAATTTTTTTTGGTTTTTTAAAATATTCAAGTGTTTTTATGAATTTTGTGGGGTTTTCTGATTTTTAATTAATTTTCTAAAAATCAAAGAAAGTCAAAAACAGAAAACAATGTACAACTGGGATCTAAAGGCAAATTAAAATTACTAAAAATGTCTATAAAATCCTAGCAATATTTTTATGTGAAACTACAAAATAAAATCTACCTACAGAAGAAGAAAACACATTTTTTTGATTTTTTTACGAATTTTTAAAATTTTTTATAAGATTCTTTCTCTTTTCCAATTTTTATGGGTTTTATAAATGGGAATACAATGAAAAGTGAACATGAACTAAAACAACACAAAACACATGATCAAGAATTTTTTTAGATTTTTTAAGGGTATTTATTTTTATAGTTGATTTTCTAAAACAACCAATGATGATTTTTAAGGTTTTTGAATTTTAGAAAATAATAAACAAAACAAAACACAACCAAAAATCACCAAAATTCCTACACCGTGGCAGGAGCCTTGTGTCAAAATTTCATGATTTTTGGAGCAATTTTGCTATTTACTTAATCAAAGACAAAACACTGCTCATTGGGACCAAAATGCAATTAAAATAAGTCTTGAGACCAAAAATTAACAAGCAATAAAAGCCTAGGGCCAACTCTGTAATTTCCCATCAAAATCCGCACATGTCGTAAAACAACACTCACAATGGCATATTTGCAAATATGGAAACTAGAACTTCAATCAATAACAGAAAAGAAATTCCGAGTACATAGTGCAAATATCCCTAGAAAACACGTGACGAAGAACGTGGGTCGACACAGGCATGACTAAAGTGCAAATAGCAAAAACTACAGGTACTGGAATGCAAAAAGGTCTACCTGTGTATCTTATTTTACAGACGGAAAGATAAACTAAAATAAACACAGGAAAGAAAGTGCAATATACCCATGGGTTGTACATGAGGTGCGCGTGGGGGACAAGTATCAGCTGCTGGCGAGACGTGATCGTGCTGCTCTGCTCCTTTGCGACGGTTGATCTGATGGTCAGGGAATGTTCCCTATGTGTGGTGCAGATCTTCAGATGGCGTCAGATCAACAGTCAAAAAGCTGCTCTGCTGGACGGCTCAGATGAGATCTGGAAGGCTGCTCCGCATCCAACGACAACGGAAGATGGTGAATGAACAGGGCTCTAGCGGACTTCGATCGTTGATCTGGGCGAATCCATCCGACCAATATAGCTATCAAATGGTCGAGCACCTACGGGGAGGCGCTCCGCGTTGAGTCGTGGGCTCTAATTGACCGACAGACTGTCGGATGGTCGGAACGATGGAGCTGGTATCTGGGGTAGCTCTACTGAGCAGCTGGGAAGAAAATAGAGCTCCTCACGGCTCCAAAGGACCTGCAATGCAAAGCTAAGACTCGAAGGCACACTCCGGTCGGGGTTATTGGGTCTGAAACATAGAGAAGCGACGGTGGATGGGGGGTGGGTCTCCGGCGAAGGTGATCAGGCTGCATGGGAAGATAGTGGGTGAGCGGGAGTAACGGGGCTCCGAGCGGCTGGTTGGAGCTGGCGGAGCGACAACGGCGAGCGGATGAAAGATAACTCAAACGACGGAGCTAGGAACGATGGAATGGATACCTGAAGGTCTTAAGATGATCCTGAGCTCCAGGGGAGTTGGACGGCAGGGTCATTGCCTCGACTACGCTACAACTGGCGAAGGAGGCTCCTCGCGGCGGCTCTCCAGCCACGATGGTTGAGCTTCGGCTACACAACACCTCTTCGAGCACCAAGATTGGCCTCTGGTTGCTATCACCAAGGCGAAGGTGTCTAGGGTGTCAAAAAGGGGTGCAGAACGAGCTAGTGAGCTGGGGAGGCGAGTGAAGAATTTATAGGGCAGTCCCAGGTACTCGAAAGATTCGGATCAAAGCATGTGAACCGAGGGGCGGATCCCTAAAGGAATCAACAGGCGAAGATCGTGGATCTTCCCTCGATAATCGGAGCCTCGAAACGAAGTGGATGGTGGTCAGATCGGGTTTAGATAATTTGGTGAAACATGTGCAAAAATCGGATCCGTGCGAGGGGGAGTCCGGGAGGGGTAGTTGATCGGGGTCAACAATCCTCCTTAGCCAATCAAAAAATAGGATGTACAAAAATATTCATAAAATCAATTAAAAATAGTAAGTGATTTTAAATTAAAAAGGGTACAACATAGAAAGTATTTGTTATTTTTCAAACTATTTTTCTATGATTTTTTTATTTTTATGAAAAATAATTTATGGTATATACAATATAATGCATTATATACATGTATAAAATACCTATGTATTTTGTACATTTATTTTTAATTTGTTATTCTTACAAAAATACCCCAATTTTATATTTTATTTATTTACAATATAAAATTATTTTTTGTTTTATTTTTATTTTTTATTTACAAATATAAAATAAATAGGGCAAGATACATATTTACATGTATTATATACAATGTGTGAGAGAGAGTTTTATTCTAGTGTTATTTTTATTTTATTTTATTTATTTTTTTCTTATCTTGAGAAATATATACAAGGAGATAAAAATACCTTTTTATTTTGATTTTTGTAAGAATAAATTATACACACAGGGTACATATAGGTACAAGGTAGAGTGGCCCTATCTCTCTCTACTTATTTTATTTGAAGATCAGGCCAATGCTTGGCCCTCTCTTGGGTTTAGGTCACTCAATATTTATTCTAAATATTTCCTTCTTTTTCTTTTATTCTTTATTTTTGCGCAAATACATGCTAATTATGAGATATTAACATATGCATGCTTATTGCTAATTTATTGTATTCACAACTATTTACATGATGCTTTGCCAAGATAATTAGCTAAAATAAAAGAATAAAGAGTGATGAATGAGGCTTCATCAGAACCCTTAGGGTCCGTTTGGTTGCAGGGTTGGACAGGGTTGGGTTGGGTAGGGGCACCCCTGTGAATAGTAAACTGTGAGGAGGAGAACCCTGTTTGGTTGCAGGGCCAACCCGGGTTGGGCCAAGCCAACCCTGCCCAACCCTGCAACCAAACGAGCCCTTAGTGATAAAGACTCTATGCCCCTCAACTTCATTCAGATCTCTTATATGTTCGATGCTTGGAATATTGATTTTATGAACCCATTTCCTAACAGTAAAGCCTATGAGTGGCTCGCAATGGGGGTTAGGCAAGCAAGAGACCGGGAGAGAGTAATGAGTATGAAGACCTTTATATTACTGATATGAATACATCCTTCTTGCCATTGATTATGTGAGTCGTCGGGAAGAAGCTATTCCCGCTCAATCCACTGATAGCCGAACAATCTGTCGGTTTCTGAAAGATAACATCATTTCGCGGTTTGGGATTCCAAATATACTCATTTCAGATGGGTGTATCCATTTCATCAATAAAGAGTTGAATAAATTAGCGAAGGAATATGGCATCGATCATCGTGTCGTATCTCCTTATCATCCTCGGTCTAATGGCTTGGCTGAACTATACAACAGAGAAATGAGAACCATATTATAGAAACTTGTTAGGCCGAATAGGAAGAACTGGTCACAACTTCTGGATTCAGTTCCATGAGCTTATCGTAACGCATACAAGTCTTCATTGGGAATGTCTCCTTACCATCTTGTATATGTAAAGACATGCTTTCTGCCGGTGGAATTAATTAACAATCTTTTGGTAGTGAACATTTGCAATCTCGACGTACAAAAAGATGGCCAGAATAGGAAAATTGATTTGAACAAGCACTTGAAATTCCGAGACTACACATAGATAACAGCTTGATGTACAAGGAGAAGGTCAAACGTTAGCACGAGTGGCACATCAGATGAAATGCTTTCGAATCTGGACATAAAGTGTGATTATTCGATGCAAAATTAAAGATATTCCCGAACAAATTAAAGAGTAAATGGACAGGGATATTCATCGTGAAGATTGTGCATGACAATGGAAGAATTCTCATATTAGAATTGTCATCTAACACACAACCATTTGCTGCACAACCATTTGTTGTCAGTTGCTGAAATCAGTGTTTTTGAAATCGAACCGGACCGGTTGGTTCGATGGGTCCGATCGGTAAACCGAGCCTAGACCAGTCCGGTTAATCGATTCATGCCGGTTCATTCAAATTTCAAATTTTAAACAACCCGTGTGGTTTAACGTATTATTTTTAATCTAGTTTAACCAGGTTCAACCAAAGTTGAACGACATTTAATTCTAATGTATTTAAAAATAATGCTGGTGTTGGAGTTGAACCCATGACCTTTGGTTATTAATTTTAAACTTCTAACCAACTACTCTAACATAACTTTTTACATGTAATGGGTTTTAAATGTTATTAAACTACTATTACAATATAAAACAACTAGTCTAAATAATATATATATATATATATTTATATATGGTATGTATGCCATTTGATGGTGCATTCGAAAAAATATTTTATGTATAGTGTGAAATATATACATTGTCTATGTATTTTATTTATATTTCAAGTATCATTAAGTGTATATTATACATATCTTTTTTTATTTCATTTCAGTTTGATTATCTGGTTCAACCACTTTTTTCTCACTAGTCCGGTTTAATCTGATTTAAAATAATGATGACATCATTAAACGGTTGAACCGATTTGATTACATGGTTCAACCCGATCCAACCATTTCGGTAAGGTTTCCGGTTTGATGTCCAGTTCGGTTTCAAAAACATTGGCTGAGACCAAATTTAGAGCACGATACATTCCTGACGGTTGTCGATTCTATTGACGTTATATTCGATGAAGACCTCTTAGCAGTTGCAATTGAAACTAACAATGTAGTCAAAAATATTTTTGATTAATTTTCTTCTTTTTTTCTTTTTATTTCTGTTTCAATTATTTCATTCTTAGGTATTTCATTTATACCATTAATATGTACCATACTTAGGATATACTTCACCCTAAGTATTGGGGGATGAGTGTATTCGGATTATTCTTTATTTATTCCCTCATTTATCTGTCAACTTGTTGATGTTCTATCTATACTTAGAGATATCTCACCCTAAATATAGGGGGGACAAGCTGAGTTACTTATTTATAAATTCTGATCCTCGATTATTGTGATGACCCCGATTCCGAGTCATAGGATCCTCCCATATCCAGATCTGATTACTCAATAATATTTATTCAAAAATCACAACTAACATTCAGAAATAGACTGTAATTAAAATTTTTAGGAAAGAAGTATTTCAATCTTTTTTCATTCACACGATAAAGTTTACATGGTACATTGTCCCACTATAACTTTTTACTTGTACATCAACTGGAAAGGAAATGCATAAAAAGATTACCAACTACCTTATAGAGTAATGCTACTAAGACTGGTTGGATGGATACTATCCCTGTGATGACTCTCTGATGCCTGTTGGGATTCTGAAAATCATGGGACAAAGATTAACGAGTGCTAAGTAACAAAGAGGAGAAAAGTAAAAAGTGGTGTAGTTTAGCAAAACTTATTATACATGAATCTTTCATTTCTTCTCATTAGTTTAAGTCCTATTCCTTCTATTCCATGTTCGGGATTAATCCAAGGAATTTACCTCACCATTCATGGACTTCGAAGCTGTGGACACTTCGGGATTGGAGATTGCGTTGATCTGGTGAGCTTATGCCATTGCATATCACCTCAACCAATCCTCCAATACTACCCTGACAGTTTCCTTTTCTTTTATTATCCAGGGTTTGACTCGGTAGCTTAAAACCACATGCTAACCTTTAATCACATAAACTATGCCAATACAGATGTTCTTACGACAAACCTACAGGTTGCATGCCTGACCTGTAATATCTACTCCAAGCCATCCTTATCGTAAAAGATAGTACACAACTTGAAATAGGATCTCATTCATCACATATCAGTTTTCAGCTAGTATCAGTATAATATTACACAATTATCACAACACCTGCAAGGAAGATTTATTTCACTAATTCTACTTTACCAATTATTTTAGAGTAAATCAAGAAACAATCATGTTAACATTCTTCAAAATAGCAGGCATGGTAATCATATATTCTTATCCAGTTTAACTTGAAAATCCAACAACGAGAGGTAATATTTTGTTACCTAATCGAGCTCTCTCTCACGTATGCAATGCTTTATTGTGTTTCATTTTCAGATAGGGTGATTTAGGACTCTTAAAATGATGTAATTTCGATTTTGTATCAAGAACAATAAGAATGTCCCAAGAACGTGAAGAATGAATGAAGAGAATGAAGAATGCGAAGAATGAACAAAGAACACAAAGAACATATTTTCTCTCGTAATTTCAGCAGAACTTCCCCTTATACGGGTAATATTTCTTGGAAATTTTGGCAGATTTCCCCCTTATATCATGACATATTTCAAAGGAAAAAGAGAAAGAGATTCCTCTATAAAATCATCGAGAGGAAAACAACAACGAAACAGAAAGAATATAATAGGACTTCAAGCGATGGAGAATCGGTAGACACCACACATCTTAGGTGAATCAAGCATGTGATGAATCATAGGGTTCACTAACATGCCTAGACGTCTGCACCTAAGTTGGTTGTTACATAGATTTCTCCACCCAAAAAACTATAAAATCAGTAAAAACTGTTGAATCGGTAAGTCTCTCGTCAAGGGTGTGTGAGTCATACGAAGAACATGTACGCTCACTGACGGCCTAGACGCCCGCACCCGAGCGAGCTATGCTCAGATTCCTCCTCGAATCATAACAACAAATGAAATGGAAAGGAAGATAAATCGATAATCTAGCTTGAAAAAGAAGATGAATAAAAAACCTAGCTCAAGTTAGAGCTTGCTTACGAAGCCAACTAGGAGAGGATCGCATCATCTTCCTCTTCCTCATCCTCCCGGCAACGCTTCGTTAGCTCTTCTTCCCCGCCTCCCTCTCCTCCTCCCGACCTCTCAACCCGAGCCCTTGGGGTAGTGGTGGTAGTGGAAATCGTAGAGAATGGATGGGTAGGGGGCTATTTATAGGCTTCAGAAAACCACTAACCATGGTTAGCAAACCATGGATTAACTATTAACCACAATTAGCGACCCATGATTTTGGCCCGTGATTTTGTCCAAAGCTTATTCGAAACTTAAGGCTCAAGTTAGAATTTTCTAAAAGCTTCTAGATTTTCTAATGATGCTTAATTATCACTAATTGTGATTAACTTTCATTAATCACGATTTAACTTTAATGACTCACTATTTACTTTTGTTAATCTATGATTAGTCTTTACTATGATAATTGGTCCTAAATTCATCATTAGTTTTCTTAATAGTGATTAATTAGTCTTAATGACAACCATTAAGGGTTAACTACATCTTAAGCTTCCTCACTCCTCTTTCTTCCAAAAATAATAACAATACGAAACGAAGTCTGATTCAAACAAAATAAATTATGTTGGTTTCATTTTGACGAGCCGAATCTTATGATATAGGACCCGAGAGAGGCCAAGTTGAAGGTTTTACAATTATAAAAACCTTAAAGGAAGTCTCATCCTCAAGACTTGAAGTACAGACATAACAACCTTAAAAAGGATTGAAACCATATCAACTTTAAAGAGAATAAACGCCATTTCATTTATAATGAAAACATATACAATACATAGTGTTATCATTCTCTCTCATATTTACCTCAGGTTCCCATGTGGCTTCCTCAAACTTTGGTTCCGCCACAATACTTTAACTAGAGGTACCTATTTATTCCTCAACTTGTTGATATCCTATATAGTATTTGCACAGTTATATCTATGTATGTCAAGTCTGGCTCAACATTACGATCATCATAGCTTATCATATGCTCAAGATCTGCAATATACTTTCTCAGATTTGATATATGGAAAACATCATGTATGTCAAAATTTGTGGATGAAGTGCAAGTCTATATGCAACTTTCCCAATCCGCAGAATAATTTCAAAGGGACCCACAGATGAATCTCCATTTGATTACCTAGCTAATGCTTGTATATAGCATTATTTTATACAAATTAACACTCATTAATTATTCCATTCATTGTGTATAAAATACTGTTTTAATGCCAAAATTATAGAATAAAAAAGGAAAAGAATAAAATGGAAAGGGTATTGTATGACCTTAAACCCCAAGACCTAGGCATCTTGATGACTGGGTCGACGAGGAATAAAGTAAGGGGAGGTAAGGTCTAAAATAGAATAAAAATTACATTATTTAAATCATCAATATTGCATTTTGGGACCTATTTTATTTTCTATTTTTATCTCAAATAAATAAACTTTATACATGAAAGTTGTAGATAATAATATATAGAAAAATACAAAATTGATTTCACATAAAAATAATATAGTGTAGTAAAAAGTCGAAATTCCAACTTCCCAGACCCATATCTCCTAAATAAAAACTCAAAATTATGAAAATCACCTCTAATTGTATACAACTTTTAATAAGCTATTTAATGACGGTGGTTTCATATTTTTTGGAGTTACGATGTGAAAGTTAGGTTTTAGACCTCTATTGTACAATATACCTGAATAAAATATTCATTTCATTTATTCTTTATTATTTTTATTATTTTGTATTTTTATAATTTTATAAATATTGTTTATAATATATGTACATATTAAAATAGAATAAAACCACAAATAAAACATTAAAATAAAATGTGTATACAAAATACATAGACAAAATACCTATACTTATACCTATATAATAAATACCCTTATTTATTTAAGTGTACATATCATAAAAATAGAATAAAAAATATATTTATGTATACAAAAATAAGTTATAACTTTATAAAATAAGGAAATAGAATAATATAATCAAAAAAATAAAAATAAATACATAAAACATGGGTAATTATACCTATAAATATACACTTAAAAATTAACTTGTAATAAATAAGTTAAAAAATAATTAAAATAATAATAAAATACTATAGAAAATAATAATTTTTTATAAATTTAATTTAATAAAATTGTTTACTATTTATTAATTAGTTTCTAAATAATTTTAGATCAGTTTTTCCTGGTTGGTCCACGTGGACCAACCAGGTGGCGTCTCCAATTGACCTTGATTAGCTGCTTGACCAACACCTGCGCCTCTGACACCCTTAGACTTCAACCTCATTTCGCCCAATTTTGGGGCTCGACCCTTTCACCCATTCACCTCGATTCCTCGATGATTTTTTATCCTCGATGAACGCTCTTTCACGCCTAATCACTACATTGAGGATTCCATCACTACATCACCAGTTCTTCCTCATTCTTTGGATCCCTTCATCTGCCTGTACAAAAGATCCCCTCCTCCTTCCTCTTCATTTTGAATCCTTTTGACCCCACTTTCTTTCCCTTTCTTGTGCCCGTAGGATAGAGTCTTGTGATAAAAGGCTCACAGTGCAGTGAAGCGGATCGAGGAGGAATTGAATGAGATTTCACCATCTCCGACCACCTTGGTCGTGAGGTACCCATCTCTTGGATTCTGCCAGTTGATGTATGCTCTTTCTCACATTCTAGGTAGCATGTAGTCTATAGTTTAATTTCCTACAGTTAGTTTCGTGTTTCATTGATTACTTTAGAATAGAATAATCGATTTGTAGATCGTTGGAGACTAGCTCCAGCGATCCCGTCCCGTGTGATTCCACTATTTCCTGATGCACCAGACACCCTCACTTCTTTACCCTTTCGCTTCTCTTCGCCTGACCACCTTCCATTCAACCAGATCTCGTAGGATCTCGAGTTGGTTGCTCCTACCCCACCACCTCATCGGAGCTCCTCCGCCCCGCTTCGCCACATTTCCATTCCACCCAAATCAAACCCCCCAGAACCACCCTTGTGTTGTACTAGACTTTATTCAAGTTTAGGAGAGACTAAGGTCCCCTGGGGGGTGGGGGGAATTTGAGTAGAGTAGGTACTTGGGGCCTTCTTCCTTCCTCGAGCTGCTAGGACCCAATCGATGGGTCCTGAAGCATTTTAAAGTCATTCGTGAGTTTGTAGGAGTCGCAGCTCCATTTTTAGATCCCTATGACCATCAGAGACAATTAGAGGAGTGCAGAACGTTCGATCGAAGCTAGCCAGCCATCTTGTTCTTCCCTATTCTTACAGGGAAGTCCAAGAACGTTGGATATCGCTTTGTTTCCAGACGTTCCAGATACTGTCAGATCCACCACGCTTCATCTTTAAATTCAAGATCTTGGATCTAATCTCAGCCCTTCATTCCGAAACGTCATCGCACATTTTGGAGTTGACGCGTGGCAAGTGTTACGCATCACCATTGGATCACACGCAAGAGTTGGGTATTTTGCACTTTCACCTAACAAATTTTGTACTTTATGATTTAGTCCATAAACATTCATTTATCATTATTTTATTTTTATAATAATTGTAAAAAGAACCCTACACTTTTTGTATTTGCAAATTAGTCCAGTCCACGTCACCTCACGTGTTGTCCCCTACGAGGTGGCATTTTTGCACTTGGGTCCTTATAGTTTTTGTTATTTCATTTCGGTCCAAGAAATATTTATTCTAGTTATATAATTTTGGAAAAATTGCAAAAAGGCCCTTGAGCTTTATTTTTATTTACACTTATGCCACTGCTAGTTCCATAATTTTTGTGTGTTTAATCTAATTATTAAATATAGCTATTGTTCTCTAAAAAATACCAAAAAATAGGGTTAAGCTCTTGATTGCACATACTTTCATGCCATAATTTTCAATTTGTAATTTAGGACTTTTTGTATTTATAAAAAATCAAGAAGAGCACAAATATTCCTTGTTTTGCTTTAAAAATACCAAAAAATAGAAAATTATTTTGAAAAATTCCAAAAAATATATTTTATTTATTTAAGCATTTTTAGCCTTCATACCAAAATCCCTAAAAAAAGAAAAGAAAACTCATAAAAATCAAAAGGCCTCAAAAACCTTTATAAAAATCTAAAAAATATTAGAAACTCCAAAAACACCATTTTCTATTTTATAATTTTCTTTATCTTATTTTTTATCTTTAAAATTGATTTGGAAAATTTTGGATATTATTTGCTATTTTTAATTTCCATTTCAGATTGCCTATTTCTTTAATCCCTGATTTGAGATATTTTTTACTTTAAAAATCCATAAAAATTATCAAAAATCCTAACAAAATAAAAAACAATAGAAAATCATTTAGAACCTAAAAATATTTAATTCTGCTATTTTTATTTATTTTAATTGTATTTATACTAAATAAGAGCAACATTGATGATTCATCTTATGGATTTATGGATTCATTTGAGGACACTCATGAGAGCTTGCAATCACCAAAAATACAAAAAAAATGTAAAAAATTTAAAAATACAAAAAGATTTTTGGAGACACGTTATTGATTAAGACTGTAAGGAGATGGCTCACCTACCAAATTCTTCGACCACACATTCACTCACCCCATGTCCCACCTTTGACCCCATGGATGACAATGTACAAACTGCTCTTACTCGTCCTTGTATATATGCTGACTCCGATCTCCTCCCTTTTATGGATGAGATACACAAATTTTAAAAAGTGTTATCTGAAACTGAAGTGGTGCCCGTTATTCATGAGATCATTGAAGCCCCACTTCGTCAAGCCATGAACCATTTATCTTCTCCTCAACCCAAGAAGAGAAAGCGAAGGAGCAAATTTGAGCATCACATCTTGAGCACGACCACTGCCCACGACATCACTCACTGCCCTTCTTCTAGGAAAGGGAACACTTCTACACCATTCATTAGATGTACCATATCTGACTATTCATGTGATCATACTCTACTTGATGGTGATGCTTCAATTAGCATAATAACCTTGTCGTTGGTACAATCTATTCACTTAGGGCCTCTCAAGAATACTAGGATGATCGTTCAATTCGTTGATGGATCTATAAAGAGGCCGAAGGGTATTCTAGAGAATGTTGTCATTTGGATTCAAGGCAAGAGCTACATTGTCGACTTCGTTGTATTGCCCATAGAGACCTTCATTACTAGGGAGCACTCTCCAATCATCCTGGGACAACCCTTTCTCGCCTCTGCGAGAGTCGTTATTGATTACACATCAGGAGAGATTTGCTTCCGTCCTGATGACGGGAGCCTTGTGGTCATCACTGCACCTACTGCCAACCAGAGACCTGCATCTGATGTGACTCAGAGGCATATGATATATCTTCTAATATCAGAGAGATTTGCTTTACTACTGATGATGGGACCCGAGAATTCCTCCGTATGGAGGAAGACTCTGAAAGAATAGACCTTGGAGTTTCCTCTTTCTGTGATTGGCGATGTGTTGGTGACATCCGCGGGATTTACATGATTGATACCTTTTAGCGGAGGGCATATATTGAAGAGACTGATGCGGTCGAATTTGATCTGATTGCTTTTACAAATAAATTCCAGCCTTTTCATGATATTACTGATCCAGTTGAGACCTTAGAGGATGAACATGACTTTACTACTTCCACAGATGAGTTCGTTTCCTTTTGTTTTGACCTAACTAAGACTCACCAGGCTGAACTTGACCTTACTACTTCCACTGATGAGTTCGAGCCATTCCACTTTGATATCTGCGAGAAACCCCAGGCTGGACCTGGCCGTACTTCTTCCACTGACCCGTTCATGCCTTCTCACCTTAGGATTGCCGAGGATCTTCACCAGGTTGATCCTGATTAGTTTGTGTCGTCTGAGGACCCCAATATTGACTTGCACCTTGTAAGATCTATTCCTCAACGGTCTCACCAGAAGGTCCACTTTCTACTTTCTTGATCCTGTGTATTCCATCTCTTTGTATATTTGCTTTTGTTTTACCTCTGTCTATCTATCATTTCTCTCATCCACCCCATTTCCGTGTGTTGCCTTGCTTAGGATGTACTTTGTCCGAAGAATGGGGGTGCCGATGGGACGAGTGTTCTTTCTTCGTTTTGTTTCATCACTCTTGTTGTTGCCTATACTTAGGGATCTTTTACCCTAGGTATAGGGAGAGTTATGCGTATATTCTCTTCACAATTTTCTCTTTTTCTTCGATCCTTTCTTCTATCTTCATCCATCTTTCCTTCTTTTCTTCTTCTTTTTTTATTTTTCCTTTTCTACCAAAAAGGTGTTGCCCTTTTTTGATCACTGCTACACTTAGGATGTACTTTATGCTAAGTATATGGGGTGTTCACCCTGAGTTCTTTCATTTTTTGATCCCCTCCACTATCACCTCTTCTTGTCTATACTTAGGGATATCTTACCCTAAGTATAGGGGGAGACAGATCGAGTGTGATTTGTTCATTCCCACCCTTGACCCACCCTACCATGTGTACAGTCTATTATACTTGGGATTATTTGATCCTATGTATAGGGGGGACGATCGACTTCTAATTCATTCATTTCTCCTTCTTTCATTCATTCATTCCTTATTTATTATTCTTTAGGCTTTTCTATACTCAATACGTGTTATGTCTTCTCTTTTTTCTCTCTGATCTACGAGGACATAGCTCAAGCTAAATATAGGGGTGTCGTATATACTGCATATATACTTTAAGCCATAACTCATACTTTCATATTTTTAATAAATATGGCTAAAATACCTTATTAAGTACTATATATAAACACTACTACTACAATAAAAAAGATGTTTATGATTCCTCGAATTCTTTTTGTATATACAGATTAATAAATCGGATAAAAATGTTTTTTTTGCAAAATGTTTGAAAATCTTTTGAAAACTATTTGGAAAATGTTTTGTTAAATATTTTCAACCTTTGTAAAATATTTTGTTTGCTAAAATTTCTTTTCTTTGTGTGAAAATAAAAATCTTTTGAAATTAATTTGCAAATGGTTTTGAAAATGGTTGCAAAAATATTTTGAAAAGTCTATATATAATGTTTGAAAAAACTTTGGAAATGATTTTAAAATGTTTTGAAAATTTATTTGTAAAAACTATTTTGTACAATAGTTTTCAAAATTGTTTGTAAAATCATTTTCAAATAAGTTTAAGGAATATATACATCACAAAATAATTATTTACTAAATGTATGTATATATCTATAAAAATAATAACATATGCCTTGTTAAATTCTTAAAAACCCCAAATCTTGAAAATATATGATTTATCTCCGTGTAAATATTTGTACCTAGTTTTCTTTTGCAAAATCTCTTATTTTGAAAAATCCAAAAACATTTGCAAAACCAAAATTTCCAAAAACATTTGCAAAATCTTTTAAAAATCCATAAAAAGTTCAAAACTTTGAAAATTCCATCACAAAAATATTTTTCATTGCATTGTACATAACATAGCATTTGCATTTTTCGGATTGAGTTTGATAATTGAACTAGTCTGAGTAAAGTAGAAGATTGGAGCTTGGTTGGACCTTAATGCACATAACTTCACTGTAACCTTATGGGAACTAGATTTGAGGTACTTGATGAATCTCCATTTCATCACATTTATTCTATCATTTTGGCATTAAAAACCTTAGCTAATGCATGTAAATGCCCTTAATCTACACAAATTAATATCTATTCTTTGTTGTATAAATACTGTATAAAATATTATTTCTAATACCAAAATTATAGAATACAGAAAAGAAAAGAAAAGAAAAAGAATAAAATTTCAAAGGTATTTTGTGACCCTAAACCCCAAGGCATAGGCATCTTGAAGACTTGGTCGACAAGGAATAAAGTAGGGGGAGATAAAGGCCAATAATACAATAAAAATCCCATTTATTTAGTCATCATTTGATGTATTTTGGGACCCATTTTATTTTCCACTTTTTATATAACAAATAAAGAAACTTTGCACATGAAATTGTAGATAATAATGTATAGAAAAATACAAAATTGAGTTTATACAAAAATAATACACAATGTAAAAGTTATACTCTAAATAAAAAGTCAAAATCCAAACTTCCTAGGCCCATATCTCTCAAATAAAAACTCAAAATGTATCAAAATCACCTTTAATTGTATATAACTTTTAATAAGCTATTTAATGAAGATGGTTTCATATTTTTTGGAGTTAAGATGTGAAAGTTAGGTTTTGGACCCCTATTGTACAATATACTCGAATAAAATATTCATTTTTTATTCTTTGTTATTTTTATAATTTTGTAAATATTAATTATAATATATGTACATATTAAAACTTAAATAAAACTATAAAGAAAACATTAAAATAAATCAGGTATATAAAATACATAGATGAAATACTTATATATTTATAACTATATTTATTTAGGTGTAAATATTACATCATAAAAACAAAATAAAAATATATTTTAGGTTATAAAAATAAGTTATAAATATATGAAATATTAAAATAATAAAATAAAAAATACAAAATAAGAGGTTTAAAATATAGATTAATATACCTATAAATATAACCCTAATAATGAACTCGTAATTAATAACCTCTTAAAAATAAATAAAAATCATAATAATTTGATATAGGAAACAATAAATATTTTTTATTTTAAATTTAAAATTAATATAATCATTTATTAATTAATATCATTTTTAATTGATTTTTGGGTAGGTTTTTCCTGGTTCGTCCATGTGGACCAACCAGGAGGCTCTGCTAGTTGACCTTGGTCAACTAGCTGGCCTAGACCTGCCGTTCTGACACTCCTATGTTTAACTCCATTATCTCGATTTTTCCCACGCCGCTTCTTTCACTAATAGGCATGGATTCCTTTACGTCATTTTATCCTCAGTCTACCCTCATGCACGTCCGCTTGTTACCTCGAGGATTGGATCAATGCATCGCATGTTGTCCCTCGATCTTTGGCCCACTCTAGTCACCATGTACATATACTACCATCGTCTTTCCTCTCGATTTTGAATCCTCTTGTCCCTCGTTCTTGCTCATTATTGTGTGCTCCGTATATCACAAGGGTGATAGCCTCCTCTTCAACTGCTAGAGGTGAGAGAAGGCGAGGTCTGAAGGTGGTTCCATCATCTCCGATGTCCACCGCCGCCGTGAGGTCTATCTTGCAGGTTAGCCTCCCTAGAGGTTCGTACCCTATCTATTCTAATGTAGTTTAGTTCTTAGCTTCATTTTTTGCAGTTGTTTTAGCTTGTTATCGCATGTATTAGCAGTAAGCCCCCAATCGAAGTTCGTCGGAGCTCAGATCCGGCAAACCAATTCCGTCTGTTACCGATTGTGTGAGGACCTGTCGACACTTTCACATCTTGACCTTTCGCTTCTTCACGCCCCATGCACATCTGCTCCCTTCGAATCCACATGGATCAAAGCCTTAGTGCTTCATCTCCGCCGCTTGCCGGAAGTACCTCCAACGCATCCCACTTTGCCCATTTCCACCAAATAAAGCCCCCAGGACCTATCGCTTCTTACGATTGATCTTCTTGTAGGGCCTGGAGGGTCAAAGGACCCCTATTGGGTCATTTTTTGCAAAAGACTGAAGTACCTAGAGCCCCCCATCGTCCACAAGCTCGACAACCATCTATGGAGCTCCAGATCGCCTTCTGAAGCCGTCATCTGAAGCGGAGGAGCCCCCGCTCCTTTTTTCCCCTAGCCCTATCGTCCCAGCCGGTCGAAGGATCTCAAGCGAGCGGATTGAAGCTCGGCCCAACCGAGTTCTTGACCTGTTCATCCACCGCCCCTTCCAGTTGTTGGATCATCTCACCGCTCGTGATCGTCTAGCCACCATCGGATGCAGAGCCTCTTGGGTATGGATCTCCCAGAGGAGATCTGATCCAGACCATCCGCAAGAACCATCATCGTAGCATAGGAACGCGACACATGGCAAGTGACTGAATTAAGACCTTCCGTCTCCGCGCCTTGCTAGGTATTTTGCATGTTCACCCAATACCTTTTTGTTTTTAATAATTAGTCTATAAACATTCCTCGGTAGCTATATAATTTTTGTAATATTTGCAGACTAGCCCCTATACTTTCTTTATTTGCATCCGAGTCCGTGACAACTCACCTCACGTGCCGTCCCAAGTGACGTGGGCATTTTGCAGGTATACCTTTATGGGTATTCGTATTTTGTTTTAGTACATTAATTTTAAATCCCTGTTATATATTTTATGAAATTTGCAGTCTAGCCCTCACACTTTATTTTATTTATATATCCCTCTATTAGTTCAATAATTTTTGTGCATTTCTCTATTTATTTAATATTGTTTTTGTGCTCTGAAAATAATCAAAAAATACGTGTAGGTTCCTAATTGCTTCTAGTTCCGTGCCATATTTGTATTTGTAATTTAAGACCTTTTAATATTTATGAAAAATAAAAAAAGAGCACAAAAAGCCCCTGTTTGACTAGAAAATTCCAAAAAACATAAAATCATTTTGAAAAATTCCCAAAAATATATATTTTGTTTATTTAAGTATTTTCAGCCTTTAGACCAAAAATCCTTAAAAATTGGAAAAGAAAACTCTTAAAAATTGAAAAACCCCAAATTCCTATATATAAATCTTTAAAATTTCTAAAAATTCCAAAAATATATTTTCCAGTTTTATAATTTTCTCTATATTATTATTTATATGATAAAATTGATTTGAAGAATTTTGAACAACATTTGATATTTCTTATCTTCCTGTCAATTTCAGCTATTTATTTAATACATGTTTTGCGATATTTTTGACTTTAAGAATATATAAAAATTAGCAAAATTCACTAAAAAGTCACCAAAATAGTACAAAACTATTTAAAACCCCTAAATACTTAATTCTGCAATTTTTAGTTATATTTATATCTATGTTATCTATTATTGTATATATAATCTTTGATATGCTATATTTAATATTTAAAAGAAAAGAAATATAAAAATTCTGAAAATAAAAATAGGAAATACAAAAAAAATTAAAAACAAAATATAAATATTAAATAAAAAGTAAAAAAATATAAAAGTATAACCCCACATAAAAAAATAGACAACGACTCACACAATCACATTCTTGCATTTGATTGCATGATCTATCTAGTTTTGCTCCCTGTGTTCGACACGCAACACTACTTGCATTATACACATCTTTTGTAGAGGTAAATAAAATGAATTTTAACCACACTTTTATTTCATTTCTTGATTTATTTATGTGTTAATTGTTGATTTTCTAGGATTTCGCCTGAGGTCACTTCGACGACTATGGATTCGCCTTATGGATTGACAAGACTTCGGCAAAATCCTAGTTTTCAGTACTTCAGGTCTATTCAGACTTAATTCTTTGAGACTCGGGGTTGGGTTCAAGACATCTCAACTGCCTAACTAGAACTTTTCGAGATGTACACATGACTCTTGTCGACTGTGACCTAACTTGGACATTTGCAATTTTCACTTGGCTCAACTTTGTTGGAGCGATGACGGGATTGGATTCGCCAGTTTGAGATGCACATGAGTGGAAACATTCATCCTCGTCTAGGGAGGGAAGTGCACCCCAATCCATCCAGTAGCATCGACATCTAAAGACAAGAATGTGTGGGTTCCAATAATGCTTCAAAAGAGGGACAGTCTTCTGGCTCAAGAGTAAAATCTCCTTAGGTAAATGCTTTGCATATAGTATTTTTAAAAAAATGAAAAATGCAAAAAAATTGGACATGCTTGATTGAAAATAAATTGCCTGTCGGAGTGTACACATTTGTATAGTCAATATGCAAGCTTGAGCTTCAAAGTCATACCTTGTGATCCTGCAGCTAGATGACTTGACTACACTGGTCATGCATCCCAGGATAGGTAGCTACACTGGCTACCGTCCATTCTTCTCTTCACCCCTCCTCTTGAGTCTGATGCACTTAAACTTAGAAGGGAATACCCCTCTCCTCGAGGAAAGAGTTGCTGTATTGGGGAATCATTGGGTTGTCATGCTGGAGAAGTCAGTTCTTTTATCTTTCCAGTTGGGGAGAGTCACTATCACTTACACTATACAAGTCAGCTTCATAGTCATAAAGGTTTGCTTATGGTGTAGACTAGTTTTGACATGGCTATTGAGGTTGTTTGAACCGAGTTGTATGACTCTTGAAGGCTATTGTGTTTTAAATTCGGTTCCCGACCAGTTTCCACACACATTCTCACACCAAGGTCTGACTTGAGCTCCAAACTTTGATTTTGTGAAGACAAGTTTGAAAATTAAATTAAATCCGAGTTCTTTCTTTTCCCTTTCTTTATTTCTATTTTCTGCACTTTTTGCATAAGTTTTTACTAAGGGCTAGCAAAGGCAAGTATATGGGGGCGATGCATATCCATTTCATCACCTTTATTCTATCATTTTGGCCTTAAAAACCTTAGCTAATGCATGTATATAACATTATTTGTACAAATTAACACTTATTATTTATTCCATTTATCATGTATAAAATATTATTTTTAATGCCAAATTTATAGAATAAAGAAAAGAAAAAGAATAGAACGCCAAAGGTATTTTATGATCCTAAACTCCGAGACCTAGGCTTCTTGATGTTTGGGTCGATAAGGAATAAAGTAGGGGGAGATAAGGGCCAAAATAGAGTAAAAATTACACTCTTTAAATTATCAATATTGCATTTTTGGGACCTATTTTATTTTCTATTTTCTATACCTCAAATAAATAAACTTTATACATGAAAGTTGTAGATAATAATATATAGAAAAATACAAATATGATTTCATACAAAAATAATATACCCTGTAATAAAAAGTCAAAATCCCAACTTTCCAGACCCATATCTCCTAATCAAAAACTCAAAATGTATCAAAATCACCTCTAATTGTATATAACTTTTAATAAGCTATTTAATTAGGTGGTTACATATTATTTGAAGTTAAGGAGTGAAATTTAGGTTTTGGACCCCTATTGTAAAATATACATGAATAAAATATTTATTTTATTTATTATTTATTATTTTTACAATATTATAATTTTATAATTTTGTAAGCATTATTTATAATATATGTACATATTTAAAATAAAATAAAACCACAATTAAAACATTAAAATAAAATGTGTATACAAAATACATAAACAAAATACATATACTTACACATATATAATAAATACCCTTATTTATTTAAGTGTACATATTATATCATAAAAATATAATAATAATATATTTATTTATATAAAAATAAGTTATAATTTTATAAAATAAAGAAATAAAATAATAAAATAAAAAACACAAAATAAAAATAAAATACCCAAAACATAGGTAAATATACCTATAAATATACACTCAAAAATTAACTTATAATAAATAAGTTCAAAAAATAATTTAAAATAATAATTAAAAATAATTATCAAATATAATAGCAAATAATAAACACTTTTTATTTTATAACTTTAATTTAATAAAATTTATACTATTTTCTAATCAATTTTAAAATAATTCCAGTTCGGTTTTTCCTGGTTGGTCCATGTGGATGGCGTCTTCGGTTGACCTTGGTCAATTGCCTGACCAACACCCGCGCCTCTGACACACTGAGCGTTCAACCTAGTTTAGCCTAATTTTAGGGCTCGACCCTATCACCCATTCTCCTCGATTCCTTGATAGCTTTTTCTCCTCGATGAACGCTCTTTCACACCCAATCACTTCATCGACGATTGCATCGCTGCATCGCCAGTTCTTCCACATTCTTTGGAGCCCTTCGTCTGCCTGTACAAAAGACCCCCGCATCCTTCCTCTTCGTTTTAATCCTTTTGACCCCACTTTCTCTCCCTTTCTTGCGCCTATAGGATAGAGTCTTGTGAGAGAAGGCTCGCTGAGCAACGAAGCAGATCGAGGAGGAGGAGTTGAAGGTGGTTCTGCCATCTCCGGCCACCATGGCCGTGAGATACCCATCTCATGGCTTCTTCTAGTCGAGGTATGCTCTTTCTCGAATTCTAGGTAGCCTGTAGTATAAAGTTTAATTCCCCGCAGTTAGTTTCGTGTTTCACTGTTTGTTTTAATGTAGAAAAATCGATTCATAGTTCGTCAGGGACTAGCTCCGGTGAACCCATCTCCTGTGATTCCACTGTTCCCGATGCGCCACACACCCTCACTTTTCTCCCCTTTTGCTTCTCTTCGCCCGACCACCTTCCATTCAACCAGATCTCACAAGATTTGGAGTTGGGTGCTCCTACCCCACCACCTTGTCGGAGCTCCTCTGCCCCACTTCGCCACACCTCCATTCCACCCAAATCAAACCCCAGAACCACCCTTCTGTTGTACATGACTTTTATGCAGGTTTTGGAGACGCTAAGGACCCCTTGGGGGGGGGGTCAATTTTGAGCAGAGCATGTACCTAGAGCCCTCTTCCTTCCTCATGCCGTCTGGACCCCATCGATGGGTTATGGAGCATTTTAAAGACACACAGGTTCGTCAGAACTGTAGCTCCATTTTTAGATACCTGCGACCATCAGAGTCCATCAGAGGAGTGCACAACATTCGATCGAAGCTCGCTAGCCATCTTGTTCTTCCCTGTTCTTACAGGAAAGTCCAAGACCGTTGGATCGTGCTTCATTTCCAGATGCTCCAGATACCGTCAGATCCATCACTCTTCATCCGTCAGACCATGATCTAGGATCTAATCTCAGCCCTTAATCCCGAACCGTCATCGCACATTTTGGAGTCGATGCATGGCAACTGAGGCACGCATCACCGTTGGATCGTACGTAAGAGTTGGTGTTTTGCACTTTCACCCAACAAATTTTGTACTTTATTATTTAGTCTGCAAACATTCATTTGCCGCTATTTTATTTTTGTAATATTTGTAAAAAGAACCCTACACTTTTTGTATTTTCAAATTAGTCTAGTCCACATCACCTCACTTGTCATCCCAAGTGAGGTGGCGTTTTTGCACTTGGGCCCCTACGATTTTTGTTATTTAATTTTGGTTCAAGAAATATTTATTCTAGTTAAATAATTTTGGCAAAATTATAGAAAGGCCCCAGAGCTTTATTTTTATTTACACTTATGGTAGTTCCATAATTTTTGTTTGTTTGTTCCATTTATTAAATATAGCTATTGTGCTCCAAAAAATACCAAAAATAGACTAAAGCTCCTTATTGCATATACTAACATGCCATAATTTTAGATTTGCAATTTAAGACTTTTTATTTTTTATTTAAAATGAGGAAGGGCACAAATATTCTTTGTTTAGCTATAAAAATACCAAAAAATATAAAATAATTTTAAAAAATTCCCAATATATATATACATATTATTTATTTAAGTAGTTTTAGCTTCTAACCAAAAATCCCTAAAAAATAGAAAAGTAAAATTCCTAAAAATAAAAAGCCTAAAAACCTTTATAAAAATTTAAAAACATTTTAAAAATTCCAAAAACATCATTTTCTATTTTATATGTTCTTTATCTCATTATTTATCTATTAAATTTGATTTGGGAAATTTTATTTATTATTTGCTATTTTTAATTTCCATTTCAATTCGACCTATTTATTTAATCCCTGATTTGGGATATTTTTGACTTTAAAAATCCATAAAATTAGCAAAAATCCTTACAAAATCACAAAAATGGTAAAAATTTATTTAAAACCCCAAACTTTTTAATTCTGCTATTTTTATTTTTTAGTTTTATTTATGTTTAAATAAGAGCCACATTGACGATTCATCTTCTGGATTTATGGATTCCTTTGAGGACACTCAAGATAGCTTGCAATCACCAAAAATACAAAAAATGAGAAAAATTTAAAAATACAAAAAGAGTTCGGGAGATACGTTGTTGATTTAGACTTTGAGGAGAGGGTCCACCTACTAAATTCTTTGACCAATCATTCACTCAACCCATGTCCCACCTTTGACCCTAAGGATGACACTATGCAGATTGCTCTTAGTCATCCTTGTGTATATGCTGATTCCGATCTCCTCCATTATATGGAGGAGATTCAAAAATTCAAAAATATGTTATCTGGACCTGAAGTAGTGGTTGTTATTCATGAGATCATCAAAGCCCCATTTCGCAAGGCAATGACCCATTTATCTACTCCTCAACCCAAGAAGAGAAAGCAAAGGAGTAGATCTGAGCATCATATCTTGACCATGGCCGTTGCCCACGCCATCACTCACCGTCCTTCTTCTAGGAAAGGGAACACTGCTACATCATTCATTAGATAAACCATTTATGACTATTCACGTGATCACACTCTCCTTAACAGTAGTGCTTCAATTAGCATAATAACCTTCTCATTGGCACAATCTATTTATTTAGGGCCTCTTAAGAAAACCATGATGATCATTCAATTCGCTGATCGATCTATCAAGAGGCCAAAGGGTGTTCTAGAAAATGCTGTCATTTGGATTCAGGGTATGAGCTACACTGTTGACTTCGTTGAATTGCCCACGGAGGCCTCCATCACTAGGGAGTACTCTCCAATCATCCTAGGACGACCCTTTCTTGCCTCTGTGAGGGTCGTTACTGATTACGGGCCAGGAGAGATTCACTTCCGTCCTGATGATGGGAGCATTGTGGTCATCACTACACCTACTGCCGACCAGAGACCTGCACTAATGTGACTACACCTATATTAGCTGACAAAGATGCCTATGACCTATCTGTTCATATCTGAGAGATTTGCTTTATGACCGGTGACGAGATCTGAGAATTCCTCTGCAGGGAGGAAGACTCGGAAAGCATAGACCTTGGACTTTCCTTTTTCTATGATTGGCGCTATGTTGATGACGTCTGCGGGATTTACACGATTGATACCTTTGAGCGGAGGGCATACATTGTAGAGATTGATGATGGAGAATTTGACCTAATTGCTTTTATAAATAAATTCAGGCCTTTTGATGATATTGATGATCCAATTGAGACCTTAGAGGATGAACATGACTTTACTACTTCCACAGATGAGTTCGTTCCCTTTTGTTTTGACCAAACTGAGACTTACCAGACTGGACTTGACCTTACTACTTCCACTGATGAGTTTGAACCTTTCCACTTTGATATCTGCGAGACACCCCAGGCTGGACCTAGCTGCACTTCTTCCATTGACCCGTCCATGCCTTCTCACCTGAGGATTGCTGAGGATCTTCACCAGGTCGATCCTGATTGGTTTGTATTGTCTGAGGACCCCGATATTGACCATCACATTGTCAGATCTATTCCTCAATAGTCCCGCAAGAAGGTTGGCTTTCTACCTTCTTGATCCTATGTATATCCATATTTTTGTATATTCGCATTCATTTTACCTCTGTCCATCTATAGTTTTGCTCATCCTCCCCATTTCCCTATGTTGCCTTGCTTAGGATGTACTTGTCCTAAGTATATGGGGCATGGATGAGCGGAGTGTTCTTTCTTCGTTCTGTTTCATCACTCTTTTTGTTGCCTATACTTAGGTCTCTTTTACCCGAAGTATAGGGGGAGTGATGCGTATATTCTCTTCACAATTTTCTCTTTTTCTTCGATCCTTTCTTATATCTTCATCTATATTTTCTTCTTTTCTTCTTTTCATTTTCATTTTTCCTTTTCTACCAAAAAGATGTCACCCCTTTTTGACCGCTGCTACAATTAGGATGCACTTTGTCCTAAGTATAGGGGGTGTGCACCCCGAGTTCTTTCATTTTTTGATCCCCTCCACATTCTCCTCTTCTTGTCTATACTGAGGGATATCTTACCCTAGGTATATGGGGAGACAGACCGAGTGTGATTTGCTCATTCCCACCCTTGACCCTCCCCGCCTTATGTACAGTTTGCTATACTTAGGATTATTTGTTCCTAAGTATAGGGGAGGGGGATGGTCGACTTCTCATTCATTCATTTTTCCTTCTTTCATTCATTCCTTATTTATTATTCATTAGGCTTTCTATACTTAGTACGTGTTATGTCTTATCTTTTTCTCTCTGATCTATGAGGACATAACTCAAGATAAGTAAAGGGTGGTCGTATATACTGCGCATATACTTTAAGTCATAAATCGTACTTGCGTATTTTTAATAAATATGGCTAAAATACTATATAAAATACAGTATAAAATATTGTATATATTTATATAATAAAAAGATGCTTATTATTCCTCACATTTTGTTTGTATGTACTAATTAATAAATCAGGAAAACTATTTTTTGCAAAATGTTTGAAAATAGTTTGAAAATCTTTTGAAAACTATTTGAAAAATGTTTTCCTAAATATTTTCAACCTTTGTAAAATATTTTATTTGCAAAAGTTCTTTTCTTTGTGTGAAATAAAAATCTTTTGAAAACTGATTTGCAAATGGTTTTGAACATGGTTGCAAAAATATTTTGAAAAAGCTATATATACTATTTGAAAAACTTTGCAAAATGATTTTCAAATGTTTGTAAAATTTATTTGCAAAAACTATTTTTGACTATAGTTTTCAAAATTGTTTGTAAAATCATTTTCAAATAAGTTTGAGGAATATATACATCATACAAAAATTATTTACTAAATGTTTGTATATATGAAGTAATAACATATTCCTTTTGTAAATTCTTAAAAACCACAACTCTTATAAATATAAGATGCATCGCCATGTAAATATTTGTATCTAGTTTTCTTTTGCAAAATCTTTTGTTTTGAAAAATCCCAAAAACTTTTGCAAAATCAAAAATTCCAAAAACATTTGTAAAATATTTTTGAAAAATCCATTAAAAGTCCAAAACTTTGAAAATTGCAACACAAAAATATTCTTATTGCATTGTACATAGCACAACATTTGCATTTTTCGGATTGAGTTTGATAATTGAACTAGTCTGAGTAAAGTCGAAGATTGGAGTTTGGTTGGACCTTAATGCATCTAACTTCATTGGAACCTTATGGGAACTAGATTTAAGGTACTTCTAGTCTATTCGAACTTAATTCTTTGAGACACATGGCTGTGTTCAAGACACCTTAACTGCCTAACTAAAACTTTTCGAGACACACACATGACTCTTGTCGACCATGACCTAACTTTGACATTTGCAACTTTCACTTGGCTCAACTCAGTTGGAGTGATGATGGGATTGGATTTTCCAGTTTGAGACGCACATGAGTGGAAACATTGTCCTCGTCTAGGGAGGGAAGTGCGTCCCAACCTGTCCAGTGGCATCGACGTCTAAAGACGAGAGTGTGGGTTGCAGTAATGCTTCAAAAGAGAGATAGCCTTTTGGCTCAAGAGGAAAAACTCCATATGCAAATGCTGTTGTATATAGTATTTAAAAAAAAAAAGGAAAAAAACTCCACAAAATTGGACATGCCTGATTGAAAATAAAATTCCTCCCATGGTGTACATATTTGTATAGGCAATAAGCAAGCTTGAGATTCAAAGTCATACCTTGTGAGCCTACAGCTGGATGACTTGACTACACTGGTCATGCATCCTACGATAGGTAGCTACACTGGTTATCGTCCATTCTTCTCTCCACCCCCTCCTCTTTAGTCTGATGCACATAAAATAAAAAGGGAATACCTTGCTCCTCGAGTAAAGAGTTGCTGGATTGGGAAATCATTGGGTTGTCATGCTGGAGAAGTCAGTTCTTTTGTCATTCCAGTTGGAGAGAGCCACAATCACTTACACTGTACAAGTCAGCTTCATAGTCACAAGGGTTTACATATGATGTAGACTAGTTCTGACATGGCTGTTGAGGTAGTTTGAACCGAGTTCTGTGACTCTCGAAGGTTGTTGTGTTTTAAATTCGGTTCCCGACCAGGTTCCCCACACATTCTCACACCAAGGTCTGACTTGAGCCCCAAACTTTAATTTTGTGAAGATAAGTTTGAAAATTAAATTTATTCCAAGTTCTTTTTTTTCTTTTCTTTTTTACATTTTTTTACACTTATCGCACAAGCGTTTACTATGGACTAGCAAAGGCAAGTATAGGGGGTGATAACTATCCATTTCATCACCTTTATTCTATCATTTTGGCTTAAAAACCCTAGATAATGCATGTATATAACATTATTTTGTACAAATTAACTCATTACTTATTCCATTTATTATGTATAAAATACTGTTTTTAATGCAAAAATTATAGAATAAAGAAAAGAAAAATTATAAAATGCCAAAGGTATTTTATGACCCTAAACCCCGAGACCTTGTCATCTTGATGACTGGGTCGATAAGGAATAAAGTAGGGGGATATAAGGGCCAAAATAGAATAAAAATGACATTCTTTAAATCATCAATATTGCATTTTTGGGACCTATTTTATTTTCTATTTTCTATTCCTCAAATAAATAAACTTTGTATATGAAATTGTAGATAATAATATATAGAAAAATACAAAATTGATTTCATACAAAAATAATATACAATGTAATAAAAAGTTAGAATCCCAACTTCTTAGACCCATATCTCCTAAATAAAAACTCAAAATGGATCAAAATCACCTCTAATTGTATATAACTTTTAATAAGCTATTTAATGAAGTATATATTTTTTGGAGTTAAGGCGTGAAATTTAGGTTTTGGACCCCTATTGTACAATATACACACATAAAATATTCATTTTATTTATAATATATGTACATATTTAACATGGAATAAAACCACAAATAAAACATTAAAATAAAATGTGTACACAAAATACATAGATAAAATACCTGTACTTATACCTATATAATAAATACCATTATTTAAGTGTATATATTATATCATAAAAATATTATAAAAATATATTTATGTATATAAAGATAATTTATAATTTTAGAAAATAAGAAAATAAATAATACAATAAAAATACGAAATAAAAATAAAATATCTAAAATATAGGTAAATATTCCTATAAATATACACTCAAAAATTAACTAGTAATAAATAAGTTCAAAAAAATATGTAAAAATAATAATAAAATACTATAGAAAATAATAAACATTTTTTATTTTATAACTTTAAATTTAATAAAATCATTTACTATTTATTAATTAATTTATAAATAATTTCAGGTCGGTTTTTCCTGGTTTGTCTACGTGGACCAACCAGGTGGCGTCTTCAGTTGACCTTGGTCAACTTCCTGACCAACACCTATGCCTCTACCACACCTAGCCTTCAAGCTCGTTTCACCCAATTTTAGGGCTTGACTCTTTCACCCATTCACCTCGATTCCTTGATGAATTTTTCTCCTCGATGAATGCTCTTTCATTCCCACTCACTACATCGAGGATTGCATCACTACATCGCCAGTTCTTCCCCATTCTTTGGAGCCCGTTGTATGCCTGTACAAGAGACCCCCTCCTCCTTCCTCTTCATTTTGAATATTCTGACCCCACTTTCTCTCCCTTTCTTGCACCTGTATGCTAGAATCTTGTGATAGAAGGCTCGTCGAGGAACGAAGCAGATCGAGGAGGAGGAGTTGACGGAGATTTTGCCATCTCCGGCCACCATGGTCGTGATGGCTTCTGCCAGTTGAGGTATGCTCTTTCTTGCATTCTAGATAGCATGTAGTCTATAGTTTAATTTCCCGCAGTTTGTTTCATGTTTCATTGATTGCTTTAGTGTAGAATAATCGATTCGTAGTTTGCCGGAGACTAGCTCCGGTGAACCAGTCCCCTGTGATTCCATTGTTTCTTGATGTGCCAGACACCCTCATTTCTCCCCCTTTCACATCTCTTGGCCTTGCCACCTTCCATTCAACCAGATCTCACAGGATCTGGAGTTGGGTGCTCCTACCCCACCACCTCGTTGGAGCTCCTCTGCCCCGCTTCGCCACACTTCCATTCCATCCAAATCAAACCCCAAAACCCCCCTTGTGTTGTACTGGACTTTTATGCATGCTCTGGAGAGGCTAAAGACACCTTGAGGGGGGGGGGTCGATTTTGAGCAGAGCAGGTACCTGGATTCCTTTTCCTTCCTCGAGCTGCCAGGATCCCATCGATGGGTCATGTAGCGTTTTAAAGACACACACAGGTTCATCGGAGTCCCAGCTCCATTTTTAGATCCCTACGACCATAATAGACCATCGGAGGAGTGCAGAATGTTCGATCGAAGCTCGCTAGCCATCTTGTTCTTCCCTGTTCTTACAGGGAAGTCCAAGACCGTTGGATCACGCTTCGTTTCAAGATGCTCCAGATACCGTCAGATACACCACCCTTAGGCTGTCAGATGAAGATATGGGATCTAATCGTAGCCCTTCATTCTGAATCATTATCACGCATTTTGGACTCAACGCATGGCAAGTGAGGAGCACATCACCGTTGGATCGCACGCAAGAGTTAGGTCTTTTGCACTTTCACCCAGTAATTTTTGTACTTTATTATTTTGTCTGCAAACATTCATTTGGCTTATTTTATTTTTGTGATATTTGCAAAAAGAACCCTGCACTTTTTTGTATTTGCAAATTAGTCCAGTCCATGTCACCTCACGTGTCGTCTCACGTAAGGTGGCATTTTTACACTTGGGCCCCTGTACTTTTTGCAATTTCAATTTGGTCCAAGAAATATTTATTCTAGTTATATAAGTTTGGTAAAATTACAGAAAGTCCCCTGAGATTTATTTTTATTTACATTTATGCCCTGACAAGTTTTATAATTTTTGTATGTTTGTTTCATTTATTAAATATAAATATTTTGCTCTAAAAAATACCAAAAAATAGGGTTAAGCTCCTGATTGCAAACATTTTCACGTCATAATTTTAGATTTGCAATTTAAGACTTTTTAGTATTTATGAAAAATCAAGAAGAGCACAAATATTTCTTTTTTAGATTTAAAAATACAACAAATATAAAATTATTTTGAAAAATTTCCAAAAAAATATATTTTATTTTTTAAAGATTTTTTAGCCTTCAGACCAAAAATCCTTAAAAATAGTAAAATAAAACTACTAAAAATAAAAAAGGCCCAAAAACCTTTATAGAAATATAAAACAATATTAAAAACTCCAAAAACATCATTTTCCATTTTATAAATTTCTTTATCTCATTATTTATCCATTAAAATGAATTTGGAAAAGTTTGGATATTATTTGTTATTTTTAATTTCCATTTTTATTTGGCACATTTATTTAATCCCTGATTTGGGATATTTTTGACTTTAAAAATCCATGAAAATTTGGAAAAATCCTTAAAAATAATAAAAATAGTGAAAACTTATTTAAAACCCAAAAATATTCAATGCTGTAATTTTTATTTTTCAGTTGTATTTATATCTAGATTACTCTATTTATATATTTTAAAAAAAGGAAATTAAAAAGAAAAAATAGAAAGGAAAAAAATATAAAATTAAAAAATTTAAAAAAATTAAAAAATATAAAACATTAATATATATTATTAAAAACCCACAAAAATACATAGACAACAAGAAACACACGATTTTGTGCATTCATTTGCCTCCTTTCTCCTGTTCGCTCCCCGTGTTCGACCTTTACAATACTTACACCTATACGCATTAATTGTAGAATTATAATAAATTATAACTCCACATATTTTGCTTTTCACAGCTTTATACATATTATGGGTTAATTGTTGATTTTCTAGGGTTTCTTGCTCAGTAACCTCAATGACATTGTTCTTGCCTTGTGTGGACCATCTGACCAGCGAAAAACCTTGGTTATCACCCACGAACATGGGTGAAAACTTCCCACATAAGCCAAATCTCTGAACACCCTGCATAGAAGACATTTTGAGGAATACAAAGTCACCTACCTCAAACTCAAGATCTTTTCGCCTAGTATCACTATGTCTTTTCTTGCGACTCTAAGCAGTTATTAGTCTTTTTCGAGCAAGCTCTATAGCTTCCCGTGTCTCCTAGAGTCTATCTGAATCGTAAAGGTTCTTTATCCCAACCTCTTTCCAACACAAAGAAGGAGTACACCTACATCCATATAGTGCTTCAAATGGTGCCATACCAATACTTGCATGGTAACTATTGTTGTAGGTGAGTCCTGAAAGAGGCAAATGTTTAATCCATGATCCCTTTCATTCTAAGGCACATGCTCGTAACATGTAGTCTAGAGTCTAAATAGTAAGTTTTGATTAACCATCTGTTTACGGATGATATGCTGTGCTCAAGCATAGCTGTGTGCCTAGGGCTTTCATTAAGTTCTCTTAGTAGTGTGATGTGAATCGTGAATCTCGATCGGAGACTACCTCCTTTGGGATACCATGGAGATGGAATAGATTGTAATATATAACTCAACAACCTGGTCTGGAGTGGAAGATAATCTTATTAGAATAAAATGTGTTATCTTGGACAGAAGATCTATTTAACCCATATACTGTCTTTACCACCAGTCGTCTGAGGTAAGATAGTAATGAAGTCCATCTAAATGCTTTCCCATTTCCATTTAGGATAGGGAGAGGTTGTAACAATCCCGGTGGCTTTTGGTGTGAAGCCTTTACCTGTAGGCTGTTGAAACATGAATTCACAAACTCATCAACAACTTTCTTCATTCTCAGCCACAAAAAGTGTGAACGAAGATCCTTATACATATTCATAATTCCTGTATGAATAGATAATCTGGGGCAATGTGCTTCATGTAAGATGTCTTTCTCAACTCTGGTATGTTTGGTACATGAACTCTATGATGGTTATACAGTAACTTATCTAGTATATGAAATCCTTCTATCTCATTCTTCTCAAGTTGTTGTCTCAAGTTTTTAAGGATTGTGTCATCCTTCTATCCTCCCTTTATTCTATCCCCGATCTCTGATTTATATCGACAAGGAATAGTTATAGTATTAATACTACTATCAAATGGTTTCCATTCACTCAACATAGATAGTAAACCCATAAGTGGATAACACTTACCAACCTAGGTGAATAAGTTCTTCATTTAAGGGCATCTGCTACGACGTTCCCCTTACCGGGGTGGTAGGAGATGGTGCAATCATAATCCTTCAATACCTCTAGCCACCGTCTCTATCTCATATTGAGCTCCTTCTGGTCAAACATATATTTTAAGTTTTTGTGATCGGTGAAGATTTCAAAAGTAATACCATAGAGATAATGTCTCCATATCTTTAAAGCGAAGATTATGGCATCTAGTTCAAGGTCATGTGTCAGGTAGTTCCTCTCATGTGTCCTGAGTTGTAGTGATGCATAAGTAACTATCTTACCATGTTGCATAAGAAACTGCCCCAAGTCCTTCTTTAGATGCATCAGTGTACACTGTAAACCCTTTAGTCCTAGAGGGTAGAGTAAGGATAGGTGCAGATGTTAGGCATTCTTTCAGTGTCTAAAAACTAGTTTCACATGCATTACACCATATAAATGGGACTTCCTTCTAAGTTAGCCTAGTCATTGGTAATGTTATTCATGAAAAGTCCTTCACAAATCTTCTATAATACCTAGCTAGACTCAGGAAAATATCGTATTTCTATGACAGTCTTTTGGCATTCTCAACTCATCACCGTACTAACCTTTGTAGGATTAATTGGTATACCTGTCCCAGAAATAACATGGCCTAAGAAAGATACTTCAGATAGCCAGAAGTCACATTTGTTATATTTAGCATACAATTTGTTCTTCCTTAGTGTTTCAAGTGCATGCGAAAGATGGTGTTCATGCCTGTACTTATCCTTGGAGTAAATAAGCATGTCATCAATGAAGACTACTATAAGTGATCGAGGAATTCCCTGAATACTCTATTCATGAGATCCATGAAAGCTATTGGGGCATTTATCAGTTCAAACGACATAACTAAAAATTCATAATGTCTGTATCTAGTTCGAAAGACTGTCTTTGGAATATCCGCATCCTTAATTTTCAAATGATGGTATCCAGATATTAAATCAATCTTGCAATACATAGTTGAGCCCTGTAATTGGTCAAAGAGACCATCTAGTCTTGGGAGCGGATACTTGCTCTTTATTGCCCTCTTGTTTAGTTGTCAATAGTTAATGCACAACTATCTTGATCCATCCTTCTTCCTCACAAACAAGACATGCACACCCCATGGTGAAGTACTAGGACGAATGAAGCCTTTTTCTAACAGTTCTTATAACTGTATCTTTGACTCCCATAACTCAACTGGCGTCATCCTATATGGAGGGATAGAGATATATTGAGTATCATGTGTAAGAGAGATTTCAAATTCAATCTCTCGCTCAGGTGGTAATCCATGTAGTTCTTCTAGAAATACATCAGGACACTCGTACACTATAGGTACGTCTTTTATCATTATGTTTGACCCTAATGTAGTGGATACATAAACTAAATAACCTTGACACCCTTGCTATAACTACTGTTGTGCCTTCAGAGTAGAGATGTATTTGACATCATCACTGGATGTCTTTCCAATAAACTGGAACTCTATCGAGTTAGGAAGGTGAAACATTATTGTCTTTTGGAAACAATCAAATCATGCATTATTCCTTTCTAGCCAGTCCATCCCCATGATTAGATCAAAATCATCCATATCAATAAGTAGCAGATAAGCAGGTAACTGATGTCATGCAATCTATACCACACACTCCTCTAATATATCTTGAATTATAACTACATGACCTCGTGACCCCTTAATCAGATAAGGGTTTTATGCTTTTGTCAGAATCATATCCTTATGGTATGGGTCAAATAATTTTGGATTTTTATCATTTTTGTCCCTCCGAGATATTCCAATATCAGTTATGCCCCTCCCTTTTTGGGAATATTAGTTATGCCCTCGACTTCTTGCCAATCTATCACTTGTGTCCCTCGGGTTAGTGACCGTCCATAACCAACACAAATGGACGTTAACTTTGAGGACACAAATGAAATTAAATTAAAAAAGGTATGAAAAGTCTAATGCATCCTCTTCCTCCTCCTCCCCCATCTTCTTCCTCTTCCTCCCTTCTCTTCCTCCTCCCCATCTTCTTCCTCTTCCTCCTTTCTCTTCCTCCTCCACAACTCCTCCCTCCTCCGCCTTGATCTCTCCTGCAGCCTCCCCAGAGACCTTGCTTCGCCCACGTGTCTTCCGACCTCCATCCCTGTCCTCCTCCTCCTCCCATCCTCCGCCCCTCGCACCCCTCTCTCCTCCCTGCACCTCCCCTCCTCCCCAGCTTGCCCTCTCCTCCCCCAGCACCTCCCTCTACCCCCGCACCTCCCCTCTGTCCCCAGCTCTCCCTCTCCGTCCCAACATCTCTCCTCCGCCTCCAACTCCCCCCCATCCCGCTGATCTCCTCCTCCTCTACTCCCCCCTTTAGCACCCCTTACTCCTCCTCCTCTGCCTCCTGCTCCATCTTGACCCCTCTGTAGAGCCGAAGAAGCTCGAGTTATAAACCCATTCTCTACAGGTCGTCCGTGGATGATCTTCGCATCAAAGCTCTACTCGTTCAAGATCCCTCTCAGCTCAGACATTCCTTTTTAGTGTGATTTCCAATCAAATGCAGGTTTTATTTGGGATCCCTTTTGGTGTGATTTCCACTCAAATGCAAGTTTTGTTTGGGATTTACAAGTTTGTGTGATCTTCGTAGGTGGTAGAAGTGCTCCACTAGTCTTTTTTGGGATTTGCAAGTTGGGATTTTGGATTTGCTAGTTGGTGTGATCTCCGTAGGCTGTGGAGGCGCGAGATTTGCAGCTTGATTTAGGATTTGGTTTTGGCAAGTCCAAGTGCATGCGCTGCCCCAACAAAATCCATGTAGCTCCTCCCACCGCCTCTGCACCTCTCCCTCCGCCCAGAGCTCTTCCACCTGCACCTTCCCTCCACCCCGTACCTCCTTCTCCGCCCCAGCTCTTCCCCATGTCGTGTCGTGTCTCACCGCCTCCTCCTCCTATACGAAGGGGCATCTTGCCGTCGCAGCCGTAAGGAGGAGGCTGCTGCTTCGGATGATCGCAAGAGATGGGCTGCTGGAGGAGGAAGGGGAGGGGAGGAGGAGGTTGTAGATTGAAACAGGAGAATTTTCAGCATTTATTTAGTTGGGATAAATTTTTAATTAATTGATTCATAAAAACTTACCGAAAAATCACTGAAATTCACCATTTGATCCGCAATTATTGATATATCCATGAAAGTGCAAAAATTTTAGCAATTTAATGGATGCATGAAGGTGTAATATAGAGAGAGAAATTATGAAGAGAAAGGAAGAAGAACAAATGGAGGAAGAAGATGATAAAGAAGAAGTCTGGACAATTATACCCCTTATAACTGCACCATGATTTGAAAAAAACCATGGTTAAGTTCAACTCATTCACGGTTAGACTAATGGAGGGGCATAAGTGATAAATTGGCAAGAAGTCGGGGGCACAACTGATATTCCCAAAAAGGGAGGGACATAACTGATATTGGAATATCTCAGAGGGACACAACTTATAAAAATCCAATAGTTTTTATAACCTAAGAAGGGTCTCCTCCATAGCTCCTCCAATTAGAGTAGGAGCATACTTAGTGGTGTTTTGGTAGCTATATTATTCTTGAGAAGGTGACCATAACCCTTAGCTTTAGCATTCACATGTCTAGATGCCTTGAGTCCCTCAATCTGGCTTTGAGTCTCTGCGGTAATGCCAATTGTCTTTGCCTCATCTCTTGAAGCATTGCCATCATAGTCGCTAATTTCCTAGATGCATCTTGGTCTTCCATGATCCTGGGATGAATCAAGTCCAAAGGCTAGGTCCTATATGTATTAACATGATATACATAAAGGACAATGACTTGTGAATGGTACTGCAGTCAATTATTAAGATCAAATGATCTCAATACACCTTAGTTTCTGAATATCGCTCATAGTTGTCAATTACTGAATATATTACTAGAGTAACCAGGCTCTGATACCAAACTATCACGACCCCGATTCCTGATTTTCGGATCCTCCCATATTTGGATCTGGTTACTCATCAATAATTTATTTAATAATCACAACTAACATTAAAAAATAGATGACAATTATAATTATTAAGAAAGAAGTATTTCAACATTTTTCCATTCACAAAATAAAGTTTACATGGTACATTGTCCCACTATAACCTTTTACATATACATCAACTAGAAAGGAAACACATAAAAAGATTACCAACTACGTTATAGAGTAATGCTACTAAGACTGACTGGATGGCTACTGTGCTTGTGATGACTCTCTAATGTCTGTTGGGTTTTCAAAAATCACGAGACAAATATTAGTGAGTGCTAAGTAATGAAGAAGAGAAAAGTAAAGAAGTGGTGTAGTATAGCAAAATTTATTATACCAAAAAGTATCATTTCTTCTCATTACTTTATGTCCTATTTCTTCTATTCCACGTCAGTGATTAATACATGGAATTTACATCACCATTCATGGACTCTGAAGCTGTGGACACTTCAAGATTGGAGATTACGTTGATCTGGTGAGCTTATGCCACCACATGTCACCTCAACCAATCCTCCAATACTATCCTAACAAGTTCCTTTTCTTTTATTATCCAGGATTTCATACCCTCAGCCTAACAAACAAAGAAGCACACCATCGTCGAGGACTCGGTAGATTAAAAGCACATGCTAACCTTTAATCACATAAACTAGCAGCTTTAAAAATACATGTTATCGTGGCCCATCCGCTAACAAACCACCCGCACCTCCACATGGCACGACCCCATCTTCAGTTAATCAACAATCCTAATGGCAACCGAGTATCACACATTGCAAATAATTTATTTCACACGCTCAACATATCAGGGCAACCGTGTACCACCTAAGTTTGTTTCATCTAAGTTTGGCCTGCCAATACAGATGTTCTTCTGACAAACCCACAGGTTGCATGCCTGACCTGAATTATCTACTCCAAGTCATCCTTATCGTTAAAAGATAGTATGAAACTTGAAACCAAATCTCATTTATGGCATGCTAATTTTCAGCCAGTATCGGTATAATATTGCATAATTATAACAACAACTGTAAGGAGGAATCATTTCACCAATTTTACTTTACCAATTATTTTAGAGTAAATCATGAAACAAGCATGTGAACGTTATTCACAATATCGAGCATGATAATCATATATTCTTATCGAATTTAACTTGGAAATCCAACAACAAGAGGCAAGATTTCTTTATCTAATCGAGCTCGCTCTCGCGCATGCAATGCTATCGTGATTCGTTTTCAGAAAGGGTGGTTTAGGGCTCCTGAAACGATAGAATTTCACTTTCGTATAAAGAACACTGAGAACATGCTAAGAACATGAAGAAAGAATGGATACCATGAAGAACACGAAGAATGAACGGAGAACATGAAGAACGCGAAGAACATATTTTCTCTTGTAATTTCGGTAGAACTTCTCCTTATACAAGGTAATATTTCTAGGAAAATTTCGGTATAGTTTCCCCTTATATCATGACATATTTCAAAAGAAAAATGGAAAGAGATTCCTCGATAAAATCTTCAAGAGGAAAACAACAACGAAACACAAAAAATATAATAGAACTGTAAGCGATGGAGAACCAGTAGACACCACATGTCTTAAGTGAGTGAAGCATGTGACGAATCGAAGGGTTCACTGACGTGCCTAGATACCCGTACCTAAGTAGGGTGTTACACAGATTTCTCCACCAAAACTACTATAAATTGATGAAAACTAATGTATCAGCAAGTCTTGTAAATGGTGAGTGAGTCATAGGAAGAACATGTATGCTCACTAACGACCTAGCCGCCGACACCCGAGCAGGGCTATGCTCAGATTCCTCCTCTAACCATTACGCAAAATTAATTGGAAAGGAAGATGAATTGGAAACCAAGCTTGAAAAAGAAGATGAATGAAAAACCTAGCCCAAGTTAGAGATTACTAACGAAAGAAAACTAGGAGAGGATCGCACCATCTTACTCTTCCTCGTCCTCCCAGCAGCGCTTCGCTAGCGCTTCGTCCCCACCTCCCTCTCCTCCTGACCTCTCAAACCTAGCCCTCGAAGTAGTGGTGGTAGTGGAAATTGTAGAGAATGAATGAGTGGGGAGGCTATTTATAGGCTTCAGAAAACTGCTAACCATGGTTAGCAAACCATGGTTTAACCCTTAAACGTAGTTAGCATCCCATGATTTTGGCCAATGGTTTTGGGCAAAGCTTATCTGAAACTTAAGGCTTAAGTTAGAATTTTCCAGAAGCTTCTAAATTTGCTAATGATGCTTAATTAACACTAATCATAATTAACTTTCACTAATCGTGTTTAACTATCATGATTCACGATTAACTTTTGTTGACCTCTGATTAATGTTTTCTAATGATGATTGATGGTCCTTAATTCTTTATTAGTTTCCTTAATAGCGATTAATTGGTCTTAATGACAATCATTAAGGGTCAATGACATCTTAAGCCTCCTTACTTCTCTTTCTTCCAACAATAATAACAATTCGAAACGAAGTCCGATTCACACGAAACAAAAATTATGTTGGTTTCCTTTTGACGAGCTGAATCTTATGATATAGGATCCGAGAGAGGCCAAGTTGAAGGTATAATCATCCTTGCCCTGTGTACAGTCTATTTTACGTAGGATTAGTTGCTCCTAAGTATATGGAGGATGATTGACTTCTTATTTTTGATTCAGTTGTTGTAGTATAGACTTTTCTATAATTAGCACAAGTTATGTCTTCTTTTATTTTTTGATCACTATGAGGACATAGTTCGTGCTAAGTATAGGGGGTTCGTATATACGTTGTGTATACTTTAGCCATAACTTGTACTTTCATATTTCAATAATATGGCTAATATACTATATTGGGTAAGGGTATAGAATAAATCAACTGTAAATAATAGACTCTAAATATAAATAAAAACATGCCAAAATTCTTTGTAAATGTGATTAATGAACCAGTTTAAAAATGTTTTGCAAAATAATTTGAAAAATGATTGCAAAATAATTTGAGAAATCTTTTGAAACGTTTCAAAAATATTTTATAAAATATTTTCAAACCTTTGTAAAGATCTTTGTAAATATTTGTAAAAATATGTTGTATTTGAATAAAATGTTCTTAAAATTCAGGTTGCAAATGATTTGGAAAATAGTTGCAAAACTACATTGAAAAATCTATCAACACTGTTGAAAAATCTTTGAATATTTGTAAAAATTATTTTCAAAATACATTTTTCAAAATGTTCATAAAAATATTTTCAAATTATTTTGAGAATATTGTATATAATTGTGATAAATAATGAATCCAAAAAAATCCTATATATATAACCCTTGTATATAAAACATTTGAATAATAACTGACACTTAACTTGTGTAAATTCCTAGTGTATAATCTATACCCAATCCTTGTAAATATACACACTTCCATGTAAATATCTGTGCATACCGAACTCATTAACCGATATCAAAAACCCTAAAAAGTTAAAAATTTTCAAAACCCATAAAAATTGCAAAATATTTTTAAAAAAATCCATAAAAATTTGCGAAACTTTTTCAAAAAATCCAAAAAGTTCAAAATTAGAAATATTTCACAGAAATATTTTCTTACATTGCATTGCATGCATATTTTACAGTATAATGTAGATAATTGAACAAGTATAAATAAACTCTAAGGATTGGAGCTTGGTCTAGATTCTAATCCACTTAATTTTAGAGGAACTTGTTAAGGACTGGAATTGAGATGCTTTGGGTCACTATGACCTAATTATTTAGGTTATATGCAATTTTGTTCAGAAGTCGATTTAATGTGTCTAACTAGAACCTTTCATATCATCAGTACAACTCTTGAGACAATGCTTGACTTGAGACCTACCACTCAACACGTAGCTCAACCAGATGGATTGTTGAAATATTTTCGAGTCTAAGTTGAAACAATACTAGACCGCTTCATTAAGGGTGGCTCAGGTACCATTCTTGGGGACTGCCGAAATCGGTACTTCAATCCCCTGTTTCTCTGATAGCGTGGACATCTAGCGACTGGGGAATGGATAGAAATAAAGCTTCGGATAAGGAATGGTCCACTAGCATAATTTTTCTAATACCCAAAAACATTGGTTGAACAAAAGATTCTATATCCATCAGGGAAAAACAAGAATGGAGTGCAATGCCAAACAAAGACAATATCCAAAAGAAGCGTATATCGAAAATTCCAAAAACTTTGAACTTCTAGAAAAGTCCTTTTATCTTGGTGGAGACTTGGTCACACTAACCGAGCTTCACAAGGAAATAAGACTACACTAGTCCATTTTTACTTCTTTTCTCTTTCTTCTAGGTTCCCTCTCATTCGTTGTGCACTAGCACGTACCTGAAATTAGAAGGAAATATCCATCTCCCCGAGTATGAGTTACCAGAAGAGGAGAGTACTTGATAGTTCAGTTGTTTATATGGGAAGAGCTAACACAATTCACACACATGGTACCTGTCATTTCAAGGTTACAAGGGTATATGTCTGAAAGGACAGTTCTGGCATGGCTATTGGGTTGAACTGGATAGAGGAGCATGGAACCTAAGGGCTGTTGAGTCACAATTCCTAACCTGAATATGGTTCCAAACACATTAACAATCTAAAGGTCTTAACTAAGCTCCAAACCTTGATTTTATTAAGATAAGTTTAAGAGTCAACATTATTCCAAATTCTTTCTTTTTATTTTCTTTATTTTATTTTTATGCACTCATTATCATAAGAGTTTGATATGGACTAACAAAGGAAAGTATATTAGGGTGATGAATCTCCATTTCATCACCTTTATTCATTCATTTTGGCCTTAAATTCTTAGTCAAATTCTTGTAAATAACTTTCATTTGTACGAAATCACATTTCATTATTTAGCCTAGGAATATTATCTAAATACATATATTTAATTCCAAAATAAAAGAATAAAGGAAATAAAAGAAAAAATGAAGTATCAAAGATACTGAATGACCATAAACCCCGAGACCAAGTCAATATTGACTTGGTCGATAAGGAGTAAAGTAGGGGGAGATAGGGTGATTAATTGTATAGAAATATAGACACAAACCCTAATTTATAAATTATATATAGCTCAATATTCATCTATTTTATTTTACATTTTACACACTCCAAATATATAAACTTTCAACATGAAACTTATACATGAAAATGTATAGAAAAATACAAAATAATTGTCAATAAAAATAATGCACAATGTGACTGCGGCACACAGATGAAAAGCTACAAACTGAACTTCACAGATAATGTCTTCTCCATACATGCTCAAAATTCATCAAACACACCTTTACTATTTTTAAAATTAAATTATCTTTCTTATAATTATATTTCATTAGAAATCGGCTTTCTGGGGTCCCATTGTACTGTATATCATATATTTTATTCATTATATTTATTCTTTATATTTTTACCTTTCTTATATTTTTAAATACTTGTAAATATTACTTAAAATATATTAAAAATATAAATACAAAAATAAAAGAATTAAATATGAATTAAAATAAATAATGTATTACAATTTATACGCATACTATACCTATATTATATACCCATATTTATTTAAGTTTATAAATAAAATCAGAAAAATAAAATAAAAATGAGTAATTATGTATTTAAATATATTATAAATATAAAAATATATACACATAATAATATAATCTAAAAAATACAAAATAAAAAAATACCTAAAATAAAAGTATTTATACATATATGTATAGATGTAAAAATTAGCACCTAATAAATAAGCTTGTAAAAAATTAAAATATCCATAAAATAATAAATAAAATAAGAAATACTTTTTATATTTTTTTTATTTTAATTAATAGATACATTTATTATTTTTAGTTAATAATAAGGGATTTCTTCCCTAAAATTTCATTATGGGTCCACGTGGACCAATCAGGAGCCTTGAACAGTTGATCTCTAGCCAACTGTCGCTCCCTATTATGACTTCTGTCAAAACTCACGAGACCACCCCCTTCTCCATTTTTCTCACCTTCCTCCATCACTCCATACTCCTCAAGCTGCCCACCTTCTTGAATCTCCCATAACCCTCATTCACGCGCTACGCATAGCCTCTACCATCTCCATCTCCCCTTCACGCAACCTTCTTCCCCTTTTTGCCCCTCACAATGTGCATAAATAAACTAAATTACTAAAATTTTGAGTTTTGATCCCTTTCAACCCTTCATAACCCAAAATCTTGATTTCTTGAGACTCTTGGTGACATCATGAGATTTGTTGAGGCTTCGACGGGGAGAAAAAATGGTCGGAAGGTGCGGTCCAGATCTCGCCAGAGCTCCTCCAGTGAAACCTTTCTCTACTCCCTGCCCTTGCAGGTATGAGCTGCTATACTTAGGATTTTTCATCGTGTTTCTTTCCATCTTTCTAGTTTTATTTTAGCAATTAGCCTGTAACTTGGAGTAATTTAGAGATCTTTATTTGCTAGAGCTTCGAGCTTCATCTCTAATTCATCATGAACCCGACTCTATTTCAACCCACAATCACCCCCATTTCTATCCTCAACGCATTCTCCATCAGAACTCCATCTTCCCCCATTGATCCTGCAAGGATTATGAGAATTGAGGCTCATCTTCTACAAAAGCCTAGAGCCTCTCCGCCCGATCATCTCCCCTAGTTGCAAGCTTCATCCTCGAGTCGAGGGAGTCTCCCTAGAGCCCCTAAACTTTTGCTGCAGATTTGAGTCCTTGAAGGAGCCCCTGGGAGTGGATTCCACTCTGACATGGGACTCCTAGGACGTTGAAACTTGAAAACCATACATGTCCCCATCGATGGGACATGGATATATCTGAAGGCTCGAGCATGAGCGGAGGGACCCCAAGAGGTTGTAGAGCCTCTTAGTGTCAAAAAAGATCGCATGAACACGGAGATCTGGGTGATCGAAGGTTGGGGAAGAAGGAGTTCTTCCCTGTTCTTCGTGATCTCTTTAACACCGTCGGATGCACCTCCCCCTCCATATCTAATCTGGAGCATTGAAGGCAAGGCGAAACATTGCGCCTCTCTACCATTAGATCCACATAAGTGAGGTGACGTGGCGCATGGAGCGCTGTCTATCAATTCCCTTGGTGTGTAAGTATCGAAGTACCCCCACTGCTTTTTGTGTTTATTTAATAGTCCTACAAATATTTGTTTACACTTAATATTTAGTATAAAATTTGCAAGATGAACCCTGCTATTCCTTATATTTACACTTTGGTCATCTATCAGGCCACCTCACGTACCCGTGTGTGTGAAGGCATGGTCTTTTTGCATCCAAGCCCTTGTAGGTTTGGATATTTAGGTTTAGTCCTATTATATATACAATGTAATATTTTGGGAAAAATTACATGCAAGGACCTGACTTTTGTTAAAATTACATTTATACCCCTACCAAATGGATATTAAATGTGGAATTAATTAGGTAAGTTTCTTGTGTACCCATGGATTTTACCTTTAAGGTTATTAAATGCATTTAAACTCTGCCTAAATTATCAATAGGTCCCTACTTGTTCTGAAATTTTATTTTATGTATATTTATTATTAAAAATAGCATTTTATCTCTGGAAATTGCAGGAAAATTATCATGGGTGCTTGCTAGCTCTATTTCTCACATATATTTTTTGCCTAGAATTTTAAGTTATTTTACTATTTATAAAAAAATTAAAAGTAAGTTTTTTATTCCCTATATAATTATTAAAATTCTAAAAAATATTAAAACACTTTTAATTCCAAAAAAGTACCTATATTATTATATATTCTACCATATATCCGAAAGTCACTAAAAATATAAAAAACCTTAAGAGTCATAAAACTCTAAAAATAATATAAAATTATAAAAATCTCATTTAAAATCCAAAAAAATTCTTTCTAGTATATATTTCTCTTTATTATATGTAATATTTATAAAAATAATTTTAGGAATTGTAAACACTATTTTCTATTTTTATATCCCAAAATAATTTAGCTATATTATTCCACTCAATGTTTTGTACATTTTAATACTTTAAAGATACATAAAAATTAGCAAAAAATATTCCAAAATTTCCAAAAATAGAAAAAAAAATAAAAAACACAAAAACCTTTTCTTTCTTGTCTTTTGAGTATATTTATGTAATGTAAAAAATATAAAACCCCATATGTATTGTATATACTTTATATTACATATATACTACAAATTATTATTATATATAAATATATATTATATATCAAAAGAAAACAAGAAATTTAAAATTTGCAAAATTAAAAAAAAATAAAATTTAGAAATATAGAAATATAAAAATATACAACCATTAAATATCCATAAAAAAATCACATATAATTAAAAACCCACAAAAATTAAAAAAACTAAAAAAAGTACAAAAAATAATTAATAATATTTATTATTAATTAGTAGTAATTATACCTATACGTTGTTCTCAATTGTTTGACTCCTATACTTGAACACTATACACACATTTTGTATGGTATAATAAATTTTATCTCACCTTGTTTTCAATGTATATATTATTCGTGGGTTGATTGTTGACTTATTCAATTGGTTTGGGTACCTGATGAATCCTCATTTCACCACATTCAATCTTTCATTTTGGCCTTAAATCCCTATCTAAATGCATGTATATATCATTAATTTGTGAAAATAAACACTCTAAAAATTATATAAAATACTCTGTAAAATACTGTATAAGTAATGCATTTAATTCTAAAAAAAAGAATAAAAGAAAGAAAAGAAAAAGAATGAAGTGTTAAAGAAATAAGTGACCCTAGACCTCGAGACCCAGTCATCATGATGACTTGGTCGATAAGAAATAAAGTTGATGGAGATAGTGTAGAGAAACTATACAGAAAATACACAGGAAATCATAAATATTTTTGCCCAATAATTGCTTTTTGGGATCTATTTTATTTTATTATTTTTATACCTCAAATAATAAAACCCTCAACATTAATATTATATATAAAAATACAAAGAAAAATACAAAAATTGATTTCACTAAAAAATAATGCATAAACAATAAAAAGCTGCAGAGAAAACTTTGTAGACCCGTATCTTAAAATGGACGAAACTCACCTTTTATTCATAAAATTAAATAAGCTATTTAATGAAGGCGGTTTCATTCAATTTGGAGTTAAGATGCAAAAGTTAGATTTTGAGCCCTTATTGTGCAATATACCTGTATATTATATTCAATACATTTATTCTTTATATTTTTCACTCTCTTTTATTTCTACAATTTTGTAAATATCATTTAAAACCTATGTACATAATTAAAATAGAACAAAACCATCAAAAACAAAATAAAATAAATAATATATTTCAAAACATAGATGAATTCCATATATATATAGATATAGTATATACCTATATAATATACCTACATAATTAATTATGTAAATAAACTAAGAAACATGAAATAAAAATACATAAATATTTATTTAAATAAACTAAAAATATATAAAATACCAGTATATAATAAGAAAATACAAACAAAAAATAATATAGAGAAAATACATGTATATTTACCTATATCTATATATGTAAATACTAACATATTAAAAATATCCTTGGGAAAATAAATAAAAATAGGCATAAAATACTACATAAAATTTTATTTTTTTTATGTTTTAGTAAAAAATTAACTAATTCATTTATTTTTTTCTATTGATTTTGTAAGGCATTTTACCTTGGAATTATCTGGTTGGTCTACATAGACTAACCAGACCACTCCGATAGTTGACCTCCAGTCAACTATCCTCTCTCCCAGCTGCCCTTGTTAGATGTCACGAGGGAGATGACTTCGACCCATTATCACTCCACCTCCATGCACTCCCTTACCTTGAACCTGCCACCTTCGTGTAGCCTGCTCGACCCTTACCCTCACCCACTCACGAATCTCCACCAACTCCTGCTCCGCCGCACGCAACCATGCCTCGAAGTTACACACTTCCTCTTCTATAAAACCTCATTCTCCACCTTTTTTACCGATTTGATCTCTCTTGTGAAGTTTTTAGCCCCTCAATTTGGCTCTACGATACGCGACTGGTGACAAGAGATGTGTAACCCACGTGCTGCAACGAAGAGAAGCTTCACTGGAGAATATCCAAGCCATCGTCGACGCCTTTGTCGGTGGTTCTGCCTCTTCGACACCAGGTCGAATCGATGCCCTGTTTCTGCCCTTCTTAGGTAATCTTAGGTCTTAGATTTCATTTCCTACATTAATTTCATTTTTATCCGTTAATTTAGGAGTAATTAGAAACCTTGAATTTGACCTGGAGCTCGACCTCCAGGCCAAATCCATCGTGAATCGCACGTGCCTCACCTTGCCTTCCATCTCACTTCTTTATGCAACACTTTCTCCATCATTGTCCCATCCTCCCATCTCATATCTCACTATGATTTGGCAAATCAAGCTCCACCTACTAACTATCTTCAGGACCTCAACGACATTCCACTCCCCTTGCTTTCCCGCTTCATAGACCGGTCGCGGAAGTAGACCTCGACCCATGTAACCTTTTAGTGCAGGTCTGAAGGTATGAAAACCTCCCTGGAGCTGAGAACTATGAAGAACATGCCTCCATCTCCTGAAACAAACCACCTCCCAGATTGATGAATCTCGGATTCACCACTCTAAGTCTCATTAATTAAGCTCAAGTCCATCAAAATCAACTGCATTTCTGCATTTATTTCGCATAATTAGCATTTATGCATGATTTCATAAGAATTGCATTTTAGCATTAATTTCTGCATGAAATAAGGAGCCAAAAATCCAAGCCAAAAATAACCTGTAAATAGCCTAACTTCCCCTATTTTTAACTCCTCCATGCTGACACCGCATAACCCAAAACCACCTCCACTGTGTACACATCACTAACAAGAATAAATGAAAAATACAAAAAAATAACTAACCCTGATAAGTGGACCAGAAATCCAAACCCTAGTTTCAGGATTTTCGGACTAAAAGCCATATATCTTCCCCATCCAGTGTCCAATTTGATCCTACTCACTTTTGAACTAATGCACATTCAAATACCTTCAAAACAAGATCAAGTTCAAGTGAATCGGAGCTCGTACGTGAAAGTTGGGTTTTGGGCCTCTTTTGTACATTGTATATTTTCACGGTTTTTAACCTTGTATTTTATGTATATATTTTCATAATTAATAAAAATCCAAAAAAAATAGATTTAGGTGTCTTTTATTTATCTTTGATTTTTCCATATTTTTTCGGATTTTTATCGTGTTTAAAAATGACAAAAAAATTGGAAAACCCAAAAATCTAGGTTTTCTATGTACATGGGATACCCAAAAAATTCACTTTTTACATTTGACCGATTTTGGTTTTGATGTCTTCATGAAAGTTGTAGATCTCGTAGAGACGAGCATTTTCTGTGAGGGAACGTTTTCGATCTGAGGTCATTTGATATTTATTTTTAATTTTACAAGATCTTTTCCTATAGATTTTTCTGGTGCTGACACGTGGCAGCCCCAGAGGCCGCCACGTGTCAGTGGTTTTTGGGCTTTTAAATACTCGTTTTTTATTAAAAAAATTAATAAATGCCACGCACGTGCGTCGCACGTGCCTCCCAGGCACGTGCTCCGCACGTACCCCCGCGCCCTTCTCTTGCCCCGCCACGTGGCCTAATCACGGCCGTTCGATCGGCCGCTGATCGAACGGCCCACGCGCATCATCGCCGACCTCCGCACCTTCCGCAACGGCCGTCGCCAACGATCCCCGATTTCTCCGCCCTGACTTCGCCTTCTCCGACAACCCTCCAGGAGAGCCTTCGACCGTCATCTCCAGCTCCGCCTCCCCCTCGACCATACCAGATGCTCCGCCGCGCTCTCGCCACCGCGCCACCGGAGCCCCAATTCGTTTCCAGGCTCCAGATGATACGAGTCGCCTTCATCGGCCCTCCAGCCGCCGGGGCAAGTACTCCTCACCTTCGCCGTCACCAAGCCGGGCTACCTCCGCCCCCTCCGCCGCTGAGGCCCCCGGCCAAGCCTGCTTCGTCTTCCTGCCAGCCACCAGTGCAGTCGGGCGCTCCGAGCCCGAGGCCCTCCCACGTGAGGCGCACGTGCGGGAGGGAACGCCACGTCAGCGTGACGTCAGCCCTGGTCACGTGCTTTGCACGTGACCGTGGGTAATTTACACACACACCCCCAGATCTCTACTTAATTACACTTCAGTCCAGAGACTCAAGGAGCACGTGCGCCGCATGTACTCTCTTGAGAATTTTGCAGAAACCCCCCCAAGTTATAGGTAATTACTTGTAGGTCCCTCTCTGCACATTTTATTTTTTATTTTATTTATTGCTGATTGCATTTGCACCCCTGTGTTCCCCCATAACTTTGGATATCTTCTTTACATTATTCTATTATCAAAAAAATAGCACTATGTTTGTTGCTTAATTCTCTACATTTTGATATGCTGTGGATATTTTTATGATCATCGGTTAATTAATAAAAAATTGTTTTGCAGAATTTAGCATATTTTGCCCAATTTGTGCTCTGAAATTCATAGTTGATTAACTGTGACTCTAAAAATCCCCGAAAAATCATATGTTGTAGAGATTATTGTGTTTAACATTGTGCCCAAAAATCTTTGCATTTGCATATTTACTCTGTAAAAATCATTTTGCATATTTCATTGTTAAATTTTAATAGGTATTAAACCCCACATTTTTGAGATTTAGAATTTTTCTGAGATCCATCACCTAGTAATAGATCTTAGATAATTTTGTCTCTTGAAATAAGTAGGTTTAATATTTATTATAATTAAATATTGAAAATCATTCTGTTTGCATTTAAAAATTCAAAAAAAATTCATATTGCATCAGAAAATTCCAAAAAAATTACAGTGCACTAATTTTGTCATAATTATCATCTCGGCTAAGTTTCGTATTTTTCGGACATTGTTTGATCGAAGTTTACATTTTAGTCCCTAAAATAGGCCGAATTTGCATTTTGCATCCCTTTATTGCACTAAAAATTCCAAAAAAAGACCGCCTTGAAAACTGAACACGAAATTGGATAGACATATCTCTACGTTGTTCCTTTGCCTCCTTGTGATCGACCTTGGGACTTGCCCAAGTAAAATAAACAAAAAACCACGAGATTGAAATTGAATAATTATTTGTGGTTATTTTCTTGACTGTTTCCGATCGCCGCCTACAACAAACGACATTAATTTATTTTCACACTCACGAAGATAAAAACAATCTTTTACGCGCGCGATTTCCGGACTCGTCAGATCTGCTTCAGGACCACCTGGAGCTCATCGACCATCGCCTGTAGCTGCGGAAGGCCACCTGCAAGCCATAGCTGCCATTGGAAGGAGAAAAGGATGCCAGAGGTAGGAGAATCAGGCAATCAAAGTTCGGCTTACAGGTGTTCTTGGGTTGTTCATCTAGGGCCCCTGAACACCGTTGGATCAAGAATACGACCCAGATCTAATCTGGTCCGTGCAATTAAGTCAATACGTTGCCTTCCCACTATCGTCATATCCACCATGTGTTGTCCAAGGAGTGACACGATCAAGGGTCGTTAAGTGGGGAAAATTGCATAAACCCCTTCTATTTTTGTAATATTTAAATACCCTTGTAACTATTTAAATTAGGATTATATTTTATTACAAAATTGCAAAGGAACCCCTATATTTATTGAATATTACAAGTAGGTCCACTGCTAGGTCATCTCACATGGTCCCCCATGTGAGTGGACATTTTGCAAGTGTACCACTTCGGTTTCAAAATTTCCATTTAATATTAAAAAGATCAAATTGTTATTTAAATCTTGTGATGTTTTTGCATGCCCCTTTGTACTTCATTTATATTACATAAATGCCCATGACAACTTATGTATTTTTATTTATGATTTTCATTTTCTATAAAATAGTTTTCGTACACCAAATATTTATGAAAAAATAAGGATAAATGCTTGATTCTATGATCATTCACATTACGTATTCCATTTAGCATATTATCTACATTTTCTATTTATTAGAAATCAAAAGGAGCACTTGTATTCCCTATTTACCTTAAAAAAATTATAAAACCTGCTTTGAAAATTACAAAAAGATTAGATAGTGTTTATTCGCTTTTTTACCATGACAGATAAAAAATCATTAAAAAATATAATAGAAAAACCAAAGTAATTGCAAACCCTCTCCAACTCTATAAAATTATAAAATAATTTCAAAAATTCAAAAAAAATTATATCCTATATTTTTATATATTCATATTATTATATATTAAATATAGTTTTGAGAATTTTTAACTTATTTTATATTTTTGAATCTCAAAACAATTCACCTAATTTATTTAGTAACTGATTTGGACTATTTTAGCTTTTAAAAATACATAAAAGTTAGTCAAAATTTTCTAAAAATTTCATAAAAATAGAAGAAAATATAAAAAACACAAATATTTTATTTTGTAATTTTTGACTATATATAGCTGTATTTACAGAATACTCTATATTCTATTTATATACATATATATATATATAGTTATTATTATTAATTAATTATTATAAATATGGTAAATATATTTTAAACCCTTTAAAAAAGGACTATTTTTATTTGTATTTATTAGTATATATATTAAATTATATATAGCTTGTGTTCTATATATTATTACATATAATTATATATACACTTATTATATATTAAAAAGAAAAAGAAAAATCAGAAAATAAAAAGGAAATTCAAATTATAAAATGAAAATAAAAAATATACAAAATATATCCAAAAAATTTTAATAATAAAAAAACTCACAAAAGTACTAGGTAAATAGCAGGTAAATACATACATACATACATTATTTAGCAATAAATAATATCGCTAAACCCATGTCCCCATGTTCGAAACCCAAAAAGTACTTGACTACTATAGACATTTATTTATAGGGTTTATAATAAATTTTGATCCCAATTACATTGCATTTCTTTATTATTCTATTGTGGGTTGATTGTTGAGATTGTTCAGCTGTCGTGAGCGGCAACCTCAGCGACAATGTTGGTCTCACCCTTTGAGACCACTTTACGACCGCCTCTGACAACTAACATTTCAAATGGTGCAACATTGCCGGGTGATGAATCTGTAATTCATCACTCTAAAAGTTGAAAATAGAGCTTTGTTCCCGAGTTAATAGCTGCATATTTCCCGTTATCTTGCATAATTAGCATTCATGCATGCAAGCATAATATATGCATTTTAGCATTCATATTTGCATTAAATAAGAAGCCAATTTCACTTGTAAATATTAACCTGTATATAAGCTAAAAATACCCTATTTGTATATATTTTATACTAACTCCGAATCCAATAAAATCAACTCTATAGTCTATATATTACTAACACTAATTAAAGAAAAATATCAAAAAAATACTAACTTGTAAAATTACCCAATAAAACCCCAAACCCAGTTGGAGACCTTAGACCTTAGAATGCACATATCTCTCTCATACAACATCCGATTTAGGTATAATCACTTTTAAAGTAATATGCATTCAAAGAACTTCAAAACAAGACCAATTTCATTAAAATCGGAGCTCGTATGCAAAATTTGGGTTTTGGGCCCCTTTTGTATATTGTACATATTGTCCTTTTTGCCCCTGCATTTTATCCTTTTATTTCTTAATTGTTAAAAATCCAAAAAATAAATTAATTTGTAAATATTCCTTTCATATTTTTCTAACTTTATTTTGATTTTTCTCTTAACTAAAAATGACAAAAAATACAAAAGATAAAATGCAGTATTTTATATCTATAAGGTACCACCCAAAAATACACTTTGTACATATGACTTCTTTTGATTTTCATCCCTTCACAAAAGTTGAAGATCTCGTCGAGATGAGCAACTTTTGTGTTGACCACTTTTTGATTTAATCCTTTTTGTTAATTCTTTTTAATTTTTGTTTACATTTAATTTTTGAATTTTCTAGGAGCGACATGTGGCAGCTCCTGGAGTAGCCACATGTTACCCCTTTATTTTATTATTTTCGGATTTATTTTATTATTTTCGGAATTATTTTTATTTTTATTATTTTATTATTACTATTTTAATTATTTTTAATAGCCTACTATTTTATTTTATTATTTTGTTTATTTTATCTCCCTTTTACCTCATCTCCCCTTGTCTTCCACTCCAAGCCAATAACTCTCCACTACTCCACTCTCTCCATCTCTTTTTCAAATTCCTCCCCCTCTTTATATTCTCACCTCCTCCTCCATTATTCATTATCCGTCGTTTTCGAGAGAAGTGAGGTCGATCCCCTTTAACTTTCAGGTGACAGCTGTAGGAGACGAGTCGAGCGACGACAACCTCAAGGCGAGATCCGCGGTTAATCTCTGCATAGTGAGCTGCCAGCCAAGCTGACGGAGCTTCTCTGATTTTCGATCGCCAAATCAGATCGAGGCCACGACGACAAGAGCCGCACATCGCAGCTCCACCTTCGGCGACGACACATGTATGTTTTCTATCTTATCATTTCATTTCATTTTATTTTATCTAACATTTTTTTGTTTGTTGATTCATAAATCACACCATCATCACATACCACTGCCTCACAATCACCATCACTCTCATTTCATCTCTACACATTTTTTTCTGTGTTAAAAAAATTACAAAAAAATATTACAAAAAAAAAAACCACAGGGAAGAACAGCTGTAGCCGCCCCCTCCCTGGCTGCTCCGCCGCCCTGCTCCGCCCTTGGTCGGCTACTCTACCCTTGGCCGGCGCCGCCCTCTGCCATCAGGTAACCATCTCCCTTGTGCCAGCCCCTACGCTGCTCCAGCCCACACCTTGTCGGTGCCATCGTTCCGCCTCCACCTCCGCGCACAGCGTCGCACTCACCAGTACCCGACCTCCGCCCCAGGCCGCCCGCGACGCACCTCTCCCCTCCACTCCAGCAGCCCCCGCGGCCGTGCCATCCGACGCGCGAGCGCACTGCGCTGCCCCACGACCGTCATCCAGCGGCTGCGCCTCTGCCGCGTGCGCCCCGCACCAGCCGCACCTCAAACAGCCCCAGCCTCTTCCAACCGCACACGGCCACCCCTCGCGGTTTCTACCACTACAAGAAAGTTTAGAACAGGCGACTGTCATTTTCTGTCGCCATTGATAGATTGACTGTCCCCTATGATCAACGGAGACGGTCAAAAGACCGTCTCCATAACATGCGTCCCATTTGCTATAAGCGACGACAGTTGACATCATCCCCTATAATCATACATAGGGGACGATTGTGACAGTCCCGTAAAGTCAATTAGAGGGGACGGTCAAAACCGTCCCTTAAAGTTTGTTAGAGGGGACAGTCATGACTGTTCCTCTTAGGTAGAGCAACGGGGACGGTCGGCTTTGTAACCATCCGCAAAAGTTTGAGTAGCGGTGACGGTTATGACCGTCTCTTATGATAACAAAGGGGACGGTCGTGAGGACCGCCCCTTTGGTATTCTGCTAACAAAAATAAATTTCAATACCAATTTTCATTACCCCTGATTTGCTCTTCAATTTACCCTGCTAAGAGTGATACTAAACATTGAGTACACGTTACAATAATTGTATCTTCATCACAAACGGTATGTTTAACAAATAAAATAACATTCATATCTACAATAAATGTTTGAAATGATGAATACATTACAAGATTCAGATAAAAGTAGGGCAGCATAAACTACTCAAACAAAGTAACCTACTTTGCAAAGTAATTGTCCAAAATAATTATACAATATACTACACTATATCCTACCAACTAAACAAACTATCTATATATCCTAATCGTCATCCTCTTCTGCATTGTTATCCTCATCATCGTCGTCGTCGTCATCATCATCATCATAATCATCATCATCATCTTCTTCTTCTCCTTCATCGTCGTCGCCTAGCTTGTAACTTGATTATCTACTTGTGTTGGCTGGCTAGTCGAAGTTGCACCTTGATGTGCCTGCATGAATGCATTAAAAATTGCCATTTGCTGTCGCAAATCCTGAATCTCTATATTCATGTTAGACACTTGACTCTCTAATTCCCTCTCCCTTTGTGTCTTCTGAGAGGAAGATGAGGAGCCGCTCCCTACTCCATACCAATTCCGTAAGGTGGCACCACGACCACCACAACGGACTCGACCTTCATGCTTCGGACCAGTCGCCTGAAGGAAGGCCGCATCAGGAGTAAGAGGCGGTTGACTCGTTCCACTGCTGTCTAGAGAGCCAGTGGTCGTGAGTCTGATCATCTTCTCATGAAAATTTATCTAAGTAAGTTCAAAATTCATTTAAATTATAAAAAAGATGCAAAATTGTTACGAAATAACTTACATGAATTGGACCATAGACAGGATCTACCCAATGAACTTCCCCGCCCACATCGCGACTCTTAGACTTCTCAAATACTTCCATCCAGCTGGGCACACGATTGTTCTCCACTGCCTAATGTGAAAAGATAAGTAAAACTTACAATAACATTTTAATATATATTAATGGATGAAATTTAAACATAATTCATACAGTAGATTACTTACAAAGTCATCCTTCAGTTGATTTGTATTCCTTCTCCCCATTCTATGGGTAGACTTGAAACCTTTCATCCGATTTTGAGCATTACGCCTTGAGATGCCCTTTACAAAGATAACAATTTCAATAATGGAATCCAAAATAATTGATAATACGCATATATGTATCATACCGCATGTTCTTCTCCCATCCAAATATATACCAATGCCCTCCAGTGTTCAGCGGGTACATTTGGTGGACAATTTGCCAAAAGTGTCTCCAATGGAAGCTCCGGGTTGAAGTACTGAAATTGTTTTAAGAAAATTACTTACATACATAAATGATGAAAAACAAGTTATTTTACTTACCCGGGCCTTCAGACGACCATGATTTTTACGCAGCAATTCCGCCCCATGTCCTAAAATTAGAGCATCCGTGGCCGGGTCATGATCCCAAGAAAAACTAGACTGTAAAGAAAAGAAAGCAAAAAAATTATGTTAATTTTATAGACTGAACAACAACTTTGCTTTGATATTAGTTTGAAATACCTCCAAATCATGAAGAATGGCATCTTTTATTGATTGCTCCAGTAAATGCTAGTCTGTAATGTGGAGAGGAACCCTGGCTCTGTACACCTGCCCCAAGTAACTCTGAAACATAGCCGAGTTCTCCCCCACTGCATCACCTCCCACTATCTGCACTCTAAGTGTCTCACCGGGACGCAACCGGTCCAACACTCGGAACTGTGATGGGCCTCTACGTCTGGCTGAGCAACTGGATCCGTCAGGATCGGAGGTCCCACTCCCTGCACGTGGTGCAGGCGGTGCATCCCGAATGTGTCTAGAACGTGGAGGCATATCTGCATATATAATGAAACATTTAAATGATATAACAAGAATCGTATATTTCACATATTAAATAAAACAATTGGAAAAACTTAATGGTGAACTTACAATTGGAAATATGTGTGGTATGTCGTAATGGAATGGTATATAGTAATGTCATAATGGAATGATAATAAAAAAGAAGGAAGATAATTCAAAAAGATCACCATTGTATCCTCCTCTTGAAGAGAGAAACTTCTTTTTTATTCTTCTCCAAAAGTGAGAGCACAACTATGAGAATTTAGTCGAACTCAACCACATGTTCCTCCAGCCTTGTTCCATCCATATTTTTGATCATGGAGCTTATTTATCATAGATTTGAACTTATACCATCCCTCGAGCTTCTTCAATACACCTCCCGGATCATCCAAGTCGATGATCTCAGAAGAGTGTTGTTTACCAAAGATATTTTTATTGTAATGTTTACACTATCCCTTATCTCCTTCCATTTTTCCTCTTTCATCTTCTTCAGCTCCTTTTTTATGGTATGGGAACTTTCTTTCCTACTCGTATAATCCTGCCGCGAACTATCGCTGATCTTCAAGACTTTAGAGGAACACACACTATATGAGTTCTATTCTCTAATTTGATTCTAATAGCTGAGGTGAAAAGTATACACAAACAATCACCACGAAAGCATGTAAAGAAGAAGTTACATGATATTAATGGCAGTCGATCACTGGAAAAGAAAATTCACTAAGAAGAAGAATAAGTAGAATTTTCTCCTTTCCATCGCTCTCATCCTTCTCTTCTCTCTTTACTCATTCTCTTTGTTGTCTTCTCGTGTTTTATGTTGAATACACCCCTTATAGTCTCTTTTTGTGGGATCAAATTCATTCTTAGATTAATTGTAAGTACCAATCTCAATCACTTAACTTATTAATAAGATTTTATCAAATCTAATCAAATCTTTTTTAAGGATTACATGGAATCCAACTTTACCAAGTTGGGAGGCTAATTTTCCTAAATAGAAAAGTCCTAATCCTAATAAATCCTTCCCTGAGTTGAATTTCATTACGATTTTCATGTTGCATTGATTCTTGACTAGACTATCCTTATCATTTGCAAGCTTCAATTGCACATTGTCACGGCTTTCGGGTATTTCCCATGTCATTAATCTCAAAGTGCCTCCTCTTGAATGTACCCACACAATCTATGTTGTAGATCCTAATGTCATACCACACATATTTTGTAACTAGAAAAAATTTAATGGTGAACTTACAATTGGAAAAATGATCATATGGACTCAAGTTAAACATGGGGCAAAATGTAAACAAATGAAGAGAAATAAACATGCCATACATCTTCTCTATCTTAATCATATAGATATGAGGAAAAAACACCCATACATATTTCAATGAGCAAAATGAAGAACAATGAACGCAAAGGAGTGTTGATAATCACCAGAAACTAAGATGGAAGAGGCCGGCAACCACGAGAGGCTTCGGGGCAGTGAAGAGGACGAAAGGCACCGGGGGGCGGCATGGATGAGGAATAAGGGGAAATGGGAAAGAACGCAAGTCGAAGGGGTTTTTTCGATATGATCATCGGGGACGGTCGTCTTGACCATCCCCGTTGGTGAGAATCGGGGATGGTCACTAAAAACCATCCCCTTTGGCCCCCAATGTCGATCGCGACGACAACATAAGCGCAATGGGGATGATCAGAACCGTCCCCAAAGGTCCCCCGGGGGGTGAAAGCAGACCAGTGCCTTGGTGAGGGCATCGGGGACAGTCACTAACAACTGTCCCCTCTGGTTCGGGCATTGGGGGCGGTCATTAGTGATCGTCCCCTTTGGCCCAAATGGGCCAATCGCGACGCCAACAGAAGCGCAATGGGGACGGTCATAACCGTCCCCAAAGGCCCTCCGGCAGGTGAAAATAGACCAGTGGCTTGGTCAGGTCATAGGGGACGGTCACAATCGACCGTCCCCTCTGGCCCACCACCATGTCCTTGGACCGATCGTGACACCAACAGAACCGTATTGGGGACAGTCGAACCGTCCCCAAAGTTCCCCCTGACGGGTGAAAATAGACCAGTGGCTTGGTCAGGGAATAGGGGACAATCACTAGCGACCGTCCCCTCTGGTCCCTCACCCATGTCCCTAGACCGATCGCGACGCCAACATAAGCGTAATGGGGACGGTCAAAACCGTCCCCAAAGGCTCCCCTGATGGGTGAAAATAGACCAGTGGCTTGGTCAGGGCATAGGGGATGGTCACTAACGACTGTCCCTATCACGTTATTATAAAAGGAGACGATAGCCCAAAGACTGTCTCCCAGTATTGGGGTATTGGGGACGGTTCTCGTATGACCGTACCCAAAAAGTGTCAATAGGGCGGTCATCGTGGAACCGTCGCCTGTTGTCGTCCCGAAAAGCCTAAATTCTTGTAGTGTACACCATCCTCAGCGCGCGCCCCCAGGTACCGTCCCGATCTCAGACCACCTCCACTTGGAGCCTCAGCCGCCCGTTGCCACCTCGAACCTCCAGTGCCAGCGGCTGCACATCGACGCGCCGCCTACGTGGCCATTGTCCCAGGCCGTCGCCCCGAAGGTCTCTGCGTAGCCGCGCGCTGCCTCAGCTCCAATCCCCGCGCGCCTTCGCCTGCAGCGCGCCTCCAAGCTGCCACAGGCGATCCTCCGCGGCGTGCGCGTCGTCCCCGCACCACGCCACGCGTCAGAGCTGTGCCTCCATGTGCGTGGCCACCCACCGTCGCCGTCGATCCCCGCTGCCTCCTCGCACGTGACGCCCTAGCCGCTCGTGCCTCTAGCCCTAGCCACCCCTACATGGGAAGAAAGAAAAGAAAAGGTCCATATTTTTATTTTTTATATTTTTTATTTTGTGAAAATTGCACTCATGTACTTTCATGTTTACATATTTACAGAAGTGCCCTTGTGCACCGTTTGAGTTTACTGTTTCAATTTATTTATTGTATTGATACCCTTGACTTCGCGTGAACATTTGGACCGCAAAATAACATCATTTATTTTAATGAAAAAGAGCATTTTGTAGAGCAACTAATTCTTGATCTTGTGGATATTTATTTACATTTTTGTGATCATCGAACATTTTATTAAAAATCAAAGATTAAAAATCAATGATATTTTACCCGTTTAAGCTCAGAAATTCGCACAGCCTAATTTATTGCTCTAAAAATTGTGAAAAAATTGTATATGACGCCTCTCTCTGTGCTTTAACTACTATCCAAGTTTCATCAAAATTGGAATTGTTGTTTGCATAAAATAAATTTTGGGTTGATTTCTGTAATTGATTTTTAATTAAATCCACAAAGAAGATTTTTGAGAAATTTCAATTCTCCTACATTCCTGACTAAAATATCTATTTGATATAAATAGTTCTCTGGATAATTTGATTTCATGGATTTATTAGGAATTAAAGACTCATAATCGCTCTGTTTTCAGTAAAAAATTCATAAAAAATCACAAAATATCAGAAAATTCTAAAAAAATTAATGTAGCTTATTTTTATCATGTTCAACTTTCATTAAAATTTTCATAATTTTTGCATTTCATTTACATGAAAAATTGCATAAAAACCCCAAAAAAGTTTGCATTTTCATTTGTGCACTTTAAATCAAAAAAATATAAAAAAATAATAAAATATATTTTGCATTCATTATTGGATTAGGTTCTTAGGAAAAATATCACTTGGCTAATTTGAATTTATTTCACATTAAAATTAAATTTGGCTAAGTCAGTTCTTTTCGTATTAACTTAATCCAATTCATATTCTGTATTTGTCATTTTTATTGCATTAAAAAAATTCAAAAAAATCCCACTAGGAAAACCACATTTTAATCCCTCTAACTTGATCCCGAGTTGTTCCTTTGCCTCCTTGAGTCGACCCTGGGGCTTGCCCAGGCTAAGAAAACATAAAACCGCGCGTTAATTCATTCGACGATTCATCGATTTGTGCGGTTATTTTTTATCGATCCAGATTTATTCGACTGCAACGAAATCGTCAAATTAGACACCATAAAAGGGTAGATCCGAGGTTTATTACTAGGGATGTACGCATCACCCCTATACTTAGGGTAAAAATCCTAAGTATATGCAATAACAAGAGTGATGAAACAGAACGAAGAAAGAACCCTCGACTCGTCCACCTCCCTTATACTTAGGATAAAGTGCATCCTAAGCTAGACAAATTGACAGATCGAGGTGGACGAGGGAAACCATAGAGGGAAGGAAAGAACCGAAAGTGAATATAAAAGATAGCTATACAATGATCAAGAAAGTAGAAAGTGTACCTTCTTGCGTGACTGCTAAGGAATGGATCTAACAAGGTGCAAGTCGACATCGAGCACATCTGTTGACACAACCCGATCATGATCGACATGGAGTATATCCTTGTTGATATCAAAATGAAAAGGTACAGACTCATCGGTGGAAGTAGTATGGTCATGTTTGGCCTGGGAAGTCTCCCGTAAGTCTTCCCTCTGCACTAAGGTGTCTATGGTGTTAATGTTGTGGATCTCATCAACACATCACCATATACAGAAAGAGGGAACTCTAAAGTCTGTGCTTTTCGAGCCTTATTCTCTGAAGAGGAATTCTCAAGTCTCAGTATCATCCATGGTAAAGCAAACCTCTCTGATATCTACGGCTAGGTCATAGTACTCAGGGTCAGCTGACATAAGTATACTCTCATCAGATGTGGTTTTTGGCTGGCAGTGGGTGTAGCGATCTTTTCAATCCAAATGCTCTCACTGCCAGAACAAAAACGTATCTCTCTAGCTCAAAAATCAATAATGGCTCTCACAATGGCGAGAAAAGTCTGTCCTAGGATGATTGGAGTGTGCTCCACAAAGGTGGGGGTCTCCATGGGTAAGACAACAAAATCTATTATGAATCTCATGCAGTGGATCTGAATGACGACGTTTTCAGGAATACCCTTCAGTCAATTTATTGATCATCAATGAATTGTCAAATCATCCTGGCTTTCTTGAGAGGCCCTCGATTGAGTTACTTTACGAGCGAGAAGGGTATTATATTAATTGATACACCACTGTCAAGGAGAGTGTGATCAAAATCGTTGTTAGAAATGACACATCTCACAAGGGGTGTACTAGTTTCCCTTTTCCTAGTAGGCAGATGGTGTGTGATGGCGTGGGCAGTGGTCATGGTAAGAAGGTATCGCTTGATTCTACGTTGTCTCTTTCCTTTCTTGGGTGTGGACACAGACATTTGATTCATGGCCTTTCGTAGCAGGGCATCAATAATATCCTGAATAGTAACCACCACTTTAGGACAAGTCAACATCTTTTTTAGATTTGATATCTCTTCCATACGAGAGAAGAGATCAGAATCATCATCTTCACAAGGATGATTAAGAACATTCTGTACTATATCATCCTTGGGGGTGAAGGAGGTGTGAACTGTGGTGAATGTATGTGTGGGCAATGAATGTTGCATGGGTGCCCTCTCCTCACAAACTGACCCAGCTAGGTATCTCCCATTATTATCTTTTTGTATTTTTGTATTTTTCTTATTTTTTGTATTTTGAGCTATTTCAAGCTCTCATGAATGTCCTCTCATTAATCCATGATTCCACTAGGTGAAGCAGCAGTGCGACTCTTATTTATTCTAGTGAGGTCATCTATCATCTTCCTCATTTGCTTCACTTCACAGGTCATGTACTCTACAGCGGTGTCCATGAGAGGTGAATCCAACAACTCAATATTGGGTGGGTGAGATGGTGGGTATTGTGATGGTGGTGGAGGGTAGTAATCAGAATCCGATGCATGAAACTGTGGATAATATGGATACATACAAAAAAAGCAGGAGAAAAGTCCTAATAAAATGTAGGTGGAATGATTGGATAAGAAGAATCCACGAAGTCCAGATAAAAATAACTCTAGTTTGCCATCTTCGACACAAAAGATGGGGATCGAGAGATCATTATAATCAAGTCAAGATATGCAAGAAAAAGATGCAAATGCGCAGAGTAGATCGAGTATGCACACAAAACAAACACAAAAAAACAAACCAAACCCCTCAATTCACCAACTCAACACAGTGAAGACCATGAGAGTTTGGTCTTTTATCTTGTCAATTTTAGAGTTAGGTGAGAAGACAATTATTTACAAGCTTACAGGTGTGGTCACCTTGAGTGATTGTGTTCTAGTCAGCATAGCACACCTACTAAAACACCGGGACCACTTCGTCTATAGTCAGAGGTAAGTGTTTCCAGTAATAACATGACCCAAGAGCCGACCCAAGCTAAGGCACAAGTCCCGGGATGGGGGCTCTATTCCTTATGTGTGCACGCCTCTCTCAATCTGGAAATTAGATGTGAACAATAAGGTCCCCAAAACAATGATCTGTTCTTTACGTTTGATTTGAGGGTAGAGTAGAATTAACAGTCCTAATTTTATTTATTATCAAATTTTTTGTTATTATTATTTTTAATGCATGATGTCTAATGGAGATAAGGTGATCAAAATCAGAGCAAGAGATCGAAAAAGCAATGCAAGCAAAAATCATGACGTATGCTTAGTCAGGAGATGCACACCTTACTTCCCAACTCTCTTCGCGCAGGATGCTAAACGAAATTGAAACCTATGCTATATGCAAATACAATCTGATGAAATCGCCCTAGTACATGAGTTGCTATTAGCATGAAGAACATATGTTAACTACTAAAAAATGGAACCCAAATGTCTGGTCTTGGAGACTCTTCGATGTCACTACAACATATCCTGCTAGCATTATATAGAGCGCCTCTCAGTACTCGGTTCCAAATCTAAGTAATCAACAATTAATTTATCTAAGTCCAAGCTTAAGATCTATAGGTACATGCAATAATTAGGGATGTAGACTTTTGACTATCGAGCAAGCAATCCTAAGCTCGTGCTCAATTATACAAAACAAATAAAAATTAAAGAAGAGGTGTTTCTTGTAAAATACCCAAAGTTTTTCAACGTTATTTACAAAATTTTAAACTAAATTACAATACGCCCTCCAAGACCAGATGTTAGGTACCCCGTTCCTCTCGACTAATCAATTGAGGCATCTGAAATGGGTAGAATTACATGAGGGTCTAGAGATCTCACAAGGAGAGATGTCCAATCGGTGCGGTAACCGCTTACGAAAATCCGATCCAATTCAATAATCAACCCACTATTGAATATTAAACAATAATGGCAGTGTGGATCAAAATTTATTATAAACCCTACTATAAAATGCGTAAAGAGACATGTGGAGTAGGGTGTCTAACATAGGGAACACACGATGTAGCACTATATATTTTTTATAAATAAATAATATAAGTATATGTGTGTATATATAACTATCCACAATATTTATCAAATAATGTGGGATTTTAATAATATAATTATTTTATTTTATTTTTGATTTATATTTTTGTATTTTGATTTTTAATTTTCTAATTTTATTTTTTCTTTTTAAATTTTTAAAATTTCCTTTTTTTAAAATATATAATAAAGCTATATATAAAGTATATATATAATATAGACTAGGATAGATATAAATAATAATAGTAAAAATAGTCAAAATAAAGAAAATGAAATGTTTTAGATTTTAAATAATTTTTTATTGTTTTTAGGATTTTTTGGGATTTTTTTGCTAATTTTTATATATTTTTAAAGTTGAAAATACCTTAAACCAAGGCTATAACTCAAGGCCAAATTTAAAATGGAGATGAAAAATATCGAATAGCTTCAAAATTTCTCCAAGTTAATTTTAAAATAAATATAATAATATAAAGAAATTACACATCAGAATACACTATTTTTGGAATTTTTGGGGATTTTACATATTTTTATAAAGGTTTTGGAGGTTTTTCAATTTTTAAGCATATTCTTTTTCTATTTTTTGCGATTTTTGGTCTGAATCTTAATAATATTTAAGTAAGTATAATATATTTTGGGGGGATATTTTGAAGTGATTTTATATTTTTTTTGGTTTTTTAATGCAAATAGGGACTGATCGTGCACCATTTAAATGTTTGAAAATAGTAAAAGGGCATAAAATGCAAAAACAATTATATAGCGTGTTCAAGCATGCATCCAAGTACCTATTCCTATTTTTAGTAATTATTATAGCATGACAACTATTTTTAATAAATAGAAATAAATACACAAAATTACTTAGCCTAGCAGGGGTATAATTGCAATTAAAATTAAATTACAAGGGTAGTAGTGCAATTTTGCCCAAACGTTAACACTAATATTCAACTTTTATCAATTAAAAGATAATTACATAAACACACGAGGGCTTTAGTGAAAATTTTACAAGATAAATGTGCGCCTACACGTGACACTAGTCGGGACCAAATTGCAATATACGAAAAGTTCAAGGGGTTACATGAAATTTATCCAAAAGTTTTTAAACTTCATAAAATATTTACAGAACCTTTTAGTAAATATAAAAAAGCAAAGGAGGCTTACACAAAATACCCACTTAAGCGTTGAGATCCGAGAGTCCAGGGCTTGCCATGTGGCTGATCGGACGACTCTTATCGCGTACCCTTTCGCGAGTAACCTATGGTCCAGATTAGATCTGTACCATTGTTCTTGATCGAACGATGGGGAATGACACTGGAAGAACACATAAGAACTCTCCTCCGACGAACTTCGATTCATCGTTTCGTGGTGCTTTGGCAGTCGATCTCTCCTCCGATAGGCCCATCAGGGAGCTGGGCCTCCTCCGCATGCGACAACAGGGTCCGATGAAGGTGAGAGGGCTCGAGATGCTTCAGCGAGGTCAGACCACCTGGAGCTATTCCAGGTTGTTATGGAGGTCCCATACGTGTTGAATGACCTACAAAAGGGCACAAAAAGATCCCCAGGTGCGAGGGCATTATCCTCGACCCGGGATTTACGCAAAACGATAGGGGGGATGGAATGGAGGGAGAGCTTCGGTGAGGTGGAGACGGAGGGAGCTCGAATCCCAGGTCCACTATGGATCTGGGTTGGATAAAGAAGAAAATCTGTGTAGAATGTGAAGGGGAGTGAAATGGGGTGGAAGTTGAGGCGAATCGAGGGTCAAATCGTGTCAATTTGGACATGGACCCTAACGTCCACGATTTGGAGATTACAAACGATTCGATGTACCTAACTACAAATTAACAATGCAGAAGTAAAGTTAAACTAGGAAATTACCAAAAATGGATAGAAAAAATGTCTCAACCAGCCTGAGGCAGCCAGGAGTTGAACTGACCGGCGGTGCTCCAGCGGTGACGTTGGATGCACCTCCTCTCTTGCTCTCCTCGCTGCAAATCAAGGTCTAAACCACACTGTCACCATGGGGAAGCCAATAGGAATGATTTGAGGGGCTAAAGCTCAAAGAAGAGGTATCAAAAAGCCAAAAGAGGTGAAGGGGGTATATTTATAGGTCATTTTTGAGCGAGTTTCGAGGGAATATTGCATGAGATCGAGCAAGGGTTGGTTTAGATTCTAAGATGGGCATGGAAAGGGACGAATTGGGCGCACGATGGTGGTGGTCTCTAGGGTAATAAGTGATAGAGGAAGCACGGAAAAATCGGTGAAGAGGCGGTCTCGTGACTTCTGACAACCATCAGAAGGGAGACCAGACAGTTGACCTACGTTCAACAAAAGAAAGCGTCTGGTTGGTCCAAGGTGAAAATTCCTTGGAAATTGAATATTAATAGATTTTGATTTTATTTCTTTTAGGTTATTGAAAAATATTTCTAATTTTTTGTAGTATTTTATGCATATTTTTATTCATTTTTTAGAGGTATTTATTTACAAGTTAATTTGTTAGGGTACATATATAGGTATATTTACATGTGTTTTAGGTATTTTATTTTTATTTTCCATTTTTGATTTTATTATTTAATTCTGTTGTTTTCTAAAACTATAACTTATTTTTATATACGTGAATATATTTTTGTCATAATTTTCTGATATAGTATATACACTTAAATAAATAAGTCTATTAAATATATAGGTATAAGTATATGTATTTTACCTATGTATTTTGCATCCATATTTTATTTTAATGTTTTCTTTATTATTTTCTTCTGGTTTTAATCTGTACATATGTTATAAATAATATTTACTAAATTATAAAAATATAATATTATAAAAATAATAAATAATAAAAAATGATTATTTTACGGGTAAATTATACAATAGGGGTCCAAAACCTAACGTTCAAACTTTAACTTTAAAAAATATGAAACCACCTTCATTAAATAGCTTATTAAAAGTTATATACAATTAAAGTAATTTTAATACATTTTGAGTTTTTATTTGGGAGATATGAATATGCGAAGTTTGGCTTTTGGAATTTAGTTTTGTGTATAAAATGTACACTATATATTATTTTTGTGTGAAAAAAATTTGTATTTTCTATATATTATTATATACAACTTTCATATACAAAGTTTCATTATTTAAAGTGTAAATAATAAAGAATAAAATAGGTCCCAAAAAGCAATTATTGACCTATTTTAGTAGAGTGATTGCTCTGCATTTTCTGTACACTTGGCCGCCTTATCTCCCCCTACTTTATTCCTTGTCAACTAAGTCATCATTATGACTAAGTCTTGGGGGCTAGGGTCACTTCAGTGTCCTTAACACTTCTCTCCTTTTCTTTTCTTTCCTTTATTTTTTTTCATGATAAATATAATACATGTATAGTCTTTCAAACAATATTTTGTACAATTTAATGAGCATTTATTTTGACAAGTTAATGATATATACGTGCATTCAACTAGGGTTTAAAGGCCAAAATGAAAGAATAAAGGTGATGAAATGGAGATTCATCACCCCCTATACTTGTCTTTGATAGTCCCTAGCAAATACTTATGCCTATAAGTGCGGAGAAGAAAATAAAGAAAAGAAAAAGGAAGAACTTGGAACAATTTTTGACTTTTAAACTTGTCTTAATAATGTCAAAGTTTGGAGCTCAAAGAAGGCCTTAGGATTAATGATGTGTTCGGAACCACTTAGAGGTTAGGATTTGTGATCCGACAACCTTTAGGTTCCACACTCCTATTATCTAGTCCAATTTCACAGCCAGGTTAAAACCATCCTTTCAGTTGCATAATTCTGCTACCTTGACATGATCGAACTATGTGTGTGAAATTGTTTAGCTCTTCCCAGACAAAATCATTGAACCACCAAGGTGTCTACTCTTCTGATAACTTGTCCTCGTGGAGTCAGATATTTTCTTCTAAGGTCAGCTACCTCTAGTCATTACAAACGAATGTGATAAGAAGTTAGAAGAATGGGAAGAGAATTGGGAATGGACTAGTGTAGTCTTCATTCCCTCGTGAAGTTGGTCAGTGTAACCATATCTTCACCAAGAAGAAGGCTTTTTCTGAAGCTCATATTTGTGGAATTTTTTGTTGAAAGCTTCTTTGAATATTTTCTTTGACTTTGCATAGCTTATGCATTCTTGATTGTGCCCCGATGGATATAGCATCTTTTGTTCCACCCACTTTTTTGGGGTCTTAGAAAAGTTGCTCTGGTAGACCATCCCTCATCCGAAGCATTATTTCAATCCATCTCTAGTTTTAGATATCATTGTCATCAGAAGAAGTGGGTTAGACTACCGATGTCAGCAATCCCCAACAATGGTTCATGAGCCACCCTTAACGAAGCGGCCTTGCATTGTCCCGACTTAGACCTCGATATTTTTCAACAGTCCATCTAAGTTGAGCTAAGTGTTAGGTGCGAGGTTTCAACAGTCCTCTGAATTTAAGTGTATTAAGGTCTTCCTAAAACTCTAATCTTCATACTTTACTTGGACTTGTTTAATTGCCTAGATTATTCCGAAAACTTCTCATGCTATGCATAATGCAACAATATTTTTGTGATGCATTTTTTCGAACTTTTGAACTTTTTATGGGGTTTTGAAAAGATGATGCCCCTTTTTTTGCAAATGTTTTTGGTATTTTGGTTTTGCAAATGTTTTTGTGCTTTTCGCACACAAAAGATTTTGGATAAACACTAGGTACAAATATTTACATGGGGATGCATCTTATATTCACATGAGTTAGGTTTTTAAGAGTTTACAAGGGGTATGTGATCAATTTTATTAATATATAATTTTAGTATGATGTATATATTCCTCAAACTTATTTGACAAAGTTTTTTCAAACAATTTTTAAAAACAATAGTCAAAAATAATTTCTACAAAGAATTTTACAAAAACTTACACACATTTGAAAATCATTTTCAGAGGTTTTTCGAATAGTACAGATAAATTTTTCAAAATATTTTTTGCAACCATTTTTAAAACCATTTGAAAATCATTTTTCAAACATTTTTATTTCACACAAATAATAGAAATTTTACAAACATCATATTTTAAAAGCGTTGAAAATATTTTAAAAAAATTCAAATGGTTTTCAAAATATTTTCCCTATGGATTTTCAAACTATTTTCCAAACATTTTGCAAAACATTTTCACCTGATTTATTAATCAATATGTATAAAAATTATGAGGAACAATAAACATCATTTTTATTAGATAATTTGATGGATTTGTGTATATATATATATATTCAATGTTTTAGCCATATTTATTGAAAATATGAATGTACGAGTTATGGCTAAAATATATACAAAGTATAAATTGACCCCCTATACTTAGCTTGAGCTAAGTCCTCATAGATCGAAGAGAAAGGAAGACATAACTTGTACTAAGTATAGAGAAGTCTATACTACAACGACTAAAGAATCAGAAGTCAATCGTTCCCCTATACTTAGGATCAATTAATCCTAAGTATAGCAGTAAGTATACCAATGCAGGGACGGTCGAGAGTGGGAAACGAATTAATAAATAACTTGACGACTCGGCCTGTCTCCTCTTATACTTAGGGTAAAATATCCCTAAGTATAGAAAGAATTTTAAAAGTTGAGGAGACAGGTGAGGAATCAAAGAATGAGCCCCCAAATGTATTCAGACCCCCTATACTTAGGATGAAGCATATCCTAAGTATAGCATTGATTTATGGGATGAACACGATTTTCTGGAAGAATCAAATAATAGAAAAGAAAAAGAGGAAAAGAAGAAAAGAAGAAAATGATTATTATTCAAAGATGTTTCTGTTGGCCTTATCTTCGTGGGCGGCTGCTGTCGGTGTGAATTCGATATCACAGACATCCCAAATTGAATCGACCACAGATAGAAACATGTCATGTTCGAGATACGGCTTCAGTAGTTATCCGTTGATCACGAATGGTTGTGCGTCAGCTGACAGACCGGATATGATGATAATTCTATTGTTAGTTGGCAGATTGCATGGCATGCCGTATACTAGGCGTTAGGGAGACATTCCTAACGGTGACTTGTACGTTGTCCGATAGGCCCATAGTACTGAGTCTAGTAATTGTGACCAATTCTTCCTGTTGGGCGTACGAGTTTCTGCAATTTTTTTTATCTCCATATTTTAACATTCGGCCAGGCCATTGGACTGTGGGTGGTACAGACATGTGACACGATGTTCTATGCAGAATTCTTGTGTAAGTTTCTTCACCTCTCTATTGATGAACATGATACTCCCATCAGAATCATAATTTTGGGGATCCCAAACCTTGCAATAATGTGATCCTTGAGGAACTGATAAATGGTAGGACTATCGGCAGCTCAGGCAGGGATGGCATCCACCCTATGACTTACATAATCGATAGTGAGCAGAATATACTCAAACTCCAGACTGTCAGGGAACGAGACCATAAAATCAATGCCCCATGCATAAAAAACGTCAGAAATTTGAGTGTACTTCAGAGGCATTGTATCTCTCATTCCGATGTTACTCTCCAGTCTCTGACAATTAGTGCGATGCTTGACAAAATCATCTGCATCTTTCAATAGAGTCAGCCATCAAAGGCTGCATTGTTGGACCTTCACTGTCGTTCTTCTTCCAGAGTGGTATCCTACTGATTCTTTGGAATGGCTATGCTCGAGGACACTGTGGACATCCTCTTGAGGAATGCATATTCTCTAGTACAGTCAACCCCCTCTCGAAAGAGATATGGATCCTCCCACTAGTAGAAGTGGATTTCTGACAAGAACTTGTCTCTTTTCAGCTTAGGCCAATTTTGTGGAGTTTTCTTGGATACAAGATAGTTCACAATATCGATGAACCAGGGGAGCGAGGTTACTAACAATATAGCTTCATCTGGAAAAGTCTATGTGATCAGTAATAGGCATTGCTCAGGAGTGTCTGGCTCTGGCAATCTTGACAAGCGACCGGCCTCCACATTTTTAACTCCAGGTTTATCCCGAATTTCAAGATCAAATTCCTGGAGTAGAAGGATCCATCTGATCAACCATGGTTTGGCATCCTTCTTGTCTTGTAGATACTTGATGGCCGAGTGATTTGTATACACTATGATCTTGAATCCAAGCAAATGGGATCTAAATTTTTCCGGGGCAAATACTACACCCAGCAACTCCTTTTCAGTGACAGCGTAGTTTCTTTGTGCTTCATCTAGAGTTCTGTTGGCATACTGAATAATAAATAGAATATGATCTCTCCTCTGTCCTAGAACTACCCCAATGGCATAATCAGAAGCGTTTGTCATGATCTCAAATGGTAAAGACTATATGGCTGTTGAAGGACATGGGCCTGAGTGATTATTTCGTTCAATTGTGTAAATGCCTGGAGGACTCTGTCATTGACAATAAAATCATTCTCCTTGCCTAAAAGCTCAGTCAGGGGTCGGGTGATTTTGCTGAAATCCTTGATGAATCGTCGGTAGAAGCCGACGTGCCCTAAGAATGACCTGTCTTATTTCAGATTGGTAGGTGGCTCTAATTTCGAAATTACTTCCCCCTTCGCATGGTCGACCTCCATGCCACATTTTGAGATGATATGGATGAGCACAATACCTTCGTTCACCTAAAATGGCTCTTCTCCTACGATAGGATAATCACTGATCAAAGCTGTCTCCATAGATCGAGAAATCATCTTTGAAGACCTCGAGAAAACTTCCAACCATATTACAAATACTACCAACATACAATGCTGGAACATCGTTGGAGGGTTACACAACCTGAACGACATTCTGCAGAAGGCATATGTCCCAAACGGACAGGTGAAGGTAGTCTTCTCTTGATCTTCAGGAGTAATGGCGACTTGATTGTAACCAGAGTATCCATCAAAGAAATAGAAGTATTCCTTCGTGGACAGTCTTTCGACTATCTGGTCGATGAAGGGGAGTGGAAAATAACTTTCTTGGTCACCGAATTAAGACGTCTGTAATCCACACAGACGCGCCATGATGTTGGAACCCTGGTTGCGATCTCCTCTCCTTTTTCATTCTTGATCATGGTGATCCTTGACTTCTTGGGCACAACATGCAGGGGACTCACCCATTTTGAGTCGGAGATGGGATAGATGAATCCCACATTGCACCATTTTGTTATCTCATCCACTACCTCCCGTAGGTTTTGATTTAATCTGCGTTATAAGTCACGAGAGGGTTTGATGTCTTCTTCTAGTTATATGTGGTGCGAGCGTAGGGAAGGATTTATCCCATGGAAATCAGAAATTTTCCAGCCTATGGCCTTGCGGTTTCTTTCTAGACCTCAAGCAGACGAGATTCGTGTTCCTCTGTTAGCTGTGAATTGATGATTACAGGGAACATATTAGGCACTCCTGCAAGGAAGGCATACTTCATGTTTGTTGGGAGTGGTTTGAGCTCAGGTGGGGATTGATTCATCTCAGTGGTGACTTCTGCTACTGTGCATGGCGATGTTGTCGGATTTTTCATCTGCAATGTGTCATCCATGGTCACTGTAGGCTCTAAGTGCAGTGCTACACATAATTATTTGATGATAGAATCTTGTTCGCAGAAATTTTCAATTATTTCCTCTTGATCCGCCAAGGTCAGGTGGCCATGAATGTACTCATCAGGCAAGTCAACAAGAATCTCATCTTCAAGGACATTTAGGAAGTCGATTGTGCTGTCTAGGACTGCCTCTATCGAGAGGAATGCCTTGGTTTCGATATCATTCATGAATAAATTTGTATCGCAGATTTCAGCCAAAAAGTCACAGTCTTCTGTTCACTGCTCTGCTGGCTCACTCTCTTTTGGTGCATACGCTGAAGGTTTGGGCACTTGGATCATCTCAATCAGCACCTTATAATTATTTGAATGGAATGTTATCTCATCAGTGCCATAGTTTACCACTTCCTCGGCTATTCGAAGGAATGACCATCCAAGGGTTATTGGGGTATGCAAAAGAGGAGCTGAAGTGTACATGTCTAGGACTATGAAGTCTGCAGGGAATTGCATTCTCTGAATGGTGACGATGGCATCTTTCAAAATTCCTCTAGGCTGCTTATGGATGTGTCTACGAACTGCAAAATCATTCTTGTGGATTTGAGTGGTCCCAACCCAAATTCCTTAAGCAGTGATGTGGACATTAGGTTGATTAAGGACCCACTGTCAAGTAGAGTTCAGTCAAACTCTGGTTAAACATCTGACATCTGACTCGAGGAGCACCCATGTCCTTCTTCTTTGTTCGAAGATTGCTGATTGCATTCACTGTAGCCGCGGTGAGAATGTTCTTCACATTTCTTTCACGAGCTTTTCACGGCTGTCTCTTTGAGGTACATGCCTCCTTCAAACCTTTCTTGATGTTAGGAATGTGCTTGATGAATTTAAGGAGAGGCATTTCGAGAACAATATTCTGAATTATTTCCACAACATCAGGGTCAGACAAGTCAGTTTTCAAATTTTGATTTTTTTGAATTTTCTCATTGCATCAGGAAATGGAATATTTACATAATAAAAAATAGTAGGGGAAATAGTGTTCTTGGTTACAATAAAATCTGTGCCTGTGCCCACATCAGGATGTACATGTGGATGACTAAAATGAGCTGGGTCATCCAAGAAAGGCGGACATCCAAAATCTTCAGGTGAAGCTCCATCGGCGAGCTTTGATTAACTACGGGTGCAGTCTCCTCCAAGGTGGGCTTGCTGGAGATTCGATAGATGTTGTTGGTGTTTTCTTTTTGGTATTTTTGCTTTTGCTGATTTTTTTTGAATTTTTGGCGGTGCTTCTCCTTCTTCTTCTTCCTCACCCGGTCATGCTGCTGGTTCGGATGATGCATAAGAAGATGATGACTCCCTCGTGTTCACTTTATTCTTCCCCTTGCAAGCGGCTGAATCTACAAGGTCCTACTACTCTTTAGAGTGACAACATTAGATAAAAATAATTCATTCATATCCTACTTTGTAAGACCGGAGGGAACCTCGCAGATTACCTACTCTTTCTTCTTGAAGTTATTAGGGGTTGCGTCCACTTGTGCGGGAATGTAAGTCTTGGCGGCAGTGAAATTGTCCAACTTCTGACTAAGATCTGCAAGGCCCTTGACAAGCTGGGCCAAGCAATCCAAGGCTGGGTTCACAGGAGATGCAACCTCAAATACCTCAGCGTTCTGGTTACGCTGGTAGTGCTGATGTTACTGAGACTTTTGGTTGGGATACTGTGAATGGTATTGAGGAGAAGGGTGATTCTGTTGATACTGCTAAGGAGGATGCTGCTAATAAGGCACAACCACATAGTGCTGGTTCTGCTGGTACAGTCGGCACTACGGTTGTTGGTATTGATTCTGTCTCCAATTGCCATGGAATTGTGGAGACTGTTGGTGTTGCTGGTGTTGCTGTTGGTTGTTTTGAACAAACCTCCCTCCTTGTTGTTGAGGGAACAAGAAGGAGTTAGCAACCTAACCCTGCTGAGGTCCGCCTGGTTGGGAGGGTTGCCAATCATTTGACCATACACTGTTCACCTCCTGAATAAGAGGTGGTGGAGGGGAGAACTGTTCTGAAATGTACCGGGGCTCTGGCTGGTAGACAACCAGCAGCTTCTACGACTAATGAGGAGTTGCAGGCTCTGGGGCTTGCATGTGATAGACGTGCTGAACCGTTGGCTGGGGATGACTCGAATAAGGAGGTTGTGGCTGTGCATGTTCCTTTGTCTCTGCTGGAGTAGAGGCCGATGCAAACACATAGTTACTGGAGCTGATTGTACTCATCAGCAGCTCCAGCTGCTTGGTGATTTGATCTAGTTTGTTCAGGTTTTTTATCCTTTATTCGATCATAGCAATTTTTTCCAGAACCTGTAATCGCTTCTCAATGATGTCCACTTTGGACAGGTTGCTCTTGATAATGCTCAGATTGGAGCTTCCATCCCTGTCTGGCTGGTGGGATGCTGCCATATGCACATGCTTTTGAACAATTTGTTGCTGGTCCTGATAGGCATGGGACGACGATAAAGTAGCCTCTGCTTCGGCCATTTCTTCAAATATATGGTAGACGACATCCTCATCTTTGTTGAAATGGGATCCGTAACATGCTGCATCCACAAGCTTCTGACTTTCTATTGTAAGTCCCCTAAAGAAGTGTTGGACCAGGCTGGTCCTAGGAATCTCATGATGGGGACACTTTTCTTGTAGCTCAGTAAACCTCTCCCAGGCTTCATGGATAGATTCGTGCGTGGCTTGGGTGAAGTTTGCTATACGGTCACGCATCTGGTTGAGTCACCCAAAAAGATAATATTTGTGCAAGAAGGCTGACTTCAGTTCTTCCCAAGTGGTAACGACCTTCCCCAAGTGGTTGATCCAATGAAGGGCCTTATCCTGAAGGCTGAAGGGAAATGATGTCATCTTCACCACCCTAAGAGGTATACAAAGGTAATGAGTGGTGCCACAGATGCACCCGAATTGTTGTAGATGAATATATGGTTCTTCATTGGCGTTTCCACTAAAGATGGACAGGAGTGCCAGTAGTTGAGACTTCAATTCAAAATGGGCATGGATTGCTGGAATCTGGATCCATTCAATGACTTGCCCGGCTCTAGGATTGTATATTTCCTTTAGAGTCGGCTTGGGCCACTCTACTCTAGGCTCATCTGGATCTCCTCCGCCTCTACCTTCGGGATCTTCTTCGAATCCTCCTCGATTTTCTCTCCTTCTCCTCAAGTCATTGAGCATGTCCTAGAAGGTGACATGTGCTAAGGCCTGATCTGTGAGATGTTGTTGGATTGCTCGAGTAGAAGCAAGGATTTGAGTGTTCACAACATTCTAATCCAGCTGCGGACTCTCATCTAGCCGAGGTGGTGGTTTTGGTCCCTTCCCCTTTCCTCTAGGAGCCTTCTCTTTCTATGACCCTAAGTCTGATTCTATCATGACATCTGGCTCCAGATTGGGCTCTTGATCTGCAAATGGAGTAATGCCCCGATCAGTCTGTGTGGAGGCACCATAAGTAGCAAATCGATCTGTGTTAAGGTCAACACAGAATTTCATTAAGGATGGTTGTATGTATGGAGTGAAATCAATGCCATCTAAAATGGGTAGGTTTTGGGATGAGAGTGGTCCCTGTTTATTGTAGAAGATGGGGAGTCTGGAGATCGGTTCACGGAGTCTGAACCAAGTTCTCAGGAATCGCCCCAAATTATTGGAGGTGACGAGTGCATGGAATCAATGTTGGTGTCGGCAGGGTCCCGACAAAGCCATCCGTGTGTCGCCATCTCAAAGGTCAAGAGGAGATCGAGATTGGAAGAATAATACAGAGGTAAAAAAGGAAATAAAGGGAGTGTAAAACAGTAGAAGACTCCAAATGAGTGGGGATCAAATAGGGAAGTAAAGAAAAGAAGGTGAAAAAAGGGCACACAATGTGCGGGACTGATCTTTGGACCTTAATCTAATTCAAACAAACACAAAAGAAGGGTAGCTTCACCCACTCAACACATGTGAAGCCGTGAAAGTTCGACTATTTTTATCTTTTCAATTTTATTATTATTTTCAGGCAATCTTATCACGAGTCCTTAAGTATGCTAACCCTATTGGAGTGTGTGTACTGCCAGGCGAGTGCCTCGTACTTGTTCCACCTCCTTTGTAACCTATGATCCACGCGCTTAAAGGTCCTTGATCTCGTTCCTGGGCGGCTACTCAGCCAAAGAAATAGAAAGGAAGCCAATAGGCGAAATCAATACTTCGTTCCTCGCTCACAACGGAATCACCTACGAGCATGCATGGACCTACTCGGACACAAACCAATGAGATAGACACACCCGTGAGGGCGTGGCCTAAGCTCAGTACTTAAGATAAAGTCAGATGCTCCACACAAGGCATGAACATTGTGCTCGACTAGGCCCTACTCAGTCACGTACGATAGAAGCGCCAATACTTCGCTAACCCAGGTGATAACCAAGGCGCCACATATCGGGATTTGGGCTCTTATCCTTAGCAGGTCGTGCCTCACCCAGTCAGGAATGTACCTGAAAACAATGTGGGCTTTATGAACCTCAAACAATGAATGGTTCGTTATGAATTTTAGTTAAGGTCAAGTTTATTTAGCAATCCCTTTTTTAATTTTTTTGGGTTTTCAAATTTTTGAGTATTTTTCAGAGAAATCCGCCTGATGATTTTTTTGTATTTACCTTTATATCCTAAGTAATATAGACACAAGGGGGAGAGGACGTAGAAGCCGTGCAAGTCATCACTAAGATAGAAATCTTACCTTAGTGACAAATGATGCATGCAAGGATAGAGTTACTCACAGTGCGTCCCACCTCTCTCCATGCGAGATGCAAGGAAGAATTGAAATATTTACACTATATGGCGATACGCAAAAGCGAGAAAACGTCCTAAACAATAGATGCTATTATCGGGAAGAACCAAATGACAACTACTTGGAAATGAGATTCAAAAGTTCGGTCTTTGAAGTGCATCGGTGTCCGCCACAACGGATCATACCAGTGTTGTATAGCACTTCTCTCGACGCTCGATCTCAAGTCTAAATAATCGACAATTAATTTTTAACTAAGTTCAAATGCGTATCACTATAGGTGCATGCAATGTTATTATGGCTTTGTACCTAGCTATCGAGTCAAATAACCTACTATCTATGGGCTCACAGAAAACAAATAAAAATAAAGGCAGAAAGCTCAAATCAAGGGAAACAAATAACATAAAGGCGATAAAATACAAAAAATCCAGTACGAGGCCCCCAGGTGAATAGACACCAGGTGAACAGACACCCGGGCAATGGACCTCGTGTAGTGTAGAGAGTAGTGTCCTAATTAATTACAGGTTATTTGCAAAAATTAAATCTCTCTCTCTCACTAAAAAATTAAAAATGTTATGCTCAATGCTGCTCTTCTCCTCCTTCCATGCTTTTCTTTCCTGCTCTCTCCTGGTCAGCTCAAAATACGAAAACCGACCTCCACTCGCCTCGGGTGCACCCACCTCCTAAGAAAGTTGTCCTCGTCAAACGATCCCTCGTAAGAAATATCAACAAGAAAATTGGATTATAACAGTCAAATAATTATCAAAGAATAAGTGGTAAAAAATGTAAATAAAAATGATTGCTATATATATATATAATTGTGCTACAATTCGTTGTTCCCCGGCAACGACACCATTTGAAAAGGGTAGAATTACGCGAGGGTCTAGAGATCTCACGAGGCGAGATGCCCAATCGGTGCGATGACCGCTCACGAACATCCGATCCAATTCAATAATAAACCCACAATTGGATATTAAAATATAAAGGCATTGTGGATCAAAATTTATTAAAAACCCTACTATAAAATGCATATAGTGACAAGTGGAGTAGGGTGCCGAACAGAGGGAACACACGATGTAGCACTATATATTATTTATAAATAAAAAATATAAGAATACGTGTATATATAACTATGCACAATATTTATCAAATAATGTGGGTTTTTCATAATAGATTATTTTATTTTATTTGCTTTTAAATATTTGTATTTTGATTTTTAATTTTCTAATTTTTTTATTTTATTTTTAAATTTTTAAATTTTCCTTTTCTTTTGTAATATAAAATAAACTTTATAACTATATATACAATATACTCTAGGATAGAAATAATTAATAATAAGAGTTATAATAAAGAAACTGAAATGTTTTTGGATTTTAAATAATTTTTTACTGTTTTCACGATTTTTTGGTAATTTTTGCTAATTTTTATATAATTTTAAAGATGAAAATATCTTAAAACAAGGCTAAAACTCAAGGCCAAATTTAAAATGGAGATGAAAAATATCAAATAGCTTCAAAATATCTCGAAGTTAATTTTAAAATAAAGATAGTAATATAAAGAAAATTATACAATAGGAATCATTATTTTTGGATTTTTTATGGATTTTATAAATTTTTATAAATGTTTTGGGGGGTTTTCAAATTTTAAGCATTTTCTTTTTCTTTTTTTAGTGATTTTTAGGATAAGGTTAATAGTACTTAAGTAAGTATAATACAATTTTGGGGGGATTTTTTGAAGTGATTTTATATTTTTTTGGCTTTTTTAAGGCAAATAAGGGTTGACCTTGCACTATTTGAATTTTGGAAAATAGGAAAAGGGTAAAAAATGCAAAAACAATTATATACATGATCAAGCATCCATCCATGTACCTACTCCTATTTTTTGGTAATTTTTAGATCATGACAACTATTTTTATTAAATAGAAAATAACATACAAAATTACTTGGCATGGTAGGGGTATAATTGCAATTAAAATTAATTATAAGGGTAATAGTGCAATTATACCCAAAAGTTAACACTAATATTCAACTTTTATATATTAAAAGACAATTACATAAACATATGAGGGCTTCGACGCATATTTTACAAGAAAAAGGTGCGCCTGCATGTGACACTAGGAGGGACCAAATTGCAATATAGGAAAAGTTCAGGGGGTAACATGCAATTTATCCAAAAGTTTTTAAACTTCATAAAATATTTACAGGAACTCTTAGTAAATACAAAAAGGTGAAGGGAGGATTACGCAAATTACCCACTTAAGCGTTGAGATCCGAGCATCCAGGGTTTGCCACGTGGCTGATCGGGCAGCTCTTATCGCATACTCCTTCACAAATAACCAACGGTCCAGATTATATCTGGACTGATGTTCTTGATGGAACAACATGGAAGGGCACTGGAAGAACACGCAAGAACTCTCCTCTGGAGAACTTCGATTCGTCGTTTCGTGGTGCTTCGGCAGTCGATCTCTCCTCCGACAGGCCCAACAGGTAGCTGGGCCTCCTCCGTGTACGGCAACAAGGTCCGATGAAGGCGAGAGGGCTCAAGATCCTTCAGCAAGGTCATAAGGTTATACCTCCTGGAGTTGTTCCAGGTGGTTGTGGAGGTCCCAGACGTATCGATTGACCTGCAAAATGGCACCAAAAGAACCCCGGGTGCGAGGGCTATCTCCTCGACTCGAGGTTTACGCAAAATGATAGGAGGATGGAATGGAGGGAGAGCTCTGGTGAGGTGGCGGCGGAGGGAGATCGAATCCAAGATCCATGATGGATCTGGGTTGGATGAAGAGGGAAATCTTTTGAGAATGTGAAGGGGAGCAAAATGGGGTGGATGTTGAGATGAATTGAGGGTCAGATCGCGTTAATTTGCACATGGACCCTAAAGTCCAAGATTTGAGGCTTTTGAGAGTAAACACGATTCGATGTTCCTAACTACAAATTAACGATGTTGAACGAAAGATAGACTAGGAAATTACCTAAAAAAGATAGGAAAAATGGCTCATCTAGCCTGAGGCAACCAGGAGCAGAACCGGTCGGTGGTGCTCCGACAGTGAAGTTGGATGCACCTCCTCCCTTACTCTCCTCGCTGCAAATCAAGGGCTAAACCACACTGTCACCATGGGGAAGCCATTAGGAATGATTTGAGGGTCTAAATTTCTAAGAAGAGGGATCAAAAAGCCAAACGAGGTGAATGGGGTATATTTATAGGCGATTTTTTAGCGAGTTTCGAGGGGATCATGCGTAAGATCGAGCAAGGGTTGGTGGAGATTATAATATAGGCATGGATGAGGGACGAAGTGGACACACGATGGTGGTGGTCTCGAGGGTAATGAGTGATAGAGGAAGTGTGGAAAATCGGTTAAGAGGTGGCCTCATGACTTTTGACAGGCGTCAGAAGGGAGACCGGACAGTTGACCTACGGTCAACAAAAGAAAGAGCATGGTTGGTCCACGTGGACCAACTAGGAAATTCTAAGGTGAATATGCCTTGGAAATTGAATATTAAATAGAATTGGATTGTATTATTTTTAGGTTATAAAATGAAAAATGTTTCTAATTTTATGTAATATTTTATGCATATTTTTATTTATTTTTTAGAGGTATTTATTTACAAGTTAATGTGTTAGGGTACATATATAAGTATATTTACCTATGTTTTAGGTATTTTATTTCTATTTTGCATTTTTGATTTTATTTTTTAATTCTGTTATTTTCTAAAATATAGCTTATTTTATATACTTGAATATATTTTTGTCATAATTTTCTGATATATTATGTACATTTAAATAAATAAGTCTATTAAATATATATATATCTATAAGTACATGTATTTTACTTATGTATTTTGCATCCATGTTTTATTTTAATGTTTTCTTTATTGTTTTCTTCTGGTTTTAATATGTTACATATGTTATAAATAATATTTATAAAAAAAATATAAAATTATAAAAAATAATAAAGAATAAATAAAATGATTATTTTAATTAGGTAAATTATACGATAGGGATCCAAAACCTAACTTTCACACCTTAACTCTAAAAAATATTAAACTACCTTTATTAAATAGGTTATTAAAAGTTATATACAATTAAAGTGATTTTAATTCATTTTGAGTTTTTATTTGGGAGATATGGGTCTGTGAAATTTGGCTTTTGGAATTTTATTTTGTGTATAAAATGTACATTGTATATTTTTTTTGTGAAATAAATTTTCTATTTTTCTATATATTATTATATACAACTTTCATGTACAAGGTTTCATTATTTGAAGTGTATATAATAAAGAATAAAATAGATCCAAAAAATCAATTATTGGCCTATTTTAGTAGAGTGATTACTCTGCATTTTCTGTACACTTAGCTGCCCTATCTCCCCCTACTTTATTCCTTGTCTACTAAGTCATCGTGATGGCTAAGTCTCGGGGGCTTTGGTTGCTTCAGTGTCCTTGACACTTCGCTCTTTTTCTTCTCTTTCCTTTATTCTTTTATTTTGGTGATAAATACAATAAATGTATAATATTTCATACATTATTTCATACAATTTAATGAGAGTTTATTTTGAGAAATTAATGATATATACATGCATTCATCTAGGGTTTAAAGGCCAAAATGAAAGAATAAAGGTGATGAAATGGAGATTCATCACACTCTATACTTGCCCTTGCTAATCACTCGCAAACACTTATGCCTATAAGTACAGAGAAGAAAATAAAGAAAGGAAAAAGAAAGAACTTGGAACAATTTTTTACTTTTAAACTTGTCTTAATACTGTCAAAGTTTGGAGCTCAGAGAAGGCCTCTGGATTAATGATGTGTTCGAAACCACTATGAGGTTAGGATTTGTGACACGGCAACCTTTAGGTTCCACACTCCTATTATCAGTCCAATTTCACAGCCAGGTCAAAACCATCCTCTCAGTTGCATACTTCTACTACCTTGACATGACAGAACCATGTGTGTAAAATTGTTTTGCTCTCCCCAGACAAAACCATTGAACCACCAAGGTGTCTGCTCTTCTGATAACTCATCCTCGTGGAGTCAGATATTTCCTTCTAAGGTAAGGTACTTCCGATCTTTACAACTGAATAGGATAAGAAGTTAGAAGAATGGGAAGAGAATTGGGAATGGAGCAGTGTAGTCTCCATTCCCTCGTGAAGTCGGTCAGTATTACCGGATCTTCACTAAGAAGCATGCTTTTTCTGAAGCTCGTATTTGTGGAATTTTTGGTTGAAGGATTCTTTGAATATTTTCTTTGACTTTGTGTAGCTTCTGCATTCTAGTTTGTGCCCTGGTTGATATAGCATCTTTTGTTCCACCCACTTTTTTGGGGTCTTAGAAAAAGTTGCGCCGGTAGGTCATCCCTCATCCGAAGCACTATTTCAATCCATCTCCAGTTTTTAGATATTATTGTTAACAGAAGAAGTGGGTTAGAGTACCGATGCCGGCAATCCCCAAGAGTGGTTCATGAGCCACCCTCGACGAAGCGGCCTTGCATCGTCCCAACTTAGACCCCGATATTTTTCAACAGTCCATCTAAGTTGATCTAAGTGTTAGGTGCAATGTTTCCTATCAAGTCATTTTCTCAAGAGTTGTACGGATGATATGAAGGGATCTATTTTGGCACATTAAATTGGTTCATGAACATAGTCTTATGGAATCCAAAGAATTAAGTCCAGGTGACCCGAAGTATCTTCAATTCCAGTCGTCAATGTGTTCCTCTGAAATTAAGTGTATTAAGGTCTTCCTAAAGCTCCAATCTTCAGACTTTACTTGGACTTGTTCAATTGCCTATATTATTCCGAAAACTGCTCTTGTTATGCACAATGTAAAAATATTTTTGTGATGCAATTTTCAAACTTTTGAACATTTTATGAGTTTTTGAAAAGATGATTCCCTTTTTTTCAATTTCTTTGGTATTTTGGTTTTGCAAATGTTTTTGTGGTTTTTGCACACAAAAGATTTTTGATAAACACTAGGTACAACAATTTATACAGGGATGCTCTTATACTCACAATAGTTAGTTTTTAGGAATTTACAAGGGGTATGTGATCAATTTTATCAATATAAAGAATTTTAGTGTGATGTATATATTCCTCAAACTTACTTGACAAAGGTTTTTCAAATAATTTTTAAAAACCATAGTCCAAAGAATTTTACAAAAAATTACACATGTTTGAAAATCATTTTGCAAAGGTTTTTCGAATAGCATAGATAAATTTTTCAAAATATTTTTTTGCAACCACTTTTCAAACCATTTGCAAATTATTTTTCAAACATTTTTATTACACACAAATAAAAGAAATTTTATAAACAACATATTTTACAAAGGTTTAAAATATTTAACAAAAATTTTTTAAATGATTTTCAAAATATTTTTCCATTGGATTTTTAAACTATTTTCCAATCATTTTGCAAAACGTTTTCTCCTTATTTATTAATCAGTATGTACAAAAATTTTGAGGAACAATAAACATCATTTTTATTAACTAATTTGATGGATTTGTATATATATTTTCAATGTTTTAGCCATATTTATCGAAAATACGAAAGTACGAGTTATGGCTAAAATATATAAAAAGTATATATTGACCCCCCTATACTTAGCTTGAGTTATGTCCTCATTGATTGAATAGAAAGGAAGACATAACTTGTACTAAGTATAGAGAAGTCTATACTACGACTAAAGAATCAGAAGTCGACCGTTCTCAATTTATCCTAAGTATGGCAGTATATATACCAATACAGGGAGGGTCGAGGGTGGGAAACGAATAAATAAATAACTCAATGGCTCGACCTGTCTCCCCTTATACTTAGGGTAAAATATCCCTAAGTATAGAAAGAATGTTAAAAGTTGTCACATGCGAGGGATCAAAGAATGTGCTCCGAAATGTATTCAGTCCCCCTATACTTAGTATGAAGCATGTCCTAAGTATAGCATTGATGTATGGGACGAATACAGTTTTCCGAAAGAATACAAATAATAGAAAAGGAAAAGAAGAAAATAAGAAAGGAAGAAAATGATTATTATTCAAAGATGTTTTTGCTGGCCTTGTCTTCATGGGCGGCTGATGTGGGTGTGAATTCTTTATCGTGGACCACCAAAATTGAATCTACCACGGACAGAAACATGTCATGTTCGAGATAAGGCTTCATCAGTTGTCTGTTGATCACGAATGGTTCTGCGTCAACTGACAGATCGAATATGACGATACTTCTATTGTCACGCACTTGTTTCACTACGAACGACCCGGTTCACTTGCTCTTCAATTTCCTTGGGAATAGTTTGAGCTTTGCATTGAACAACCAAGCATTCTGTCCCGGCTCGAAGGTCTTGCGATGGATGTGCTTGTCATGCTACTTTTTGACCTTTTTTATGTACATTAGGATGTTGTCATATGCATACTCGTGGAATTCAAGGAGTTGATTCAGATCCAACTGTTTGTTTCGTCCTTCCTTCTTGGAATCCAAATTGCAGATGTTGATTTCCCATAATGATTTGTGAATAAGTTCCATGGGCATATGGCATGGCTTGCCATATACTAGGCAGTAGGGAGACATTCCAAACGGTGACTTGTACGTTGTCCGATAGGTCCATAGTAATGAGTCTAGCAATTGTGACCAATTCTTCTTGTTGGTGCGTACGAGTTTCTACAATATTGTCTTTATCTCCCTATTTGAACATTCAACCATACCATTAGACTGTGGGTGGTACGGAGAGGTGATACGATGTTCTATGTAGAATTCATGTATCAGTTTCTTTCACCTCTCTATTGACGAAGCGGCTACCCCCATCAGATATCAGAATTTTGGGGATCTTAAACGCAATAATGTGATCCTTGAGGAACCGGAAGACAGTACGATTGTCTGCAGCTCGGGCTAGAATGGCCTCCACCCAACGACTTACATAATCGACATTGAGCAGAATATACTCAAAACCCTGACTGTTAGGGAACATGCCCATAAAATCAATGCCCCATGCATCAAATACATTAGAAATTTGAATGTACTTAGAGGAATTGTGTCTCTCATTCTGATGGTACTCCCCAGTCTCTGACAATCAGTGCAATGCTTGATAAAATCATCTGCATCTTTGAATAGAGTCGGCCACCAGAGGCTATATTGCAGGACTTTCACTGCCATTCTTCCAGAATGGTGTCCTCCCGATTCTCTAGAATGACAACGCTCGAGGATACTGTGGACTTCCTCCTGAGGAATGCATCTTCTCTAGATGCAGTCATCCCCCTCTCGAAAGAGATAAGGATCCTCACACTGATAGAAGTGTATTTGTGGCAAGAACTTGTCTCTTTTCAGCTTAGGCCAACCTTATGGAGTTTTCTTGGATACAAGATAGTTCATAATATCGACGAACCAGGGGAGCGAGGTTACCAACAATATGGATTCATCTGGAAAAGCCTCTATGATCGGCAATAGGCTCTGCTCAAGAGTGTCTGGCTCTGGCAATCTTGACAAGCGATCAACCACCATATTTTTAACTCCAGGTTTGTCACAAATTTTAAGATAAAATTCCTAGAGTAGGATCCATCTAATCAACCATGGTTTGGCATCCTTTTTGGCTTCTAGATACGTGATGGTCGAGTGATATGTATACACTAGGACCTTGGATCTAAGCAAATGGGATCTGAATTTTTCAAGGGCAAATACTACTGCCAGCATCTCTTTTTTAGTGACAGTGTAGTTTCTTAGTTCTTCATATAGAGTTCTGCTAGCATAATGAATAAAGAATGGAATATGATTTCTCCTCTGTCCTAGAACTACCCCAATGGCATAATCAGAAGCGGCTGTGATGATCTCAAATGGTAGAGACCAATATGGCAGTTGAAGGACAGGGGCCTGAGTGAGTATTTCTTTCATTTGTGTAAAGTCCTGGAGGACTCTGTCATCGACAATAAAATCAGCCACCTTGCCTAAAAGCTCAGTCAGGGGTCGTACGATTTTGCTGAAATCCTTGATGAATCATCGGTAGAAGCCGATGTGCCCTAAGAATGACTTGACCTATTTCAAATTGGTAGGTGGCTCTAATTTCAAAATCACTTCCACCTTCGCATGCAGTCGTGCCGAATCGGATCGATCAAAAGACCATCTGATTAAATTAGAAATCAAACCAAATGGTCGAATTTATATTTTACTTGGGAAAGCCCAAGGTCGAACTCAAGGACACATGCCTCTTTAGTCTAATTTAGACTCTTATTATTTAGATTAAGTGTTGGATTAAAGATCGTAGGCCAGTAAATGCATGGATACATAATGCATAAATAAACATGGAACATGCATTTTTTTATTTAATTTTTAACATGCAAATAGATGCAATTAAATGCAATGCAATTATGCCCTAATTATAAACTATTTGAGCAATTGGGTGTAGTCGAGTTCATGTTCGAATCATGAAGCAAATCTCATTAATGTAATAATATAAGGCATGAATAGTCATTTGACAAAAAAACACTATGTTAATGAATTTAATCATAAAAAATCAGAGTGTACAATCAGAAGTCTAAGCATGCCATCAAAAAGACAATGAAACAAGCTTCAGAACGCCACTGAAATCGTCTCAATCGAAGCTAGGATGCTCAAGATATGCAAGAATGAAGCCAGGGGCATAAATGTAAGAAAACATGAAAGATAAATAGCAAACAGGTCCCTGGCAGGGACTAAAATGAAAATAGCACAAAGTTTGGGACCATCCCTTTAAATAGCCCACACGCACGGGGGTATTTTTGCAATTATTAAAAACGTAAGGGTATACGTGCAAAATACCCCAGGCGTAGGTGAGTCTCACATGGTCACTAGACCTGAATGCAAATGTAGAAACTTCCGAGGGCCTCCCTGCAATTTGCCCAGAATGCAAGCACATGGTCCTAAGCTTGGATGACTTTGAGGCTTGGGGGAGACTCGGGAGGTTGGCTCTGCTTCGGAGGAAGGCTAGATGGAGGCTTTGGCTCGGAGAAGGCTTGGCATTGGTTCGACAGACCCAGACCTAATGGCTCGAAGGTTGAAGTTCGAGTTTGCCCTGCACTTGACACGTGGACATCCATGGATCGTTGGATCTTGAGGATCCAACGGTAGCCGTACCTTGCGCTGGTGAACACGTGGCTGCGTCAGCACCGTTAGATGGGCTCCAGGGAGGAGATTCCAACGACGCCTGTAGGCTCTGGATCTTCCTCCTCTACCGCGGGGCTGGTGGCTGGTTCTGATCTCCGGCGAAGTCTCTCGTGCTCCGCCTTCCTTGCTCAGGCCCGGTGATGAATCTGCGATTCGCCATCTTTATTCATTTATTTTAGCTTAAAATCCCTTATAAAACACCTGCATATAATGCTAACTCCATATTCTTACTAACTTGCATCTATGTAAATATTGTACATTTCTGACTAATTTTAACCTAAAATAAATAAATAAAGAAGAAAGGAAAAATAAAGAAAAGAAAATAAAAAAATAAATAAAGAAAATAAAAAAAGGAAGACTGTATACAGGCTGACCCAAACCACGAGAGAAGGTCAAAACTTGACCTGATCGACCAGGAATAAAGTAGGGGGAGATAGGGTCCTTAACAAAAAAAAATATATCCAAAAAAAATTGTGCGTTCTCCATTATTTGTGTATATATGTATATCACTAACACTAATTTATTTGTACCTTAATTGACTTCAAATCAAATAACATTCAAAATCAAAGTTGTAAATAAAAATGTGTTCTAATTACTAAAATTGATTGCACAATTAAATCTTGTACAGAATAAAAGTAGCCACACTTGAAAAAGCCACTAAGCACTAATTGAAAGACCAATTCCGGCTCCATATGAGCTTAAATTGAATCAATCTCAGTTCCATTGAACTCAAAATTAAATTATCTTCAAAATGGCTATATTTTCATAATTTTTGGAGTTACAGTTGAAAAGTCGGTTTTCTGGGGTGGTTTGTGCAATTTTCCCATGTATTTTGTGCATATTGTATTTGTATATATAGTAAATTAATTCCACTGATTTTTTTAAAATAAAAATAAAAATAAAAAAATTAAAATTCTTTAAAAACAAAAAAGGGGCTAATTCGTCATTTAACCTTGTATATAGTGTCACATATGTATGTATTATATGTATATAGTTGCTATTTTTGATTAACCTTTATAAAAAAAATAAAAAAAATAACATTTTTTAATTCAAATAATTAAAGTGACGAAAATTCAAAAAAAGTAGATAATTTTATAATTATTTTGAGTCTCTTTTATTTTGCCTCTTATCATCTCTTATCTCTTCCACCAAAAAAATGAAAAAAAAATCATTTCAAATTCATCTCTTATCTCTTCCACCAAAAAAAATAAAAAATTCAAATTTCATCTCTCTTCTATTTATATGGCTCCTTCCCCTTCATTCCAACTTGATCAATCTTTAGAGAGAGGATCCCGATCTCCGAGAGAAAATTTTGTCGAGGAAGTTGCCTAGCCTCCAAGCCGTCCGGTGACAGCGAGTCGGCCTTGTCGAGGCGATTACGGTTCATTTTCCGCTCCTAAGGTGAAGAGATCCAATTTTTTCTTCGCATTTTATCTTAGTTTAATCATTTTTTATTTTGTCGCATTTTTTTATCGTCATTTTGTTCTTCTAGATCTTAAGAAAATCCACCATGATTTATTCCACCACCGACTCGATTTTTCATCTCATTTTCTCGATCTCTACGCATTCTATTTCTATCGTCCGCGATCTCTCAGCTCTGGCCACGTACTGTGGTCGGAGAATCGGATTCGAATCCCTCATTTCCGCCGAATCCCCATTCATTTTCCGACTTGTAAATAAACAATTAAAAAAAATTCTTCCAACGTTTGTTTTGCAGGATAAAAAAACAAAAAAAAATATTTATTTCCTTATTCTCTAACGTATGTTTTGCAGGATCACCTATAAATAAAAAATAAAAAAAGAGATTTTTTCCCCTTTTATTTCTTGTTTTTCGGATTTATAAAAAAATCAAAAAAAATCTTCTCTGTTCATTGTTTGCATTGCTTATCACAAAAACAAAAAAAATAAAAATAACAAAAACAAAAAAATAAGATAGCAGCAGGGGCGGCGTCGCCCGCACCCCCGTCGCTCGCGCAAGGCGCGCCGCTCCTGAAGCCACCCGTGCAGAACCGTCCATCGCCGCCAGGCAGTGCCCCGGCAACGACGCCATTTTGTTGAGACGAAATTCGGAGATTTTTGAATTTTCTTTTTATCTCCGGCAACGGCAAAATTTTGTTGAGCAAGGAATTTATTTCGTGAGCTACCTCTTGATTGCTTTAATTACTTTGCTTGAGCCCAGATAATTAATTAGGTCCAAACACCATAAACAAGACATTTCTGTGCCTATAGAGTAGAGCGTAATTTGGACTTAGTCAAATTAACTTGTTCTTGCCCGTTAATAGAAGTTTTCATCAAGGACGGTTCACTTCCATCATATGGGTTAGTTTATTTTCTGTATTTAAATTCTGTGTGGATCACTTGCATGTAGAGTGCTGGCGACAAGGTACGCATCTCTAACCCCTGCATGCATCATTGTTTTAATCGCGCATTGGCATTTCTGATCTCCTTCCTTGTTTTCAATCACATAAATTAAAAGGAAATTGGACACTCGGTAGACGATTCATTGAATATACTTAAACCAAGTGATAACTGCCTAAAATTTGGGACTGCTAAAGAAAACTCGACCCTAAAATAAACATAAGGAAAAAATCATTGTTTTGGGGAGAGTAACCCCCTCATTGTATTCGTTTTAACTTGCTCGCGTACATACTAAGGTTAGTGCCCAAATCCCATAATTCAGCCTAAGTGTTTGTACAACTTCTGTGATTATCACCTAACTCTAAAATAGACAAGATAATTGACCGATCCTTCACGGTATTCACAATTGAGTTGAGTTGGTGAACTGGGGGTTTGTATTGTGTTGCTTGCTAGCAGTAAAGATCCTTGTGCGCAATTTGCGCCTTCATTCACTTTCACTCTTGCATTGACCCTCGTGCTCTCGTATCCTGCCTATTATTTTCGAAGATGTCGGATCGGAGTATTTCTTGTTCGGACTCTGCGAACTCATTCTACACTCCGAGCCGTTCACCTTCTATTCGGGGAGACTCACTTCCCGAATATTCCTCTTTCTCCACATCACTGTTCACAACATCCATCAATCCACTTTTTGAGATTGGCTTTAATCTCGAAATAATATCTGAGACTCCATCAATTCCGAGCACTAATCGAGTATCTTGCACATTTTCAGAGTCAGACACCAAACACTTGATGCCACCAAAGGGAAAGGGAACCATGTCGGATCAGAGCGAGATCAACAACACCATGTTAGCCTCCATCCAGACAATTCAAGCCCAGATCACAGAGCAGACTAACTTCCAGAACGCATTGAGAGACATGATTCTCGAGCTGAGACAGGAAAGAGAAGATTGGAGAGAGGGGGATGACAGAAATCCTGGAGGTGGGAATAGAGAAGAACCTCATATTGAGCCTAAGCCTACACTAAAAGATGCTTATAATCCAGGGGCAGGACAGACAAATTCGTGGATACAAATCCCTGCGGTTCATGGGCATTTGAGCTTAAGCCTACTATTTTGCCTCTTCTCCCAATATTCCATGGAAATATTAGTGAAGAACCCTATATACACCTCCAGCATTTCGATCGCATTTGTGGAACAATACACTACTCGAATGTCCCATTAGAGGTAGTACAGATGACCGCCTTTCCATTCAGCCTGATGGGCAAAGCGTTGTATTGGCTAAATCACTTGGGAAGGTTGTCATCACTTGGGAAGAGTTGAGGTTTGCATTTCTGAACAAGTATTATCCACTTGGATGACTCAACCAAATGCGATCTTTAATTGCTAATTTCTCCCAGATGCCCCAAGAGCCTATTCACGAGGCATGGGAACGATTCAAAGATCTGACGGAGAAATGTCCCCATCATGATATTCCAAAGACAAGCCTGGTACAAAATTTCTTTGGGGGATTAAGCGTTGAGAATCAGAAGCCGGTAGATGCCGCTTGTGGGGAAGTCACTTCAATAAGGACGAGGATGTCTTGTACCAAATTTTCGAGGAGATGGCGGAAAGTTCAACAGCTCTTTCTTCTTCCCATGCTTTTCAGAAGCAACCCGTCACCACCCCTGTAGTACCCCACAAGGATGTCAACATGACGGCCACAAAAGAAGTGGATAAGGTGGATAGCACTGACCTGGCCATCATTGGAAACCACCTATCCAAGGTGGAGATTATTGAAAAGCGATCCCAGGAACTTGATAAGCTTCATGTGATCGAGCAGAGGACAAAGAACCTGGATAAGCTGGATGAGATAACAAAGCATCTGGAACTTATTGTCAATTCGATCAGTGCAGTCTACAGTACGAATGCAGCAACCAATACCTCTACTAGGGAGCAGACTTCTTCAACCAAGCAGAGTAGCAGAGGACCATCCACAGTTCAGCATGTCTACTACGTGCAGACACCTGATCAGGTTCAGCAGCATTCACATCAGATAGTTCCGTATCAACAAGAAGTTTCCTACATTCCTGAGCAGCAGTCTCCAACTCCACCTTGTATTCAGGAGGTGAATGGCATCTGGTTCGACCGTGAGCGAAACCAGCCCGTCCGTCAGGGCAAGGCCAGTTGGGTTCACAGCAGGGTCAGAGACCCGCCCACCAGTTTCAGGGAGGCAGACAATAGCAGTACCAACACCAGTAGTTCCAACATCAGTATCAGTCTCCACCTCAGTTCCAAAACTGGAGACAAGGCCAGCCTCAGCAGCAGTCTATATATTTCCCTCATCCTTACCAGCAATAGACTGCATATTATGGACAATATTCCCCCTCCTCCTCCTTATTATCAAAATCCGTATGGGTTCCAGCAGCCTCCGAACTATCAGCCTCAGCGACACCCAATCAATGAGCAACCTGAGGCCCCTTCAGCCAATCCAGCACTGGATAAGCTTACACTGCTTATGAAGAACATGAATGAACTGACTCAGCGGATTGACTACCTGACCACCACCAAGACACTGATTCCAGCACAGGTTGAAGCCAACCCCAACAACTTCAGACGCAAGGAGCAGGTAGCCAATGCCCCACCCACCCCTGAGACAGGTATGTCCCTTGATTTTACATGTTTATCTGACGCCATTCATATCAGGAGCGGTAGGAGTTTGCAGCCGCTTATGCATCAGTTGGGGTTGGGAGATCGATCCACGGATAGAGCACCATCTTCTACATCATCTCCTTCACCAACAGTAGAGAGGCTTAGTGTAGCAGCACCCACATCTGAAGTTTCACCGCCGTCACCACCACCTTCACCAGGCAGATGTAGATCACCAGCAGCAAGGGAGAATATACCAGTCACAGATTCTTCCTCTTCACCAGCAGCAGCATCCCGTTCTGTTTTAGATTCGGTTTTTCCTTCACCTAGATTGGACAACATTATACAGACTGATTCTAGTTGTCCTCTTGTACATGATGATTCTAGTTTGAATAAAGGAAATGAACGTTTGCATGTTTATTCTGATTCTGTGCCATTTCCTTCTGCTCTCAAAGCTAAAAAAATTCAAAAATTAAAAACAGCACTATCTGATCCAAGAGTGGTTGAGATCTTACAGAACATCTTTTTAAAGATGCCACTCCTTAAGGCCATGGAATACATGCCTACAGTAAAAAAGGGAATGAAAGAGGCATGTACCCAAAAGCGTCAACCAAGGAAGAACAGACGAAAGGAAACAGAGAAACACATCCTGACCATGGCCACAGTTCATGCCATCAGTAACCTTCCGCCTAAAAAGAAAGACAAGGGAGCACCTCACATCCGTTGCCATATCTTTGATCAAGAATTTGATCGTACTCTTCTCGATAGCGGTTCCTCCATTAATTTCATGCCTTCCTCTTTATTAACTAAATTCCAGTTAGGACCTCTTAAAACAACCAGAATGATCCTTCAGTTTGCTGATAGATCGATTAAGAGGCCAAGAGGTATTTTAGAGGACGTTATTGTAACGGTGCAGGGAATGAAATTCCCTGTTGATTTTATTGTCATGGATATGGACACACCTACACCGTTACTCCATACCCCGATCATATAGGTCGACCGTTCCTCCGAACGGATGAAGCAGCAATTGATTATGGTACTGGAGAGATCATCTTTCACTCTCGTAGTGACAAGGTGAAAATTGAGACGATCTCTGATCCTAGACCATCACCTTCACCAGCAGCAGATGATATAGAGAAAGTGATATCAGAGACAGATGACTGTGATTTTCTTGCTGAATTCAGAGAGACAGATCTTTTCACGGACTTTATAGATACCCAGGAGTTCCTTTCCCAAAATGACTCTCTGGAAAGCACAGTCGACATGAGTTCCCTTGGTGGTCCAGTTGAGACAGTTACCGATGTGCAGTCTGAGCAAAGTTCTGAGATTCAGATATCTGAGCCATTTGTTGAATGCCCTGATTTATGGCACAGATGAGAGACATCTTTCTGAGATTATTGCTGAGATATCTAAGCCATTCATTGATAAGAGTATTGAACATCCTGATGAACCATTCCTTGCTAAGCAGAGATCATTCCTTGCAGAGTTATCAGATATTCTACTCACCGAGCCGTCAATAGCCAAGGTGGATAGTATACAGAGCACAGATCACATACCGCCTACCAGTACAGTAGCAGAGGTTATCGCAGAGCCGATTCAGACCCACCTGAGCTCAAGGTTTTACCATCAACGTTGAAATATGCCTTCCTTGCGGGTCCCCCCCAAATGTTTCCGGTCATCCTCTGTTCGCAGTTGACCGCTGAACAAAAATCTCGCGTGTTAGAGGTTCTTGAGAGAAACCGCAAGGCCATAGGATGGAATTATCTCGGATCTCCGTGGGATCAATCCAGCGTTGTGCTCGCATCATATCTACCTAGAGGATGACTGTAAACCCTCCCGTGAATGTCAGCGCCGTCTAAATCCAAATCTAAGGGAGGTTGTCATGAAGGAGATCAAGAATGGTGTGATGCTGGCTTTATATATCCCATTTCGGATTCAAAATGGGTCAGCCCTTTACATGTGGTCCTAAAGAAATCTGGGATTACGATTGTGAAGAATGACCGCGGTGAGGAGATTCCGACCCGGGTACCCACTTCATGGCGTGTCTGTGTAGATTACCGACGCCTGAACTCAGCCACCAAGAAGGATCACTTTCCACTGCCCTTTATTGATCAGATTATTGAGAGGTTGGCAGGGGAAAGAGTTCTTTTGCTTCTTGGATAGGTACTCGGGATACAACCAAGTTGCTATCGCTCCTGAGGATCAAGAGAAAACTACTTTCACTTGTTCGTTTGGCACTTACACCTTTAGACGGATGCCCTTTGGATTGTGTAACGCCCCCGCTACATTTCAAAGGTGTATGTTGGCTGTTTTTGCCGAATGGTGGGTAATTTTCTTGAAGTCTTCATGGACGATTTCTCAGTCTATGGGATAGTTTTGACACATGTCTTGCTCATTTAGACCGAGTTCTTCAACGTTGCTGCGAGGTAAACCTAGTGCTCTCGTGGGAGAAGAGTCACTTTATGGTGACTAATGGGATTGTATTGGGCCATGTCATCTCCAAACATGGTATGGAGGTTGACCCGGCTAAGATTGAGGTGATTTCCAAGTTAGAGCCACCACAGAATTTGAAGCAGTTGAGGTCATTTTTGGGACACGTAGGATTCTATAGGGATTTATAAAGGACTTCCAGCAAAATCGCCAGACCTTTGACTGAGCTTCTGTGTAAGGAGACTAATTTTGTTGTCGATGAGAAAGTTCTCCTTGCATTCAATCAAATGAAAGAAATGGTCACTAGTGCTCCTGTCTTACAGCCACCTGATTGGTCTCTTCCTTTTGAGATCATGATGGATGCATCAGACTTCGCAGTTGGAGCGGTTTTAGGACAGAGAAGGGATGGGATACCATTTGCTATACACTATGCTAGCAAGACTCTAGATGAAGCACAACGAAATTATACAGTTAAGAGAAGGAGATGTTAGCAGTTGTGTTTGGGCTAGAAAAGTTCAGATCATACCTCATCGGTTCACACGTTATTGTGTACACGGATCACACAGTCAGACGATACTTACAGGCAAAGAAGGATGCCAAACCACGCCTTATCAGATGGATCCTTCTTCTCCAGGGAAATTGACTTAGAGATTAGAGATAAACCTGGAGTGAAAAACGTTGTGGCAGATCACCTTTCCGTTACACAGACACAGAGACCTCTGAGCAGAACATGATTCCTATTTCCGAAACCTTTCCAGATGAGACCATTTTGTATGTGGACTCACTCCCATGGTATGTTGATATTGTGAACTATCTTGTCTCCAAGAAAGTTCCACAAGACTGGCCGAAGTACAAGGTAGACAAATTTTTGTCAGAGATTCATTATTACTAGCGGGAGGATCCGTACCTATTTCGAGAGGGCACTGATTGTATCTGGAGAAGGTGCATTCCTCAGGAGGAACACACCAGTGTACTTGAGCACTGTCACAAACTAGAATCTGGTGGGCATCATTCGGGGAAACGCACGGTAGCAAAGGTTTTACAGAGTGGCCTATGGTGGCCCACATTGTTTAAGGATGCTACAGAGTATGTTCGAGGTTGTACAGATTGTCAGAAAATGGGAGGAACGGTTGGTTCCAAAGATACCATGCCCCTAAGATACATACAGATATCTGATGTTTTTGATGCTTGGGGTATAGACTTTATGGGCCCATTTCCTGTCAGTTAGGGATTTCAGTACATCCTGCTCACCGTGGATTATGTTAGTCGATGGGTGGAAGCTATCCCCACCGAGCCGCAGATAGTCGTACTGTGTGTTCCTTTCTCAAGGACCATATTATTGCGCGGTTCGGTATACCCAAAAATACTGATTTCAGATGGGGGAAGCCATTTCATTAATAGAGAAGTAAAGAAGCTTGTGAAGGAGTACGCCATTGAGCACAGAGGTTGCGTCTCCTTACCACCCTCAAACTAATGGCTTGGCAGAAATTTCAAATAGGGAGATCAAGACGATATTGCAGAAACTTGTACGTCCAGATAGGAAAAACTGGCCCCAGATGCTTGATTCAGTTCTATGGGCTTATCGGACGGCGTACAAGTCTCCTTTGGGTATGTCTCCATACAGATTGGTATATGGAAAGCCTTGCCACCTGCCAGTAGAATTAATTCACAAATCTTTATGGGCACTCCGTGTATGCAATTTAGATTATGAGAAGGGAGGAAAGAATAGGAAGTTGGATTTGAACAAATTACTAGAATCTCGAGACTTTGCATATGATAACTCACTTATGTACAAGGAGAAAGTCAAGCGCTGGCATGATAAAACACATTCGAAGAAAGACTTTCTTCCCTGATCAGAAAGTTTGGTTATTTGATGCTAAGTTGAAGTTATTTCCAGGAAAATTGAAAAGCAAGTGGTCAGGACCGTTCATCGTGAGAGCTGTGCGTGACAATGGGAGTATTGTTATCTCTGGGTTGTCATCTGACGCACAACCATTTGTTGTGAACGGACAGTTGCTGAAGCCATATCTAGATCATGATACATTCCTGTCCGTTGTTGATTCGATATCTGTGGTATCAGATGCTGATCTTTTGATTCCATCCTCTGCGTCTGATACATGATCATCCATGCCTCTTGCATATCCTTTCATTTTACTCTGTCTTCTCCCGTTTTATCATTCACCCCTTTTCCGTCCGTGTGTATATGCTATACTTAGGATGTGCTTTATCCTTAGTATATGGGGGGGTGAATGATTTGTGTTGTTCATTTTCGTCCTATTCATCACTCTTGTTGTTGCCTATACTTAGGATACTCTACCCTAAGTATAGGGGGGTGATGTTGTTCATATCGTGTCTTTTTATTTTTGAGTCTGTACATTCTCGTCATCGGTTTTCCCCTTTTGTACACTCTACTATACTTAGGATTACTTGATCCTAATTATAGGGGGGGATCACCATCTTCTCTTCTTTTTATCTTTTCTTTTCACTTTTCTATACGTAGCACGAGTTATGTCTTCCTTTTTCGCTCTCTGATCACTATGAGGACATAGTCCGAGCTAAGTATAGGGGGGTGTCGTATATATTGTATATATACTTTAGACATAACTCGTACTTTTAAATACGTTTATTTGGGGGGTTATGTGTATAGTTTGTAAAATCCACATGCGTAATAAAACAAAAAAATTCAAAAAAACAAAAAAATATCAAAACAAAAAAATCAACAAAAACACAAAAAAAACATTGTATATACTTGTATATTTTACTAACCCTTTTCAAAAAAAAAACAAAAAAACAAAAAAATACAAAACCAAAAATCTAGAAAAATTGCAAAATTCAAAAAAAACTTTCTTTCACATTTGCATTTTTCCTTCAAAAAGAGCCATAAAAAGTTCAAAAACTAGAAAATTGTTTAAAAAAAGTGTGTTCTTTTCACATGTGCATCATTCCTTTTTCAAAAAAAAAACCCTTGCATTGTTCATATGTTGCATTTGCATGTGCATTTTTCAGGATAGTATTGACATTTAAACTATGTCTGGAATAAAATTGAAGAATGGAGCTTAGTTGGACCTTAATCCACCTAATTCTTAAAGGAACTTCACCGAGAAATATGATTTTAGAAGCTTCAGGTCTTTGACTTAATTCTTTGAGTTCCACATGACAATGTGCAGCCGTTTGACTCTTAGTGTCTAACCTGGACTCTTCATTCTGGGTATAACCTCTGGAATAGGGAATCGATTTGTACTCTCGCACTATGCACTTAGCTCAACTCAGACGGGATGTTGGAAGACTGTGTGAGTTTCTTTTCTGGTAGCATGGAAATCTAAAGGCCGGAGTACGGGTTGAAATTAAAGCTTCGGAAAAGGGATGGACGGCTGGGCACCATTTTTTCTAAGACCCCAAAAAATGTACGGAAGCAAAAGATTCTATATCCGTAGGGGCACAACAAGATCCAAGCAGAACCACCAAAAATCCAAATATAAAGAAGCCACTACCAAATAAATATCTGACCAAAAAGGTCCAAGCTTCAAGAAAACCTGCAGATCTTGGTGGAGACTCGGCTACACTGGCCAGCTTCACAAGGAGAGGTGACTACACTGGCCATCCTCCAGTTCTTTTCTCCTTCTTCTAATTTCTCCCCCAATTCGATTGTGAACACAGCACGACAGACCTTAGAAGGAAATACCTGACTCCCGAGGACGAGTTACTTAAGAGGAGATTTGCATGGTAGTCCTGCATTCTGGATGGGAAGAGCTAAAACCTTTCAAACACATGAGTCGATTGTTCAATGTTCATAGGGTGTGCTTTGGGAAGAGGATTGATCTAAGATGACTTCTGAGCCGAAACTATGACAATGATGTGTAGAACTTGAAGGCTGTCGTTTTTAAAATTCTAAGTCTCATCGAAGTTCCGACACACTAATAATCCAAAGGTCCGGCAGAGCTCCAAACTACAATTTTATGAAGATAAGTTTAGTACTCAATGTTGTCCTACTTTCTTCATTTTTCTTTCTTTTTCTTTTTCTTTTTCTTTTCACTTATTCTTTCAAATAAGTGTTTGCTAAGGGACTAGCAAAGGTAAAGCATAGGGGGATGATGAATCTGCGATTCGTCATCTTTATTCATTTATTTTTAGCTTAAAATCCCTTATAAAACACCTTCATATAACGCTAACTCCATATTCTTACTAACTTGCATCTGTGTAAATATTGTACATTTCTGACTAATTTTAACTAAAATAAATAAATAAAGAAGAAAGGAAAAATAAAGAAAAGAAAAATAAAAAATAAATAAAGAAAATAAAAAAAGGAAGACTGTATACAAGCTGACCCAAACCCCGAGAGAAGGTCAAGACTTGACCTGATCGACCAGGAATAAAGTAGGGGGAGATAGGGTCCTTAACAAAAAAAATATATCCAAAAAAAATTGTGCGTTCCTCCCTTATTTTGTATATATGTATATCACTAACAATAAGTTATTTGTACCTTAATTGACTTCAAATCAAATAACATTCAAAATCAAAGTTGTAAATAAAAATGTGTTCTAATTACTAAAATTGATTGCACAAATTAAATCTTGTTCAGAATAAAAGTAGCCACACTTGGAAAAAGCCACTAAGCACTAATTGAAAGACCAATTCCGACTCCATATGAGCTCAAATTGAATCAATCTCAGTTCCATTGAACTCAAAATTAAAATTATTCTTCAAAATGGCTATATTTTCATAATTTCTGGAGTTACGGTTGAAAAGTCGATTTTCTGGGGGTGGTTTGTGCAATTTTCCCATATATTTTGTGCATATTGTATTTGTATATATTGTAAATTAATCCCACTGATTTTTTTAAAATAAAAAAAATAAAAAATTAAAATTCTTTAAAAACAAAAAGGGGCTAATTCGTCATTTAACCTTGTATATAGTGTCACATATGTATGTATTATATGTATATAGTTGCTATTTTTGATTAACCTTTATAAAAAATAAAAAATAACATTTTTTTAATTCAAATAATTAAAGTGACAAAAATTCAAAAAAAATTAGATAATTTTGTAATTATTTGAGTCTCTTTTATTTTGCCTCTTATCATCTCTTATCTCTTCCACCAAAAAAAATTGAAATAAAAATCATTTCAAATTTCATCTCTTATCTCTTCCACCAAAAAAAATCAAAAAATTCAAATTTCATCTCTCTTCTATTTATATGGCTCCTTCTCTTCATCCAACCTGATCAATCTTTAGAGAGAGGAGCCCGATCTCCGAGAGAAAATTTCATCGAGGAAGTTGCCTAGCTCCAAGCCGTCCGGTGACAGTGAGTCGGCCTTGTCGAGGCGATCACAGTTCATTTTCCGCTCCTAAGGTGAGATCCAATTTTTTCTTCGCATTTTATCTTAGTTTAATCATTTTTTATTTTGTCGCATTTTTTTATCGTCATTTTGTTCATCTAGATCTTAAGAAAATCCACTACGATTTATTCCACCACCGACTCGATTTTTCATCTCACTTTCTCGATCTTTACGCGTTCTATTTCTATCGTTCGCGATCTCTCAGCTCCGGCCACGTACTGTGGTCAGAGAATCGGATTCGAATCCCTCATTTCCGCCGAATCCCCGTTCATTTTCCGACTTGTAAATAAACAATTAAAAAAAATTTCTTCCAACATTTGTTTTGCAGGATAAAAAAACAAAAAAAATTATTTATTTCCTTATTCTCTAACGTATGTTTTGCAGGATCACCTATAAATAAAAAAAGAAAAAAAAGATTTTCCCCCTTTTATTTCCTGTTTTTCGGATTTATAAAAAAATTAAAAAAAATCTTCTCTATTCATTGTTTACATTGCTTATCACCAAAACAAAAAAAAATAAAAATAACAAAAACAAAAAAATAAGATAGCAGCAGGGGGCGGCGTCGCCCGCACCCCCGCCGCTCGCGCAAGGCGCACCGCTCCTGAAGCCACCCGTGCAGAACCGTCCATCGCCGCCAGGAAGTGCCCCGGCCACGCAACGCCGCTCTGCCGCGGCACTCCCTCCATCGCCGCTGCCGCCTCCCTCGCTTCCTCGGCCGCCACCGCGCCTAGCGGACTCCCATGCCCTCCACCGTTCGTCGCCGCATCACACCGCCGAAGTCGCCGCAACCCCCTCCGCCTGAGGCCGTCCCGGTGCAGCAACCCCCCTCCTCGCCGACGATCGCCCTCGGCCGCCTCCTCACGCGCCCAGCCTTGCGCGCCTCCTCGACGCCGACCTCCAGCAGCACCCCCTCCGCCATGGTGCCATCGCTGCCCACAACCCCTGGGCTCCGATCTCCAACGCCAACCGCGCCCCCGCGCGACACCAACCCCTCCGCGCGCGGAGGCGCCGCGCATGGCCGCGCTGCCCCGCTCCATTCCGCCGCACGCGAGACATCTAGTCGACGGCGCAGCCGCGCCCTCCTCCGACCGCCTGCCGTCCGCCGAGCCTTGCCGAAGAAGAAGGGGCGGCGGGTGGCTTTGCCTCTCCCCTGTCTTGTGGAAAAAGTGACGAAGGAAAGCCATCAGAGCTTTTGAATTATTTATTGGTCTAATTACAGATACGCCCTTGTTGGTGCCTTGCTTTGACAAGAAAAGAAGAGATCCACAGAAGAACCCTAGGCAATATTTTATTGGGTGAAATTGCATAGTCATCCTCAAAAGTTTCCGAAATTGCCAAGAAGCCCCTGTCAGAGCCTCAAGCACATGCCATCTTCGTGACATATGGGTAAAATTGCATTTTAGCCTTTCTATTCATTTATATTATTTATTTGAGGCAAAAACATTGAAACTTTACATTTCAGTCCAGAACGTTTACAGTATTTACGTTTTAGTCCCCGAACTGCAGAACGATGATTTTCTTGTGCTTTTGAATGAAATAAATATTTTTATTTGCCCAAAAATTTTGCAAAAATTGTGCTATGCTCCTGATGTTCATATCCATCTAGCATAAAAATTTTGTTGCATTTTTATTTCATTTGTCATTTTTAAAAAATCAAAAACATGCCATTTTTCCTTGTTTAAAATTCCAAAATTCATAAAAATTCGAAAATAGCTCTAAAAATTCCAAAAAATTAGAGTAGTTGTCTTTTATTGTCTTTTAATTTTTGACGAATTTTGACTCATTAACTAATTATAAAACACAAAAAATTGAAAAACATCAAAAATCTTCTAAAAATCATAAACAATTCTACAAAAATCCAAAAAATTGTGATTTCAGTTTCTGTTTGTAGATAATTTCTTGTAGTTTCTCTTAAAAATAATTGCCAGGAGTTTTAGGCATTTAAAAGTTTTTAAGTTGCAAATTACTCCAGGCTGTGCACATTTTCGTATTTTCTCATTTTTTGATTTTTAGAAAAATACAAAAACATCTGGAAAATCTACAAAAATTCTCAAAAATATTTCAAAATTTTTAAAACCCAAAAATATTTTCTGTGCATTTTTCTGAGCATTTTTGGCTAATTGAAAAATTACAAAAAGAGTTGAAGTGCATATTCTTGACCTTATTTATATTGCTTCGTATTATTTTTGAATATTAAAAAAAAATGCAAAATAAAAATCACTAAAAATTTGAAAATCAGAAAATACAAAAAAAGTTGAAATAAAAAAAATAAAAAAATAAAAAGATTCAAAAAAAAATCACAAAAACCAAGGATAGTTGTCCGTTGAGATTCCTGTTTTCTTTTAATTAGTTTCTGATTAATTGAATAACCCTCGGGAATTGTAGCCTCCCTGAGTTCGACCATGTCCGCTATACAGGTTAATAAGTAGCAAAATTTAAAAAAAAATAATCTTTTGTTGACGCAGATTTTGGGGGAATAACAACGACCACTTGACAACATTTTCATCATTAATAATTTTCCAACCTCCGGCAATAAACTCCTTGCTCAACAAAATTTTGCCGTTGTCGGAGATAAAAAGAAAATTCAAAAATCTCTGAATTTCGTCTCAACACCCGGTGAAGCTCCCCAGAACTCCTTTGAAGGTTGGCGAGGTAGCTGGAGCACATGGGAATGTGCCGAGCGATCTGGAGGTGGCCAACCATGTCTGGACGAAGGGGCGGAGCTGCACAAGATCGCTCCGATGAGACCTCCGACCATTGAAGACTTGAGTACCTGCATGGTTAGTATCATAGCCGAAGCATGATGTGCACAAAGTGGGAGCGAGGTGGAACGAGACGGAGGGCCGTGATGCGATGCAACTAGCGGCGGCCGGGTGCCTTCTCCGACGAGCCCGGAGGAGTTGGGTCGGAGGTGGTCTGGGGTTATGGAGGATAAGGAGAGTGGTCGGAGGTGAGCGCGAAGACGGTGGATGCGAGGCAGAGCTAACTGGGTGATCAGTGAATGGTGATGTAGTCGGAATTCACCTCATTAATTAGAAGAAAAACATAAGAAAATACAGAGAAGATTGAAGGAGCTTACCTGGTGAATGGCGGAGCGGTGGGCCTGGGATTGAGCACCTGGTAGGGACTCGGGGACATCACAGGTCGGGGTCGGCAGTCCTCGGAACTTGGCGGCGCGTTTGGAGGCGACCACAACATGATGGGAAGACCATGGGTCTCACCGGGGATGATGGTCGTCGGTAATCGATCCTAGCCCCTCCCCCTGTCACAAGGAGGAGGAGGATGGCTGGGCCTTGCCCCTCTTGAAGGTGGACGACATTGATTCGGGGCGGAGGCAACCTATTTACAGGGAGATGGGTAGGCTGAAGGTGGTAGTGGTCGTGGGTTGCGGCGTGATATGGAGCGGAAAGGAGGGGGTCGTGGTTAGATAAGTATGGCGTGAAGATGATGGAAAACCGGGCTTCATGGGAGTGGTCATTTTGAAGGAAGAGGGCATCATGAGATATGGCTAAAAATGGAAGGGGGAATAGGCTGGCATGTGAGAGTGGAGCGACTGGAGGTTGACGATGAAGTCTTGGCCGTTGGATCTTGTGATCCAACGGCTAAGATCGGGGCACAGAAGAACGGTAAGGATTAGATCGGGATGGTTGATAGTGGAAGCGGGAAGAATGGTGGGGATGAAGAGATCTGGCGAGGATCGGGCGATGAAAACGACACCACGTGCAGGGAGGAGAAAGAGGCGTTAACAGAGGGCTGTGATGAAGTCTAGGCCTGATCGGATGGTGGAGATCAAGGTGGGATTGGATGGAGGTGATAAGGAGAGAAGGAGATCAATCAGACGGTAGAGGAAAGGGGGCGCGTGGCATGCGCAGAGACGGGCAACGTGGCGCAACGAGAAGGCGCCACGTGGCCCAATCAGATTATTGCGACAAAGATATTAAGTAATGAAGGGGAAGATGACCGAATCTGGAAAAACTCAAAACATGAATGTTGTAGATCTCGATGAGATCTACAAGTTTCATGTTGACTAAAAACAAAGATGACATGAAACAAAGGGAGAAAATATTTTTGAGAGTGTTTTTATGGGTAAAAGCACTACGATTTTTAATTTTTCCATTTTTGGTATTTTTAATTTATTCAATGATTCTGACAATTCTAGGGATTTGTCTGATTTTTATTGACACTTAGTCTAAGTTAGGGGGTTAATTTCTACGAATTATGAGAATGAAACATGGTTTCATCAACCCCCTATACTTAAACTATGCTCGTCCCTGAGTATAAAAAAATGAATGAGCTGGATTAACCCCCTTGTGTATGTGCGTACAGGTTCTGATCTGTTCAAGTCCTCTCAACTTAAGAGATCCAAAATCTCGGAGTTCAACCCATCCTTAATCAAGAGGCATCCATTTCCTCTAGTTTTTCCAGACTCTCTCTCTGTTATACATATAAACTATGGGTATGACATTTAGTGTTGACTGCGTTCACGAGAGTAGAGTCGAAACGTCACCCAAGGTCTTGGTCCAAGAAATTCTCCTAAGGACCCAATCCTCAACACTAGAGAATGAATCAGATCTTGCGTCCAATCCCCCGTCTCTTTAGTTGTCAGACTTGAAAGTGTAGGTGGCAAGCCAGTTAATGGAGGGTTTGGGATTGTGTCATTTCTTCTCTCTCTCTCATTGGAACAAGGATTCTCTCTAGTGCCTTATTACGCAACACTTATTTTTGATGTTGATCAGTGCGTTCGTCAAGAGAAGTTGGAGTTGTCTGCACTTGTTTTCCTGGGAATACACCGGGGTGTGTCTTTTTTGAGTACCTATCGTACCTTCTACACCCAAACTTGTAGCATTTACGATGCGTAGCCCTTTTTTGGTGCAAACCCAACTCCTGGTCCTAATAGCGGTGGTCCAAAATGGACACTTTGAAAATGGTTGGGAGCGCTCGTCTTTGGTGGAAGCTCTTGTTGAAATTTGACTTTGTATGGAATGAGAGCTTTTCTTTGACATTTCATTGCTTTGTAGTATTTTTGGCTAGCTCCACTGCTTTTACCAAGAGTTGGCGCCCACTGATCAACATTTTTATTTATTTCACACCTTGGCACTTAGGTCAATGTCAAGAGATTAGTATAAGAACCAAGTTCTCATACTAGCTAAAGATGCTGACACTCATGTTTCATGAAGCCTTCAAAGATTTTATCCTATCCTTGAGCATCATTAGATCAAGTCCAGACTTGAATCCCTCATCCCAGTTCCTCAAGTGAAATTCCAACTCATCTCATCGAAACCGCAGTCGTGCATGTGGTGTGCTGATCATATTCTTATGGTCGGAGACTAAGCATGCAATATAGCCTGCAAATCTAGAAACCTAGGGAAATGTGGATGAATAAGTCTAAGACCCTGATGGCTAAGGCTGGCTAACCTAAAATCTCAAGACCTCGTAAACCAAGTTTCCTTGAACATTTCTGATCTTGGGTGGAAGTGTAAATGTAGAGGATTTAATCCAACTCCTTCAATCAAAACCTTTTTTTTCAAAGATTTATGAAGACTTTAAAAGACAAAATGACTGTCTAAACTCAAAATGCATCTGCATTCCGCAAGTATAGGTGTAAGTATAGGTTGGAGCCCGTTGCTTGAGGACAGAGCCTTACGCGATGTCCTCTAAACCACCTACTCTACTAAAGGTGAACCCTCACTGAACGTGGCTACTTATTTGGGTTTTAGTAGTCACTATTGACTATTAAAGGATTTTTGATTTTTTTTCATTTTATGGATTTTTGAATGAAGTTAGAACGAAGGTTAGACTCAACTTTCCTTGGCAGCAAATAATTTTCCAAACCATGTCACACAAATAAAGATTTTCAAAACATTTTCAAAGGATTTTTTCAAAACAAGAGAAACTCATTTTCCAAATCATTTTCGAAAATATTTTTCTTGAAAAATAGTGTCTACGTACGGGAAAGATGAGTAGGATTCTAGCTGACGTTAATATTCTGACTTTGACGGGAGCGACAGTCCTTTGTTACACGGACTATAACTGTTCCCCTCAGATCGCGTTCGCTCGTTGGGATTGAAGAGGGATGGGGAATCGGACTAGGCTAGTGGTGCAATAAGAAAGTTATCGGCTAAGCCTTTCGGAAATCCCCAGACAAAGAAACAAAGAGTTTGAGCAGCTGGACTACCGCAGTGGAAGCTCCTAAAGGAGAATTTGGTGTCTTTCTGGTCAGTAATGGAAGCAATCGTCCCTACCGTCGTCAAATAAGAGCTTGGTTCGATGAGTAGGTCCGGAAAGAGCATCTCGTCTATGGCATCCCTATGTGGTTAACATTTCCCTGAGGTGCCTCTGTCTTTAGTCCCGGACGCGGGCCGGGCTTAGGCGGGCGCGGAGTTTCGGGGCCCTCATGAATTGGCATCTCTGGCGCAAGCCTAGAATAGAAGGGAGCCAGGTGAGGAATCCTTTCGACCACCTTCCTCCAGTATCTCACTGGTAGTCCCTCAGCTTCTTTCTCTCCGACGTCCGCCCCCTAATATCTAGTTCTGCTGCCCGTCAGCCGAAGGTCCCGGATTCATCGCACGCCCAGACTTATTGGTTTGCTTGATAGTACGGTAGTAGCATCTAAATGTGCAAGTATGGCGCCCATTCTGGGACAAGTTGGAAGAGGAATTCCTAATTCTGACACGGAAAAAAGAGAAAAGTGAAGGAACGACCCCTAACTTTGTGAAGGGGAGGCTGAGATCCCAAGTCTCCAAGTGGGCCCTTCTTGGCCAACTACGACTCGACAGGGGGCCTCGGCACTATATATCTGGGGCTTGCCAGTTGAAGAATCAAGCCCGCACCGAAGATGAAATATAGAGTACATATATCCTTGTGGGTTTCCACCACCTTCCTTGGGTGTCTTGGAGTTGAGCCCTTGATTCAGGGAAAAGGGTCCTGATCTTTGTACTTCCTGGATGGATCGTTAGTCGTCTATGGTGGTCTTAGGGATCTCGTGGTCGGGGTCATTCGGTGTGAGAAGACTGGAACATTTTTTAGGGATGATAAGGCACATAGTTCTAATTACGTAGTGAAAATAGAGTCCTCTTATTCTCTAGCTTGAGCGGATGAGCCGAGAGGTCCTAAGCGTGAAGTAGTATTATACCTCCTCTTCTTTGGAATAGAAAATCAAGAATGCTGAGGGAGCGGGTTAACGAAGCCTGAGCTCTGTGACGTCTACTAGACCTCTTTCAGAACGCCCTCTTGTCTGTCCTCTCCTCGCTTTCGATACAAACCCAACGAGACCTCGAAAGAAAAGGCAGTTTCATTATGGTAGTATACCAGCCGCCAGTTCTTGAACTTCCAGTTCCAATCGGCCGCCTTCTCACAGCTCTCTAAGCAGCCGGCCAACTGCGAGGATAGAGCACGAGTGTGAGCTAAGAGACGTGCAAGCCGAGCATAAGGCGCGCAGGCCAGGTATTATCTAGGACTCCAGTAGCCCGGAAAGTCAAGAGCCCAAGGGGAGAGGTGGGCGAATTCCTCTCTACAGTAGCACCATGAAGGAGCCAGGGTCATGCCCAGGAGGGTTCAACGTCCTCAAGCAAGAAGAGGATGATAAGAAAGAGCAAGACCATTTATCGTGAAACACCATGAGCAGCAGGATGTTGAGGTCCGGGCAAGACATCAAAGGGAACCTAAACCTAGGGGTTCCGGCCGCTTCGCAAGCCCACCGAATGGGGAGGCCATCAAATCCCAATTCGGCGCATCCGGAGCAGTTCGGTGACGCTGTCGAGGCTGTACAAGTCTTCCACGAGATTTCGAGACGTGAGCTGACTTTCGGTACTACAATCTACTCGTGCTGGATCGGATCCTTGTTCTAAATTATGAAAACTTGAGATCAAATCTAAGGTAACCTGATTTAGTGATTTGAGATGCGTTTCGGAGAACTAGAGAAGTAAGCCCGAGTCAAGCACGGATTTGCGAAGGGTCGCCTATTACATAGAAATGCATGCTGGTTTCGGTGGTGAAGGGCCGGCCAGCTCTTTGGAAAGAATGTGAGGATGAGGGCTTGTGACCTCGATGAGTAAGGCCGTCGAGTCTTTCTCTTTCTATCTAAGTCTCATAGCACTCCTGAGAGGAAGGGGATGAAATCACGACCACGGCGAGCTAGCCCTCCCTAACCCTAGCTACTAGGATAGACTGTTTCAGAGCTACATTGCGCATGTTTCCACCGCTCTTTTTTGACCTAGCAAGGCTCACGGGCTAACAGCGAATGAGCACGGACCTCTTGCTCGGAGAGGCCTATCCCGTAGACAACTCCTCCGTTTTCTTTCCTCCGAGGCCTCCTCCCTGGCAACCCCCCCCCCCCCGCCTTCGAAGAGGTAGGGTCTCCGTGAAGGAGGGGGGATAGTCTCAGAGGTCCCTTCCTTTGTGCTCTGCTTTCTTCAGCGCTTTTCTGAACTATTTCTTTGTTCTCAACTTCGTCACGTCCTTCAATCATCTTAGTTCTATTTTTTAACATAATATAGAAAAGCATTGAAAATAATTTTGTCCACTTAGTTCAAGAAGTTATACCTTAGCCAAAAAATTTTAAATTTTTCAAATTTTCAAAATATAGCTAAAGTACATATACTGTATATACGGTATACCCCCTATACTTAAACTTTGCTATGTTTTCATAGCACTAGATGATACAAGGTCATAGGTCCATTTAAGTCTAGAAGAATATACGGGAACGGGGGTGGACTCCCCCTATACTTAGGTTAGAAATAACCTAAGTATGGAGGCAAGGAAAGGTGAGTAGAAAAAAAATCACGGGGACTCAGGTCCCCCCTATACTTAGGCTGAGAGTAGCCAAAGTATAAAGATTTATAATTGATGTTGAGGGAGACCTGAAGTGAATGAAGAAGTCGGATGGATCTACAAATGAGCGGATGAATCTTTTGAGATTAATGGAGTACCCAAGGCTTAGGGGAGGGTATTGAAGCAACCAAGACTCAAACAAGCATGTAACACCCTTGATTTCACCTACTTACATGTTAAACCAACAAATGTTGGTTAATTATCTTGTTGATTTTATTGGTGATTACAAACATTATAGTTTATGCGGGAAAAATGTCAAATAAAACCAGCTGCATAAACACGGGTGTTGCTCTCCCAAAACAAGATTTTACTCCATTTTTAGGTTGGCTTGCAATTAACAGTCCCAATTTCTTTTGCTTATGGTTATCATTGAATTAAGGTGAGCACATAAATCAAGAATTCATCGTCTACCGCTCATTCCCATTTTCCTTTGACCTAGGTGATCAAGCTAGGAGGGGGAGTCAAGAAAAGCCATGCAGTCGATAAAAACCATGATCTAGGCTAAGCGAGAAAACATGCAATGCCTTAGCAAAATACGATAATTGGACTGAATTGAAAACCAAAATCATATGTATGTAAGTCGGTGAAAAAACACACTAACATGCTTCTATTAGCGGGGAAGAACATCTTTTAAATTTGGCTAAGTGAAGCGGTGCTATGTGCGTCTATTATTAAAGTGTGTCCTACCTACGATCAACCACAAAAGAATAAAACGTGAAACAAGCTCAAAGAGACGTGTGCCTGATCCTAGGTCGACACTTAAGTGGGGTGATCCCCACACAACCACGAAGAACTTCGTTCATTTACAAGTGTGAGTCTTCGATCGAAGACTGCTGTAAAGACGATTATTACATGAGCTGGAAAAATGCAAAACACATTTTTCGACTTCTTCTCCAAGATTGCTTCTGTGGCTCCTCACAGCGAGGACGTACCTTCACCTTGCCTCCTTGACCATCAAGGGCCCTGCCACAAAAGCAAATGTTGGATATAAATCGAAAAGAATTGTAAATGATGCAAGATAAATGAACAAATTAACCTACGTATAGGAAACACTTAATAAAATAAATAAAAATCCAAACAAGGCAAAAGATTGCCCGTATCCCCGGAAACAACGTCATTGACAGATCCGCGATCCGACCCTTTAATAGTGTTGAATTACCACTTCTGATGTCATTACAGTCGGACCGAATCAGATCAGTCAAAAGACCATCTATTAAATTAGAAAACAAATCAAATGGTCGAATTTATATTTTACTTGGGCAAGCCCAAAGACGAACTCAAGGACACGCACCTCTTTCGTCTAATTTAGACTCTTATTATTTAGATTAATGTTGGATTAAAGATCGTAGGTCAATGAATGCGGGAGACATAATGCATAAATAAACATGGAACATGCATTTTTTATTTGATTTTTAACATGCAAATAGATGCAATTTAATGCAATGCAATTATGCCCTAATTATAAACTACTTGAGCAATTGGGTGTAGTTGAGTTCATATTCAAATCATGAAGCAAATCTCATTAATGTAATAATATAACGCCTGAATAGTCATTTGAAAAAATAATATATTAATGAATTTAATCATAAAAAATCAGAGTGTACATTAGAAGTCTAAGCATGCCATCAAAAAGAAATGAAACAAGCTTCAGAACGCCGTTGAAATCGTCGCAATCGGAGCTAGGATGCTCAAGATATGCAAGAGTGAAGCAAGGGGCATAAACGCAAGAAAATAAGAAAGATAAATAGCAAACAGGTACTTGGGAGGGACTAAAATGAAAATAGCACAAAGTTCAGGACCTTCCTTGTAAATAGCCCACACATACGAGGGTATTTTTGCAATTATTAAAACTTGTGACGGTATATATGCAAAATACCCCAGACGTGCGTGTGTATCACGTGGTCTCTGGACTTGAATGCAAATGTAGAAACTTCCTAGGGCCTCCCTGCAATTTGCCCAAAATGCACGTGAGGAGCACGTGGTCCTAGGCTTAGATGATTCTGAGGCTAGGGGGAGGCTTGGGAGGTTGGCTCCACTTCGGAGGAAGGCTCGATGGAGGCTCTGGCTCGGATAAGGCTTGGCACTGGTTCGACAGACCCAGACCTAAAGGCTCGGAGGTTGAGGTTCGGGTCCACCCTGCACTTGACACATGGACATCCATGGATCATTGGATCTTGAGGATCCAACGGTAGATGTACCCTGCGCTGGTGAACACGTGGCTGCATCAACGCCATTAGATAGGCTCCAGGGAGGAGCATCCAACAGCGCTTGTAGGCTCTGGATCTCCCTCCTTCACTGCGGGGCTGGTAGCTGGTTCTGATCTTCGATGAAGCCTCTTGTGCTTCGCCTTCCTTGCTCAGGCCCGGTGAAGCTCCCCAGAACTCCTTTGAAGGTTGGCGAGGTAGCTGGAGCCCATGGGAATGCGTTGAGCGATCTGGAGGTGGCCAACCATGTCTGGACGAAGGAGGCAGAGCTGCACAAGATTGCTCCAACGAGACCTCCGACCACTGAAGACTCGAGTACCTACATGGTTAGTCTCATAGCCAAAGTGTGATGTGCACAAAGTGGGAGCGAGGTGGAATGAGACGTAGGGCCGTGATGGGGTGCAACAAGCGACGACCGGGTGTCTTCTCCGGTGAGCCCGGAGGAGTTGGATCGGAGGTGGTCTGGGGTTATGGAGGATAGGGAGAGTGGTCGGAGGTGAGCGCGAAGACAGTGGATGCGAGGCGGAGCTAACTGGGTGATCAGTGAACCGTGATGTAGTCGGAAATCGCCTCATTAATTAGAAGAAAAACAGAAGAAAATACACAGATGATTGAAGGAGCTTACCTAGTGAATGGCGGAGCGGTGGGCCTAGGATTGAGCACCTGGTAGGGACTCGGGCTCATCGCACGTCAAGGTTAGCCGTCCTCGGAGCTTGGTGGCGTGTTTGGAGGCGACCACAACATGGTCGGAAGACCATGGGTCTCACCGGGGATGATGGCCATCGTTGCTCGATCCTAGCCCCTCCCCCTGTCACAGGGAGGAGGAGGAGGGTTGGGCCTCGCACCTCATGAAGGTGGACGATGTTGATTCGAGGTGTAGGCGACCTATTTATAGGGAGATGGGTAGGCTGAAGGTGGTAGTGGTCGTGGGTTGCGGGCGTGATATGGAGAGGAAAGGAGGGAGTCGTGGTTAGCTAAGTATGGGGTGAAGATGATGGAAGACCAGGCTTCACGGGGGTGGTCGTTTTGAAGGAAGAGGGCAGTAGGAGATATGGCTAAAAATGGAAGGGGGAATGGGCTGGCGTGTGAGAGTGGAGCGACTGGAATTTGACGACAAAGTCTTGGCTGTTGGATCTTGTGATCCAACAGCTAAGATGGGAGCACAGGGGAACGGTGAGGATTAGATCGAGATGGCTGATAGTGGAAGTGGGAAGAATGGTGGGGATGAAGAGATCTGGAGAGGATCACGCGATGATAACGACGCCACGTGGAGGGAGGAGAAAGACGCTAACGGAGGGCTGTGATGAAGTCCAGGCCTGATAAGATGGTGGAGATCAAGGCGGGATTGGACGGAGGCGATAAGGAGAGAAGGAGATCAATCAGATGGTAGAGGAAAGAGGGTGCGTGGCATGCATAGAGATGGGTTGTGTGGCGTAACTAGAAGGCGCCACGTGGCCCAATCAGATTATTACGACAAATAAATTAAGAAATGAAGGGGAAGATGACCAAATCTGGAGAAACCCAGAACATGAAAGTTGTAGATCTCGATGAGATCTACATGTTTTATATTGACCAAAATAGAGATGAGATCAAACAAAGGCATAACCAATTTTTTTGTATTTTTAATTTATTCAATGACACTAACAATTTCAGGGATTTGTCTGATTTTTATTGACACTTAGTCTAAGTTAGGGGGTTAATTTCTGCAAATTAAGAGCATCAAACATGGTTTCATCAGCAGGGTCGACCTCCATGCCACGTTTTGAGATGACATGGATGAGCACAGTACCTTCGGTCCAGATAGGATAAGCATTGAGCAAAGCTGTCTCCGTAGACCGAGAAATCATCCATGAAGACCTCGAGGAAACTTCCAACCATATCTGCAAATACTTCCAACATACAACGTTGGAACTTCGTTGGAGCGTTACACAAGCTAAATGGCATTCTGCGGAAGGCATACGTCCCAAACAGACAAGTGAAGGTAGTCTTCTCTTGATCTTCAGGAGCATTGGCAACTTGATTGTAACCAGGGTATCCATCCAAAAACAGAAGTATTCCTTCGCGACTAGCCTTTCGACTATCTTGTCGATGAAGGGGAGTGGAAAATGATCTTTCTTGGTCGTTGAATTAAGACGTCTGTAATCTACATAGACACACCATGATGTTGGAACTCTGGTTGCGATCTCCTCTCCTTTTTCATTCTTGATCATGGTGATCCCTGACTTCTTGGGCACAAGATGTAGGGGATTCAACCATTTTGAGTCGGAGATGGGATAGATGAATCCTGCATCATACCATTTCGTTATCTCATTCATCACTACCTCCCGCATGTTTGGATTTAATCTACACTGAAACTCGTGAGAGGGTTTGCTATCTTCTTCGAGGTATATGTGGTGCAAGCATAGGGGAGGATTTATCCCATGGATATCAGAAATTTTTCAACCTATGGCCTTGCGGTTTCTTTCTAGAACCTCAACCAGGCGAGATTCTTGTTCCTTTATTAGTTGTGAATTGATAACAACATGGAACATATTAGGTGCACTCGCAAGGAATCCATACTTCATGTTTGCTGGGAGTGGTTTGAGCTCAGGTGGGGATTGATTCATCTCAGTGGTGACTTCTGCTACTGTGCAGGGCGATGGTGTTGGAGTTTTCATTTGTAATGTGTCCACCATGGGCACTATAAGCTTTAAGCACAGTGCTATACATAATTCTTCGATGATAGAATCTTGTTCACAGAAATTTTCAATGATTTCCTCTTGCTCCACGAAGGTCAGTTGGCTATGAATGTACTCATTAGGCAAGTCAGCAAGAATCTCATTTTCAAGGACATTTGGAAAGTCGACTGTGCTGTCCAGGACCACCTCTGTGGAGAGGAATGACTGGGACTCGATACCATCCATGAATAAATTTGTATCGCGGATTTCGACCAAAAAGTCAGTCTTTTGTTCGCTGCTCTACTGGCTCACTGTCATCTAGTGTAGACGCTGAAGGCTTGGGCACTTGGATCATCTCAATCGGCACCTTATCACTATTTGAATGGAATGTTATCTTATCGGAGCCATAGTTTACCACTGCCTCGGCTGTTTGAAAGAACACCCATCGAAGGAATTTTGGGGTATGCAGAAGAGGAGCTGAAGTGTACATGTCTAGTACTATGAAGTCTGCAGGGAACTGCATTTCTTGAATGGTGATGATAACATCTTTCAAAATTCCTTGGGGTCACTTATTGGATGTGTCTGCGAACTACATAATCATTATTGTGGATTTGGGTGGTCCCAATCCAAATTCCTTGAGCAGTGATGTGGGCATTAGGTTGATTGAGGACCACTGTCAAGTAGAGTTCAGTCAAACTCTTGGTTAAAGATCTGACATCTGACTAGAGGAGATCCCATGTCCTTCTTCTTTGTTGGGAGATTCTGATTGTGTTTACTGTAGTCGTGGTGAGATTGTGCTTCACATTTCTTCCACGAGCTTTTCGCGGCTGTCTCTTTGAGGTACATGGCTCCTTCAAACCTTTCTTGATGTTAGGCATGTACTTGATGTCTTTGAGAAGAGGCATTTCGAGAACAAGATTCTGAATTATTTCCACAACATCAGGGCCAGACAAGTCGGTTTTCAAATTTTTAATTTTTTTTGGATTTTCTCATTGCATCTAGAAATGGAATATTACAGAATCAAAAACAACAACGGAAATAGTGTTCTTAGTTACAACAAAATCTATGGCCACATCAGGCTATACATGTGGAAGACTAAAATAAGCAGGGTCATCCAAGAAAGGTGGGCATCCAAAATCTTCAGGTGAAGCTACATCGACTGGCTTCTGCGGTCTCCTCCAAGGCGAGATGGATGGTGCATCGGCTGTTGCTGCTGGTGCTTTATTTTTGGTATTTTTTCTTTTGCTGATTTTTTTTGAATTTTTGTTGGTGCTTCTCCTTCTTCTTCTTCCTCACCTGGTCTAGTTGCAGGTCTGGCTGATGTAGAAGAAGACGATGACTCCCCCATGTTCGCTTTATTCTTCCCCTTGCAAGTGGCTGAAGGCTGCAAGGTCCTACCACTCCTGATAGAGACAACATTAGATAAAAATAATTCAATCATATCTGACTCTGTAAGACCGAAGGGAACCTCACATACTACCTTCTCTTTCTTGTTGAAGTTATTGGGGTTTGCCTCCACTTGTGCGGGAATGGAGGTCTTGGCGGTAGTGAAATCGTCCAACTAATGACTAAGATCTGCAAGGCCCTTGACAATCTGGGCCAAGCAGTCCAAGGCTGGGTTCACAGGAGATGCAGCCTCAGATACCTCAGTGTGCTGGTTACACTGGTATTGCTAATGGTACAGAGACTGCTGGTTGGGATACTGGGAATGGTATTGAGGAGAAGGGTGATTCCGTTGATACTGTCGAGGAGGATGTTGTTGATAAGGCACAACCACATAGTGTTGGTTCTGCTGGTACCATCGGTAATGCGGTTGTTGGCATTGATCCTGTCTCCAATTACCATGGAATTATGGAGACATTTGGTGCTGTTGGTGTTGCTGCTGGTTGTTTTGGACAAACCTCCCTCCTTGTTGTTGAGGGAACTGGCGGGAGTTAGAAACCTGATATGGTTGATGTCCGCCTTGACGGGTGGGTTACGCATCATTTAACCATACACCATTCACCTCCTGAATAAGAGATGGTGGAGGGGAGAATTGTTCTGGAATGTACTGGGGCTCCGGCTGGTAGACAACCAACTACTGCTGCAACTATTGAGACAGAGGGGGGTGGAAACTTCCAGAAAAAAACTGAGTTTTTCGCTATGGGGCTTGCACGTAATAGATGTGCTGAACTGCTAGCTGGGGCTGACTCGACTGAGGAGGTTGTGGCTATGCATGTTCCTTCATCTCAGCTGGAGTGGAGGCCGATGTAAACACAAAGTTGTAGGACCTGATTATACTCACCCGCAGCTTCAGTTTCTTGGTGATTTGATCTAGTTTGTCAAGGTTCTTTGTCTTTTGTTTAATCACATCAAGTTTTTCCAGGTCCTGTGATCGCTTCTCAATGATGTCCACTTTGGACAGGTGGCTCCTGATACTTCTCAAATTGGAGCTCTCATCCCTGTCCGGCTCGTGGGATGTTGCCATATGCACAGGCTTTTGAACAGTTTGTTGCTGGCACTGATAGGCACGGGACATCAATAAAGCAACCTCTCCTTCAACCATTTCTTCAAATATCTGCTAGAAAACATCCTTATCTTTGTTGAAATGGGAGCCGCCACATGCTGCATCCACAAGCTTATGACTTTCTATTGTAAGTCCCCCAAAGAAGTGTTGGACCAGGCTGGTCCTAGGAATCTCATGCTAGGGATACTTTTCTTGTAGCTCAGTGAACCTCTCCCAAGCTTCTTGGATAGATTTATGCGTGGCTTGGGTGAAGTTTGCTATGCAGGTACACATCTGGTTGAGTAGCCCAAGAGGATAATATTTGTGCAAGAAGACTGACTTCCGTTCTTCCCAAGTGGCAACGACCTTCCCCAAGTGGTTGATCCAATAAAGGGCCTTATCCTGAAGGATGAAGGGAAATGCCGTCATCTTGACTACCTCAATAGGTATACTGGGGTAATGAGTGGTTCCACAGATGCACCCAAACTATTGTAGATGAATATATAGTTCTTTATTGGCATTTCCACGGAAGATTGGTAGGAGTGCCAGTAGTTGAGGCTTCAATTCGAAATGGTCATGGATTGCTAGAATCTGGATCCATTCAGTGACTTGCCCTACCCCAGGATTGTATAAAGTCGGCTTGGGCTGCTCCGCTCTTGGCCCATCTTGATCTCCTCCACCTCCACCTTCGGGATCTTCTTTGAATCCTCCTCGGTTTTCTCTCTTTCTCCTCAAGTCATTGAGCATGTCCTGGAAGACAACCTGTGCTAAGGCCTGATCTGTGAGCTGCTACTAGATTCCTTGCTAACGTTCATAACATACTAATCTGACAGCAGACTCTGATCTGGTTGAGGTCGTGGTTGTGCTCCCTTCCCGTTTACTCCAGGAGCCATCCCTTTCTCTAACCCTGAGTCTGATTCTATCATGACTTCTGGCTCCAGATTGGGCTCTTGATCTGCAAATGGAGTAATGCCTCGATCAGTTTGTGGTGGAGCTGTGTTAAGGTCAACACAAAATTTCATCAAGGATGGCTGTGTGTATGGAGTGAATCAATTGCCATCCAAAATGGACATGTTTTGGGATAAGAGTGGCCCTATTTTATTGGAGAAGATGGGACGTCTAGAGATCGGTTCACGGAGTCCGAACCGAGTTCTTGGGAATCATCCCGAATTATTGGAGGAGACAAGCGCATGGAATCAATGTTGGTGTAGGCAGGGTCCCGACTAAGCCATCTGTGTGTCGCCATCTCAACGATCAAGAGGAGATCGAGATTGGAAGAATGATATGGAGGTCAAACAGGAAATAAAGGGAGTGTAAATTTGTAGAGGGCTCCAAATGAGGGGGTGGGGATCAAATAGGGAAGCAAAGAGAAGAAGTGAGAAAAGGGCACACAATGTGCATGACTGATCTTTGGACCTTAATCTAATTCAAACAAACATAAAACAAGGGTGGGTTCACCTACTCAATACATGTGGAGCCGTGAAAGTTCGACTATTTTTATCTTTTCAATTTTATTGTTATTTTCAGGCATTCTTATCACGAGTCCTTAAGTACGCTAACCCTATAGGAGCATATGTACAGCTAGGCGAGTTCCTCGTACTTGTTCCACCCCCTTTGTAACCTGTGATCTGCATGCTTAAAGGTCCTTGATCTCGTGCATGGGCGAGTACTCAGCCAACGAATAGAAAGGAAGCCAATAGAAGAAACCAATATTTCAGTCCTCGCTCACAACAGAATCACTCGTGAGCGTGCATGGACCTACTCGGACGCAAATCTATGAGACAGACACACCCGTGAGGGCGTGGCCTAAGCTCAGTACTTCAGACCAAGTCAGATGCTCCACACAAGGCTGGAACATCATGCTCGACTAGGCCCTCCTCGGTCGCGTACGATAGAAGCGCCAATACTTTGCCAACCCAGGTGATAACCAAGACACCACAGATCAGGATTTGGGCTCTTATCTTTAGCGGGTCGTGCCTCGCTCAGTCTAAAATGTACCTGAAAATAATAAGGGCATTATGAACCCCAAAAAATGAATGGTTTGTTATGAATTTTAGTTAACGTCAAGTTTATTTAGCACTCCCTTTTTTATTTTTTTTGGATTTTCAATTTTTTGAGTATTTTTCAGAGCAAGCCGCCTAATGATTTTTTTGTATTTTTCCTTTATGTCCTAAGTGATATAAACATAGGGGGGAGAGGACGGAAAAGCTGTGCAAGTCACCACTAAGACGGAAATCTCACCTTAGTGACTAATGATGCATGCAAAGATAGAGTTGCTCACAATACTTCCCAGCTCTCTCCATGCGGGATGCAAGGAAGAATTGAAATATTTACACAATATGGTGATACGCAAAAGTGAGAAAACGTCCTAACGAATAGCTTCTATTATCGGGAAGAACCAAATGCCAAATACTCAGAGATGAGATTCAAAAGTCCGGTCTTCGAAGTACATTGGTGTCCACACAACGGATCCTGCCAATGTTGTATAGCACTTCTCTCAATGCTCGATCTCAATTCCAAATAATCGACAATTAATTTTTTACTAAGTCCAAACATGTATCACTATAGGTGCATGCAATGTTATTATGGCTTTGGACTTTGCTACTGAGTCAAACAACCTACTATCTAAGGGCTCACTCAAAGAAAATAAATAAAAACAAAGGTGGAAAGCTCAAATCATAGGAAACAAATAAAATAAAGGCGAACAAACATAAAAAAACCGGTACAAGACCCTTAGGTGAACAGACACCCGGGCACTGGATCTTGTGTAGTGTAGAGAGTAGTGTCCAAATTAATTACAAATTATTTACAAAAATTAAATCTCTCTCTTACTAAAAAAATGAAAAATGCTAAGCTCAATGCTGCTCTTCTCCTCCTTCCCTGCTCTTCTTTCCTCCTCTCTCCTGGTCAGCTCAAAAGAAGAAAGCTGACCTCCACTCTCCTCGGGTGCTCCCTCCTCCTAAGAGGTTGTCCTCGTCAAGCGGTCCCTTGCAAAAAATATCAACAAGAAAATTGGATTAGAATAGTCAAATAATTATCAAAGAATAAGTGGTAAAAACGTAAATAAAAATGACAGCTAAATATACAAAAAATGTGCTACAATCTGTTGCTCCCCGGCAACGAAACCATTTGAAAAGGGTAGAATTACACGAGGGTCAGGTGTGGTGACCACTCACGTGAATCCAATCCAATTCAATAATCAACCCACAATTGGATATTAAACAATAAAGACAATGTGGATCAAATTTATTATAAACCCTACTATAAAATACGTATAGTGACAAGTGGAGTAGGGGTGTCGAACACAGGGAACACATGATATAACACTATATATTATTTATAAATAAATAATATAAATATATGCGTATATATAACTATGTACAATATTTATCAAATAATGTTGGTTTTTAATAATAGAATTTTTAATTTTAATTTTGCTTTATAATTTTGTATTTTGATTTTTAATTTTATGATTTTATACTTTCTTTTTATATTTTTATATTTTTATATTTTCCTTTTCTATTAAAATATATAATAAAGCTATATATAAAGTATATATACAATAGACGAGGATAGATATTAATAATAATGAAAATTGTCAAAATAAAGAAAATGAAATATTTTTTTGGATTTTAAATAATTTTTTTCTATTTTGATGATTTTTTTGGAAATTTTTACTAATTTTTATTTTTTAAAAGTTGAAAATACCTTAAAATAGGGCTAAAATTCAAGACCGAATTTAAAATTCTGATGAAAAATATCAAATAGCTTCAAAATCTTTCCAAGTTGATTTTAGAATTAAAATATTAATATAAAGAAAATTATACAACAGAAATCATTATTTTTTGATTTTTTATGGATTTTACAAATTTTTATAAATGTTTTGGGGTCTTTCAATTTTTAAGCATTTCCTTTTCTATTTTTAATGATTTTTTGGATGAAGGTTAATAATACTTAAGTAAGTATAATATATTGGGGGGGTTTAGAAGTGATTTTATATTTTTTTTGTTTTTTAAGGCAATCAGGGGTTGCCCGTGCACTATTTGAATTTGGAAAACAGGAAAAGGGCAAAAAATGCAAAAACAATTGTATAACGTGATCAAGCATGCATCCAGGTACCTACTCCTATTTTTGATAATTTTTATAGCATGACAACTATTTTTATTAAATAGAAAATAACACACAAAAATACTTGGCCTAGTAGGGGTATAATTGCGATTAAAATTAATTATAAGGGTAGCAGTGCTATTTTACCCAAAGTTAACACTATATTCAACTTTATATATTAAAAGACAATTACATAAACACGTGAGGGCTTCAGTGCAAATTTGACAAGATAAACGTGCGTCTGCATGTGACACTAGTAGGGACCAAATTGCAATATACGAAAAGTTCAAGGGGTTAACATGCAATTTATCCAAATATTTTTAAACTTCATAAAATATTTACAGAAACTTTTAGTAAGTAAAAAAGGTGGAGGGAGGATTATACAAATTACCCACTTAAGCGTTGAGATCCGAGCGTCTGGGGCTTGCCACGTCGCTGATCGGGCGGCTCTTATCGCGCACCCCTTCACAAATAACCAACGATCCAGATTAGATTTGGACCATTGATCTTGATGGAATGGTAGGGAAGGGCACTGGAAGAACACGCAAGAACTCTCCTCCGGCGAACTTTGATTAGTCGTTTCTTGGTGCTTCGGCGGTCGATCTCTCCTCCGACTGGCCCAACAAGTAGCTAGCCCTCCTCCGCGTATGGCACCAGGGTCCGATGAAGGCGAGAGGGCTCGAGATGCTTCAGCGAGGTCATAAGGTCATACCACCTGGAGTAGTTCCTGTGGTTGTGGAGGTCCTAGATGTGTTGATTGACCTGCAAAATGGCACCAAAAGAACCCCAGGTGCGAGGGCTATCTCCTCGACTTGAGGTTTACACAAAACGATAGGGGGGATGGAATGGAGGGAGAGCTCTGGCGAGGTGGCAGTGGAGGGAGCTCGAATCCCAGATCCACGATGGATCTGGGTTGGATGAAGTGGGAAATCTTTGGAGAACGTGAAGGTGAGTGAAATAGGGTGCAAGTTGAGACAAATCGAGGGTCATATCGCGTCAATTTGCACCTGGACCCTAACATCCAAGATTTGGGGCTTTTGAGATTAAACACGATTCGATGTTCCTAACTACAAATTAACAATGTTGAATGAAAGTTAGACAAGGAAATTACCTAAAAAAGACGAGAAAATGGCTCAACTAGCCTGAGGCAGCCAGGAGCAGAACCGGTTGGTGGTGCTCCGGTAGTGAAGTTGGATGCACCTCCTCCCTTGCTCTCCTCACTGCAAATCAAGGGCTAAACCACGCTGTCACCATGGGGAAGCCATTAGGAACGATTTGGGGGGCTAAAGATCTAAGAAGAGGGATCAAAAAGCCAAAAGAGGTGAAGGGGGTATATTTATAAACGATTTTTGAGCGAGTTTCGAGGGGATCTTGCATAAGATCGAGCTAGGGTTGGTGGAGATTCTAATATGGGCATGGATGAGGGATGAAGTGGGTGCACGGTGGTAGTGGTCTCGAGGGTAATGAGTGATAGAGGATGTATGGAAAATTGGTTAAGAGGCATCCTCGTGACTTTTAACATGCGTTAGAAGGGAGACCAGACAGTTGACCTACGGTCAATAAAAGAAAGCACATGGTTGGTCCACGTGTAACAACCAGGAAATTCTAAGGCGAATATGCCTTGTAAATTGAATATTAAATAGAATTGGATTGTATTATATTTAGGTTATCAAATGAAAAACATTTCTAATTTTATGTAGTATTTTATGCATATTTTTATTTATTTTTGGGATTTTATCAGTTGTGCCCCTCCGAGATATCGCAATATCAGTTATGCCCCTATCTTTTTGGTAATATCAGTTGTGCCCCTGACTTCTTGTCAATATTTCACTTGTGCCCCTCATAGGGGCATAACTGATAATAATCTTTTATCAGTTATGCCCCTCTGAGGGGCACAAGTGAAATATTGGCAAGAAGTCGGGGGCACAACTGATATTACCAAAAAGATAGTGGCATAACTGATATTGCGATATCTCAGAGGGGCACAACTGATAAAAACCCTTTATTTTTTAGATGTATTTATTTACAAGTTAATTTGTTAGGGTATATATATGTATATTTACCCATGCTTTAGGTATTTTATTTCTATTTTGCATTTTTTATTTTATTTTTAATTTTATTATTTTCTAAAATAATGTATTATTTTTATATGCTTGAATATATTTTTGTCATAATTTTTTGATATATTATATACACTTAAATAAATAAGTCTATTAAATATATATCTATAAGTATATGTATTTTACCTTTGTATTTTGCATCCATATTTTATTTTAATGTTTTCTTTATTATTTTCTTCTGTTTTTAATATGTTACATATGTTATAAATAATATTTAAAAAATTATAAAAGCTATAAAATTATAAAAATAATAAAGAATAAATTAAATGATTATTTTAATTGGGTAAAATATACAATAAGGGTCCAAATCCTAACTTTCACATCTTAACTTTAAAAAATATGAAACCACCTTCATTATATAGCTTATTAAAAGTTATATACAATTAAAGTGATTTTATTACATTTTGAGTTCTTATTTGGGAGATATGGGTCTGTGAAGTTTGGCTTTTGGAATTTTATGTTGTATAAAAAATGTACATTGTATATTATTTTTGTGTGAATAAATTTTGTATTTTTCTATATATTATTATAAACAACTTTAATGTACAAAATTTCATTATTTGAAGTGTAAATAATAAAGAATAAAATAGGTCTCAAAAATCAACTATTGGCCTATTTTAGTAGAGTGATTGCTCTGCATTTTCTGTACACTTAGTCACCCTATCCCCCCCTACTTTATTCCTTGTCTACTAAGTCATCGTGATGACTAAGTCTCGGGGGCTTGGGTCACTTCACTATCCTTTACACTTCGTATTTCATATAGTATTTCGTACTATTTAATGAGAGTTTAATTTGAGAAATTAATGATATTTACATGTATTCAGCTAGGGTTTAAAGGCCAAAATAAAAGAATAAAGGTGATGAAATGGAGATTCATCACCCCCTATACTTGCCCTTGCTAATCCCTCGCAAACACTTATACCTATAAGTGTAGAGAAGAAAATAAAGAAAAGAAAAAGAAAGAACTTGGAACAATTTTAGACTTTTAAACTTGTCTTAATACTATCAAAGTTTGGAGCTCAGAGAAGGCCTCTGGATTAATGATGTGTTCGGAACCACTATGAGGTTAGGATTTGTGACACGACAACCTTTAGGTTCCACACTCCTATTATCCAGTCCAATTTCACAGCCATGTAAAAACCATCCTCTCAGTCGCATACTTCCGCTACCTTGACATGACAGAACCATGTGTGTGAAATTGTTTTGCTCTCCCAGACAAAACCATTGAATCACCAAAGTGCCTTCTCTTCTGATAACTCATCCTCGTGGATTCAGATATTTCCTTCTAAGGTCAGGTTTTTCTGATCTTTACAACCGAATGGGATAAGAATTTAGAAGAATGGGAAGAGAATTGGGAATGTAGCAGTGCAGTCTTCATTCCCTCGTGAAGTCAGTCAGTGTTATCGGATCTTCACCAAGAAGCATGCTTTTTCTGAAGCTCATGTTTGTGGAATTTTTGGTTGAAGGCTTCTTTGAATATTTTCTTTGACTTTGCGTAGCTTCTGCATTCTTGTTTGTGCCTTGGTGGATATAGCATCTTTTGTTCCACCCAATTTTTTGGGGTCTTAGAAAAAGTTACAACGGTAGATCATCCCTCATCCGAAGAATTATTTCAATCCATCTCCAGTCTTCAGATATCATTATTATTAGAAGAAGTGGGTTAGAGTACCGATGTCGGCAATCCCCAAGAATGGTTCCTGAGCCACCCTTAACGAAGTGTCCTTGCATTGTCCTGATTTAGTCCTCGATATTTTTCAACAGTCCATCTATGTTTAGCTAAGTATTAGGTGCAATGTTTCCTGTCAAGTCAATTTCTCAGGAGTTGTACGGATGATATGAAGGGATCTATTTAGGCACATTGAATTGGTTCATGAACATAGTCTTACGGAATCCAAAGAATTAAGTCAAGGTGACCTGAAGTATCTCCAATTCCAGTCCTCAATGGGTTCTTCTGAAATTAAGTGTATTAAGGTCTTCCTAATGCTCCAATCTTTAGACTTTACTTGGACTTGTTCAATTGCCTGTACTATTACAAAAACTGCTCTTGTTATGCACAATGCAAAAATATTTTTGCGACGTAATTTTCAGACTTTTGAATTTTTATGGGTTTTTGAAAAGATGGTGCCCCTTTTTTTGCAAATTTTTTGGTATTTTGGTTTTGCAAATGTTTTTGTGGTTTTTGCACACAAAAGATTTTGGATAAACACTATGTACAAATATTTATACAGGGATGCATTTTATACTCACAAGAGTTAGGTTTTTAAGAATTTACAAAGGTATCTGATCAATTTTATCAATATAAAGAATTTCAGGGTGATGTATATATTCCTCAAACTTATTTGACAAAGGTTGTTCAAACAATTTAAAAACTATAGTCCAAAATAAGTTTTTCAAAGAATTTTACAAAAATTTACACATATTTTAAAATCATTTTTCAAAGGTTTTTTTAATAGTATAGATAAATTTTTCAAAATATTTTTTTGCAACCACTTTTCAAACCATTTGCAAATCATATTTCAAACATTTTTATTTCACACAAATAAAAGAAATTTTACAAACATATTTTACAAAGGTTGGAAATATTTAACAAAATATTTTTCAAATAATTTCAAAATATTTTTCCGTGGGATTTTTAAAATATTTTCCAAACATTTTGCAAAAAGTTTTCTCCTGATTTATTAATCAGCATGTACAAAAATTTTTGAGGAACAATAACCATCATTTTTATTAACTAATTTGATGGATTCAAATATATATTTTTTCAATGTTTTAGCCATATTTATCAAAAATATGAAAGTACGAGTTATGGCTAAAATATATACAAAGTATATATTGACCCCGTTATACTTAGCTTGAGCTATGTCCTCGTAGATCGAAGAGAAAGGAAGACATAAATCATACTAAGTATAGAGAAGTCTATACTACAACGACTAAAGAATAAGAAGTTGATCGTTCCCCTATACTTAGGATCAATTAGACCTAAGTATAGCAGTCTGTATACCAATGCAGGAAGGGTCGAGGGTGGGAAACAAATAAATAAATAACTCAATGGCTCGGCCTGTCTCCCCTTATACTTAGGGTAAAATATCCCCAAGTATAAAAAGAATGTTAAAAGTTGAGGAGACAGGCGAGGTATCAAAGAATGAGCTCCCAAATGTATTCAGTCCCCCTATACTTAGGATGAAGCATATACTAAGTATATCATTGATGCATGGGACGAATACGATTTTTCGGAAGAATCAAATAATAGAAAAGGAAAATAAGAAAAGAAGAAAAGAAGAAAATGATTATTATTCAATGTTTTTTCTGGCCTTGTCTTCATGGGTGGCTGCTATGGGTGTGAATTCGTTATCGTGGACCACCTGAATTGAATCGACCACGGACATAAACGTGTCATGTTCGAGATACGGTTTCAGCAGTTGTCTGTTGATCACGAATGGTTCTACGTCAGCTGACATACGGGATATGACGATACTTCCATTGTCACACACTTGTTTCACTACGAACGACCCAGTCCACTTGCTCTTCAATTTCCTTGGGAATAGTTGGAGCTTTGCATCGAATAATCAAACTTTTTGTCCCGGCTAGAAGGTCTTGCGGCGAATGTGTTTGTCATGCTACTTTTTGACCTTTTCTTTGTACATTATGTTCTTGTCATATGCATACTCGCAGAATTCAAGGAGCTGATTCAAATCCAACGTTTTGTTCTATACTTCCTTCTTGGAATCCAAATTGTTGATGTTGATTGCCCATAATGATTTGTGAATAAGTTCCTTGGGCAGATAGCATGTCTTGCCGTATACTAGGCGGTAAGGAGACATTCCTAACGGTGACTTGTACATTGTACGATAGGTCCATAGTACTGAGTCTAGCAATTGTAACCAATTCTTCCTATGGGTGCGTACGAGTTTCTGCAATATTGTCTTTGTCTCCCTATTTGAACATTCGACCATACCATTGGACTGTGGGTGGTACGGAGAGGTGACACGATATTTTATGCAGAATTCTTATATCAGTTTCTTCACCTCTCTGTTGATGAAGCGTCTACCCCCATCAGATATCAGAATTTTGAGGATCTTAAACCTTGCAATAATGTGATCCTTGAGGAACAGGTAGACGGTACAACCGTCTGTAGCTCGGGCTGGGATGGCCTCCACCCAACGATTTACATAATCAACAACGAGCAGAATATAATCAAAACCCTGCCTGTTAGGGAAGGAGCCTATAAAATCAATGCCCCATGCAACAAATACGTTAGAAATTTTAATGTACTTTAGAGGCATTATGTCTCTCATTCTGATGGTACTCCCTCGTCTCTGACAATAAGTGCAATGCTTGACAAAATCATCTGTGTCTTTGAATAGAGTGGCCACCAAAGACCGCATTGTAGGACTTTCGTTGTCGTTCTTCCATAGTGGTGTCCTCCTAATTCTCTGGAATGACAATGCTCGAGGACACTGTGGACTTCCTCCTAAGCAAAGCATCTTCTCCAGATGCAGTCATCCCCCTCTCGAAAGAGATATGGATCCTCCCACTAGTAGAAGTGGACTTGTGACAAGAAATTGTCTCTTTTCATCTTAGGCCGATCTTGTGGAATTTTCTTGGATACAAGATAGTTCACAATATCAGTGGACCAGGGGAGCGAGGTTACTGACAATATGGATTCATCTGGAAAAGTCTCTGTGATCGGCAATAGGCTCTGCTCAAGAGTGTCTGGCTCTGGCAATCTTGACAAGCGATCGACCACCACATTTTTAACTCTAGGTTTATCACGAATTTCAAGATCAAATTCCTAGAGTAGAAGGATCCATCTGATCAACCATGGTTTGGCATCCTTCTTGGCTTCTAGATACTTGATGGCCGAGTGCTCTGTGTACACCATGACCTTAGATCTAAGAAAATGGGATCTGAATTTTTTAAGGGCAAATACTAGTGCCAGCAGCTCTTTTTCAGTGACTGTGTAGTTTCTTAGTGCTTCATATAGAGTTCTACTAGGATAATGAATAACAAATGTAATATGTTTTCTCCTCTGTCCTAGAACTGCCCCAATGGCATAATTAGAAGTGTTTGTCATGATCTCAAATGATAGAGACCAATATGGCAGTTGAAGGACAGGAGCCATAGTGATTATTTCTTTCAATTGTGTAAATTCGTGGAGGACTCTGTCATCGACAATAAAATCAGCCTCCTTGCCTAAAAGCTCAGTCAGGGGTTGAGCGATTTGCTGAAATCCTTGAAGAATCATCGGCATAAGCCGACATAACCTAAGAATGACCTGACCTATTTCAGATTGGTAGGTGGCTGTAATTTCAAAAATACTTCCACCTTCATAGGGTCGACCTCCATGCCACGTTTTGAGATGACACGGACGAGCACACTACCTTCGGTCACCATAAAATGGCTCTTCTCCCACGAGAGCACCAGGTTCACTTTGCAGCAACTTTTCAGAACTCGGTACAGATAGGATAAGCATTGATCAAAGCTGTCTCCGTAGATCGAGAAATCATCCATGAAGACCTCGAGAAAACTTCCAACCATATCTGCAAATACTGCCAACATACAACGCTGGAACGTCATTAGAGCGTTACACAACCTGAACGGTATTTTATAGAAGGCATACGTCCCAAACGGACAAGTGAAGGTAGTCTTCTCTTGATCTTCAAGAGCAATGGCGACTTGATTGTAACCAGAGTATCCATCCAAAAAACAGAAGTATTCCTTTGCGATAAGCCTTTCGACTATCTGGTCGATGAAGGGGAGTGGAAAATGATCTTTCTTGGTCGCTGAATTAAGATGTCTCTAATCCATACAGACATGCCATGATGTTGGAACTCTGGTTGCGATCTCCTCTGCTTTTTCATTCTTGATCATGGTGATCCCTGACTTCTTGGGCACAACATGTAGGGGACTCAACCATTTTTAGTCGGAGATGGGATAGATGAATCTTGCATCGTACCATTTCATTATCTCATTCATCACTACCTCCCACAGGTTTGGATTTAATCTGCATTGAAACTTGTGAGAGGGTTTGCTATCTTCTTCCAGATATATGTGGTGCGATCATATGGAAGGTTTATCCCATGGAGATCAGAAATATTTCAGCCTATGGCCTTGCGGTTTCTTTCTAGAACCTCAAGCAGACAAGATTCTTGTTCCTCTATTAGATGTGAATTGACGACTACAGGGAACATATTAGGTGCACCCGCAAGGAAGGCATACTTCATGTTTGCTAGAAGTGGTTTGAGCTCAGGTGGGGATTGATTCAGCTCAGTGGTGACTTCTGCTACTGTGTAGGGCGATGGTGTTGGATTTTTCATCTGTAAAGTGTCCACCATGGGCACTATAAGCTTTAAACACAGTGATGTACATAATTCTTCGATAATAGAATTTTGTTTATAGAAATTTTCAATGGTTTCCTCTTGCTCTGCTATGGTCAGGTGGCCATGAATGTACTCATTAGGCAAGTCAACAAGAATCTCATCTTCAAGGACATCTGGGAAGTCGACTGTGTTGTCCAGGACTGCCTTTGTGGAGAGGAATGCCTAGGTCTCGATATCATCCATGAATAAATTTGTATCGAGGATTTCAGCCTAAAAGTCACAGTCTTCTGTTCGCTGCTCTGCTGGCTCACTGTCACCTGGTGCAGACGCTGAAGGTTTGGGTACTTGGATCATCTCAATCGGCACCTTATCACTATTTGAATGCAATGTTATCTGACCGGTGCCATAGTTTACCACTGCCTCGACTGTTCGAAGGAACGACCATCCAAGGATTATTGGGGTATGCAGAAGAGGAAATGAAGTGTCCATGTCTAGGACTATGAAGTCTGCAGGGAACTGCATTCCCTGAATGCTAACGACAACATCTTTCAAAATTCCTCGGGGTCGCTTAATGGATGTGTTTGCGAACTACATAATCATTCTTGTGGATTTGAGTGGTCCCAATCCAAATTCCTTGAGTAGTGATGTGGGCATTAGGTTGATTGAGGATCCACTGTCAAGTAGAGTTCAGTCGAACTCTTGGTTAAATATCTGACATCTGATTAGAGGAGCTCTCATGTCCTTCTTCTTTGTTGGGAGATTGTTGATTGCATTCATTGTAGTCGTGACGAGAATGTTCTTCACATTTCTTTCACGAGCTTTTCACGACTGTCTCTTTGATGTACATGATTCCTTCAAACCTTTCTTGATGTTAGGCATGTACTTGATGGCTTTGAGAAGAGGCATTTCGAGAACAAGATTCTGAATTATTTCCACAACATCAGGGTTAGACAAGTAATTTTTAAAATTTTAATTTTTTTAGATTTTCTCATTGCATCAAGAAATGGAATATTTACATAATCAAAAACAATAGTTGAAATAATGTTCTTAGTTACAACAAAATCTATGCCCACATCAGGCTATACATGTGGAAGAATAAAATGAGCAGGGTCATCTAAGAAAGGTGGGCATCCAAAATCTTCATGTGAAGCTCCATCGATGGGCTTTGGATCAACTGCGGGTGTGGTCTCCTCCAAGGCGGGATGGTTGGTGCTTCGGTCGTTGCTGCTGGAGCTTTCTTTTTGGTATTTTTTCTTTTGCTGATTTTTTTGAATTTTTGTTGGTGCTTCTCCTTCTTCTTCCTCACCGGTCTGGTTGCTGGTCTGGCTGATGCAGAAGAAGACGATGACTCCCCCGTGTTCGCTTTATTCTTCACCTTGCAAGTGGCTGAAGGCTGTAAGGTCCTACCGCTCCTGAGTGAGACAACATTAGATAAAAAATAACTCATTCATATCTGACTCTATAAGACTGGAGGGAACCTCACTGACTACCTGCTCTTTCTTCTTGAAGTTATCGGGTTTGCCTCCACTTGTGCGGGAATGGAGGTCTTGGCAGTAGTGAAATCGTCCAACTTCTGACTAAGATCTGCAAGGCCCTTGACAAGCTGGGCCAAGCAGTCCAAGGCTGGGTTCACATGAGATGCAGCCTCAGATACCTCGGTGTGCTGGTTACACTGGTATTGTTAATGGTATTGATACTGCTGGTTGGGATACTGGGAATGGTATTAAGGAGAAGGGTAATTCGATTGATACTGATGAGGAGGATGTTGTTGATACGGCAAAACCACATGGTGTTGGTTCTGCTGGTACTGTCAGTACTGCGGTAGTTGGTACTGATTCAATCTCTAATTACCATGTAATTATGGAGACCTTTGGTGATGTTGGTGTTGCTGCTGGTTGTTTTGGACAAACCTCCCTCCTTGTTGTTGAGGGAACTAGCGGGAGTTAGCAACCTGACCTGGTTGATGTCCGCCTAGACGGGTGGGTTGCGCATCATTTGACCATACATCGTTCACCTCCTGAATAAGAGGCGATGGAGGGGAGAACTGTTCAGGAATGTACTAGGGCTCTGGCTGGTAGACAACCAGCTATTGCTGCGACTGTTGAGGAGTTGTTGTCTATGGGGCTTGCATGTAATAGATGTGTTGAACCATTGGCTGGGGCTGACTCAGCTGTGAAGGCTATTGTTATGCATGTTCCTTCGTCTCAGCTGGAGTGGAGGCTGATGCAGACACAGAGTTGCAGGAGCTGATTGTATTGACCCACAGCTTCAGCTTCTTGGTCATTTGATCTAGTTTGTCAAGGTTCTTTGTCCTTTGTTTTATCACAACAAGTTTTTCTAGGTCCTGTGATCGCTTCTCAATGATGTCCACTTTGGACAGGCGGCTCCCGATAATGCTCAATTTGGAGCTCTCATCCCTATCTGGCTCGTGGGATGCTACCATATGCACAGACTTTTGAACAGTTTGTTGCTGGCGCTAATAGGCATGGAACGACGATAAAGCGGCCTCTCCTTCGACCATTTCTTCAAATATCTGCCAGAAGACATCCTCATCTTTGTTGAAATGGGAGCTGCCAAATGCTGCATCCACATGCTTCTGACTTTCTATTGTAAGTCCCACGAAGAAGTGTTGGACCAGGGTGGTCCTAGGAATCTCATGATGGGGACACTTTTCTTGTAGCTCAGTGAACTTCTCCTAGGCTTCATGGATTGATTTGTGCACGGCTTGGGTGAAGTTTGCTATGCAGGCACACATCTAGTTGAGTCACCCAAGAGGATAATATTTGTGCAAGAATGCTGACTTCAGTTCTTCCCAAGTGGTAACAACCTTCCCCAAGTGGTTGATCCAATGAAGGGCCTTACCTGAAGGATGAAGGGAAATGTCATCATCTTGACTACCCCAATAGGTATACCGAGGTAATGAGTGGTGCCACAGATGCACCTGAACTATTGTAGATGAATATATAGTTCTTCATTAGCGTTTCCATGGATGATGGGTAGGAGTGCAAGTAGCTGAGGCTTCAATTCAAAAAGGTCATGGATTGCTGGAATCTGGATCCATTCAGTGACTTGCCCCACCCCAGGATTGTATAGAGTCGACTTGGGCCGCTCTGCTCTAGGCTCATCTGGATCTCCTCCGCCTCCACCTTTAAGATCTTCTTCAAATCCTCCTCGGTTTTTCTCTCTTCTCCTCAAGTCAATGAGCATGTCCTGGAAGACGAACTGTGCTAAGGCCTGATCTGTGAGCTGCTGCTGGATTGGTTGAATAGAAGCAAGGATTTAGATGTTCACAACATTCTAATCTGGCTGTGGACTCTGATCTGGTTGAGGTGGTGATTGTGCTCCCTTCCCCTTTCCTCCAGGAGCCATCTCTTTATCTGACCCTGAGTCTGATTCTATCACGACTTCTGGCTCTGGATTGGAATCTTGATCATCAAATGGAGTAATGCCTCGATCAGTCTGTGTGGAGGCACCATAAGTAGCAAATCGATCTGTGTTAAGGTCAACACAGAATTTCATTAAGGATGGTTGTGTGTATGGAGTGAAATCAATTGCCATCCGAAATGGGCTAGTTTCTGGACAAGAGTGATCCCATTTTATTGGAGAAGATGGGGAGTCTGGAGATCGATTCATGGAGTCTGAACCGAGTTCTCGGGAATCACCCCAAATTATTGGAGGTGATGAGCGCATGGAATCGACGTTGGTGTCGTTGGGGTCCCGACTAAGCCATTTGCGTGTCGCCATATCAAAGGTCAAGAGGAGATCAAGATTGGAAGAATGATACGGAGGTCAAACATAAAGTTAAGGGAGTGTAAAACAATAGAAGGCTCCAAATGAGTGGGGGATCAAATAGGGAAGCAAAGAGAAGAAGGTGAGAAAAGGGCACACAATGTACATGACTGATCTTTGGACCTTAATATAATTCAAACAAACAGAAAACAAGGGTAGGTTCACATACTCAATACATGTGAAGTCGTGAGAGTTCGGCTATTTTTATCTTTTCAATTTTATTGTTATTTTCAGGAATCTTATCAAGAGTCCTTAAGTACGCTAACCCTACAGGAGCGTGTGTACTGCCAGGCGAGTTCCTCGTACTTGTTCCACCTCCTTTGTAACCTATGATCTACATGCTTAAAGGTCCTTGATCTCATGCCCGGTGACTACTCAGCCAACGAAATAGAAAGGAAGCCAATAGGAGAAACCAATACTTCGATCCTCACTCGCAACGGAATCACCCGTGAGCGTGCATGGACCTACTCGAACGCAAACCGATGAGATAGACACATCCGTGAGGGCGTGGCCTAAGCTCAGTACTTCAGACCATATCGGATGCTCCACACAAGGTGGGAACATCGTGCTCGACTGGGCCCTACTCGGTCACGTATGATATAAGCGTCAATACTTTGCCAACCCATGTGATAACCAAGACGCCACAGATCAGGATTTGGGCTCTTATCCTTAGCGAGTCACGCCTCACTTAGTCTGGAATGTACCTGAAAATAATGTGGGCTTTATGAACCCCAATAAATGAATGGTTTGTTATGAATTTTAGTTAAGGTCAAGTTTATTTAATACTGCCTTTTTTATTTTTTTGGGTTTTCAATTTTTGAGTATTTTTAGAGCAAGCAACCTAATGTTTTTTTGTATTTTTTCTTTATGTCCTAAGTGATATAAACACAGGGGGGAGAGGACGGAAAAGACGTGCAAGTCACCACTAAGATGGAAATCTCACCTTAGTGACTACTATGCATGCAACGAAAGAGTTGCTCACGATGCTTCCTAGATCTCTCCATGTGGGATGCAAGGAAGAGTTGAAATATTTACACTATATGGTGATATGCAAAAGCAAGAAAACGTCCTAAACAATAGCTTCTATTATCGGGAAGAACCAAATGCCAAATACTCAGAAATGAGATTCAAAAGTCTAGTCTTTGAAGTGCATTAGTGTCCGCCACAACAGATCCTACCAATATTGTATAACACTTCTCTCTGCGCTCGATCTCAAGTCGAAATAATCGACAGTTAATTTTTTATTAAGTCTAAACACATATCACTATAGGTACATGCAATGTTATTATGGCTTTGAATCTAGCTACTGAGTCAAACAACCTACTATCTGAGGGCTCACTCATAGAAAACAAATAAAAACAAAGGTGGAATGCTCAAATAATAGGAAACGAATAAAATAAAGGCGATCAAACAAAAAAAAATCGGTACGAGGCCCCCAGGTGAACATACACCCGGGCACTGGACCTCGTGTAGTGTAGAGAATAGTGTCCAAATTATTTACAAATTATTTGCAAAAATTAAATCTCTCTTTCTCACTAAAAAATGAAAAATGCTAAGCTCAATGCTGCTCTTCTCCTCCTTCCCTGCTCTTCTTTCCTCCTCTCTCCTGGTCTGCTCAAAAGAAGAAAGATGGCCTTGAACAGTGTCTTACTACCCTTGTTGATTTAATCAAATAAATGGTTAAATTAATGAGTTGTCGTTCGTTGCAGTCAGATAATAAGAGCTAATAAAAAACCACTTTCAATTTAAGTCAAATTAATTTCGAGCGATAAATTTTTTTACTTGGGCAAGCCCAAGGTTGAACTCAGGGAGGCAGTTGTCTCCTTAGGCAGATTTAAGTAAATTCCAAGGTCTGATTTTTAGGAGATATTTTTTTTGGGTCTTATTAAATGTATTTTATGCAAGAAGGAAAAGACACATGCAAAATCGGGTCAGTTTACAAGTTAATTCAGAAATATGGTCCAATTGATTCCAAAAATTATGAAACTTGGCCAGATGGTGAAAGCAATGAAATTAAGCTACTCTATTTTTTTGGATTTTTCTTACACCAAGTGAATTTACTTGTGAATTAAAAATAAATACAAGTTGATTTTGACTAAATTAATTTTAATAAATACCAAATCATAATGATTTTAGAAATAAAAATTATCGTAGATAGATCTAAGTGTGAGGAATCCAGAAAAATTAATAAACCTAAATTTTTATGTGAAATGGACCTATTAAAAGATAATTAAGGAAATCACTAAATGATTTATTCATGCCTCGAGCTACGTGCAAATGAGTTGATTTTTTTATACAATGTGAACTTAGTTATCCTAGTTCTAATGCGAATTTTTGGTGATTTTTGGAGTCACAGAGAAATTACTACAAATTAAAAGGCATAAATGGGAACAATATGGCAAAATATCACCAATTAATTAATAATAAAATCCACTATTCTTACAAAAATGTGGCAATGTCACATATGAAAGAGGACAAATTAAGCTACACAATGCAATTTTCAAACTTGAAAAATGATTTAAAATGAATGCCTAAAGATGCATGCAAAGACAGGGGCCTAAATGTAATTACAGGAAATAAAATTGATAAAAATAAAACGTGCTAACAGGGACGTATATGTAATTACCTATAATGTTGAGGGGGTGGATGCAAATTTCCCACAGAACACGTGCTCCTCACGTGGGGGCTCCTGGTAGGGACTGGAATGTAAATATGAAAACCTCCAGGGGCCTCGCTGCAAATTACCCAGTCCGCACGTGCATACCACGTGGGGGTCCCAGGCTCGGTGGAATTCGGAGGCTCGGATCGAGGCCCGGGTGCTATGGAGGCTCGGACTTGGCTCGGGGTAGCTTCGGGGGATCCGAGCCTGATGGTCGGGGAAGAGCCTCGGATCGGGCAACATGGCTCGATGTGGACCGTGGATCAAGTGAAGATCCAATGGTTACTGGCTGCTGGCGCATGGCGTGTATCGACCCGTTGGATCAAGATCAATCCAATGGTCATTGAAGCTCGATGAAGATGGCCACGTGGAAGATTGTGCACCGTTGGATAAGGATGGATCCAACGATTCCTTAGAGCTCCATGCGAATGGTGACGTGGAGCGATCAGATGCATAGGATCTTCCTGATCCTATAGCTGCGGGACGTGGGTGATGTAGCGTGCTTCGGACCGTCCGATCAAAGAGATCGGACGGCTGCTGCTTTTCTTCCTCAACAGGTCCTTCGCCTCCTGCGGCGGAGATGGCTGTGCTCCGACGAAGGAGCTTGAGCTCCGCCTCCTCCTCTGGCCATCGGTAAAGCTCGCCGGAGGCTCCCAAGTAGATGGGAAGAATCGTGGAGGCGTTGGGGATCCTCCGACGGTCTCAGGAGCGTTTGAACGGCTCTAGAGAGCAGTGGCGGAGAAGCTCGAAGGAAGCTCCGATGAGGTTCCGGCCAGTCCAAATTGGAGTACCTGCAGAGGGTTAATGGCTAGCTGAGGCGTGCAGATGTGCTCGTGGGGTGACCGTGCGGGCGGAGTGAGGCCTGAGGGGCAGTGAAGAGGTCTGGTGATCAAGCTCCGCCAAGGTGGCGGAGCTTGCGTCGACGCGAGGTTGATCGTGTCGTCAGAGAGGATAAAGGTGTGCGCGAAAATCAGAGCTTCGAGGGGAAGCTCGGTGGATGCTTAGCGGAGCGGGAAGTGGCGTGTGGACGGTGAATAAAATCGGAGAAAAATCAAGAAAAAAAGAAGAAGATGATCAGAGGGAGATGAAGGAGTCTACCTGGGGTCAGAAGCTCAGATGAAGCTTCCAGGTCTTCGCTCAAGGATCGGTAGTGTCCCGAGCTCGTGCAGCGCCGGGGAGGAGCTGCGACACGACAGAGGTGTGCTGCGGATCTCACCGGAGGTCATCGACCGTCTTCGCTCGATGTCGTGCCCAATTGCTGTCACCAATGAGGAGAATAGAGCTCAGGGAAGCCTCCTGTACTGGCGGATAGGGGTGAAGGTGGCTGGAGGCAGTGTATTTATAGGTTGGATATGGCGGTGACAGGTGATGGAGGGTGATGTTGATGGAGGTCGTGGGACGTCGTGGGTTTGGCTCATGGTGATCGAGGGTGTAGGTGAGGATGAGAGAAGAGTGGGGTATGTAGTGGTGGTGCCAGGGGGCGGAGATGGTGGTCGGCGTGGCGCCCAAAATATATAGGGGGCAGTCGTCGTACACGGTGGACGACGAGGGGTACGGGGTGTGCGGAAGTTCGAAGACGACGCCTTGGCCGTTGGATCGGGTGATCCAACGGCCAGGAGAAGGGCAGAATGATGCGGCTGAGATTGGATCAGTGGGGCAAGATCAAGGGCGCAGGGCGTGCCATGTGGCAGGTGCAGGTTGAGGCGCTAGAGTGCGGTGGAGATGAAGCCCTGGGGTTTGATCGAAGGGTCAAGAGGCGTTGCGAGATGGATGGCCAGGATAAGAAGTATCTGGTGAAGATCGAAGGGCGTAGGCGTCGCCACGTGGTGCAAGGAGGGCATGGCGCTGGTGAGCGGTCCAGATGAGATCCATGGGCAGATCGGGCGGCTGGAATGCATTGCGATGATGAACGACCTAGATCAATAAAGGGGGCGAGCAATCAGACGGCGGGGAAGGCTGGGCGCATGGCGCGCAAGGGAGCGGGCCGCGTGGCTCAATCAGAGAGCGCCACGTGGCCTACTCTGAGTGGTTGAGAAAGAAAACGGATTTAGAGAGAGAAGGAGATTGAATTTGGAAATAAATCAAAACATGAAAGTTGTAGATCACGATGAGATCTACAAGTTTCATGTTGACCAAAAATGGAGATGAGGTCAAATATGATACAAGAATACAAGCGTACAAATATACATACATATAGTATACAAAGGGGCGCAAAAACCCATGTTTTGCATACGAGCTCCGAATTGAATGAAATTGGTCTCATTTTAAAGGTCTCTGGATGTGTATTAATATGAAGGTGAGTAGACCTAATTCGGAGGTTGTAAGAGAGATATGTGCATTTTAAGGTCTAGGTTCTCCAACTGGGTTTGGGGCTTTATTGGGCAATTTTCAAGATAGGGATTTTTGGCTTTCTTCCATATTATTAACTAGTAATGTACACAGTGTAAGGAAGTTATTTGATTTTTAGAGGGGATATAATTAGGTGAATTATTGGAAGTATTTTACAAGTGGATTTTTACACATGAATTGGCTTCTTATTTAATGCAAATATGAATGCTAAAATTCATGTATTGTGGATTTATGTATGAATGCTATTTATGCAAGATAAAGGGAAATATGCTGCTAAATACTCGGGAACAAAGCTCTATTTTCAACTTTAAGAGTGATGAATCACATATTCATCAACCCCTATACTTAAACCTTACTCGTCCTTGAGCAACTAAAATGAAATGCAAGAGTGAAATGATTTTGGGTTCCATACCAAGGTCATGAACAAAAGTTGAAAATGGAGCTTGACTCGACCTTTGGATTAATTGTGTGGCGGAACCTCATTGGGACCTGAACATAAGACCTAACAAACTTCAAGTTCCGCAAGCCTTCTATTCAAGACACCTCAAACGTCAGGTCAGAACAAATCCTCAAACGCAAATTTCTGATGACTATGAATCTTACTTGTACTGTGTAAGTGTAAAATAGCTCTCCACAACAGAAATGACTCAGAAACAGCCTCCTCTAACAAGGTAACTCAAATAACCCGGTCTAGTAACTCTTTCCTCGAGGAGCAGGGTATTCCCTTCTAAGTTCAAGTGCGACCAGCTCAAGAGGAGAGGGTAGAGAGAAGAATGGACGGTAGCCAGTATAGCTACCTATCCCGGGATGCTTGACCAGTGTAGCCGAGTCATCCAGCTGCATTTCTTTGCTAATATACAAACTCCGACATGTATTTTATTTTCTCTTTGACCAGTCTGATTTTTTTGGAGTCTTTACATTTTTTTTGAACTATATACAAGGTGCAGCATGTAGATCAAGAGTTTTTCCTCTTGAGCCAGTAGACTATCCCTCTTTTGAAGCATTATTGCAACCCACAGCATCCTGTCCTTAGATGTCAACACCACCAGACTAGGTTGAGATGCACTACCCTCCCTAGAGGAGGATGGATGTTTCCACCCGTGTGCTACTCCAAGCTAAAGGATTCTACCTCCTCACCACCTCATCAATGAAGAGCTATGTGCATTATGCTTGTCCAAGTTAGGTCATTATCTAAAAGAATCATGCATGTGCACGAGATATTCTACTTAGACTAATCAAGATGACATGTGAACATAGACTTGCGGACTCAAAGAATTAAGCCACTTGACCTGAGAAATCTTAACTCCAGTTCCTATAAGGTTCCTCTGAAATTAGGTGGATTAAGGTCAAATCAAGTCCTTCCTCAACGTCTACTCATAACTTGGTTCAGAACCCACTAGCTTTTAACTTAGCATATGCAAGATATGTAGATGAGATGTGGATGACATGCTATGTAGATGAATAAAATGCAAGACCCTTTTCTTTCTTTTCTTTTCAGATGCAGAGATGATATGCAAGAGTAAAATAAGAAGCCTTTGATTTTTTTCAAGAATATGGTATACCTCCTATGGTACAGCAATTTACAAGAGTTTTATAAGTATTATACAAATTATACAAGTGTATTTTACAAAAAAAAATATTTCTCCAAATTTTATCCAGCCCGTAATTATTGCGTAACATATACAAAGATACGTGAAAGTACGAGCTATGGGTAAAGTATATATATAATATATATACGCCCCCATACTTAGCGTGTGCTATATCCTCAGAGCACGGAAAGCGAGGAAAGAGACATAGCTCTTGCTGAGCGTAAGAGAGACAAAAGAGCGAAAATGTATAGAAGTCATCCTGCCCTCCTATACTTAGGCTCTGGCAGCCTAAGTATAGAAGAAGGTCAAAAATGGGGCAGACGAGGTCAAGAGGAGAAATGGATGAATATATACAAGGCGGGCATCGGTCCCCCCTATACTTAGGCTCGGGTCAGCCTAAGTATAGGACTGGAGTGAGTATGAGGACCGATGTGATCTGGAGGATGTATAGTGAACAGACTCAGGTGACTCATTTCCCCTATACTTAGGATCTGGTCATCCTAAGTATAGTCCAAGATGGTGATCAATGAAGCTGTGATGAGTTGCTAGAGTTACGGGGAAAAAGGGTAGAATGTATAGGAATGACAGGTATATACAAGGATGTCGGTATGAATCTTTCAAGATGTTGTTGATGGCGAGAGCTCACTGCTGCAAGGTCTCATGCGTGGCTCGAAGTGTATCTGCTGAATCTGTCTCGCGCATGAATTCAATCTCGTCAACATGGACTAACTGCTCATTGGTTTCGACGAAGTGCTTCAACAGTTGTCCATTCACTAGGAATGTCGGTGCATGTCTGCAAGATCTAAGATCTCGACACATCCACTATCATGCACCGCACGGACAACGAATGGGCCCGTCCACTTGGACTTCAACTTGACTTGGAAGATCTTCATCCTTGCATTAAACAACCATACCTTCTGTCTAGGAACAAAGGTCTTTCGTCTGATATATCTATCGTGCCAACGCTTCACCTTGTCCTTGTACACCAAATTGTTATCGTATGCGCGGTTTCTTACTTCCACAAGCTCATTCAAATCCATTTCTCTCTGCTTTTTCCCAAGGTGTGTGTTCCAGTTGACCTTCTTGATTGCCCATTCTGATTTATGCACTAACTCTGTGGGCAAATGGCACAGCTTTCCGAATACCATTCAGAACGGGGAGGTTCCTAACGGTATCTTGTAAGCTGTCCTATAAGACCATAGGACTTGATCCAACATCTGAGATCAGTCCTTCCTGTCTGGGCGGACAAGCTTTTGTAATATAGTTTTCACCTCCCTATTCGACACCTCAGCCATACCATTAGTCTGTGGGTGGTAAGGACTAACGACACGGTATTCGATGTCGTAGTCCTTCAAGAGTTTTTCACCTCTCGGTTTACAAAGTGGCTACCCCCATCTGATATCAACATGTTGGGGATCCCGAGCCTAAAGATGATATGTTCTCTTATGAATTTACATACAGTCCTGCTGTCTGCGGCTCGGGTCGGGATAGCCTCTACCCACCTGGATAGGTAGTCTACCGCAATAAGGATGCACTCGAATCCGTTGCTAACTGGGAATGAGCTTGTGAAATCGATGCCCCAGGCGTCAAAGACATCACAAATGATGACAGGCTGCATCGGCATCTCATCCTTGGAACCAACGGTTCCTCCCATTCTCTGGCATACTGGGCACGACTTCGCAAAGGTGATGGCATCACGAAACAGAGTCGGCCAGTAAAAGCCATACTGAAGCACCTTCCATGCGGTCCTCTTCCCGGAGTGGTGTCCTCCTGCCTCCAAGTTGTGGCATAAAGAAATGACACTCTGGTATTCCTCCTGAGGAATACACCGTCTCCAGACACAATCTGGTCCTTCAAAAAAAAGGATCGGATCCTCCCAATGGTAGTGTCTAGCATCCGACTTCAATCGGTCAATGTGGCACTTGAGCCAACCTTCAGGAAACTTTTGGAGACAAGATAGTTCACGATATTGGCATACCATGGGAGTGAGTCGACAACAAAAAATCGACTCGTCAAGGAAGGAGTCTCGAATTGGTGAATCCTTGGAAGTATTAAGATCTTCGAGACGAGAGAGATGATCGTCTACTATGTTCTTCTTTCCAGGTTTATCACGAATATACAAATCAAACTCCTAGATAAGCAAAATCCACCGAAGAAGACACGCTTTCACGTCCTTCTTTTCCATCAATTATCGCAGCGCCATGTGGTTAGTGAACACAACTACCTTAGATATGATTAAGTGAGATCTGAACTTGTCCAAGGCAAACACTACTGCAAATATCTCCTTTTCCGTAACTGTATAGTTGCGCTGGGCGGTATCAAGCACTTTGCTTGCGTAGTGGATTGCAAACGGGACACCATCCCTCCTTTGTCCTAACACAGCTCCAACAGCAAAATCTAAGGCGTCCGTTATGATCTCAAAAGGTAGAGACCAATCTGGGGCTTGTAGGATCGGGGTGTCCATAATCATCCCTTGTAATAGCTTAAAGGCTTCAAGACATTTGTGATCAACAATAAACTCCATGTCCTTGCCTAAAAGCTCAGTTAGTGGTCGGGCAATCTTGGAAAAATCCTTGATAAATCTCCGATAGAATTCAACATGCCCGACAAAAGACCGCAACTGCTTTACGTTGGTTGGTGGCTGGAGTCGTCTGATCACGCCCACCTTAGCAGGGTCAACCTCCATTCCTCTCTTAGAGATGACGTGCCCCAATACAATGCCCTCCGTCACCATGAAGTGACTTTTCTCCCAGGAGAGCACCAGATTAACCTCACAACATCGTTTGAGGACTCGGTCCAGATTCCTAAGACAGGAATCAAATGAATCGTCATAGATCGAGAAGTCGTCCATGAAGACTTCCAGGAATTTACAGACCATTTCGGCGAATACAGCAATCATGCACCTTTGAAAAGTACATGGAGCATTTCATAACCCAAAGGGCATGCGCCTGAAAGCATAGGTACCAAAGGGTCATGTGAACGTGGTCTTTTCCTGGTCCTCTGGAGCTATGGCTACTTGATTGTAGCCCGAGAACCCATCCAAGAAGCAGATGAATTCTTTCCCCGCCAGTCTCTCTAGGATCTAATCAATGAACAGTAGGGGAAATGATCCTTCTTTGTCGTAGCATTCAGGCGTCTGTAATCCACACAGACGCGCCACGACGTGGGCACTCGTGTCACGATCTCCTCTCCGTCCTCGTTGGTGGTCGTCTGAATTCCCGACTTTTTCAGGACAACATGGATTGGGGCCACCCATTTAGAGTCGAAGACGGGATAAATGAAATCCACGTTGCACCATTTCTCTATCTCCTTCTTCACCACCTCTCGTAAATTTGGATTCAAACGATGTTGGAATTCACGAGAGGGTTTGGCTTCATTCTCCAAGTAGATATGGTGCGAACACAGAGCGAGATTTATCTCGTGGAGATCGGAAATGCTCCAGCCTATCGCCTTGCGGGTTTTTTCTAGGATCTCTAGCAAGCAAGATTCCCGCTACTCGGTCAATCACGGACTGATGATGACCGGATATTTCTTCTCCTGACCCGCAAGGAAGGCATACTTAAGTGTTGTGGGTAAAGGTTTGAGCTCAGGTAATGTGTGATCGTCTAGGAAGTCTGGCTCAGTCGAATCTGGTTCAGTGTTGAAAGTGGCTGGATCTGTCTCTGAAGTTGCTGCTACTAAATTATTCGGCTCTGGAGTCGGATCATCAAAGGTCTCCATGCAATCGGAAAAAGCCACGTCCGACTCGTCATCCTCATCTCCTGATTGTCCTAAAGAGGGAAGGACAGACATGCCCAGCTGGGCCTCTAATTCATCGAAGATGTAGGGAGATGCATGTTCTGAGCTGTATTCGTTCCTGAGGACCTCGCAAACTGACGCATGTACAAGATCATCTCCGGAGGGGAGGGACTCATCGATGCTGGCTGGGTTCTGTCTCCATGGCCCAACTTTGTCTACATGGTCGCAGTCTGCTTCTGTTGAAGAGTACTCGGTGCTAGATTCGAAATCCGGTCTCTACCATCTGGTTTGCTTCATCTCAAGTTCCTCATCTCTATCTGGAGTTTGGAACTGGATCTTCCCGATCTTGTAATCAGACAAGGCCCCCGCTGTTCTGAGGAAGGGCCTGTCTAGGATGAGCTGGGAGTCTCTCCAATTACGAGGGGTTTCCATATCTAAGACAGTAAAGTCCACCATGTATTCTTGACCCTCGACTTTGATGACAACATTCCTTAATTCTCCTTGGGACCTCTTGGTTGATTTATCAGCGAACTGAAGGAGGGCTCTAGATTTCCTAAGATATCTGAGATTAAACCGCTCACAGAGGGCTGTAGATATTAAATTGATTGAGGAGCCGTTGTCTAGGAGAGTGCGTGCAAACGCAATGTCATCGACATGACTCACCACATAATGTGCACCCATGTCTCTTCGTTTCCTTGGAAACAAGTTCTTTATTGCATAAGTCGTGGCTACTGACAGAACGTGTTTCTCAACACGGCTTTTGATCTTCCTTCTAACCCTAGTAGGTGTGCATCTCACCTTAAGGTATTTCTGAAATGCAGGTGTCATTTCCACGTACTTGTCAATGGGGATTGTGACCTTGATATGTTTGTTGCAAAACTCTGCCATCTCAGGGTCATCTTTTTGGATATTTTTATTTTTCTTCTTTCCACCCTTGAGAGCTCGGGGGAAAGGAATTATTGACTCCAACTCAGATTCTGAAACTGGAATATGTTCATTCAAAGCTGGAACTGAGTTCTGTACATGACTAGGACTCTGAAACCGACTCTGACTCTGATTATGACTAAAAGGAAATGCTGCTGCGAAACCGGTGATGTGTCCTCCGTGACTGTTGGACGGTCCTCCTCAGATGGAGGTGCGGGCTCTTCATCGGTTTTTATGGACTCTCTGCTGGTGTGGGTTCTTTGCTTTTTCGAGGACCTAGAAGTCCTCTTCTTCTGCCGGTGGTGGTGATGGTGGTGCTTCTCCTCTTCTGCCTCCAAGTTCTCCTCATGTAGAGACTTGACGGCTTCTTCCTCCGGTGCCCGTGCCCGATCAGGTACGATCACGGTCCTTCCGCTCCTGAGGGACATATGGTTTACATTATCATACGAAAAGATCTCATGTTCAGATATAGAATTATCTGATAGTATACCTGATCTCATGGTCGGTTCTGGCCTTGAGTCAAGCTGTTGGGATTGGACTAAACCTGGGTGGGAATAGGGGTCTTTGGCGCCATTTGTTGATCCTGGGTACGAGAAACATGATTCAGATCGGTTCTCATATCCATATAGTCATTCTGGATTTGTTGGACCCTATCAGTCAGGGTCTGGATCGCCAAGGTGAGGGACTCCAATTCAGTGGGCTGGGCTGGTTGATGCTGACTTGCGGATGAGGTTCTGTACTGGCCATGCTGGCCATGCCGATACCATTGCTGCTGATGGGACGGTGACAGGCCCTGATGGCCCGATTAGAACATGCACTGCTACTGGTGCTGCTGAGGCTAGTACCCTCGTTCGGGCCTGGACTGAACAAACCGTAGTGCGGGGACGGAGCTGGTTTCCTGGTAAGCTGGGGAAGGTCGGTGAGGCTGACCGTTCCCCATCCCCGACTGTCTGCCAACGGGGTCATGGTTGTACCACAACCCGTTGATCTCGAACACTTGTGGAGGCTCCTCGTATCCGGTTTCCACTTGTGGGGGTGCATGCTGGTCCTGCTGGGTGTAAGTCTGCTCCTCTACCCAGCCACTCTGAGGCCCTGGTGCTTGTACCTATACAAGATGGACTCGGTGTACATGTACAAGTCGTGCAGAAGGGACAGGTAGCTTTATCTTAGCTACCCTTTCAGTAAGTTCCTCCACTTGCTTCGGCAAATGCAAGAGAAACTCAAGGTTAGTGACCCTCTTGTGGACCTGCTCGACCATGGTTAACTTATCAGCTATCATCCCCATGCTGGGAATGATGTCCTCTGTCAGATCCGCTACAGTCCTCCTAGTTGTCTCGTTGGATAGAATTGATGGAGACAACTGATAGGCCCTGGTGGCCTGCGACCTGCCTGTTTCCGCCATCTGCTCCATTATTTTCCATACAGCATTCTCATTCTTGTTCAGATAGCTTCCTCCACTGGTGGCACTTACTAACCCCTGCATCTCCGGGGTCATGCCACAAAACAAGGTCTGGACTAAGATCGCCTTAGAAATGCCATGGAAGGGACATTTCTGAATTAGGTCATTGAACATATCCCAGACTTCATGGAATGGTTCACTGGGTCCCTAGGAGAAACTAGCGATCTTTGTTCTCATTTGATTATTCCTACTGAGGGGGTATAACTTCTTCAGAAAAAGGTCCTTGAACTGCATCCAGGTTGTACATATTACCCCAAGATTTTTCAACCAATGTGTTGCCTTATCTCCTAAGGCAAATGGGGTGGCCTTCAGTCGAATGTAATCCTGCCCAACCCTAGGATGACTAAGGTTGTTGCAAACTAGCTCGAAGTCTCTGAGGAAGGCATACAGTTCTTCGTTTGCATTTCCGTTAAACTTCGGTAGCAGGCTAAGGAAGTGGGGCTTGAGCTCAAATGCTTCGGGGGGGAACCGCTGGTGCCAGCCAACTGTGCATCTCATTTTCTGTTGGGTTATAGGCATCAACCATTGGTCGGTCGATCCCTCATGTCGTAATGATCTGTCCCATTCTAGCTGTAAGATCCGCATTCTGATGTTTGGCTGTGGCGAGGCGAGCAAAGATTTGCCGCAATGGGTCCTCATCCGGTGGCTGCTTAGGTGGCATCATGTCCTCTAGTCCTGGGTATGAAACATGGTCTGTGTTAGAGGACAAATCAAGGAAGGGATTCTTACCAAGGCGATGGTCTTCCTCGGTAAGCTCAGAGGAAAAAGGGTTGGTTTGAGAGTAACCACCCTAGGTGTGAGGGATCCAGAACTCAAGAGGGTCAAGAGTTCTGGGTGGTCCAAAGTTGCGCTTGGGCCGGTGAAGATGAGTTTTGTGGGTGGGTGGGCTCAGAGAGAGATTGGCGAATAAGGAGTCGATATCCCCTTAGTCACTCATCTTGGCTTGGCGAGAAGAATCGAGAGTTCTAAGTGAAGATAGGATTTTACTCCAACCTGAAGCAAGCAATTCTATCCAAAACCCTGTATTCACACTCAACACAGTGAAGGACCTGAAATCGAGTCCAATTAATCTTGTTGATTTTAAGTGTGATTTTCAAGCAAGATAGCAAGGAGTTACGCGACCTATAGGGAAGTCGGCTCAGAGCTGGATGTGTCTTCCCTGTTTAACCAGTCGCCTAAGATACCGCTGGTCCTTCCTTTCTTCGCTCCTATCCCAAGTTGATGGATTCAAAGACCTGCCCCTATCTACCTGCAAGCAGGTGGAGGCTGACAAGGCAGAAACTTCACCCTGAGGGGTTACTGGCAACTTGTCGTAAAGTACCGCAATTTCGCCCCAATCTACCTGAGACGGGCGGAGGCTACTTCATACTAGTCAATGAATCTGAATAATTCAACTTGTGATATTTGCTAGGATTAGTCGGAACGTGATATGGAAGGCGGGGATTTGGGCACTGCCTTAAGGTATTCACACACACTCAAGTACCCTCACTCAGCCTGAAAACAAGGTTGGGGATTAATCTCCCGTAAGCAGATTTTCCGATTTTATTGATTTTTTTGGTCAAATAATGTTAGCAGTCCTGATTTTAAGTTAAGTTATCACTTGTTAGTCCAATCCACACAACACGCCTATTGTCCAGTCCCAATTTTCGTTTACTTAAGTTGGAAAACCAAGAGAGAGAAATCGAGAAAAGCCGATGCACGAAAAACAATGATGCTTATGCTGAGTGAAGAATACTTATAGTGATCCCTTCGCTTTTATGCAGGATGCAAAACAAAATTGAAATTTTTTTACACTACATGCAAATGCAGACGACAAAATCCGCTCGTAGACAAGCAGTTCTATTAGCGAGTGAAGCACATGTTGATATGACTAGATCTGCAGTCTAAGTGTGTCTTTTAAGTGTATTGTGTGGTCCTAAAGATTTACGAGCACAAGCAAATCCTAGAGTGGGCTCGAGGAGTTGCTAGTGCAAGCCTAGTCTAAAAAGTCAATCCACACAGCACACGAAGACATTGTTCCACTATGTTCACACAAGCGAGATCCCAAACGGGAACCACTGGAAATGATGCAAAAAATAAAGAAATTAAAAATACAAGTTCTCTTAAATCACTCAAAAATTAAAATGCCGGTTCCTCGAAGCGTCTTCGACTCCTCGCGTTCCTCACACAAAAATAAATTGAGGTCAGATCGAGAATGACACAAAATACAAAATTAAAAGAAAGAAAAATATTCACAAGAAAGCCGGGGGTCAGACTACACGGGTATGGAAAATCAAACACTCAGAAATTAACTACAAATTAACCTAAGTCGTGCCTCCCCAGCAACGGTGCCATTTTGAACAGCGTCTTACTACCCTTGTTAATTTAATAAAATTAATGGTCAAATTAATGAGTTGTCATTCGTTGCAGTCGGATAATAAGAGCTCATCAAAAACCACTTTCAATTTAAGTCAAATTAATTTCGAGCGGCAAATTGTTTTTACTTGGGCAAGCCCAAGGTCGAACTCAGGGAGGCAGCTGTCTCCTTAGGAAGATTTTAAGCAAATTCCAAGGTATGATTTTCAGGACATATTTTTTGGGTCCTTTTAAATGTATTTTATGCAAGAAGGAAAAGACACATGCAAAATCGGGCCAGTTTAAGTTAATTCAGAAATATGGTCAAATTGATTCTAAAAAATATGAAACTTGGCCAGATGGTGAAATGCAATGAAATTAAGCTAATCTATTTTTTTTGGATTTTTCTTACACTAAGTGAATTAACTTGTAAAATAAAAATGAGTGCAAGGTGATTTTGACTAAATTAATTTTAATAAATACCAAATCACAATATTTTTAGAAATAAAAATTATCCTAGATAGATCTAAGTGTAAGGAATCCAGGAAAATTAATAAACCTAAATTTCTATGTGACATGGACCTATTAAAAATTAATTAAGGAAATCACTGATTTATTCAGGCCTCGAGGAGCGTGTAAATGAGTTGATTTTTTTACACAATGTGAACTTAATTATCCTAGTTCTAATGTGAATTTTTGGTGAATTTGGAGTCATAGAGAAATTACTACAAACTAAAAGGCATAAATGGGCACAATATGGCAAAATTCCACCAATTAATTAATAATAGAATCCATTGTTCTTACAAAAATGTGCCAAATGTCACATATGAAAGATGACAAATTAAGCTATGCAATGCAATTTTCAAACTTGAAAAATGATTTAAAATGAATGCTTAAAGATACGTGTAAAGACATGGGCCTAAATGCAATTACAGGAAATAAAATTGATAAAAATAAAATGTGCTGATAGGGACGTATATGCAATTACCTATAATGTTGAGGGGGTGGATGCAAATTTCCCACAGAACATGTGCTCCTCACGTGGGGGCTCTTGGCAGGGACTGGAATGCAAATATGAAAACCTCCAGGGGCGTCGCTGCAAATTATCCATGCCGCACGTGTAGACCACATGGGGGTCCTACGCTCGGTGGACTTCGGAGGCTCAGATCAAGGCTCAGGTGCTATGGAGGCTCGGACTTGGCTCGGGGTAGCTTCGACGGATCCGAGCCTGATGGTCGGGGAAGAGGCTCGGACCGGGCAACGTGGCTCGATGTGGACCATGAATCAAGTGAAGATCCAACAGTTAATGTTTGCTGGCACGTGGCGTGTATCGACCCGTTGGATCAAGATCAATCCAACGATCCTTGAAGCTCGATGAAGTTGGCCACGTGGAAGATTGTGCACCGTTAGATCGTGATGGATCCAACGGTTCCCTGGAGGTCCATGCGAATGGTGGCGTGACGTAGTCAGATGCGTAGGATCCTCCCGATCCTACGGCTGCAGGACATGGGCGATATAGCGTGCTCCAGACCATCCGATCAAGGAGATCGGACGACTGCTGCTTTTCTTCCTCAACATGTCTGCCGCCTCCTGCGACGGAGATGGTTGTGCTTCGGCGAAGGAGCTCAAGCTCTTCCTCCTCCTCTGGTTGTCAGTGAAGCTCGCCGGAGGCTCCCAAGTAGCTGGGAAGACTCGTGGAGGCGTCGGGGATCCTCCGACGGTCTCAGGAGCGGCTGAACGGCTCTGGAGAGCAGTGGCGGAGAAGCTCGAAGGAAGCTCTGATGAGGTTTCGACCAGTCCAAATTGAAGTACCTGCAGAGGTTAATGGCTAGACGAGGCATGCAGATATGCTCATGGGGTGACCGTGCGGGTGGAGTGAGGCCTAAGGGGCAATGAAGAGGTCCGTTGATCGAGCTCCGCCAAGGTGGCGGAGCTTGCGTCGGCGTGAGGTTGATCGTGTCGTCAGAGAGGATAAAGGTGGGCACGAAGATCAGAGCTTCAAGGGGAAGCTCGGTGGATGCTCATTAGAGCGGGAAGTGGCATGTGGGCGGCGAAAATAATCGGAGAAAAATCAAGAAAAAAAGAAGAAGACGATCAGGAGGGAGATGGAGGAGTCTTCTTGGGGTCAGAAGCTCAAATGAAGCTTCCAGGTCTTCGCTCAAGGGCCGGTAGTGTCCCAAGCTCATGCAACACCATGGAGGAGCTGCAACACGGCAGAGGTGTGTCGCGGATCTCACCGGAGGTCATCGACCGTCTTCGCTCGATGTCGTGCCCAATTGCTGTCACCAATGAGGAGAATGGAGCTCAGGGAAGCCTCATTGACTGGCGAATAGGGGTGAAGGTTGCCGGAGGCAGTGTATTTATAGGTTGTATATGGCGGTGACAGGTGATGGAGGGTCATGTTGATGGAGTTCGTGGGACGTCGTGGGTTCGGCTCATGGTCATCGAGGGTGTAGGCAAGGATGAGGGAAGAGTGGGGTATGTAGTGGTGGTGCCAGGAGGCCGAGATGGTGGTCGGCGTGGCACCCAAAATAGAAAGGGGCAGCCGTCGCGCACGGTGGACGACATGAGGCGCGGGGTGTGCGGAAGGTGGAAGAAGATGCCTTGGTCGTTGGATCAGGTGATCCAACGGCCAGGAGAAGGGCGGAATGATGTGGCTGAGATTGGATCAGCAGGGCGAGATCAAGGGCGCAGGGCGTGCCACGTGGCAAGCGCAGGTCGAGGTGCTAGCGTGCGACAGAGATGAAGCCCTGGGGTTTGATCGAAGGGTCGAGAGGCGTTGCAAGATGGATGTCCAGGATAAGAAGTATTTGGCGAAGATCGGAGGGCGTAGGCGTCGCCACGTGGTGCAAGGAGGGCGCGGCGCTGGCGAGCGGTCCAGATGAGATCCATGGGTACATAGGGCGGCTGCAATGTGTTGCGATGATGAACGGCCTAGATCAATAGAGGGGGCAAGCGATCGGACAGCGGGGAAGGCCGGTCGCGTGGCGCCCAAGGGAGCGAGCCGTGTGGCTCAATCAGAGAGCGCCACGTGGCTTGCTCTGAGTGGCTGAGAAAGAAAATGGATTTAGAGAGAGAAGGAGACCGAATTTGGAAAAACTCAAAACATGAAAGTTGTAGATCTCGATGAGATCTACAAGTTTAATGTGGACCAAAAACGGAGATGAGGTCAAATATGATACAAGAATACAAGCGTACAAATATACATACATATAGTATACAAAGGGGCCCAAAAACCCAAGTTTTGCATACGAGCTCCGAATTGAATGAAATTGGTCTCATTTTAAAGGTCTTTGGATTTGTATTAATCTGAAGTGAGTAGACCTAATTCGGAGGTTGTAAGAGAGATATGTGCATTTTAAGGTCTAGGTTCTCCAACTGGGTTTGGGGCTTTATTGGGCAATTTTCAAGATCAGGATTTTTTGCTTTCTTCCTTATATTATCAACTAGTAATGTACACAGTGTAAGGAAGCTATTTGATTTTTAGAGGGGATGTAATTAGGTGAATTATTGGAAGTATTTTACAAGTGGATATTTACATATGAATTGGCTTCTTATTTAATGCAAATATGAATGCTAAAATTCATGTATTGTGGATTTATGCATGAATGCTATTTATGCAAGATAAAGGGAAATATGCTGCTAAATACTCGGGAACAAGGCTCTATTTTCAACTTTAAGAGTGATGAAACATATATTCATCAGACCTCCACTCACCTCAGGTTCTCCCACATCCTAAGAGGTTGTCCTCGTCAAGCGGTCCCTCGCAAGAAATATCAACAAGAAAATTGGATTAGAATAGTCAAATAATTATCAAAGTATAAGTGGTAAAAATGTAAATAAAAATGGCAACTATATATACAAAAAATGTGCTACAATCCGCTGCTCCCCGGCAACGATGCCATTTGAAAAGGGTAGAATTACGTGAGGGTCTGGTGCGTTGACCACTCACGAAAATCCGATCCAATTTAATAATCAACCCGCAATTGGATATTAAACAATAAAGGTAGTGTGGATCAAATTTATTATAAACCCTACTATAAAATGCGTATAGTGACAAATGGAGTAGGGTGTTGAATACATGGAACACACATAGCACTATATATTATTTATAAATAAATAATATAAATATATGTGTATATATAACTATGTACAATATTTATCAAAATAATGTTGGTTTTTAATAATATAATTTTTTATTTTATTTTTGCTTTATAATTTTGTATTTTTTTATTTTCTTATTTTATATTTTCTTTTTATATTTTTATATTTTTACATCTTTCTTTCTTTTAAAATATATAACAAAGCTATGTATATGTACAATATAGACTAGGATAGATATTAATAATAATGAAAATTGTTAAAATAAAGAAAATGAAATATTTTTGGATTTTAGGTAATTTTTACTAGTTTTATGATTTTTTTTGGAAAATTTTTCTTATTTTTATTTTTTAAAAGTTGAAAATACCTTAAAATAGGAATAATATTCAAGATCGAATTTAAAATGGAGATGAAAAATATCAAATAGCTTCAAAATTTCTCCAAGTTTATTTTAAAATAAAGATATTAATATAAAGAAAATTATACAACAGAAATCATTATTTTTATAATTTTTTATGGATTTTACAAATTTTTAAAAATTGTTTGGGGTCTTTCAAATTTTAAGCATTTTCTTTTTCTATTTTTAGTGATTTTTTGGCTGAAGGTTAATAATACTTAAGTAAGTATAATATATTTTTGGGGGGATTTTTCGAAGTGATTTTATAATTTTTTTGGCTTTTTAAAGGTAAATAGGGGCTAACTGTGCACTATTTGAATTTGGAAAATAAGAAAAGGCCATAAAATGCAAAAACAATTATATAGCGTGATCCAGCATGCACCCGGGTACCTACTCCTATTTTTGGTAATTTTTATTGCATGATAAGTATTTTTATTAAATAGAAAATAACACATAAAATCACTTGGCTTGATAGGGGTATAATTGCAATTAAAATTAATTATAAGGGTACCAGTGCATATTAACCCAAAAGTTAACTCTATTATTCAACTTTTATATATTAAAAGGCAATTACATACACACATGAGGGCTTCAGTGCAAATTTTACAAGATAATTGTGCGCCTGCACGTGACACTAGTAGGGACCAAATTGCAAGATACGAAAAGTTGAAGGGGTTACATGCAATTTATCCAAAAGTTTTTAAACTTCATAAAATATTTACATGACCTTTTAGTAAATACAAAAAGGTGGAGGGAGGATTATTCAAATTGCCCACTTAAGCGCTGAGATCTAAGCGTCCAGGGCTTGCCACGTGGCTGATCGGGCGGCTCTTATCGCGTACCCCTTCGCAAATAACCAACGGTCCAGATTAGATCTAGACCACTGTTCTTGATGGAATGACAGGGAAGGGCACTGGCAGAACACGTAAGAACTGTCCTCTGGCGAACTTTGATTCGTCGTTTCGTGGTGCTTCGATGGTCGATCTCTTCTCTGACAGGCCCAACAGGTAGTTGGGCCTCCTCCACATACGGGAACAGGGTCCAATAAAGGTGAGAGGGCTCGAGATGCTTCAGCGAGGTCATAAGGTCATACCACCTAGAGTTGTTCCAGGTGGTTGTGGAGGTCCCAGACGTATCGATTGACCTGCAAAATGGAACCAAAAGAACCCTGGGTGCGAGGGCTATGTCCTCGACTCAAGGTTTACGTAAAACGATAGGGGGGATGGAATGGAGGGAGAGCTCCGGTGAGGTGGTGGTGGAGGGCGCTTGAATCCCAGATCCACGATGGATCTGGGTTGGATGAAAAGGGAAATCTTTAGAGAACGTGAAGGGGAGAGAAATGGGGTGGAAGTTGAGACGAATCGAGGGTCAGATCGTGACAATTTGTACATGGACCCTAACGTCCAAGAGTTGGGGCTTTTGAGATTAAACATGATTCGATGTTCCTAACTACAAATTAACGATGTTGAACGGAAGTTAGACTAGGAAATTACCTAAAAAAGACGAGAAAAATGGCTCAGCAAGCCTGAGGCGGCCAGGAGCAGAACCGATCGGTGGTGCTCCGGCAGTGAAGTTGGATGCACCTCCTCCCATGCTCTCCTCGCTGCAAATCAAGGGCTAAAGCATGCTGTCACCATGGGGAAGCCATTAGGAATAATTTGAGGGGATAAAGATCGAAGAAGAGGGATCAAAAGGCCAAAAGAGGTGAAGGGGGTATATTTATAGGCGATTTTTGAGTGAGTTTCGAGGGGATCTTGCGTAAGATCGAGCAAGGGTTGGTGGAGATTCTAATATGGGTGTGGATGAGGGATGAAGTGGGCGCACGATGGTGGTGGTCTCGATGGTAATGAGTGATAGACGAAGTGTGGAAATCGGTTAAGAGGTGGCCTCGTGACTTTTGATAGGCATAAGAAGGGAGACCGGATTGTTGACCTACAGTCAACAAAAGAAAGCGCCTGGTTGGTCCACGTGGACCAACTAGGAAATTCTAAGGCAAATATGCCTTGGAAATTGAATATTAAATAGAATTGGATTGTATTATTTTTAGGTTATAAAATGAAAAACATTTCTAATTTTATTTATTATTTTATGCATATTTTTATTTATTTTGTAGAGGTATATATTTACAAGTTAATTTGTTAGGGTACATATACAGGTATATTTACTTGTGTTTTAGGTAATTTATTTCTATTTTGCATTTTTTTTATTTTATTTTTTAATTCTATTATTTTCTAAAATTATAGCTTCTTTTATATATTTGAGTAAATTTTTTGTCATAATTTTTTGATATATTATATACACTTAAATAAATAAGTCTATTAAATATATATCTATAAGTATATGTAGTTTACCTATGTACTTTGCATCCATATTTTATTTTAATGTTTTCTTTATTGTTTTCTTCTGGTTTTAATATGTTGCATATGTTATAAATAATATTTAAAAAATTTTAACAATATAAAACTATAAAAATAATAAAGAATAAATAAAATGATAATTTTAATTGGGTAAATTATACAATAGGGGTCCAACATAACTTTCACACCTTAACTCTAAAAAATATGAAACCGCCTTCATTAAATAGTTTATTAAAAGTTATATACAACTAAAGTGATTTTCATACATTTTGAATTTTTATTTGGGAGATATGGGTCTGTGAAGTTTGACTTTTGGAATTTTATTTTGTGTATAAAATGTACATTATATATTATTTTTGTGTGAAATAAATTTTTTATTTTTCTATATATTATTATAAATAACTTTCATGTACAAGGTTTCATTATTTGAGGTGTAAATAATAAAGAATAAAATAGGTCCCAAAAATTAATTATTGGCCTATTTTAGTAGAGTGATTGCTCTACATTTTCTGTACACTTAGCCGCCCTATCTCCCCCTACTTTATTCCTTGTCTACTAAGTCATCGTGATGACTAAGTCTCGGGGGGATTGGGTCACTTCAGTGTCATTGACACTTCGCTCTTTTTCTTCTCTTTCCTTTATTCTTTTATTTTGGTGATAAATAAAATAAATGTATAGTATTTCATACAGTATTTCATACAATTAATGAGAGTTTATTTTGAGAAATTAATGATATATACATGCATTCAGCTAGGGTTTGAAGGCCAAAATGAAAGAATAAAGGTAATGAAATGGAGATTCATCACCTCCTAAAGTTGCCTTTGCTAATCCCTTACAAACACTTATGCCTATAAGTGCGGAGAAGAAAATAAAGAAAAGGAAAGGAAAGAACTTGGAACAATTTTCGACTTTTTAACTTGTCTTAATACTGTCAAAGTTTGGAGCTCAGAGAAGGCCTTTAGATTAATGATGTGTTCGGAACCACTATGAGGTTAGGATTTGTGACACGACAACCTTTAGGTTCCACACTCCTATTATCCAGTCCAATTTCATAGCTAGGTCAAAACCATCCTCTCAGTCGCATACTTCCGCTACCTTGACATGACAGAACCTTGTGTGTGAAATTGTTTTGCTCTCCCTAGACAAAACCATTGAACCACCAAGATGTATGCTCTTCTGATAACTCGTCCTCGTGGAGTCATATATTTCCTTCTAAGGTCAGGTACTTCCGATCTTTATAACCGAATGGGATAAGAAGTTAGAAGAATGGGAAAAGAATTGGGAATGGAGCAGTGTAGTCTTCATTCCCTCATGAAGTCGGTCAGTGCTACCGGATCTTCACCAAGAAGCATGCTTTTTTTGAAGCTCATATTTGTGGAATTTTTGGTTGAAGGCTTCTTTGAATATTTTCTTTGACTTTATGTAGCTTCTGCATTCTTGTTTGTGCCCTGATGGATATAGAATCTTTTGTTCCACCCACTTTTTTAGGGTCTTAGAAAAAGTTGCGCCACTTGATCATCCCTCATCCGAAGCATTATTTCAATCCATCTCCAGTCATTAGATATCATTGTTATCAGGAGAAATGGGTTAGAGTACCAATGTCGGCAATCCCCAAGAATGGTTCCTAAGCCACCCTTGACGAAGAGGCCTTGCATCGTCCCGACTTAGACCCCGATATTTTTCAACAAAGCATCTAAGCTGGGGTAGGTGTTAGGTGAAATATTTCCTGTCAAGACATTTTCTCAGGAGTTGTACTGATGATATGAAGGGATTAGGCACATTGAATTGGTTCATGAACATAGTCTTATGGAATCCAAAGAATTAAGTCAAGGTGACCTGAAGTATCTCCAATTCCAGTCCTCAATGGGTTCCTCTGAAATTAAGTGTATTAAGGTCTTCCTAAAGCTCAAATCTTCGGACTTTACTTGGACTTATTCAATTGCCTATATTATTCCGAAAACTGCTCTTGTTATGCACAATGCAAAAATATTTTTGTGATGCAATTTTCAGACTTTTTGATTTTTTATGGGTTTTTGAAAAGATGATGCCCCTTTTTTGCATTTTTTGGTATTTTGGTTTTGCAAATGTTTTTGTGGTTTTTGCATATGAAAGATTTTGGATAAACACTAGGTACACATATCTACACAAGGATGCATCTTATACTCGCAAGAGTTACGTTTTTAAGAATTTACAAGGGGTATGTGATCAATTTTATCAATATAAAGAATTTTAGTGTGATGTATACATTCCTCAAACTTATTTGACAATTTTAAAAACTATAGTCCAAAGTAATTTTTTACAAGAATTTTACAAAAATTTACATACATTTGAAAATCATTTTGCATAGATTTTTCTAATAGTATTGATAAAATTTTCAAAATATTTTTCTGCAACCACTTTTCAAACCATTTGCAAATAATTTTTCAAACATTTTTGTTTCACACAAATAAAAGAAAATTTACAAACAACATATTTTACAAAGGTTGGAAATATTTAACAAAATATTTTTCAAGTGATTTTTAAAGATTTTTTCCATTGGATTTTTAAACTATTTTCCAAATATTTTGTAAAACGTTTTCTCTTGATTTATTAATCAGTATGTACAAAAATTTTGAGGAACAATAAACATCATTTTTATTAACTAATTTGATGGATTTGTATTATATTTTCAATGTTGTAGCCATATTTATCGAAAATACGAAAGTACGAGTTATGGCTAAAATATATACAAAGTATATGTTGACCCCCCTATACATAGCTTGAGCTAAGTGCTCATAGATCGAAGAGAAAGAAAGACATAACTCGTACTAAGTATAGAGAAGTCTATACTACAATGACTAAAGAATCAGAAGTCGACTGTTCCCCTATACTTAGGATCAATTAATCCTAAGTATAACAGTCTGTATACCAATGCAGGGAGGGTTGAGGGTGGGAAACAAATAAATAACTCAATATCTCGGCCTGTCTCCCCTTATACTAAGGGTAAAATATCCCTAAGTATAGAAATAATGTTAAAAGTTGAGGAGACAGGCGAGGGATCAAAGAATGAGCTCCCAAATGTATTCAGTCCCCCTATACTTAGGATGAAGCATATCCTAAGCATATCATTGATATATGGGAGGAATATGATTTAAGAAAAAAAGAAAAGAAGAAAATGATTATTATTCAAAGATGTTTTTGTTGGCCTTGTCTTCATGGGTGGTTGTTGTGGGTGTGAATTCCTTATCATGGACCACCTGAATTGAATCGACCACGGACAGAAACGTGTCATGTTCGAGATACGGCTTCAGCAATTATCTGTTGATCACGAATAGTTCTGCGTCAGCTGACAGACCGGATATGACGATACTTCCATTGTCATGCACTTGTTTCACTACGAATGACCCTGTCCACTTTCTCTTCAATTTCCTTGGGAATAGTTTGAGCTTTGCATCGAACAACCAAACTTTTTGTCCTGGCTAAAAGGTCTTGCGGCAGATGTGTTTGTCATGCTACTTTTTGACCTTTTCTTTGTACATTAGGTTGTTGTCATGTGCATACTCACGGAATTCAAGGAGCTGATTCAGATCCAACTTTTGTTATGTCCTGTGCATACTCACGGAATCCAAATTGCAGATGTTGATTGCCCATAATGATTTGTGAATAAGTTCCATGGGAAGATGGCATGGCTTACCGTATACTAGGTGGTTGGGAGACATTCCTAACGGTGACTTGTACATTGTCCGATAGGTCCATAGTACTGAGTCTAGCAGTTGTGACCAATTCTTCCTGTCGGTGCATACGTGTTTCTGCAATATTGTTTTTATCTCCCTATTTGAACATTTGGCCATACCATTGGACTATGGGTGGTACGAACAGGTGACACGATGTTCTATGCAGAGTTCTTGTATCAGTTTCTTCACCTCTCTGCTGACGTAGCGGCTACCCCCATCAGATATCAGAATTTTGGGGATCTTAAACCTTGTAATAATGTGATCCTTGAGGAACCAGCAAACGGTACGATTGTCTGCAGCTCGGGCTGGGATGGCCTCCACCCAACGACTTACATAACCGACATCGAGCATAATATACTCAAAACCCTGATTGCTAAGAAACGAGCCCATAAAATCAATGCCCAAAGCGTCAAATACGACATAAATTTGAATGCACTTCAGAGGCATTATGTCTCTCATTCTAATGGTACCCCCCAGTCTCTGACAATCAGTGCAATGCTTGACAAAATCATATGTGTCTTTGAATAGAGTCGGCTACCAAAGGCCGCATTGTAGGACTTTCGATGTCGTTCTTCCAGAGTGGTGTCCTCCCAATTCTCTGGAATGATAATGCTCGAGTACATTGTGGACTTCCTCTTGAGGAATGCATCTTCTCCAGATGCAGTCAACTCCCTCTCGAAAGAGATATGGATCCTCCCACTGGTAGAAGTGGATTTGTGACAAGAACTTGTCTCTTTTCAGCTTAGGCCAATCTTGTGGAGTTTTCTTGGATACAAGATAGTTCACAATATCGGTGAACCAGGGGAGCGAGGTTACTGACAATATGGATTCATCTTGAAAAGTCTCTATGATCGGCAATACGCTCTGCTCAAGAGTGTCTGGCTCTGATCTTGACCAACGATCGGCCACCACATATTTAACTCCAGGTTTATCACGAATTTCAAGATCAAATTCCTAGAGTAGAAGGATTCATCTGATCAACCATGGTTTGGCATCCTTGTTGTCTTCTAGATACTTGATGGCCGAGTGATCTGTATACACTATGACCTTGGATTCAAGAAAATGGGATATGACTTTTTCAATGCAAATACTACTGCCAGCAACTCTTTTTCAGTGACAGTGTAGTTTCTTAGCGCTTCATATAGAGTTCTACTAGCATAATGAATAACAAATAAAATATGATCTCTCCTCTGTCCTAGAACTGCCCCAATGGCATAATCAGAAGCGTTTGTCATGATCTCAAATGGTAGAGACCAATATGGCAGTTGAAGAACAGGGGCCTGAGTGATTATTTCTTTCAATTGTGTAAAGTCCCAGAGGACTCTGTCATCGACAATAAAATCAGCCTCCTTGCCTAAAAGCTCAGTCAGGGGTCGGGCGATTTTGATGAAATCCTTGATGAATCGTCGGTAGAAGCCGACGTGCCCTAAGAATGACCTGGCCTATTTCAGATTGGCAGGTGTCTCTAAGTTTGAAATTACTTCCACCTTCACAGGGTTGACCTCCATGCCACGTTTTGAGATGACATGAGCACAATACCTTCGGTCATCATAAAATGGCTCTTCTCCCAAGAGAGCACCAGGTTCACTTTGCAGCAACTTTTCATAATTCGATCCAGATAGGATAAGCATTGATCAAAGCTATCTCCGTAGACCGAGAATCATCCATGAAGACCTCCAGAAAACTTCCAACCATATCTACAAATACTGCCAACATACAACGATGTAACGTCGCTGGAGCATTACACAACCTGAACGGCATTCTGCGGAAGGCATACGTCCCAAACGGACAAGTGAAGGTAGTCTTCTCTTGATCTTCTGGAGCAATGGTGACTTGATTGTAACTAGAGTATCCATCCAAATAATAGAAGTATGGTCGATGAAGGGGAGTGGGACATGATCTTTCTTGGTCGTTGAATTAAGACGTCTACAATCCACACAGACGCGCCATGATGCTAGAGCTTTGGTTGCGATCTCCTCTCCTTTTTCATTCTTTATCATGGTGATCCCTGACTTCTTGGGCACAACATGTAGGGGACTCAACCATTTCGATTCGGAGATCGGATAGATGAATCATGCATCGTACCATTTTGTTATCTCATTCATCACTACCTCCCGCAGGTTTGGATTTAATCTATGCTGAAACTTGCGAGAGGGTTTGCTATCTTCTTACAGGTATATGTGGTGCGAGCATAGGGAAGGATTTATGCCATGGAGATCTGAATTTTTTTAGCCTACGACCTTACGGTTTATTTCTAGAACCTCAAGCAGACAAGATTCTTATTCCTCTATTAGCTGTGAATTGATGATTACAGGGAACATATTAGGTGCACCCGCAAGGAAGGCATACTTCATGTTTGCTGGGAGTGGTTTGAGCTCAGGTGGGGATTGATTCAGCTCAGTGGTGAATTCTGCTACTGTGCAGGGGCGATGGTGTTGAATTTTTCATCTGTAATGTGTCCATCATGGGCACTATAAGCTTTAAGCGCAGTGTTGTACATAATTCTTCGATGATAGAATCTTGTTCACATAAATTTTCAATGATTTCCTCTTGCTCCGCTAAGGTCAGGTGGCCATGAATGTACTCATCAGGCAAGTCAGCAAGAATCTCATCTTCAAGGACATCTGGGAAGTCGATTGTGCTGTCCAGGACTTCCTCTGTGGAGAGGAATGCATGGGTCTCAATATCATCCATGAATAAATTTGTATCGTGGATTTCAGAAAAAAGTCACAGTCTTCTGTTCACTGCTCTACTAGCTCACTGTCATCTGGTGCTGACACTGAAGGTTTGGGCACTTGGATCGTCTCAATCGGCACCTTATCACTATTTGTATGGAATGTTATTTGGCAGGTTCCATAGTTTACCACTGCCTCGACTGTTCGAAGGAATGACCATCCAAGTATTATTGGTGGTATGCATAAGAGGAGCTGAAGTGTCCATGTCTAGGACTAGGAAGTCTGCAAGGAAATGCAATCCCTGAATGGTGACGACAACATCTTTCAAAATTCCTTGGGGTCGATTAATGGATGTGTATGCGAACTACATAATCATTATTGTGGATTTTAGCAGTCACAATCCAAATTCCTAGAGCAGTGATGTGGGCATTAGGTTGATTGAGGACCCACTGTCAAGTAGAGTTCAGTCAAACTCTTGGTTAAACATCTGACATCCGACTAGAGGAGCTCCCATGTCCTTCTTCTTTGTTGGGAGATTGCTTATTGCGTTTACTGTAGTCGTGGTGAGAATGTGCTTCATTTTTCTTTCATGAGCTTTTCACGGTTGTCTCTTTGAGGTACATGACCCTTCAAACCTTTCTTGATGTTAGGCATGTACTTGATGGCTTTGAGAAGAGGCATTTCGAGAACAAGATTCTGAATTATTTCCACAACATTAGGGTTAGACAAGTCAGTTTTCTAATTTTTATTTTTTTGGATTTTCTCACTGCAACAAGAAATGGAATATTTATAGAATAAAAAACAGTGGAAATAGTGTTCTTAGTTACAACAAAATCTATGCCCACATCAGGCTATACATGTGGAAGACTAAAATGAGAACGGTCATCCAAGAAAGGTGGGCATCCAAAATCTTCAAATGAAGCTCCATCGGCGGGCTTTGGATTAACTACAGGTGTGATCTCCTCTAAGGCAGGATGGCTGGTGCTTCGGCTGTTGCTGCTGGTGCTTTCTTTTTGGTGTTTTTGCTTTTGATGATTTTTTTGAATTTTTATTGGTACTTCTCCTTATTCTTCTTCCTCACCTGGTCTGGATGATGTAGAAAAAGATGATGACTCCCCCGTGTTTGCTTTATTCTTTCCCTTGCAAGTGGCTGAAGGCTGCAAGGTCCTACCGCTCTTGAGAGAGGCAACATTAGATAAAAACAATCCATTCATATCTGACTCTGTAAGATCGGAGGGAACCTCACAGACTACCTGCTCTTTCTTCTTGAAGTTATTGGGGTTTGCCTCCATTTATGCGGGAATGGAGGTCTTGGCGGTAGTGAAATCGTCCAACTTCTGACTAAGATCTGCAAGGCCCTTGGCAAGCTGGGCCAAGCAGTCCATGGCTGGGTTCACGGGAGATGCAGCCTCAGATACCTCGGTGTGCTGGTTACACTGTTATTGCTGATGGTAGAGAGACTGCTGGTTGGGATACTGGGAATGGTATTGAGGAGAAGGGTGATTCCGTTGATACTGTTGAGGAGGATGTTGTTGATAAGGCACAACCACATAGTGCTGGTTCTGCTGGTATTGTCGGTACTGCGGTTGTTGGTATTGATTCTATCTCCAATTACCATGGAATTGTGGAGACTGTTCGTGTTGTTGGTGTTGTTGCTGGTAGTTTTGGACAAACTTCCCTCCTTGTTGTTGAGGGAACTGGCAGGAGTTAGCAACTTGACCTGGTTGATGTCTGCCTAGACGGGTGGGTTGCGCATCATTTGACCATACACCGTTCACCTCCTGAATAAGATGTGGTGGAGGGGAGAATTGTTCTGGAATGTACTGGGGCTCCGGTTGGTAGACAACCAGCTACTACTGCGACTGTTGAGGAGTTGTTGGCTATGGTGCTTGTACGTAATAGATGTATTGAACTGCTGGTTGGGGCTGACTCGGCTGAGGAGGCTATGGCAATGCATGTTCCTTCGTTTCAGCTAGAGTGGAGGCCGATGCAGACACAGAGTTGCAGGAGCTGATTGTACTCACCTACAGCTTCAGTTGCTTGGTGATTTGATCTAGTTAGCCAAGGTTCTTTATCCTTTGTTTGATCATGGCAAGTTTTTCCAGGTCCTATGATCGCTTCTCAATGATGTCCACTTTGGATAGGTGGCTCCTGATAATGCTCAAATTGGAGCTCTCATCCCTGTCCGGCTAGTAGGATGCTTCCATATGCACATGCTTTTAAACAGTTTGTTGCTGGCGCTGATAGGCGCGGGACGACGATAAAGCGACCTCTCCTTCGATCATTTCTTCAAATATCTACCAGAAGACATCCTCGTCTTTGTTGAAATGGGAGCCACCACATGCTGCATCCACAAGTTTCTGACTTTCTATTGTAAGTCCCCCGAAGAAGTGTTGGACCAGGCTGGTCCTAGGAATCTCATGGTGGGGACACTTTTCTTGTAGCTCAGTGAACCTCTCCCAGGCTTCATGGGTAGATTTGTGCGTGGTTGGTTGAAGTTTGCTATGCTGGAACACATCTGGTTGAGTCACCCATGAGGATAATATTTGTGCAAGAAGACTGACTTCAGTTCTTCCCAAGAGGTAACGACCTTCCCCAAGTGGTTAATCCAATAAAGGGCCTTATCCTGAAGGTTGAAGGGAAATGTCGTCATCTTGACTACCCCAATAGGTATACTGGGGTAATGAGTGGTGCAAAAGATGGACCCGAACTACTGAAATGCTCATAGATTGCTGGAATCGGGATCCATTCAGTTACTTTCCCCACCCCAGGATTGTATAGAGTCGGCTTGGGTCGCTCCGCTCTAGGCTCATTTGGATCTCCTCCGCCTCCACCTTCGGGATCTTCTTTGAATCCTCCTCGATTTTCTCTCCTTCTCCTCAAGTCATTGAGCATGTCCTGGAAGACGACATTCTAATCCAGCTGCAGACTCTGATATGGTTGAGGTGGTCGTTGTGCTCCCTTCCCCTTTCCTCCAGGATCCATCTCTTTCTCTTACCCTAAGTCTGATTCTGTCACGACTTCTAGCTCCAGATTGGGCTCTTGATTTGCAGATGGAGTAATGCCCCTATCAGTCTGTGTGGAGGCACCATAAGTAGCAAATCGATCTGTGTTAAGGTCAACACAAAATTCCATTAAGGATGGCTGTGTGTATGAGGTGAAATCAATTGCCACCAAAATGGGCAGGTTTCGGGACAATAGCAATCCCGTTTTGTTGGAGAAGATGGGGAGTCTGGAGATCAATTCATGGAGTCTAAACTGAGTTCTCAGGAATCAATCCGAATTATTAGAGGTGACGAGCGCATGAAATCGATGTTGGTGTCGGCGGGGTCCCGACTAAGCCATCTGTATGTCTCCATCTCAAAGGTCAAGAGGAGATCGAGATTGGAAGAATGATACGGAGGTCAAACAGGAAATAAAGGGAGTGTAAAATAGCAGAAGGCTCCAAATGAGCGGGGGATCAAATAGGGAAGAAAAGAGAAGAAGGTGAGAAAAGGGCACACAATGTGTCAGACTGATCTTTGGACCTTAATCAAATTCAAACAAACACAAAACAAGGGTATGTTCACGTACTCAATACGTGTGAAGCCATGAAAGTTCTGCTATTTTTATCTTTTCAATTTTATTGTTATTTTCAAGCAACCTTATCATGAGTCCTTAAGTACGCTAACCATAAAAGAGTGTGTGTACTGCCAGGCGAGTTCCTCGTACTTGTTCCACCTCGTTTGTAACCTATTATCTGCATGCTTAAATGTCCTTGATCTTGTGCCTGGGCGATGACGAGCGGAGATCTACCCTTTTTTATGTCGTATGATTGACTAGTGCGTTGCAGTCGAATAGATACGCGTCGATCAAAAATAACCGCACAATCGATTAAATCGTCGAATGAATTTAACGCGCGATTTGATGTTTATTTAGCCTGGGCAAGCCCCAGGGTCGACTCAAGGAGGCAAAGGAACAACTCGAGATCAAGTTAGAGGGATTAGATTGTGGTTTTCCAAGTGAGTTTTTTTTTATATTTTTTATGCAATAAAATGGCAAATGCAATGATGAATTGGATTAAGTTATTAAGAAAATAACCGACTTAGCCAAATTAATCTTTGATGTCCAATTGATTCAAATCGACCAAGTTTTATTTTTCCTACGAACCTAATCCAATACTGAATGCAAAATATATTTTTTTGGAATTTTTGGGTATAAAATGCACAAATGAAAAATACAAACTTTTTTGGGGTTTTTATGCAATTTTTCATGCAAATGATATGCAGAAATTATGAAAAATTTACTCGAAGTTAAACATGATGCAATGAAGCTACACTAATATTTTTAGATTTTTCTGACACTTTTTGATTTTTTATGATTTTTTTACTGAAAATAGAGCGACTACAGTTATTTAATTCCTAATTAATCCACGAAATCAAATTATCGCAAGAATGAATTATTTTAGATAGATACTTCAATAAGGAACTCAAAAGACTTGAAATTTTTCAAAAATCTTATTCATGGAATTAACTAAAAATAAATTACCTAAATCACTCTAGAATTTATTTTATGCACTAGACAACTCCGAATTGGAAGAAATTTGGAAAGTACTTAAATCACACTTAAAGGCATCATTCACAATTTTTTCACAATTTTTGGAGCAACAAATAGGACTGTGCTAATTTCAGATCTTATATGGGTAAAATATCACTGATTTTCAATCTCTGATTTTTAATAAAATATCCAAGCTCAGAAAAATGCAATTAAATATCCAGAAGATAAAGAATGAGTTTCTCTACACCATACTATTTTTCCTTTAAAAAAATGATGCAAAAATATTATCCAAATAACTGCTCAAAGCTAGGGGTGTCAATGTAAAGCAGAACTTGAAATAAATAACTTGAAATGTGCACAGGATGCGTTTGCAAATACATAAACATGCAGGGGGAAAATGCAATTTTTACAAAAGAAATAAAATAGGAAAGTGAACCTTCGTTGGGTTCCTGGCTTGGAACCCAAGTTAGGGCACTGTGAGATGGTGGCGGCGGCCAAAGGGGAGCTCGCACGGCTGGGCGGCGCGCTTCTAACGGCGGTCAGGGGAGGCGCGTACGGCTGCGCGGGCGGCTGGTCCACGCTGCAGGAGGTGGTCGAGCGCGCGGCCAGGCGACACGCGGTTGTTGGCGTGAACGGGCGACGCACCTGGGCGGCTCAGGAGCACAGCAGCGCGCGGGTGGCGCGCGGTGGAGGGGAACGGCGGGCTGCACGCGGCTGGCCGGGGCGAAGTGGCACACGAAGCTCGAGGGACCGCGCGGCGGCCCGCGCGGCCTGGAGGATGATCGGCGCTCGGGCGGAGAGAGAGAGTCGCGGCTGGGCTCGGCGGCGCGAGGACGTGTGGTGGGGTGCGCCCTCGCCGGCGATGAAGCTGGGGCAGCTGGCTCCGCGCGCGCTGGGATGGCCGTGCGTGGAGGAACGTGGGCTGGACGCAAGCAGCCAGGTGCGTGGCTGCTGTGTTGGCGATGGAGTGCGGGTGGGTGTCGTGTGTCGACGACAGCCAAGGGCGGCGCAGTGATGCAACACGCTGGCCGGTCTACGGCTATAGAAGGAGGAGCACCGGCGGCAGCCTGCTGGCGGCCTGGAGAGGAAGGCGGCGTCCGGAGGAGGCGGCGGTCGATGGCAGTGAAGGCCTACTGGACGTGAAGCCTGTTTTTTTTTGTTTTAATTTTTTTCTATTTTGTATTTTTTTGTATTTTCTTTGTGTAATCAGGAATAAAAAAAGCAATGGAGTGGTGGTGAAGTGGTGATGATGTAAAAAAATAATGGATATGGGTTGGTGTTTTGTGATGATGATTGTGGTGGTGATGGATGATTGTTTATGAGTTGTTTTAGTGATGAACAAGATAAACGGTGTGAGATAAAAATTTGACAAAGAAAAGGAGAGAATACTTACCTGTGATTCGCCGAAGATGGAGCCACGGAGTGCGGCTTCCGGTTGTCGTCGCCTCGATTCGATCCGACGAAAAATCGAAGAAGCTCAGTTGTGATCTGAAGTGATGCACAACGACATGAGGAGGAGTCCTCATGGATCTCGCCTTGAAAACCGTCGTTGCTCGACCGGAAGATGCTGAAGCTGTCACCGACAACACCCGGGGGCTGGTAGTCTCTCCCTCTCAATTGAAGAAATGGCGGATGAGGGAAAATGATGGAGATGGTGGTCAATAAAAAGAGGATGAGGGAGTTGGAAAAGAGATGGAGAGAGTGGAGAGAATGGTGGAAGAAGTGGGGAAGATGGTGGCTTGGAGTGGGGAGTAAGAAAAGAAGAGGTAAAAGGGAGATTAAATAAACAAAATAATAAAATAAAATAATAGGCTACTTAAAATAATTAAAATAGTAATAATAAAATAATAATAATAATAATAAATCCGAAAATAATAAAATAAATTCGAAAATAATAAAATAAAGGGGTGACATGTGGTGGCTCCAGGAGCGGCCATATGTCGCTCCTAGAAAATTCAAAAATTAAATGTAAACAAAAATAAAAAATAAATAACAAAAGGGATTAAATCAAAAAGTGATCAACACGAAAGTTACTCATATCGACGAGATCTACAACTTTCGTGAAGGGTCGAAAATCAAAGGAAGTGATCTGTACAAAAACGTATTTTTGGGTGGTACATTATAGATATAAAATACCGCATTTTATCTTTTGTAATTTTTTTGTCATTTTTTAATAAGAGAAAAATCAAAATAAAAATAGAGAAAATATGAGAAGAATATTTACAACTTAATCTTTTTTTTTGGATTTTTAATAATTAAGAAAATGAAATTGTAAAATACTGGGGCAAAACGGTCAATTTGTACAATATACAAAAGGGACTCAAAACCCAAGTTTTGCATACGAGCTCCGAGTTTGATGAAATTGGTCTTGTTTCGAAGGTCTTGTATATTACTTTAAAAGTGAGTAGACCTAATTCGGAGGCTGTATGAGAGAGATATGCACATTTTAAGGTTTACAGCTTCAAACTTGGATTGGGGTTTTATTGGTCAATTTTACAAGTTAGTAATTTTTAGATATTTTTCCTTTATTAGTGTTAGTCATATATACACTATAGAGTTGGTTTTATTGGCTTTGGAGTTAGTGTAAAATAAATACAAATAGGTGAAATATGGTGAATATACAGGTGATTTGTACAAGTGAAACTGGCTTCTTATTCTATGCAAATGTGAATGCTAAAATGCAGATGTTATCAATGCATGCATAAATGCTAATTATGCAATATAAAGGGAAATATGCCTCTATTTACTCAGGAACAAGGCTCTATTTTTAACTTTTAGAGTGATGGATCACAGATTCATCAACCCCCTATACTTATACCTTGCTCGTCCCCGAGCAACTAAATGAAATGCAAGAGTGAAATGATTTTGGGTTCCATACCAAGGTCATGAACAAAAGTTAAAAATAGAGCTTGACTCGACCTTTGGATTAATTATGTGGCGGAACCTTATTTGGACCTGAACTTAAGACCTAACAGACTTCAAGTTCCACAAGTCTTCTATTCAAGACTCCTCAATAGTCAGGTCAGAACAAATCCTCAAACGCAAATTTCTGATGACTATGATTCTTACTTGTACTGTGTAAGTGAGATGTAACTCTCCACATCAGAAATGGCTCGGAACCAACCTCCTCTAACAAGGTAACTCAATAACCCGGTCCAGTAACTCTTTCCTCGAGGAGCGGGGTATTCCCTTCTAAGTTCAAGTGCGACCAGCTCAAGAGGAGGAGATAGAGAAAAGAATGGACGGTAGCCAGTGTAGCTACCTATCCCGGGGTGCCTGACCAGTGTAGCCAAGTCATCCAGCTGCAGACTTCTTGCTAGTATACGTACTCCGACAGGTATATATTTTTTTTTGTTTTGGCCTGTCTATTTTTTCTGGAGTTCTTGCATTTTTTTCTTTTCTTTTTCTTTTTCTTTTTTTTGGGAACTATATACAAGGTGCAGCATGTACATCAGGAGTTTTTCCTCTTGAGCCAGTAGACTATCCCTCTTTTGAAGCATTATTGCAACCCACAACATCCTGTCCTTAGATGTCAACACCACCAGACTAGGTTGAGATGCACTACCCTCCCTAGAGGAGGACGGATGTTTCCACCCGTGTGCTACTCCAAGCTAAAGGATTCTACCTCCTCACCACCTCATCAATGAAGAGCTACGTGCATAGTGCTTGTCCAAGTTAGGTCATTATCTAAAAGAATCATGCGTATGCACGAGATATTCTACTTAGACTAATCAAGATGACATGTGAACATAGACTTGCGGACTCAAAGAATTAAGTCACTTGACCTGAGAAATCTTAACTCCAGATCCTATAAGGTTCCTCTGAAATTAGGTGGATTAAGGTCAAATCAAGTCCATCTTCAATATCTACTCATAACTTGGTTCAGAACCCACTAGCTTTTCACTTTGCATATGCAAGATATGCAGATGAGATGCAGATGTCATGCTATGAAGATGAATGAAAATGCAAGACGCTTTTTCTTTTCTTTTTAGATGCAGAGATGATATGCAAGAGTAAATAAGAAGCCTTTTTGTTTTATTTTTCTGGTTTACAACAATTTTTTATTATTTACACAATTTTTAGTTGATACAATTTGTACATAGTATACACGGTTTTTTTGGTATACATCCTATTTTACAACAAATTTTACAAAAGTATGTTTTACAACTTTTTATACAAGTATTATACATATTATAGAAGTATACAAAAAAATTTTTTTTCGATTTTTACCCACCCATAATTATTGCAAAATATATACAAAAATACGCGAAAATACGCGAAAGTACGAGCTATGGGTAAGTATATATGTAATATATACACGCCCCCCTATACTTAGCGTGTGCTATGTCCTCAGAGCACGAAAGCGACTAAAAAGACATAGCTCGGGCTAAGCGTAGGAGAGCTAAAATTACAAAAAGTATAGAAGTCATCACGCCCCCTATACTTAGGCTCTGGCAGCCTAAGTGTAGAAGAAGATCAGAAATGGGGTGGATGAGGTTAAGAGGGGAAATGGATGAGTATATACATGGCGGGCATCGGTCCCCCCTATACTTAGGCTCTGCTCAACCTAAGTATAGGACAGGAGTGAGTATGAGAACCGATGTGATCTGGAGGATGTACAATGAATAGTGAAGGGACTCGGGTCACTCTCCCCCCTACACTTAGGATCTGATCATCCTAAGTATAGCCATAAAATGAAATGATATGGAGCCGGGGCGAGTGATTCGAATCACTGGAGAGGGAGAAATATATATATATATATACACAAGGAGAATTGAGAATATACAAAGATTAAGAAGGTTTGTGACGAACCTTCTTGCGGACGCGAGGAGGTGGATAATATACATATGTGTCGTTGTCGAAATCGTCCTCAGATGAATAATAGTGAGGTGTAGGGATCGTCCAACGCGGGTCGACACATGGCTGCTTGCTTAGATAAGGCTTAAGAACAGCCGAACTGAGCTCACTCATATAAATCACCTTATCTGGACCAGATGAGGACTCTTCCGAAAATTCCTTCTCCGGTTTGTTGAAGGAAATTTTCTTAGTCGGTTTTCTAGAACCTGAATCATTGAGAGGGAGTGGAGAGCGACGCGCCTTGAGAGGTTCGGGGGAACACCTCGAGGAATCAATTCTCGACTTCCTCTCACTAGATAGCCGACTAGAAGAGGGAGCAACCGTGTTTTTAAGTGGAGTCAATTTTGTCTGGGTTGTTTCCTTAGAAGGCCTGGGTCGTGGTGTGGTGCTGACTATGGGTTCCTCATCAGATGAGTCACCATAAAGATTGTAGTATTCCTGAAGGGTCAGCACATGTCTCGGGAAGGTTCTAGTGGTCTCAGTCGGCTTGGCATTATTGGGCTCTTGTGTCGGATCATCCAAAATGGTCAAGGCAATCAACAAAGGTCGTGTCCGACTCAATGATAGCTTCTAATCGTGAGTCCTCCTTAGAAGCTGTCACGGTGGTGTTGCAAGCAGTTGATGAAGTGGAGGTGTGGGGAGTCTCTGATCCAACGGTCGTCCGGAAAATCGGTCTCTTAGGTGTAGTAGAGAGGTGGGATTCATCTTCCTCTCGATGGCCACGATTGTCAACGGATGTGCCTGTCACCTTAGAGTAAAGTTTATCAAAGAATGGATGAGGTCGAAGCGCTCCCAATGCTGAAAAATTGATTTCCCGAGTCTCGCAATCTATAGTCGCCTTAGCCAAGGCTAAGAACGGCTTCCCGAGAATAATCGGAGACTGGGAAAACTCTCCTCGGTGCTCAATGTCAATGATCGTGAAGTCCACCTGAAGTAGAGCACCTTGGAAAGTAACGATGACTGAAATATTTCCTCTAGACCGTTTGATGGATCGATCAGCCAGCTGAACGATCTCTCTTGACTTTCTGATTGGCCTGAGTTTGAGCTTGTCAAACACAGAGGTCGGGAGGATATTTATCGGTGAGTCATCATCGATTCTCGCATGGGTAAAGATGGTGTCTTTGATTTCACATTCAACTTGGGGCAACCGCTTCACTCTGCGGCTCTTGGTCTTTCTCCCCATCACCAATGAGGTGGCCATAGACACTATGTGTCTTTCAGTCCTTGTCCTCTTATTGCCCGACCTCTTGGGCATCAATTTACTTCTCACAAATCGTTTGAGGTCGAGAAAGTGATCTATGGACTTTATTAAGGGAAGTTTGAAAATCAGTTCTTCATCGAGTGCTTCCCTTAGGACAGGATCCATTTTTTTTAGGTCATTTTCATTTTCAATTTTTATGTAAGTTTTTGGTTTTTCAATTTTTTGGGTATTTTTGGTGGATGCATGATCAGACTCTGGATTGGAGGGTAAGGGGTTAGTAGAAGAGGGAGATAGAATGGACTCTAGTTGTACACCTTGTGTGGGTTCCCTAATGTTTGCTTGGTTTTCAACATCAGATCTACTTACTTCCTTTTCCACTATCATTCCCAAGCTGGAAGAAATTGAGTGAAATATGTCCATGACATCTCTCAACTCGTTACCAAATGATTCATTTTTCTTAATAAGTTTAGAGATGTCATCCTCCACAAAATTCTCATGACAAATCATGGGAGAGTGCTGCTCAATTGGAGGATACTACTGAGACATTGGAGTCTCATACTCAACATACCTAGACTCTGGCATGTAATGCTGGGTCGAGTATGGACCATCTGAATGGCAGACATTAGTCAGAGCCTCATATGATGGAGTCAATAAACAGGGGACTGGTAAGTCTATCTCATTAATCCACTCTTGTGAATGTATAGGCTCTTCGAATGAAGGCTGGTTAATGGAGGCTTGATCACTAAAGTCAATCAAGTCTGGAAAATCATTATGTGCAGTCCTCTCCATTCGGATTGTTCGATCAGCCATGTTATGCCCTAAGGTCAAGTCGGGATGCATATATGTAAATTGTTGTATGGTCCCTACTTGAGGTGAGAATGAAGTATGTGGGGGCATATAATTTTGCCAATCATCTGTCTCAGCAGTGGCTTGCTCTTCATTCGATTCTTTGATTCCAGCAAGCTCTCGAGAGTAAGGACAGTCAGCCCAAGAAGGAAGTGGATCCGGAGTGTCAGAATATGGAGTAGGTGAGAAATGCGAAGAAGTGGAGAAGTCAGTCGGAGTTCTGACTTCATGATCGGGTTGAGGGGAAGCCGACCACGGGTAAGGTTCTCCCGTGGATGGCGGAGGAGAAAGCGAAGATGAACGGTATATGGTCGAGGAGGAGTGACCAGAGTTCACAGGGTATGGGGACCAATATCCCGACATCTTGAGGAGGAAAAGATGAATGCAAGAAGATTGAGGTAGAAAATGTTCAATTACACAGGATAACACACACGGACAGACACAAAAAAATGCAAGAGCAAACCCCGAGTTCACACTCAACACGGTGAAGGACCCGAAATCGAGTCCAATTAATCTTGTAAATTTTAAGTATGAGTTTTTCAAGCAAGATAGCAAGGATTACGCGGCCTAAAGGGAAGTCGGCTCAAAGCCGGATGCGTCTTCCCTATTTAACCTGTCCCCTAAGATACTGTCGGTCCTTCCTTTCTTCGCTCCTATCCCAAGTCAATGGATTCAAAGACCACACCCCTATCTACCTGCAAGCAGGCGGAGGCTGACAAGGCCGGAACTTCACCCCGGAGGATTACTGGCAGCTTGTCGCAAAGTACCGCAATTTTGCCCCTATCTACCTGAGACAGGCGGAGGCTACTTGGTACTAGTCAATGAATCTGAAACTATTTGACTTGTGATATTTGCTAGGATTAGTCGGAACGTGATATGGAAGGCAGGGATTTGGGCTCTACCTTAAGGTGTTCACACACACTCAAGTACCCTCACTCAGCCTGAAAACAAGGTCGGGGTTACTCTCCCGCAAACAAGGGTTAATTTTAGTTAGTTTTTTTTGGTCCAATTCAATTAGCAGTCTCGATTTTAGAGATTAGTTATCACTGATATTAATCCACACGAGCAATCACGTCTACCGTCCAGTCCCAATTCCTTTATCCTAGGTTAGAAAACCGAGAGAGAGAATCGGAAAAAGCCGATGCGATCGAGAAAACGATGATGAATGCTTGAGTAAGAAGACTTACAGTGCCTCTAGCTCTCTACAATGCAGGATGCAATACTGAATTGAAATTTTACACTATATGCAAATGCAAACGAGAAAAGCCGCTCCTAGACAGGCAGTTCTATTATCGAGTGAAGAACAGATTATTTTTGGCTAAGTTCTGCGGTCTAAGTACGTTTTTTAGGTGTAATGTGTAGTCCTAAAGAATTACGAGCACAAGCAAATCCTAGAGTGGCTCGAGGAGCCGCTAGTGCAAGCCTAGTCTAAAATTCAATCCACACAGCACACGGGGACACGGTTCCACTATCTTTACACACGCGAGAACCCAAACGGGAACCGCTGGAAATGATGCGGACACTTTTTACAAGTTAAAAAAAATGAAAACTCCTTCTGGCGTCTCAACAGCCGACTTGATCCACGAATAGTCGGCCTCCGATGCACTTCGAGATGCGTCGACATCAAGAAAGCCGCTCCAAGTCCACCAGGCCCTCGCACAAAAAGATATAAAAATGTCAGAGAGATAAAAAATTAAAAATTAAAAAAAAAATAATTGAAGAGAAAAAAAATGGAATAATTACAAGGTGGTTCGGGGATCAGACTACCCGAGTGACCGGAAAACCTAAATCTAATTTTTTAAAGTGATCCTAAGCCGTTTGCCTCCTCGGCAACGGCGCCATTTGACAAGCGGAGATCTACCCTTTTTTATGTCGTATGATTGACTAGTGCGTTGCAGTCGAATAGATACGCGTCGATCAAAAATAACCGCACAATCGATTAAATCGTCGAATGAATTTAACGCGCGGTTTGATGTTTATTTAGCCTGGGCAAGCCCCAGGGTCGACTCAAGGAGGCAAAGGAACAACTCGAGATCAAGTTAGAGGGATTAGATCGTGGTTTTCCAAGTGAGTTATTTTTGATATTATTTATGCAATAAAATGGCAAATGCAATGATGAATTGGATTAAGTTATTAAGAAAATAACCGACTTAGCCAAATTAATCTTTGATGTCCAATTGATTCAAATCGACCAAGTTTTTTTTCCTAAGAACCTAATCCAATACTGAATGCAAAATATATTTTTTTGGAATTTTTGGGTGTAAAATGCACAAATGAAAAATACAAACTTTTTTGGGGTTTTTATGCAATTTTTCGTGCAAATGATATGCAAAAATTATGAAAAATTTACTGGAAGTTAAATATGATGCAATGAAGCTACACTAATACTTTTAGATTTTTCTGACATTTTTGATTTTTTTTATGAATTTTTAACTGAAAATAGAGCGACTGCAGTTATTTAATTCCTAATTAATCCACAAAATCAAATTATCGCAAGAATGAATTATTTCATATAGATACTTCAATAAGGAACTCAAGAGACTTGAAATTTTTCAAAAATCTTATTCGTGGAATTAACTAAAAATAAATTACCTTAAATCACTCTAGAATTTATTTTATGCACTAGACAACTCCGAATTGAAAGAAATTTGGATAGTACTTAAAGCACACTTAAAGGCATCATTCACAATTTTTTCACAATTTTTGGAGCAACAAATAGGACTGTGCGAATTTCAGATCTTATATGGGTAAAATATCACTGATTTTCAATCTCTGATTTTTAATAAAATATCCAAGGCTCAGAAAAATGCAATTAAATATCCAGAAGATAAAGAATGAGTTTCTCTACACCATACTATTTTTCGTTTAAAAAAAATGATGCAAAAATATTATCCAAATAACTGCTCAAAGCTGGGGGTGTCAATGCAAAGCAAAACTTGAAATAAATAACTTGAAATGTGCACAGGATGCGTTTGCAAATACATAAACATGCAGGGGGAAAATGCAATTTTTACAAAAGAAATAAAATAGGAAAGTGAACCTTCGTTGGGTTCCTTGCTTGGAACCCAAGTTAGGGCACCGTGAGATGGTGGCGGCGGCCAAAGGGGAGCTCGCACGGCTGGGCGGCGCGGTTCTAACGGCGGTTAGGGGAGGCGCGTACGGCTGCGCGGGCGGCTGGTCCGCGCCGCAGGAGGTGGTCGAGCGCGCGGCCAGGTGACGCGCGGCTATTGGCGTGAACGGGCGACGCACCTGAGCGGCTCAGGAGCACAGCAGCGTGCGGGTGGCGCGCGGTGGAGGGGAACGGCGGGCTGCACGCGGCTAGCCAGGGTGAAGTGGCACACGAAGCTCGAGGGACCGCACGGCGGCGCGCGCGACCTGGAGGATGATCGGTGCTCGGGCAGAGAGAGAGAGCCGCGGCTGGGCTCGGCGGCGCGAGGATGTGTGGTGGGGCGCACCCTCGCCGGCGATGAAGCTAGGGCAGCTGGCTCCGCGCGCGGCTGGGATGGCCGTGCGTGGAGGAACGTGGGCTGGACGCGCGCAGCCAGGTGCGTGGCTGCTGTGTTGGCGATGGAGTGCGGGTGGGTGTCGCACCTCGACGGCAGCCAAGGGCGGCGCAGTGATGCAACACGCTGGCTGGTCTACGGCTATAGAAGGAGGAGCACCGGCGGCAGCCTGCTGGCGGCCTGGAGAGGAAGGCGGCGTCCGGAGGAGGCGGCGGCCGATTGCGGTGAAGGCCTGCTGGACGTGAAGCCTGTTTTTTTTTGTTTTAATTTTTTTCTGTTTTGTATTTTTTTGTATTTTCTTTGTGTAAACAGGAATAAAAAAAGCAATGGAGTGGTGGTGAAGTGGTGATGATGTAAAAAAATAATGGATATGGGTTGGTGTTTTGTGATGATGATTGTGGTGGTGATGGATGATTGTATATGAGTTGTTTTAGTGATGAACAAGATAAACGGTGTGAGATAAAAAATTGACAAAGAAAAGGAGAGAATACTTACCTGTGATTCGCCGAAGATGGAGCCACGGAGTGCGGCTTCCGGTTGTCGTCGCCTCGATTCGATCCGACGAAAAATTGAAGAAGCTCAGTTGTGATCTGAAGTGATGCACAACGACATGAGGAGGAGTCCTCGTGGATCTCGCCTTGAAAACTGTCGTTGCTCGACCGGAAGATGCTGAAGCTGTCACCGACAGCAACCGGGGGCTGGTAGTCTCTCCCTCTCAATTGAAGAAATGGCGGAAGAGGGAAAATGATGGAGATGATGGTGAATAAAAAGAGGAAGAGGGAGTTGGAAAAGAGATGGAGAGAGTGGAGAGAATGGTGGAAGAAGTGGGGAAGATGGTGGCTTGGAGTGGGGAGTAAGAAAAGAAGAGGTAAAAGGGAGATTAAATATACAAAATAATAAAATAAAATAATAGGCTACTTAAAATAATTAAAATAGTAATAATAAAATAATAATAATAATAATAAATCCGAAAATAATAAAATAAATTCGAAAATAATAAAATAAAGGGGTGACATGTGGCGGCTCCAGGAGCGGCCATATGTCGCTCCTAGAAAATTCAAAAACTATACGTAAACAAAAATAAAAAAGAAATAACAAAAGGGATTAAATCAAAAAGTGATCAACACGAAAGTTACTCATCTCAACGAGATCTACAACTTTCGTGAAGGGTCGAAAATCAAAGGAAGTGATCTGTACCAAAACGTATTTTTGGGTGGTACATTATAGATATAAAATACCGCATTTTATCTTTTGTAATTTTTTTGTCATTTTTTAATAAGAGAAAAATCAAAATAAAAATAGAGAAAATATGAGAAGAATATTTACAACTTAATTTATTTTTTTTTGGATTTTTAATAATTAAGAGAATTAAATGGTAAAATACAGGGGCAAAACGGTCAATTTGTACAATATACAAAAGGGGCCCAAAACCCAAGTTTTGCATACGAGCTCCGATTTTGATGAAATTGGTCTTGTTTCGAAGGTCTTGTATATTACTTTAAAAGTGAGTAGACCTAATTCGGAGGCTGTATGAGAGAGATATGCACATTTTAAGGTTTACAACTTCAAACTTGGATTGGGGTTTTATTGGTCAATTTTATAAGTTAGTAATTTTTAGATATTTTTCCTTTATTAGTGTTAGTCATATATACACTATAGAGTTGGTTTTATTGGCTTTGGAGTTAGTGTAAAATAAATACAAATAGGTGAAATATGGTGAATATACAGGTGATTTGTACAAGTGAAATTGGCTTCTTATTTTATGCAAATGTGAATGCTAAAATGCAGATGTTATCAATGCATGCACGAATGGTAATTATGTAATATAAAGGGAAATATGCCTCTATTTACTCGGGAACAAGGCTCTATTTTTAACTTTTAGAGTGATGAATCACAGATTCATCAGGCGACTACTCAGCCAACGAAATAGAAAGGAAGCTAATAGGAGAAACCGATACTTCGGTCCTTGCTCGCAACAGAATCACCCATGAGCGTGTATGGACCTACTCAAACGCAAACCGATGAGACAGACACACCAGTGAGGGTGTGGCCTAAGATCAGTACTTCAGACCAATTCGGATGCTCCACACAAGGCAGGAACATCGTGCTCGACTAAGCCCTACTCGGTCATGTACGATAGAAGCGCCAATACTTTGCCAACCCAGGTTATAACCAAGATGCCACAGATCAAGATTTGGGCTCTTATCCTTACTGGGTCATGCCTCACTCAGTCTGGAATGTACCTGAAAACAATGTGGGATTTATGAACCCCAAAAAATGAATGGTTTGTTATGAATTTTAGTTAAGGACACATTTATTTAGCACTCCCTTTTTTAATTTTTTTTTGTTTTCAAATTTTTGAGTATTTTTCAGAGCAAGCTGCCTAATGATTTTTTTGTATTTTTCCTTTATGTCCTTAGTGATATAAACACAGGGATAGAGGACGGAAAAGTCGTGCAAGTCACCACTAAGATGGAAATCACACCTTAGTTACTAATGATGCATGCAAAGATAGAGTTGCTCACAGTGCTTCCCAGCTCTCTCCATGCTGGATGCAAGGAAGAATTGAAATATTTACACTATATGGTGATATGTAAAAGCGAGAAAATGTCCTAAACAATAGCTTCTATTATCGAGAAGAACCAAATGCCAAATACTCAGAAATGAGATTCAAAAATCTGATCTCTGAAGTGCATTGGTGTCCGCCACAACGGATCCTGCCAATGTTGTATAACACTTCTCTCAACGCTTGATCTCAAATCCAAATAATCGATAAATAATTTTTGACTAAGTCCAAACACGTATCACTATAGGTGCATGCAATGTTATTATGGCATTGGACCTAGCTACCGAGTCAAACAACCTACTATCTAAGGGCTCACTCACAGAAAACAAATAAAAACAATGGCGTATAGCTCAAATCATAAGAAACAAATAAAATAAAGGCGATCAAACACAAAAAACTGGTACGAGGCCCCTAGTGAACAGACATCCGAGCACTGGACCTTGTGTAGTGTAGAGAGTAGTGTCTAAATTAATTACAAATTATTTGCAAAAATTAAATCTCTCTCTCACTAAAAAATGAAAAATGCTATGCTCAATGTTGCTCTTCTCCTCCTTCACTGCTCTTCTTTCCTCCTCTCTCATGGTCAGCTCAAAAGAATAAGGCTGACCTCCACTCACCTCGGGTGCTCCCACCTCCTAAGAGGTTTTCCTCGTCAAGCGGTCCCTCGCAAGAAATATCAACAAGAAAATTGGATTAGAATAGTCAAATAATTATCAAATAATAAGTGGTAAACGTGTAAATAAAATTGACAGCTATATATACAAAAAAATGTGCTACAATCAGTTGCTCCTCGGTAATGATGCCATTTGAAAAGGGTAGAATTATGCGAGGGTCTGGTGCGGTGACCCCTCACAAAAATCTGATCCAATTCAATAATCAACCCACAATTGGATATTAAACAATAAAGGCGGTGTGGATCAAATTTATTATAAACCCTACTATAAAATGCATATAGTGACAAGTGGAGTAGGGTGTCGAAAACAAGGAACACACGATGTAGCATTATATATTATTTATAAATAAATAATGTAAATATATATGTATATATAACTATGTACACTATTTATCAAATAATGTTGGTTTTTAATAATAGAATCTTTATTTTATTTTTGCTTTATAATTTTGTATTTTGATTTTAAATTTTTTGATTTTATATTTTCTTTTTATATTTTTATATTTTCCTTTTCTTTTAAAATATATAATAAAGCTATGTATATATATAATGTAGACTAGGATAGATATTAATAATAACGAAAATTGTCAAAAATAAAGAAAATGAAATATTTTTGGATTTTAAATATTTTTTTACTATTTTTATGTATTTTTGGAAATTTTTGCTAATTTTTATTTTTTAAAAGTTAAAATACCTTAAAATAGGGCAAAAATTCAAGGCCGAATTTAAAATGGAGATGAAAAATATCAAATAGCTTCAAAATTCTCCAAGTTGATTTTAAAGTAAAGATATTAATATAAAGAAAATTATACAACAGATGATTATTTTTTGAATTTTTATGGATTTACAAATTTTTATAAATGTTTTGGGGTTTTTCAATTTTTAAGCATTTTCTTTTTCTTTTTTAATGATTTTTTGCTGAAGGTTAATAATACTTAAGTAAGTATAAAATATTTTTGGGGGGATTTTTTGAAGTGATTTTATAATTTTTTGGCTTTTTAATGGCAAATAAGGGCTGACCGTGCACTATTTGAATTCAGAAAATAAGAAAATGGCATAAAATGCAAAAATAATTATATAGCGTGATCAAGCATGCATCCAGGTACCTACTCCTTCTATTTGGTAATTTTTAAAGCACGACAACTATTTTTAATAAATAGAAAATAATACACAAAAATTACTTGGCCTGGTAGGGGTATAATTGCAATTAAAATTAATTACAAGGGTAGCAGTGCCATTTTACCCAAATGTTAACACTAATATTCAACTTTTATATATTAAAAGAAAATTACATAAACAAGCGAGGTCTTTAGTGCAAATTTTACAAGATAAACGTGCTCCTACACGTGACACTAGTGGAGACCAAATTACAATATACAAAAAGTTCAAGGGGTTACATGCAATTTATCCAAAAGTTTTTAAACTTCATAATATATATACAAGACCTTTTCGTAAATACAAAAAAGATGAGGGAGGCTTATGCAAATTATCCACTTAAGCGCTGAGATCCGAGCATCTAGGGCTTGCCACGTGGTTGATCGGGTGGCTCTTATCGCATACCACTTAGCGAATAACCAACGATCCAGATTAGATCTGGACTGTTGTTCTTGATTGAACGACGGGGAAGGGCACTAGAATAACACGCAAGAACTCTCCTCCGACAAACTTCGATTTGTCATTTCGTTGTGCTCCGGCAGTCGATCTCTCCTCCGATAGGCCCAACAGGTAGCTGGGCCTCCTCCATGTACGGTAGGAGGGTCCGATGAAAGCGAGAGGGCTCAAGATGCTTCAACAAGGTCAGACCACCTGGAGTTGTTCCAAGTGGTTGTGGAGGTCCCAGACGCTTTGAATGACCTGCAAAATGGCACCAAAAGATCCCCGAGTGCGAGGGCTATTTCCTTGACCCGGGGTTTACACAAACGATAGGGGGGATGGAATGGAGGGATAGCTCCGGTGAGGTGGCGACGGAGGGAGATCGAATCCCAGATCCACATTGGATTTGGGTTGGATGAAGAGTGAAATCTATGGAGAACAGGGAGCGAAATGGGGTGCAAGTTGAGGCGAATCGAGGGTTAGATCGCGTCAATTTGGACCTGGACCCTAACGTTTAGGATTTGGGGCTTTTGAGATTAAATGCGATTCGATGTACCTAACTACAAATTAATGATACCGAACGAAATTTAGAGTAGTAAATTACCTAAAAAGGACAGGAAAAATGGCTCAACAGGCCTGAGGCGGCCATGAAGAGAACCAACCGGCGGTGTTCCAGCGATGAAGTCGATGCACCTCCTCCCTTGCTCTCCTCGCTGCCAATCAAGGTATAAACCACACTGTCACCACGGAGAAGCCATTAGGAATGATTTGAGGGGCTAAAGCTCGAAGAAGAGGGATCAAGAAGCCAAAAGGGGTGAAGGGGTATATTTATAGGCGATTTTTAAGCGAGTTTCGAGGGGATCTTGCGTGAGATAGAGCAAGGGTTGGTGGAGATTCTAAGTTGGGCGTGGATGAGGGATGAAGTGGGCACACGATGGTGATGGTCTCGAGGGGTAGTGAGTGATAGAGGAAGCGTGGAAAAATCGGCGAAGAGGCGGCCTCGTGACTTCTAACAGGCGTCAGAAGGGAGACAGGACAGTTGACCTATAGTCAACAAAAGAAAGCGCCTTGTTGGTCTACGTGGACCAACCAGGAAATTCCAAGGTGAAAATTCCTTAGAAATTAAATATTAAATAGAATTCGATGTTATTGTTTTTAGGCTATAAAATAAAAATGTTTCTAATTTTCTGTAGTATTTTTTGCATATTTTTATTTATTTTTTAGAGGTATTTATTTACAAGTTATTTTTTAGGATACATATATAGGTATATTTACATGTGTTTTAGGTATTTTATTTTTTATTTTGCATTTTTTTAATATTATTTAATTATGTTATTTTCTGAAATTATAGCTTATTTTTATATACTTGAATATATTTTTGTCTTAATTTTTTGATATATTTTATACATTTAAATAAATAAGTTTATTAAATTTATATGTATAAGTATTGGTATTCTACCTATGTATTTTGCATCCATATTTTTCTTTATTATTTTCTTCTATTTCTAATATGCACATATGTTATAAATAATATTTACAATATTATAAAAATATAAAATTATCAAAATAATAAAGAATAAATAAAATGATTATTTTAATCTGGTAATTATACAATAGGGGTCTGAAACCTAACTTACACAACTTAACTCCAAAAATATGACAATACCTTCATTAAATAGCTTATTAAATGTTATATACAATTAAAGGTGATTTTGATATATTTTGAGTTTTTATTTGGGAGATATGAGTCTGTGAAGTTTGGCTTTTGGAATTTTATTTTGTGTATAAAATTATTTTGTATATAAAATGTACACTGTATATTATTTTTGTGTGAAATAAATTTTGAATTTTTTTTATATATTATTATATACAACTTTCATGTACAAATTTTATTATTTTCAGTGCAAATAATAAGGAATAAAATAGGTCCCAAAAAGTAATTATTGGCAAATTTTACTAAAGTGATTGCTCTGTATTTTCTGTGTACTTATCCGCCCTATCTTGCCCTACTTTATTCCTTGTCGACTAAGTCATCATGATGGCTAAGTCTCGGGGGCAAGGGTCACTTCATTGTCCTTAACACTTCGCTCTTTTTCTTTTCTTTCTTTTAATCTTTTATTTTGGTGATAAATACAATAAATGTATAGTATTTCATACGGTATTTTGTATAGGGCTATATGATCTTTGCTTGCGGCATCTCGGAATATTCGGTGGGAGTCTTTCACTTAATGAATCACGCCTTTTTCAAAGCCTCCCTATTCCTGAGTGCTGGTTCGGTGATTCATGCCATGTCGGTCTGAACACTGTCCTACTCGCGATAGTCCTTTCCGCACATTCGAGGCTATGCAGCTTCCAATCGTCTCACTCAGAAAGCAAATTGTGCCTAAAGCTGTACTCCTCTGTCGATCTGAGAGAATGAACGTTTATTTTGACAAATTAATGATATATATATATGCATTCTGCTAGGGTTTAAAGGTCAAAATGAAAGAATAAAGATGATGAATTGGAGATTCATCAGCATCCCAATCTATTCATTTCTCTCCATCTCTTAATTCCTCAAACTACAAACTGACTCCATCGTATGTGCCAATTTCCTTCGTACGATGTATGTATAAATATTCCCCTTTGCACCTGATCTAATCCCATTTTTTGACATTATATCATCTATCTGTCCATCACTCTCTTTAATTTATACAAAAATAAAAAATTAACCAAGAATAATAAGAATTGAATAGTGGAATTGAATATCATTGTAGCCAGAGTTTAAGATACAACGATATATCGGTGATATACCAATATCAATGGGATGAAGGTATATATATAGGGTTAAATGGGGTTTCTCCCGTCTTATTTTCAGGTATTTCTTTTATTTTTTTGAAAAATATCACCATGTATGTCGTTCAAATTTACTCAGAAACAGAGACTCATATGCCCTCCATCTAGAACAGGTCGATTACAACAATGTTTAGACCATTAAAATTACTTGTTTTAGATGGAGGGCATAGGAGTCTCTATTTCTTATGAAATTCAATTGACATATAGGAAGGAATAGATGAATTTATATGGTGATATTTTGCAAAAAAGTAAAAATAAGTGAAAGTTAGAGGTCCTGGTGCATGTAAACTTAGATGCACCTGGGTGCATACTCCCTATTCTCATTTCAGGAAAATAAAAAAATATAGGGGAAAAGGGGTGGGTGCATGTTAGTTAGCTACCCCCAAGGAGCATGCTCCTTTTTTCCACATATATATAGGGCTAATCCTGGCAGAGCCAAAGTCCGTAAGAGCATGAGAGCAATGATTCTGGACCACTAAATTCTGTCATCTCTCTTCTCATTGATTACAGGAGGATAGAGAAGAGTAGAATCTAGTGGTCTAGATTCACTGCTCTCATGCTCTCACAGATTTTGGCTCTCACAGAATAGGCCCTCAATGATGAATCTGTGATTCATCACTCTAAAAGTTGAAATTAAAGCTTTGTTCCCGAGTAATTAGATGCATATTTCTACTTATATTGCATAATTAGCATTCATGCATGGATAAATAATATCTGCATTTTAGCATTCATATTTGCATTAAATAAGAAGCCAATTTCACTTGTAAATATTCACCTATATATTCACCATATTTCACCTATTTGTTTATATTTTGTACTAACTCCAAATCCAATAAAACCAACTCTATAGTGTATATAGTACTAACACTAATAAACAAAAAATATCAAAAAATACCAACTTGTAAAATTGACCAATAAAACCCCAATCCAAGTTTGTAACTAAGAGCCTTAAAATGTGCATATCTCTCTCATACAACATCCTATTTAGGTCTACTCACTTTTAAAGTAATATACATTCAAAGACCTTCAAAATGAGACCAATTTCATTAAAATCGGAGCTCGTATGCAAAACTTGGATTTTGGGCCCCTATTGTATATTGTACATATTGACAAAAATGCCCTTGCATTTTATCTTTTATTTTCTTAATTATTAAAAAATCCAAAAAAATAGATTAAATTGTAAATATTCTTTTTATATTTTCTCTTTTCTTATTTTGATTTTTCTCTTATTTAAAAATGACAAAAAAACACAAAAGATAAAATACGATATTTTATATTTATAAGGTACCACCCAAAAATACATTTTGTACATATGTCTTCTTTTGATTTTCGGCCCTTCACAAAAGTTGTAGATCTCGTCGAGACGAGCGACTTTCTTGTTGACCACTTTTTGATTTAAGCCCTTTTGTTATTTTTTTATTTTTTAATTACATTTAATTTTTGAATTTTCTAGGAGCGACATTAGGCAGCTCCTAGAGCCGCCACATGTCACCCCTTTTTTATTATTTTCGGATTTATTTTATTATTTTCTGATTGTGAGGCAATGGCTTACCAAGGGATGATCAATCGGTAGCTAGTATAGTTATTATTATTATTTTATTATTACTATTTTAATTATTTTTAGTAGCCTATTTATATTATATTATTATTTTATCTATTTTATTTTTTCCTCTTACCTCTTCTCCTCTACTTGCCTTCTACTCCAAGCCACCATTTTCCCCACTTCCTCCACCATTCTCTCCACTCTCTCCATCTCTTCTCCAACTTCCTCCTCCTCTTTATATTCACATCCCCTCCACCATTTCTCATCATCCGCCATTTCTTCAAATGAGAGGGAGAGACCACCAGCCCCCGAGTGTTGTCTGTGACAACTTCAACATTTTTCGGTCGAGCAACGACGGTTTCAAAGGCAAGATCCATGAGTACTCCTTCTCATGTCGTTGTGCATCATTTCAGGTCACAACCAAGCTTCTTCGATTTTTCGTCGAATCGAATCGAGGCGACGACAACCGGAGTCCAGCATTGCTGCTCCATAATCCGACGAACCACACAGGTAAGTATTCTCTATCTTCGCTCTGTCATTTTTTTAATCTAACATTATTTGTTTATCTTCTTCATCACATAAAAATCACATCATCTACCATTATCACCACAAATCAATCACAATCATCACACACACACAAACACTTTTTCTTCATTGCATTTTATTTATTATTTACATTAAAAAAATTACAACAAAAAAATTACAAAGAAAAGAAATAAATAAATAAATAAATAAGGAGAACAGGAGGAAGCAGCTGCCCCCCCTGCCTCCACGCCGCCACCGTCGACGGCCGCTCCGCCACCACCTCCAGGCTGTCCCGCCGCCAGGCCACCAACGCAACCGCACGAGCGTCAGCGACTGCTCCGCCACCACCTCCAGGTCGTCCCGCCGCCAGGCTGCCAGCGCAACCGCACGAGCGCCAGCAGCCGCCGCGCCCCAACCTGCAGTGGCGTTCACGCAGCCTGGCCTCCCGACCCCACTGGCATCGCCGCCAGCGCGCGCCGCCCGTCCCGCCAACGCCGCGCCTTCCAGGCGCACCGCCCTCCGCGTGTGAGGCCTCCCCGCGCCTACTTCTCGGCCTGCACCCTGGCCCCAAGCTGCCATCGACCGCACTGCCTACCGTTCCTTCAGCCCGCGGCAGCCCAGCCGCACGGCCTCGCCGCGCCCCCGCGCGCTCTTGCGCCACTCACCGCCTCCGCGGAGGCACCCAGTCCGGTGCGCCGCACCTGCACCCGCGCCGCGCCGCTGGCCATCCGCTACCCCTTTGTCGCGCATCAATCTTCTAGGCCCCCCTCGCCATCGCATCGAGCACGCCGTCGCCCGTCGTAGCTCCGTCGCCAGCCCGCCTCAAGCGCCCCTACATCCTCGTTGTGCCCTCGGCATGAGGAGCAATGTGGGTTCCTTTCTTGGAACCCATGTCTGAGAAGGTCTACTTTAATTATTTTTTATTTTTCGTGAAAATTGCACATTCACCCCTACATGTTTACATATTTGCAAATGTATCCATGTACATAGTTTTAATTTGTTTATTTCAATTTCTGTATTGCAAAAAGACCCCTGACTTTGAGCATTAATTTGGACAGTATTTCTACCTCATTTTTTAATCAAAAAAATATCATTTTGATGAGCATCTAATTCTTTATCCTATGGCTATTTATTTGCATTTTTGTGACTATCAAATTATTTATTAAAAATCAGAGATTGAAAATCAGTGATATGTTGTCCATTTAGGCTCTGGAATTCACATAGCCATATTTATTGCTCTAAAAATTGTGAAAAAAATTGTAAATGATGCCTCTCTCCGTGCTTTAATTACTTTCTAAGTTTCATCAAAATTGGAGTTGTCGTTTGCATAAAACAAATTCTAGGGTGATTTCTATAATTGATTTTTAATTAAATCCACAAAGATTATTTTTGAGAAATTTCAATACTCCTGGATTCTTGACTAAAATATCTATTTGAGATAAATAGCACTCTGAATAATTCGATTTTATGGATTAATTAGGAATTAAAGACTCACGGTCGCTCTGTTTTTAGTAAAAAATTCATAAAAAATGATAAAAGTGCAGAAAATTCTAAAAAAATTAGCCTAACTTAATTTCATCATACTCCACTTCCATTAATGTTTTCATAATTTTTGCATATCATTTTAATGAAAAATTGCATAAAAACCCCAAAAAAGTTTGCATTTTTCATCGTTGCATTGTAAATCCAAAAATTCCAAAAAAATCCATTTTGTATCACTAATTGAATTAGGTTTGCAGGAAAAGTACAATTTGGTCAATTTGGACTAATTTCAGATTAAAATTGTTTTTGGCTAAGTTGTTGATTTTCTTAATCACCTAGTTCATTCGCATTAGTGCATCTGCATTTTTATTGTATTAAAAAATACCAAAAAAATCCACTTGGAAAACCGCAATCTAACCCCTCTAACCTGATCCCGAGTTGTTCCTTTGCCTCCTTGAGTCGACCCTGGGCTTGCCCAGGCTAAACAAACATAAAATCGCATGTTAATTCATTCGACGATTCATCGATTTGTGCGGTTATTTTTTTATCGATCCAAATTCTGACTGCAACGAAATCGTTATTCGATGCCATTAAAAGGATCAATCCGGGGTCAATCACTTATACACACACAACCACACACATCCTTCCTATATGTCATTCGAATTTCATCAGAAATAGAGACTCATATGCCCTCCATCTAGAACAAGTCGATTGCAGCAATATATATATATATATATATATATATATATATATGGGTTAAATGAAGCTACCACCCTGGGCGTAGCCAATTAGCTACTCCCACCCTCATTTTCCCCATTTTTTTTATTTTTTTTTGAAAATAAAAATATGTATATTCATCACTATATACCCCCAACATGTCATTGCAATTTCATCAAAAACAGAGACTCGTATGCCCTCAATCTGAAGGGGGTCAATTTTAGCAATTTTGAGTCAGTTAAAATTTAACAGTCTTGACGGAGGGGATAGAAGTCTCAAATTAAGTTGAATTTTTAATGACACCATAGTGATATATTGTGATCTAAATTCTAATAGATTTCATTTCAGAAAAATAAATAATACATGTGAAAAGGGGTGGGAGCATGTAAGTTATCTACACAAGGAGCATACTCATTTTCCCTATATATGCATATAGATGTTTGATCTTGTGAGAGTTAAAATCTCTGAGAGCATGAGAGCAGTGAATCTGGACTATTAGATTCTGTTCTTCTCTCTCCTCTTGCAATCAATGAGGAGAGAGATGACAGAATTTAATGGTTCATAATCAATGCTCTCACGGATTTTGGCTCTTACAAGATCAGCTCTCTCTCTCTATCTCTCTCTCTCTATATATATATATTTGGGACCTTTCAAATGAGGTGGGGGCTTTTCTGAAATGGTAAAGGCCACTGTGAATTTAGTAAAAACTCTGTAACAATTTTGTACAGTACAAACTGCACATTGTAAAAAATTAAATTTTGTAAAATATAGCATCCCAATTTAAATTAACATTTCCATCCAATATAATAATATTTTCATAATTTTTTTCACTATACATGTTGTGTTAATATTTATTGTTATATGTATCAAACAAGAAATTGTAAAATATATTGGAAAGATGCCTAAATTGAGGGTGGCTCACCATATATATGGTGAGACCCCGCCTCATTTAAAATTTAATATATATATATATATATGAGAGTGATCCTGTGTGAGCAAAAAACGGTGAGAGCATGGGAGCAGTGATTCTGGACCACTAGATTTGGTCCAGAATCACTACTCTCATGCTCTCACAGGTCTTGGCTCTCATAGGATCAACCCTCTCTCTCTTCTATATCTTTATATATATATATTGGAGTTGGGAGCCTACATCAGGGTGTATGTAACTACCCACACTGAGGGTGTAGGTAAATACATACACCTGGCCTTTTTTTCATTATTTTTGGGTTTTATTGAAGGAAACCTTAAGGGCATTTGCATAATATATTGAGGGAAATATGTATTTTAAGTTTCATGCAAAAGAAACATTCCAAATGAGTTCATCTAGAAGGGGTTATTTCAAAAATTCTGAGACCGTCAAAATTTGGTAGTCTCGATGAACATGATAGAAGTTTTGAATTCAGTTGAATTTGTAATGACACCATGGTGATATATGGTGATCTAATTCCCCTAAGGTTTATTTCAACAAAATAAAAAAATAATGAAATAAGAGCCGGGTGTAGGTTGCCTACACCCCCGGGTATAGGCTACCTTTTTCCTATGTATAAATATGCATGCATATGTGTGTGCATCATTTTCCAGAATATCGACCAATATCTCATGAGATATCGCTGATATATCACCATATCGTTAAAAAATGGTAGCTTCACTATAAAATTTCTCGAATTTCGATCAATATCGCAGATATTTCACCAGTATCTATGTTTATCAATGTTATTACTCATGTATGCTTAATTTCACTATTTATCAAGCAATTCCTAATAAACACATAATGATATATATATATATATATAATTACAGGATGCAGGCGATGTCCCCCACTTAACGAGATCTCTGTTTGGTATGGTATGGTGCGATAAAGGGTTGCATATAATGGTTCTTCAACTTGGGGTTGTCCAATTATTTTTAATTCATATTATTTCATTCAAAAATATTATTATTATGAATTATGTTCTTTAAAAAATATATGTTATTATGCTTTTGGTTTGTTTGATTTCTGATATAGTTCAAAATTTTGTTTATGCATAATATGTGATGCAATATAAACATAAATGTGCTAAATACGCATCCGTTATGTCTCTATGTTGTTGTTTAAATTTCATTATTTCTTTTCTAGTACCTCTCAACAATCAAGCAATCAACTGTCATCATTGACAACCAATGATATATACGATATAATATGCATTAGCATGCTAAATACACCTCATTCTTGCATATGAATATATATTTGTATGTTACTTATTATTTTAATAACTTGGATGATCTTAATTCATGAAAATAATCATTTTTTACATTTTTCGGGATTTCCATCGATATATCCTTTTCCGAGCGGACCATTACGATATCGATATTTCGAACATTGATTGTAGCATAGGACATAACAACTCACAAATATCATGATAACATTTGCATTTACACAATACAAAATAAACCATATTAGTTGCACACACATGGCTCACATCATCACTGCACGTTCTATCCAAGTAAAATAAAAGAGGGGTTATGCATGTATGTGAGGGAGATGAGGAGGAGGTGAGGGGTGAAGCAAGCCTAGGAGGATGGAGGAATGGAGACGAGCAAAGGAGAAATGATAGGTGTTAGGGAAAGACCAATGAGGATCAACCAATGATAGGTGTTAGGGAATGTGAAGGGGATGAATGAGAGAGGAGTAGTTGGCTTGTAACACCCTAACTCAAACATAGTCCTACATCGGAAATTCACAAAGCGTGAGAGTGCATTATAAGTGGTGGAGATTACTAATTAACAATTTTGACTTAGATATTTTGGGCGGTTGTCAACAGGTATAACTAGGCCCGGGCCTAAAAAATTGTCGGATCAATTTTTTGCAACAGGCTTGGAAGTGATGAGTTAGCAAGATGCAACAATAACCAACAAGGACAATGTAGATGCGTTTTTCTACTCTATAAACTAACTCTAATTAAATGTTGGAATAGTAAACTCTCTATATGTCGCGATTTTATAACCCGCTATGGTCGAATTTTTGGTACTGAAATGTCAATGTACAAGTGTTTAACGTTGAATTACGGTCGTGTTTGATTCGATGTTTATAAATATAGCTTTCTTCAAAAGCTGTCAGTTAAATGTACAAATAAAATTACCAATTTATCTTTTTTCATTCACCACGATAATTTGTAACTGTAACTATAATTTTGAGTCGTCTCCAGAAATCCCATTGCTATTTCAAAAATGTATACATACAAAAATTTAACAAAGATATACAACAAATATCATATTCATCATAACATCCAAAGGAAGACATATTATTAATTATTAAGTGAAAGCATCTAAAATAATGTTAAAAATAAAGTACAAAATTTTAATTAGAATTAACAACGTAATAAATTAAGAATGCCAGTACTTTAATAATGTTAAAAGCATATCATCCTTTTGAGAAAATAGTATAAAAAAAGAATTTTCGAATTTTTTGAAAGATAAAGAGTGCAAAGCCCAAAAGGCGGGAATCCAAAAACTTTATATTTACAAGTTATGTATCGAATGTACAAAGACCTAGAGTCTCAAAAGATCTTGGCATGGTCAAGAACAATCTCAACATACATTCTCTCCCTTCAAAAGACTACACCATTTCTTGCAAGCCAAATTGCTTACAATGTCATCACTACATGAATTGAAAATAATATAAAGAAAAAAGATTATTTGTATTTTAAAGATATCATTTGGAACCGACGATTGGTTCATCATTTTGAAAATATTAAGGCTTCATTATGCCCTCAATTTCTTGATATCATTGGCCGGCGATCAAGCCCTTATTGACATCCTTTGATATTGTCATCCATAATAAACTTGTGATTTACAATATCTAGCAGTTAGGGTTTTGTTGCAGTTCCATAATAATGAAGAGGGTGCATGATAGTCTTATTGCAATTAATTAAATCCCAATTTGACAACCCTCACATGAAACCAATAAATGGGATATTCGACATTATATAATGGAAACAATAAACGCCCCCGTCTTTACATTATATAATGGAAACAATAAACGCCCCCGTCTTAATAATATCACGTGCTCGAGCTGTTCTTCTCACGACCGCCACCATTGTCGTGCCCATCCAAGCAACTGCCTCTTTAAATCTCCTTAATTACTTAACGTATTACACAGGCACGTACGCATAAATCTCTTTTTTTTTCTTTTAGTTCATACTATTATGCATATTCCTTGTGTGGTTTTCTCTTTCCAAACTTCGACTGCAACATCTATTGCTATACGTTCATATTTTTTTGTGATTGCCCGTCCATTGACATAACCATATTGAGATTTACTAATGCGGTTCGCTTAAGTCAAATTTTCATAGAGAACAAACTTAGCTTCAGTCTTACACCGGCTTTTTTTGCGCAATCCCGAGTACTGCAAATTCTGCTGCAAAATGGTGGAACACTGCAGTCGCTCGATCTTGATCGAGCGGTTCGGACGAATTACCTATTTTTGTGGGTCCATACTGTGGAAATTCGTGTGAACCGCTCGATCAAGATCGAACGGCTCGGATTGATTGCAGCAGACTCTGCAGTACTGCAGAGGATCCACTCTATAGCTTGCGAGCTCTTGCTACACGTTACTAACTCTGATCATCTTGTCTGTTAAGGTGTAGCTCAACCGGTCATGACACAGTGATCGTGTCAAATGAAAAGATGCAGGGTTTTTTTGTGAAAGAGTTTTTGGATAAATATATATATATATATATATATATATAACTTAATTATTTCATGTTTCTGTCTTGTTTGGGGAATATAATCTGAAAATGGAGGCGTCTGCTGATTCCTGACACTCTCAAGGAGGATGTGCTTGCAATATGTGTGTATATAATATTTTAAGGCCCTGTTTGGTTGGAGAATAGACCTTGGAATAAGGGGTCAATTCTCCTCTCGACACGGTTCCCAGTGGTACGACTATTCCCCATTATTCCATCTTATTTCACTCTTATTACTATCTTTATCCCACCTTACCTACTTTTATTTCACTTTATTCTCCTTATTCCTATCCCCCAGCCGAACGGAGAATAGATCCTTATTCCTCTTATTCTCCATCCTTATTCCTACTTATTCTCCTACCGAACGGGCCCTAAGAGAAATGCGGTGGGAGTTGATGCGGAAATAAATGGAAGACTTTTTTTTTCCTGAGAACAGGGGGTCGTTTTTTTTTAAAAAAAAATCTAGTCTCCCTAGTGGTTATCCTCTCCATATCCCGACACTACTACTTTCAACTGTTGCAATTACTCTAGCATTTATTCGATTTTATGGAGGATCTTAATTCAAAATTGCATATCCCTTTCAATGCATACAGCTGCACTAAAGCTACCATTTTCCATGTCTTCTATTCCTCCCCCCACTACGTGTTGTCCTCATAAAGAGAGGCCATTAATATGAACCCTCAAAATTTTCCAGCTTTTCCTAATTGCGCTGCCGGATTCTAATAAATGAACCGAACATCATTATCCTCCATTAATCTTCGGAAAAAGAAAAAGAACACTGGCATCTCTTCTGTTATGTATATGGAAGGGGGATGCTAATCTTCGGGATAAAAGATCTGGACAAGACGATGTGTCATTTTGGTGCGAGATTTGTATCAGCTAGGTCTTTTCATCAATCTTCTACTAGCAATCTAGGTAACGTGTCATTCTAACGGTGTTATCATAAATTTGAGTGCCATTCAACCATTTTTTTAGCAAAATCTGGGAGATGGTCTTTCATATTCTTATGGACGGATTAGCCATTTAAATAGGAAAAAGTTGAACGTCATCGATATGTTATTTTTAGAAGGACTCCTTTTGATATAGATCTCATCCCAAGTTAGAGATTACTACCATGCATTTATAACTGTCGTATTTATATCTATCGGTTCCATATCGAGAAATCATTTATGTGTGCTGACACACCTCGCTTCAATTCATTTCGCCCAGTGGTTAACAATTAAGAAACGAACAGAAGGAAACGTAAGAGGTCATTCACTCCCTTCCCTTTAATTATATAAGACACGGCGGTATACCATAGTAGTTACTATACCCATCCTCCCAAACTTGCACGTAACTCCCACCAGGAGCAGTCCTTATCACACGAACATGAAATTTAATCACATCACTGACCTCTAAGATCGGAACAAAATCTGTAAGAAACTATCACTAATTATGGAGGAAGATTCATAACAAACACAACGCCACCAGCTTCATTCCCACACCCAGAAAGAAGAAGAAAAAGGGAGAAGAGGGAACAACATCCTAATCTTATCAAACAGATCGATCTCAGCGCATGCGTGTGTGATCAGCATGAAGATGAAGCATAATCACCCAGATTCAGAAGACGAAGGATCCAACCCCGAACTATCAGCGCTTCTTGTTCTTCCTCTTGCTGGCGTTGATGTTGTTGGGATCATTGAGGAAGTCGAGGAGGACGGTGCTCTGGCAGCGCGGGCACTTGGGATCGTCCTCGCAAAGCATGACATACATCAGGCATCGGGGGCAGCCGACAAGGACCATCGACGTCGCCTCAGGGCTGCTTGCGTAGGCGGTCATGCGACTGCTGCTGCTGTTGTTGCAAGTGTTGTTGTAGTGATGGTGGTAGTTGTGATGCTCCGCCGTGTCCCAAGTTAGGCAGGAGGAAGGTGGGGAGGTGCTTGTGGGGGTAGAGGTTGTGGGTGAGCGGTACGGGGAGTTCATGTCGATGTCGATGTCGGGGGACATCGAGGTGCGGGGAGGGGAGAGATGGAGCTTGAGCTCGAGCTTCGGTCCCTTGCCGTAGCTGCGGCGGCTCATGGTGTGTGTGGTGGTGGATGTATGTGTAGAGGAGGAGGAGGAGGAATGGAGGGAGATATTGTGGTGCTGTCTAATCGAGAGGGTGTGATGATATTGTTGGGTATTTGGGAGATAGAGAGAGAGGACGAGAGATGGCTATTGCTTATATAGAGAGAGGCGTGGGAGTGGGGGGAGGTAGTAGGAGGAGAGATGGCTATAGTTAATTTAGTTAGTCGGGTCCACCTATCTGGTGATGTCAAAATTAGGGTTAGGTTGTGTTTGTAGTTTTAGCTTTAAGGTCACCGTCTCAGGAAAATTCGACTTGAGGAAGTGTAGGGGTGCACATGGATCAGATTGGATCGGATTTTGATTTAATTCGTGTTCAATCTACTCTAAATAGATTTTTGATTTTTCTAATGCAATCCATTAAACATGCAAATCCAATCCGATCAAATCTATCGGATTACGGATTGGATCTGATTTTTTAAACTCACCTGTTGTCATTTCATTAGCTATGATTAAGTTTAAAAATCATAGTTCTAAGATTAAGAGTATGGATAAATGTAAAGAAAAAGGATAGTAAATTTTTGAGAAACAAAAGCGTATATATATATATATATGTTATAGATTTAATATGAACAATCATTGTATAATTAAATATAATATTAACTAGCTCAAAGAAACCCTAAAAGTCACATTGACTTTCAATAAAATTGCATGTTTGTTTATCAAATAGGAACTCACTACTGGAAAAGTTAGTATTTTCGTCGATACATTATCAGCAGTTGACTGTAGCCGCCGAAAATAAGTGTCTTTTTCAATGGTTACAGATGTAGTTACCGCAAATGTTGGGTAATATTTTTTAAACATATGGTCATGCTATTTTTTACGGTTAAAAAATTGCCGAAAAAAACAAGTTTCGACGTAAATGTTTTTCCAGCGGTTGTCTTGACTGCCAAAAATGATCAACCCAAATTTCCAATGCCAACATTTCACTCCCCTACCTATTGTAAACTAACCTTGATATCCCCCTCCCCTTACTGCGCCTCCCTCCTCCCACTCCAATGATCACCCCATCTTCGTCGACCTCCCCTCCTCCTCGGGCAACCTCCCTCCCTTCCACCACCTTCCCCCCATCTCCCCCTAGCTTCGACAACCTCCCCCACTCCTCCCCGCCTTCGAACCATCTCTCCCTCCTCCATTTCCTCATCTCTGTCACACCTCCCCACCTGCCTCTTCGCTGCCTCCATCCCCCCTTGATGACTGGCCAAGGCAACTTGAGTTAAGTAGTATCTAAGGGTCGTTGCGACCCGAATCGCAAGATACGCTAAATCAAGAAAAATAAGACCATACTTAAAACAATCAAGCCCAAAAAATCTAATGTAGCAGTCTCCGCTATTTATTTAACCTGGTATAGCGACAAGGGTCAAACACAAGGAGTACGAGCAAAGCCTATGAAGTAGTCGAGAATCAGAAAATAAAAGGCATCTTTTTGTGGTTTTTAATTTGTAGTTTTTTTATATTTTCTAATAAGGAAACAAATAAAAAGATAAAGAAAATCAAACTTAAACAATTTTTTATTAAGACTAAAAATGCTCAAAAATTATAAATAAAAATATTTTTTATACTTTTAAAATATGCAAGTGTTTTTGGTAATTTTATGATATTTTTCAGATTTTTAATGATTTTATAAAAAAAGAAACAAACACAAAACAGAAACACAATGTGCATCCCTAACCAAAAGGCAATTTTAAAATGCTAAAATTATCCAAACATTCTAGTTGTAATTTTTATGATAAAATAAATAAAAAGGACTAATTAAAGAAACTGAAATCTCATTTTTTATTTTATTAGAATTTTTAAAGATTTTTAATCTTTTGTGATTTTTAGGATTTTAATAAAAGATAACACCATAAAAATGGTACTGGAGTGAAAAGACACTATAACAAACACATAGGAATTTTTATGGAATTTTTTAGGTAATTTTATATTTTTTGGTATTTTATAAAAGAGGCAGACATGTTTTTAGGGGTTTTTGATTTTTAGAAAATATCAATAAAATCAAATCCAGTCACAAAAATTACCAAAAACATTACACATTAGCAGGAGCTAATGGTAATTTTTTGGAAAATTTTTGAGTAGATTCAATAATTATTTGATCTAAAAACAAGACACACAAGCTGTAGGGACCTATCTGCAATTATCCTAAAGTTTCAAGACTAAACAATAACACATACAAAAAGTCCAGGGGTACTAGTGCAAAAAGCCCACACAATACAAACATGCCAATTAAATCACATACAGGGGTATAAGTACAAATATAGGAAATACTGCATTCAAAATATAACCATTAGAAAGTACATGGCTGATCTTGGAAAAACATCACAAAAGCACGTGAGCATGCACATGTTTTCAAACTCGAGGAATAAAGTGCAAATACTGGAAACATCAAGGTCTAATATGCAAAATGTTCAAACTACAACTTTATTTAATAAACTATGAAAACTGCAGGGAAAGAAATGCAATATACCCTTGCATGGCACATGCGGAGCGTGTGGGAGACGCATGGCGAACTCTGGTGATGATTTGATGGTGCAGGCACATGGAGTAGGTGTACGAGCGAGATGGCGTCTACGGGAATCATACGGTGTAGGGAATGTCGGCTTGGATGGCCGTTAATCGTGCATCTGATGCGTCTGACAGAAGGGGGTGATGAACGATTGTGATGAAACCTGGAGGGGCCATGCCTAATCAACGGTGGCGGGGGTGCCTGAAAGAACTGGACCCCGATGAACTTCACCAGAGCCTCAGATGTGATCTGCGGCTCCGATGAGCGATCAGAAGGATCCGGCAAGGTCATGGAAGCCATCCGCGTCTAAAGGACGGGTCCGATGGGAGAGCTACTGGCCAGATGTGGGTAGCGGTGAAGATGGGCATGTAGCTGCTCCGACGGACGCTCTGGAGACTGGGAATGTAGTCCCTGCACGCGCGAACACCTATCGAGAAAGTTTGACTCGAAGCGGAGCTCCGATCGGAGTTATTTGAGCAGAAATGGAAAGAAGCGACATGGGGGCATGGTTCGATCTCCGACGAAGGTGATATGGGATATCCAGACCTCAATCTCGACCTGATGGTCGATCCTAAGGGTGATAAGGCTATGGGAGAAGATGGATGGTGAGGCGATGGGTCGATCTGAACGGATAGGTTCGGATGTGAGTGCTCCGACTCACTGGTCAGAGCTGACAGAGGTGCGTCGACGTGAGATGAAGTGAATGGATCGAATAGGAAAACGTTAGGGAAATGAAGGGTACCTGAGGTTCTAGATGAACTTTGGATCTTCATGCGAAGGTGGTCGGCGAGGTAGTGGCCCCAATCAAGCTGTGGAAGGCCAGGAGGCTTATCGCGGCGGCCCATGCTGGCCACTAGGCTGAGCAACGTAGATGCTCCTCCAAACTCCGATCCGAAGAGTCCCTCTAGAAGTTGTCACTCAAATAGAGGTGGCTAAGGCTGAAGGGAGGCGTGAGGCACGAGCTACCCTCCTGTAGTGGTGGACGAAGATGCTTTATAGGTCACCCAGGTGTCCAGAAAGATCGGAGAAAGGGTGCGCGAACCGAGGGTCGGATCCCTAGGAATGTCATCGGGCGTGGATCATGGATCTTTCCTCTCTAATTGAACCAGCTGCTCGAAGATAAACTTGATCGAATCAGGTCCAAAAAATTAGGCAAAAAGCGAAGCAAACCGGGTCCAAGAGAAAAAGGAGTCCTGGGGGACCAGTTGACTGAAGTCAACAATCCTCGCTGGACCAATCAGGAGCGAGCTAGAATAGGACAAAATAAACTACACGATAAAATTTAATCTTTATACAGTATAATGTATTATTTATAGGTATAATATACATATGTATTTTGTCCAATTATTTTTATTTTGTTATTTTTACATAAATACCCCAATTTTTATATTTTATTTATTTACAACATAATTTTTGGAGTATAAAATAATTTTTATTTTATTTTTTTTGTTTACAGGTATACAATAAATAGAGAGTGAAGCATATATACCTGTATTTTGTACAAAGGAGAGAAGATTTTATTCTAATTTTTATTTTATTTATATTATTTTTGTTTTATTTTTAGGCCCATATACAAGGAGGTAAAAAGAACATTTTATTTTGATTTTTTTCAAAAATAATTATTTACAAATAATATATATATATAATATAGTAAGCCTATCTCTATCTACTTGTTTTATTTGGCAATCAGGCCAATGCTTGACCTTCTCTTGGGTTCGGGTCACTCTGTATTTATTCTAAATACCTCTTTCTTTTTTTCTTTCCCTTTATTCTTTTATTTTTGCACAAATACATGCTAATTATGCGATATTAACAAATGCATGCATAATGCTAACTTATTGTATTTATAGCTATTTACACGATACTTTGCCAAGATAAATAGCTAAAATAAAAGAATAAAGAGCAAAAATCATGGATTCATCACCCCCCTATACTTTACCTTTGCTAGTCACTTAGCAAACACTTATTTGAAAAAGAAGTGAAAAAGGAGAAGAAAAGAAAAGGAAGGAGAATCAAGGTTGATTATTAAACTTATCTTCATTAAATTAGAGTATGGATCTCAGTCAGACCTTTGGATTATTAGTTTGTCGGAATCTTATTTGGACCTAGGTTTAAGACTCAACAGTCTCTAAGGTCCACCAATCTATGGTCAAGACTCCTTAATAATCCAGATCAGAACAAGTCTACATACACAAACTCTAATGACCATGAATCTTTTCTTGTATGGTGTAAGTGACATGTAGCTCCCCATCTCAGAATTAACAAGGTAACAACCTCCCTCAATAAGGTAACTCTAATGCCCTACGCTGGCAGCTCTTTCCTCGAGGAGCGGGGTATTCCCTTCTAAGTTCAAGTTCAACCGGCTCAAGAAGAGGGGAAAGAAGAAAATGGACCATGGCCAGTGTAGTCACGTATCCATGGGAGCCCAACCAGTGTAGCTAAGTCTCCCGCTGCAAGCTTCATGAGATGAGAATGGGTAACATAAGCTTTGCTTTATTTGGCTATTTACACTCCGGTAGGTATTTCATTTTCTATCAGACCCGCCGCTTTTTTTTGGAGTTTTTCTTTCTTTTGCACAATTTTTTATGTGCATATGTACGATATATCTACATGGTGCAACATATATACATAAGGACTTTTTCCTCTTGAGCTAGTAGACTATCCCTCTATTGAAGCATTATTGCAACCCACAACTCCTGTCATTAGACCGCAACACCGCCAGACCAAGTTGAGGCACACTTCCTTCCCTAAAAGAAAATGAGAGGTTCCACCTAGAAGTACTACCCTGGTATGCTACCTCAAGCCAAAGGAAACTGCCTCGTCACCACCTCATCCGTAGAGAGCTATGTGTAAGGTGTTGGTGCAAGTAAAGGTATATTCTATGAGAGTCATGTATGCATCGTTAAATGTTCTACTTAGGCTCATCAAGATAACATGTGATCATAGCTTAGTGGACTCAAAGAATTAAGTCACCAATGGACCTGAAGAGTCTCAACCCGAAATCCTATAAGGTTCCTCTTAGAATTAAGTGGATTAAGGTCTTAACCAAGCTCCATTTTCTAATTTAATTCTAAGCTAGTTTAAATGTCAACTATGATTTAGAAGAATATATAAGTATATACAAAAATCTGTTTATGTAAATATTTTGAAAATGTGAATGCATGAATGAATGCAGAAGTTTTTGCAAACTATTTACAAATATTTACACAAGGGTTTTTTTGCAAACTTTTATTTTTCAAACATTTTACAAAAATTTTGTACTATATGCATAGTTTTGATATCAAAAATATTTACAAACTTTTTACAAACAAAACATTTTTACAAACATTTGTACAAAAATAATTTTTATAACTAGATATGTATGTGCAAGAAAGAATTTTATGTACAAGATAAATTTTAAAATTTTTACAATTTTTAATAGTTGATTTTTAGCCATTTTATTTATTAACACACTCACACAAAGTACGAGTTATGGCTAAAGTATATATGTAATATATATGCCACCCCCTATACTTAGCTCGAACGATGTCCTTAGAGTGAACAAAGAGCGATGAAGATGAAGACATAACTCGTGCTTAGTATAGGGAAGTGAAAATGAATGCTATACTACAACAACGAATCAAAGAATAGAACGAAGAGGGCTCGGTGTTTCCCCCTATACTTTGGATCAAGTAATCCTAAGTATAGCAGACTGTGTACAAAGGGAAAACCGAGTGAAAGGATGTGCAGGATTTACCTCCCCTATACTTAGGGTAAAATATACCTAAGTATAAGCAGCAAAACAGAGGTAAAAAGAATTAAAAGAATGATCAAGAATCTGACACCCCCTATACTTAGGGTAAAGTGCACCCTAAGTATATCATAACCACAAGATGTGAATGGGGTGTTGGACTAAGGAATGAGATGATATGGTTTCTGGATCTATACAAGGCAGAAGACAGTGATAATCAGGCATGAGATGCAACTGATGTGAGTCAAAGACTACAACTCATGCAAAATGAATCGGGGCGACGTCAACGATCAGCGGCTCATGATCTAGAAATGGTTTGAGGCATTGACTGTTAACACGAAAGGTAGACTCATATGACATCTCAGATATGTTGATACTACCATTGTCATGCACCTTCAGATCAGGTATGGTCCTTTCCACTTACTCTGTAATTTCCTTGGAAATAATATAAGTCTGGCATCAAACAACCATACTCTCTGATCTGGCTCAAACTACTTATGGCTGATATGAGAATCGAGCCATATCTTTACTCACTCCTTATATTGTAGGCTGCTTGAAAAGGTTGTATCTCTAAGCTCCTCCAGGGCTGCCAATTCTGCCTTTCTTTAATCTCCTATACTCTCTGGATCCAATAATATACCAGTGACAACCCAAAGTGACTTGTGGTTGATCTCAATAGGTAAATGGCAGGTCTTGCCATAAACGAGATTAAAGGGATATGTACCCAAAAGTATAGAAGGAAGTCTGATATGCCCACAAGACTGAGTCCAAAAGTTGTGACCAATCCTTTCGATCTAGGCGGACTACCTTCTGCAATATTGTCTTGATCTCCCTATTCGATACTTCAGCAAGACCATTGGTCTGAGGATGATATGGACTGGCAACTCGATGGTCTATGCATAACTCATTAGCAAGGGATTTTACCTTGTCATTGATAAAGTGAGACCTCCCGTCGGATATCAATACTCTAGGCACTCCGAACCGTGAAATGATATTTTTCCTTAAAAATTTGCAAACAGTCTTAGCCATCTGCGGTTCTGGTGGGAATGGCCTCAGCCCAACGACTAACATAATCAAAAACCAACAGAATGTACTCGAATCCCTAACTCTTAGGGAATGGACCCATGAAATCGATGCCCTATGCGTCAAAAACCTCACAGAAGTGAATGGGCTGGATCGACATCATATCACTTTCTCCAAAAGTGCCCATCCTCTGACAGTCAGTACACCTCTTCACGAATTCATCAGAATCCTTGAAGAGGGTAGGCCACCATAGGTCGGATTGGAGAACATTCTGTGCTTTTTTCCTCCCAAAATGATGTCCTTCTGCCTCAAGCTTGTGGTAGTATGTGAGGATGCTATGGTGCTCCTCCTGAGGAATGCACCGACGCCAGACGCTATCCCCTCCTTCATGATAAAGGATGGGATCCTCCCAATAGTAGGACTTTGCCTTCATAAGGAAGGTCTCAAGTCGCTGCCTGGGCCAACCTTGTGGAACTTTCTTGGCAACAAGATAGTTCACAATGTCGGCGTACCACAGGAGCGAGGCTATAACAAGGATCGCCTCATTTGGAAGGTCTCTGAAATGGGATCAATCTGCTCGGATTCCTTGAGATTTTCTAATCGGGAGAGATGATCTGACATCACATTCTTGACTCCAGGTTTATCCTTAATCTCAATGTCAAACTCCTAGAGTAGAAGGATCCGTCTAGTCAGTCTCGCTTTGGCATCCTTCTTTACCATGAGGTACCTGATGGCGGTTAACGTGCCCTCGGCTACCCTAGTTAATTCAAACAAGTTATCAATCGAATTAGGTTTGTCGTTCGTTGTAGTTGGGTAATCGAGACTTAGTCAAAAACACCAATCAGACTTAATGGATAATCAAGTTCAAGCGGTAAATTTATTTTACTTGGGCAAGCCCAAGATCAAACTCATGGAGGCAGTTGTTTCCTTAGGTAAATTTTCAGTTAATTTAGAGATCAGATTTTCAGAAGAATATTTTTGGTCTTTTTATAAATTTTTTATGCAATTAAAGAAAACACAATGCAAGTTCAGGCCAAAATTTTAAGTTAAATTACGAAAGATGATCAGATTAAATCCAATAATGAAATTTGGCTAGAAGATGGTATGTGATGAGACTAAGCTACTATATTTTTTGGAATTTTTAAACTCTAAATGAATTAAAAATTGAATAAATTATGGATGTAGGGTAGTTTTTGCAAAATTAATTTTAATAAATACCAAAGCACATTATTTTTAGATATAGAAATTATCCTAGATAGGTCTATGTAAGAGGAATACATGAAAATTAATAAACCGAAAAATCTATGTAAATTGGATCTATTAAAAATCAATAGGTAAAATACTATTTGATTTATTTAGGCCTCGTGATGCGTGCAAATCTATGATTTTTGGGCATAGTGTAGAGCAACTTAACCTAAGTCTAATGTGATTGTATGGTTATTTTTTGAGCAACAAATGATTTAATATATAATTTCAAGCACACAGTGGGTAAAATATGTCAAATTCCACCAAAATAATATTATTAAATTCAATGCAGCTCACAAAAATATGACACATATCACAAAAGATAAAGGACAAGTTAAACTACAATATGCAATTTTTGGAATTTAAAAAGATGAGAAATGGACACCTAGATATGCCTGCAAACACATGGGTATGAATGCAAAATAGAAAATAAGATTTCTTAAAATAAAATGTGCATACAAGGACTAAAGTGCAAATACTTATAATGCTGGGGGTATGGATGCAAAATTCCCACAGAAGCACGTGCTCCTCACGTGTCACGCCTGGTAGGGATTGAAATGCAATTTCTGAAAGTTTTAGGGGCCACGATGCAAATTACCCAACCCTCACGTGAGATACACGTGAGGAGCTAGGCTCGAGAGACGTAGGAGGCTCCGGTAGAGGCTCGGGTGGCTCTGGACGTTCTGCCTAGCTTCAGGTCAGCTTCAGGTGCTCTGAGCCTAGGGTCGGGGAAGAGACTCAGAGGGTGGCTATGTGGCGCAAACTGGACCGCTAGATCTGAATAGATCCAACGACTACTGGAGCTGAAGCTGAATACGTGGTGCCTGAGGGACTGTCAGATCAAGATCGATCCAACGGTGGTAATGGCTGACAACGTGGCATGATGCGGGCCGTTGGATGGCGATCAATCCAACTGTATCTGTACGTCATCTTCTCCGGTCCGCCACCTCCTGCGGCGTACTTGGCGGGGCTCCAGCGATGGGCTCCTTGCTCCACCCCCTTCGCCCGTGGTTGTGGAAGCTCGCCGGTGGCTCCTAGGTAGCCCTGATCGGTCGTGGAAGTGTCATGAGGCCGCCAGAGGCTCTAGAAGCTACTAGGGTCGTCTATAGGCGGTTGGCGACGAAGCTCGAAGTAGCTCCGGTGATGGTTCCGACCAATGAAGAGAATGGTCCATGAAGGGTTAGCTCGTGCCAAAAATCAAGTGCATCATGCTCGTAGGGTGCGTGCGAGTTCAATGAGGCCTGAGGCATGAAGAGGGTGACTACCGACGAGCTCCTCTATCATGAGGGGCGGACCAACTGTCGGGGATGATTCGATGGGTCGTGGAGACGAACGGAGTGTGGCGCAAAGATGGCAGCTCTGATGCAGAGCTTGAGCAATGGACGGAGAACGATGATGTCGAGCGGAGATGACAAGAAAAATAAGAGAAAATCGGAGAGGGAGAAGATGCAGATTGGAGAAGAAGATGGAGGGATCTACCTGGGAACTGGTGCTTGAGATGGAGTCGCCGGTCGTCGCTCGAGGGCCGGTAGGAGCCCGATCTCTAGCAACTCGTAGGTGAAGCTGCTGGCACGGAGAAGCTTCGCCGTGGATCTCGCCGGAGATGATCTCTGTCGTCGCTCAGATTCTAACCTAATCCCTAGCACAGATAGGAGGACTCGAGCTCTAGGAACTCTCGTGCAATGACGGATGGGGTGGAAAGTGGTCGGAGGCGGAGTATTTAAAGGGAGAGGGTGGAGGTCCATGTGATGGGGAGGTGATGTTTGCGGAGCATGTGGAGCGACGAGGAAGAGTGTCATGGAGATCATGGATGCTGGCGAGGATGAGGGAGGTATGTGCGACATCGTGGACATGCTGATGGGCGGAGATGGTGGTTGTCGTGGCACCAAAAATAGGAAGGGGGCAGAGCCATCGCGAGGTGGGGGCGACGTGGGCGAGGCTCTTTTGGAGGTGGGAGACGATGCCTCGGCCGTTGGATCTAGTGATTCAATGGATCTGAGCATGGCGCCAGCGGGCGGTGAGGATTAGATCAGGTGGGCTAGATCAAAGGGCGATGGCGGGCGCCACGTGGTAGGTGTAGGCACGGGCACTGGCGAATGGTGGAGATTAGATCTGGTGTACGATCGAAGGGTCGTCGATTGAGCGGATGAGATCTAGTCATCGAGGCCAAGATCCAACGGCCATGAGTGTGACATGTGGCCTAAGGAGAGTGAGGCAGAGACATGCGGTATGGATGAGATCAGGGGAGAGATCGTGCGGCTGAGAGGGGTTACGGAATGGAGGGCCGAGATCTAAAGAAGAGGAAGGTGATCTAACGGCCAGGAGACGAGGCACGTGGCGAGCGGCTGAGTGGGCTGTGTGGCGCCCAAGGTCTCCAACTTGGTTTGGGGTTTTATTTGTCAAATTTACAGGTTAGCATTTTTTAGATATTTTTCTTGTATTATTGTTAGTAATATATACAATATAGAGTGATTTTTATAAGTTGATTTGGCTTCTTATTTAATGCAGATGCGAATGCTAAAATGCAAATGTTACTAATGCATGCATGAATGCTAATTATGCAACATTGGTGGAAATATGCTCCTAATTACTCGGGAATAAGGCTCTATTTTCAAATTTAAGAGTGATGAATCATAGATTCATCAACCCCCTATACTTAAACCTTGCTTGTCCCCGAGCAACTAAAATGAAATGCAAAGGTGAAATGATTTTGGGTTCCATACCAAGGTCATGAACAAAGGTTGAAAATGGAGCTTGACTCGACCTTTGGAATAATTATGTGGCGGAACCTTATTAGAATCTGAACTTAAGACTTAACAGACTTTAAGTTCCACAAGTCTTCTATTCAAGACTCCTCAATAGTTAGGTCAGAACAAATCCTCAGATGCGAATTTCTAATGACTATGATTCTTACTTGTACTGTGTTAGTGAAAAATAGCTCCCCACATCAGAAATGGCTAAGAAGCAGCCTCCTCTGACAAGGTAACTATAATTCCCCGGTCTAGTAACTCTTTCCTCGAGGAGCAGAGTATTCCCTTTTAAGTTCAAGTGCGACCAGCTCAAGAGGAGGGGGTGGAGAAAAGAATGGACGATATCTAGTGTAGCTACCTATCCTGGGATGCCTGACCAGTGTAGCCAAGTCACCCGGCTGCAGACTTCTTGCTAATATACATTCTCTGACAGGTATTTTATTTTCACTCAGATCTGTCTTATTTTTTTGGAGTTTTTCTAATTTTTCTCTCTCTTTTTTCAAACTATATACAAGGTGCGGCATGTACATCAGGAGTTTTTCCTCTTGAGCCAGTAGACTATCCCTCTTTTGAAGCATTATTGCAACCCACATCGTCCCGTCTTTAGACGTCAAGACCACCAGGCTAGGTTGAGATGCACTACCCTCCCTAGAGGAGGACAGATGTTTCCACCCGTGTGGTACTCCAAGCCAAAGGATTCTACCTCCTCACCACCTCATCAATGAAGAGCTACATGCATGGTACTTGTCCAAGTTAGGTCAGTGTCTAAAATAATCGTATGTGTGCTTGAAATATTCTACTTAGACTAATCAAGATGACATGTGAACGTAGACTTGCGGACTCAAAGAATTAAGTCACTTGACCTGAAAAATCTTAACTCCAGTTCTTATAAGGTTCCTCTAAAATTAGGTAGATTAAGGTCAAATCAAGTCCCTCCTCAACATCTATTCATGACTTGGTTTAGAACCCACTTGTTTTTTACTCTGCATATGCATGATATGCAGATGAGATGTAGATGACATGCTATGTAGATGAATGAAAATGCAAGACTCTTTTTCTTACTTTTTATATGCAGCGATGATATGCAAGAGTAAATAAGATGTCTTTGATTTTGATTTTTCAAATTTTTTTCAAAATATACAAGTATATTACAAATATACACGTATTTTACAAAAAAGTTTCTTCATTTTTACCCACCCCGTAATTATTGTATTGTATACACAAAAATACGTGAAAGTACGAGCTATAGGTAAAGTATATACGTAATATATACATGCCCCCCTATACTTAGCTTGTGCAATGTCCTCAGAGCACGAAAAGCGAGGAAGAAGACATAGCTCGTGCTAAGCACAAGAGAGTTAAAAGAACAAAAATGTATAGAAGTCGTCCTGCCCCCCTATACTTAGGCTCTGACAGCCTAAGTGTAGACGAAGATAAAAAATGGGGCGGACGAGGTCAAGAGGGGAAGTGGATGAGTATATACATGATGGGCATTGGTCCCCCCATACTTAGGCTCTGGTCAGCCTAAGTATAGGAAAGGAGTGAGTATGAGAACCGATGAGATCTGGAGGATGTACATCGAATAGTATACGAACTCAAGACACTCTCCCCCCTATATTTAGGATCTGGTCATCCTAAGTATGGTAATGAAAAGATATAGATCCGGGGTGAGTGATTAGAGTTGCGGGAGGGAGGGAAAGAATATACAGGAATGGCGAGTATGTACAAGGATCGCGATCTGAATATTTTTAGATGTTGCTGATGGCTAGAGCTCACTGTTGCAAGGTCTCATGCACGGCTTTGTATGTATCAATTGAGTCTGTCTCGCGCATGAATACAATCTCCTCGACATGGACTAACTGTTCATTAGGATCGACGAAGTGCTTCAACAGTTGTCCATTAACTAGGAATGTCTTTGCTCCATCTATGAGATCTGAGATCTCTACGCATCCACTATCATGCACAACACGGACTATGAATGGACTCGTCCACTTGGATTTCAGCTTTCCTTGGAAAATCTTCAGCCTTGGATTTCAGCTTCCTCACATCTCTGTTTACGAAGTGGCTACCTCCATCTGATATTAATACTTTGGGGATCCTAAACCTAGAGATGATGTGATTTCTAAAGAATTTGCAAACAGTCCTGTTGTCTGCGGCTCGGGATGGGATAGCCTCTATCCACCTTGACAGATAATCTACCGCAAGAAGGATGTATTCAAATCCGTGGCTAATCGGGAATGGGCCCATGAAATCAATGCCCCAGGCGTCAATGACATTACAAATGATGTCAGGCTGTATCGGCATCGCATCTTTGGAACCAACGGTTCCTCCCATTCGCTGGCATACTGGGCACGACTTCACAAAGGTGAGCTCATCGCGAAACAGAGTCGGCCAGTATAAGCCACACTGAAGTACCTTCCGAGCGGTCCTCTTCCCGGAGTGGTGCCTTCCTGCCTCTAGACTGTGGCATAAAGTAAGGACACTCCGATATTCCTCCTGAGGAATACACCGTCTCCAGGCACAATTCGATCCTTCAAAGAAGCAGATCAGATACTCTGACGAATCTACATTTCGTCATCTTTATTCTATCATTTTGGCCTTAACAACCTAGTAAATGCGTGTAAATACTGTTAATTTGTGCATTATCATTCATGCATATCTGTGTAAATAGTGTATAAAATACAGTTTTTAATGCCAAAATTATAGAATAAAGAAAAGAAAAGAAAAAGAATAAAATATTGTAAATATTTTATGATCCAAAACTCCGAGACCTAGGCATCTTGATGACTAGGTCGACAAGGAATAAAGTAGGGGGAGATAAGGGTCAGAATCCAATAAAAATTCCTTTTAATTCATTCATTCTTTATTCATTTTGGGACCTATTTTTGGTTCCACTTTTTATACCTCAAATAAAGAAACTTTGTACAAAAAAGTTGTAGATAATTAAATATAGAAAAATATAAAATTGATTTCATTTAAATAATATCCAGAAAAAAGTTATGATCTGAATACGATTCTAGAATCCCAACATCCCGGACCTGTATCTCCCTAATAAAAACTCGAAACGCATCAAAATCACCTTTAATTGTATATAATTTTTAATAAGCTATTTAATGAAGGTGGTTTCGCATTTGGCAGAGTTATGGTTTGAAAGTTGAGTTTTGGACCCCTATTGTATACTTGTACAGATTAAAATATTCATTTTATTATTTATTCATTATTCTTATAATTTTATATTTTTACAATTTTGTAAATATTATGTATAATACATATGTGCATTAAAATCAGAATAAAAACCTTAAAAAAATACAAAAATTAAATACGTGTATATAACACATAGGTATAATACCTATAAATATACCTACATAAAATAGACTTCTATTTTATTAAATGTACAAAACACTTCAAAAAAATAAAATAAAAATACATTTAAGTGTATAAAAATATTTCATAAATTTATAAAATAATAATCAAAAATAATAAAATTAAATTCACAAAAGAAAAATAAAATATTAAAATACATAGATAAATATACCTATATAGCCTAAAAAGGCAACTTGTTAATTTTGACCTTGATAAAATAAATAAAAATTATAATAAAATAATTTATAAAATAATAAACATCTTTTATTTAATAATAAAATAATAATAAATTCGTTTTCTATTTTTAATTGATTTTTTAAATCTTTTTCGCAGGGGTTTTCTTGTTGGTCCACGTGAACCAACCAAGAGGGTCCGAGAGTTGACCGCAGGTCAACTCTCTGACCTGCCCCCTGTGGCTATGTCAGAAGCACGTTTTGACCCAGTTTGGTAAATTTTTCGAGGGCGATACTTGCATCATCTCGTAAGGGCGTCTTCTTGACTGTTTATCACCATTGATCGAGGAATCATGCCCTAGGTTTTCTTGGGTCGGGCATCATCGATTCACAAAGATTTACCTCGTTCTTTGGAGCCTCACCACCACTTCGTCAAACATTCAAATGCGCCCCTCGACCTTACTTTCAATTTTGATCACTCTTCCTCCGCTCGAACCCTAACCTAGATCGTCTAAGCTCTTCCTGGTGACATCAAGAGGCGTTCTCACGCACCGGAGAGGTCGGAGCGGCGTTGAATCGAGCGCATCCCTTCGTCGGAGATCTCGCCGGAGCTTGCCTACAGTGCTTCCTTGGTGAGGTCCCTTCTTTCCTATTCTGTCATTCTTTATCTCTTAGACTAGCTCACAAACATCCCCGTGTTTCGCCCCTCCATTTTCTTTCGCTAAATCATCGTGAAATCTTCGGATTTTGTCGTGGCCGTGCGTCGAGTTTTTCCGGTCGACGACATAACCCTCCCCTCATTGCCTCTCGCTTCGTTTCGCCCCCTGGAGGGTCACGACAGTTTGCCCACGACCCTTGTAACTTATCCTTGCAGGTATAACAAGCCTGCATCGGCTGGAGCCATATTTTGGCGCTCGCTAGAGGTTCTGCAACCCCTTAGCTCCGCCACCTCCGTGCAAGCCCATTCGGCCACCTCACCGGCTCTCGCAGCCTCCAGCATCTACAGTACACCTGCAGGAACCCCCAGGGCCCTCTTGGAACTCCATCGAGCAATGGAGGAGGTCGATCGATGCTAGAGAACCTCGCAACTCGCAAGTTCGTCCCTGTTCGTCGAAGGGTCCTCCCATACGTTAGGACAAGAGCATGCGCCCAGGTCTTCCAGTCGTTCGATCTGCTTCGTTTGTGCCGTTGATCACTGCTCCACCATCTAATCACAGCCGTCCGATCGTGAAGGGGCATCGTGCGTCCAGAGCCCGACACGTGTCAAGTGAAATGCTATCGGCCGTCGGATGCACATAAGCGGGGTAATTTTGCATTCAAGCCCCTGCCAATTTTTTGTATTTCCTAAATAATCCTAAAACTTTCATCTGCTGCTTTAATTATTCTGTAATATTTATGACTAGGCCCTTGGACTTTTCAGTATTGCATTTAAGTCCTTCGCTACATCACCTCACGTGCCTGTGCACGTGAGGTGCGGGCATTTTGTAGGGGACCCCCTGTGGGTTTAGCTATTTCATTCTAGTCTCGAAACATTTTATTACAGTGTAATATATTTGGACAAATTGTAGTTGAGCCCTGAGGTTTTTATTAATTACACTTAGGTCCCTACCAGGTCAAAAGCAGCATACACGTGGGTTGGGCATTTTGTAGGGAAGGACTTCGTGCTCCGTGTATTTACATTTAGTCCTGGAACTTTTTTATTACGTTATATATTTTGTGTGAAAATTGCAAGCAGGTCCCTGAACTTTTCCATATTTGCAAAAATACCCCTACCAGAATGTATTTTCTTGATGTTTCTAGTATTTATTTCATGCTTCTATAAATTTCTAAAAAATCCAAAAAAATTATCATAAGCTCCTGTAGACTTATTTTCAAATGGCGTCGTTGCTGGGGAGCATCGGCTTGTAGAGTAGACTTGTGTCTTTTTATCTGCTTAGCCATTTTTGATTATCTGTTTCTATTGTATAATTGGTTTTGAATTGTCTGACATCCCTTTCTTGTTTTCTTGCGAGGGACCACTAACTGAGGAGGACCGCCTAGGGGATCTTGTGCAGCCTTGGGAAGCAGAGCCGACTATTCTATCCTAGTCGATAGGAGAGAGCAGGAGGACTTGAGAGAGAGAGAGGATAGTTAGATTTTTATTCTTTTTGGTGAGAGAGGGACATTTGATTAATTTGTAATAATACAGGTACCTTGGACTCTTGGACATTCGGGCCCAATTTCCAAGTGTTTGTTCACTTGGGGGCTCACCGCAGTTTTGACAAGTTTTCATCGCCTTTTTTATTTTGTTTTCCGGTTTTGGTTTTCTTTCTTTTGTGGAATGAGCCATTAGTCTTTAGGATTGCTTGATCGTGTAATCTAAGGCCAAACACCTAATAACCATTGCATGCATCTATAGTCTTCTTGTTTGGACTTAGACATAATTAATTGCGAAAGTACTTAGTCTCGGAGCCGCGTGCCGCTAGAGGCCGTATACAGCGCTGGCAGGATCCGTTGTGGCGGACACCGATCTGTATCAGAGACCGGACATAGGCTTCATTCTGAGTACTTAGCATTTGGTTCTTCACGTGTAGCAATTGCTTGGTTAGGACGATTTCCGTGTGCATATCGGCATATAGATTAGGTTTACAAATTCATGTTTTGCATCCCGCATGGAGAGAGCTGGGAGGCATTGTAAGTCTTCGAACTTAGCATTCATCATCTAGGCACAAAGGTGAGATTTCCATCTTGGTGCCGCCTTGCACTTCTTTTCCAACCTTCTCCCTCTATTTTTGGATCAAATAGTTCTCAAAGAAAATACCAAAAAGTGTTAGGCGCTTGTATTAAATCTACTTAAAACAAGTGATAACCAAAAAAAATAAAAAAGAGACTACTAAAAATACTTGATCTAAATAAAACTGATTAATTGGATCCATTGCCTTGGGGTGAGCAAAGCCCTCATTTGTTTTCAGGTTGCATAGGAAGGTTTCCTTTCAAATGAGGTGAGCATCGTCGTAAGGATTAGAGCCCAAAACCCAGTCTGTGGCTGCCTTGTGTATCGTTTGGATTTCCGAAGTATTGACGCTTCTATCGTATGTAGACGAGTAGGGCTTGGTCGACATTGATGACTCTCTATTGTGTAGAGCATTGACCTTGTCCGAAGTATCGAGCACAGGCCACGCCTTCATGGGGGTGTCTGTCTCATCGTCTTGCGTCCGAGTAGGTGCTTGCATGCTCACGGGTGATTCCATTGCGAGCGAGTTCCGAAGTATTGGTTTCACCTATCAGCTTCCTCCCTCTACTTCTTTGGCTGAGTAGGGATCCAGGAAGGGTTACAAGGACCTCAAAAAGTACAGACTACAGGTTACATAGGAGGAGGACAAGTATGGGATACTTTTCTGGCAGTACTCTCTCTCCTATAGGCGTAGTGCTCTAAGGACTTGTGAAAAGATAATTGCCTGAAAATTAAATCTAAAACTCACAAAGATAATTACCGAATCTTCACGGCTTCACAGGTCGAGTTGGTGAATCCATTGCTATGGGTTTTGATTGATTAGTCGTATTAAGGTCAAGATCAAAAACATCGCGCCTTTGCGCCATTTTTGCTCTCCTTCCATTTGACCCTTGCTTATTGTGAGCCTTCTACTGTTTTACATTCCTTTTATTTCTTGTTTACCCTCGTGCTCTTCATCCATCATCTTTCCCTTTTAACCATCTCAAGATGTCATCACACAGATGGTTTAGTCGCGATCCCGCCGACGCCCACATCGATTCCATGTCACCAACATCTTCAATAAGGCGGGGTGATCTCCAAGAAGTTAGTTCGGATCTTGCGAATTTCTCCTTGGACTCCTCTATTCTCAATTCTTTCAACACTTGCCTTTCACCAATAAATCCACTATTCGGGATGGACTTGCAACCCGAATTAGATCTTCCCCTTCAAATAAACCGGGATTACTCTTGTCCCAGAATTAACCCCATGTGGATGGAGACCAATTTTAGTCAACATCCTATGCTCCGTTCACAATATTCTGGGATTGACCTTAATTCCAGACTCATTTCAGCAGTGGGTGCTCAGGAAGATACTGATCAGGGTTTACTCTGTCATGCAGATTCTCCACCTGATCACGAGCCATAAGTTCATGTTTATTCCAAGATGGCTCCAACTGGCAGAGGAAAGGGACCACAGCCCCAAACTGAAGCTAAAGCCAATCAGGGGGAAGGGCAGTACACTATGAAGAACGATATTAACAGTTAATTGATGGCTTCCATACAAGCCATCCAACAGCAATTGACTAACCAAGCCTTGGCCTAGACAACCTTCCAGGAAATGCTGAATGATCTGAGGAGGAGGGCCGACGCAAGAGACGGCTGTAGGGAGGATGATCCAAATCGAGAGTTCAATTATGAAGAAGTTAGAGATGAGTTCTCAGTGGGAGGAGCAGAATTCGATAAAGCGGACGCAGACCCCTTGCAGCCGAAGCCTACGCTGAAGGAGACATACAATCCTGGAGCGGGCCGCATTACTGAGTGGATCCAGATTCCACGTATCCACGCCCACTTCGAGCTAAAGCCATAGTTTCTGTCTCTGCTTCCCACATTCCACGGGAATACCACTGAGGAGCCCTATATTCATCTCAAGAAGTTCGGCCGCATCTGTGCTACTGCTCACTACCCTGGAATTCCTTTGGGGGTAGTCAAGATGACCGCCTTTCCCTTCAGCTTTCAAGACAAGGCCCTATATTGGGTCGACCACCTAGGGAAGGTAGTCATGACCTGGGAGGAGTTAGAGTCTACATTTGTTCACAAATTCTACCCTCTCGGTCGACTGAATCAGATGCGTGCCCGTATCTCCAGCTTCTGCCAGCAGCCCCACGAAACTATCCATGAAGCGTGGGAGAGATTCAAGGATCTCCAGGAGAAGTGTCCCCACCACGAAATCCCAAAGACTAGCCTTGTGCAACACTTCTTTGGTGGGCTTACACTCGAGAGCCAAAAGCTTGTCGATGCTGCTTGCAGCAATTCCCATTTCAACAAGGATGAGGACGTGGTGTGGAACGTCTTCGAGGAAATGGCTGAAGGAGAAGCAGCTCAATTCTCGTCCCGAGCATACATGAAGGTGCCAACTACCATTAGCATGCTTGTGAACATGGCTTCTCACACCGAAGACAGGGATGAGAGCTCCAACTTAAGCATCATTGGGAGCCATCTGCCTAAGGTGGACATGATCGAGAAGAGGTCGCAGGACCTCAAAAAATTATCTGTGATAGAGAAAAGGACCCAGGGTTTGGAAAAGCTCGATGTGATTTCCCGGCAGCTGGAGCAGCTCGTTCGTGCCCTTAATGCCAACATGTGAAACACTGTGTCTACCACTGCCGAGCCAATCACTGGGAAGAAGGAGCCTACACTGCATCAAAACCCTCAGCCGACTCCACTACAGCCCCAGCCGATTCAACACGTGTACTACGTGCATGTTCTGGAGCAGCCCCCGCAGCCTCAGACACAGATGGTTGTGTATCAACCAGAGTCCCAGCCAGCTTACTCTAAGCAACTCTCTCCACCCCCGCCACTGATACAGGAGATCAATGGTGTATGGAACAATGAAGCGCAGCTGACCCGTCCTCAAGGACATTCTCAGGGTCAGAACATGGGCAACAAGCCCTATCACTAGCAGCAGCAGGGTGGGAGACCCTTCCAGCCTTCATATCAGTCCCAGCCTCTGTCCCACGGTAACACTTGGAGGAAGAAATATCATCATGGTCCTCAGCAGTCTGGATACCGTAGATAAGGATATCATCAGCAACTGACTGTCCAGTATCACTAGCAGAACTCGCAGTATTCCTCTAACCCTCCTCCCCACCATTTGTCGCAAGGATACCAACAACAACCCCCTTCGTAGTATCAAAACTAGAGGCCCCAAGGGGGCGACTCATCTGATATTGTACCGGTGAACCCGGCCCTCACCTGTCTTGAACAACTTGTCAAAAACATGGCTGAGATGACCCAGAAGATTGACGACCTAACGGCTGCCAAGACTGTCATTCCAACCTAGGTCGAGGCCAATCCAATTAACTTCCGACGCAAGGAGCAGGTAGCTTGCAGTGATTTGCCCAATTCAGGTAGAACTAATTTGTTTTTATCTAACGTTGTTACTCTCAAGAGCGGTAGAACGCTGCTGCCATCAGCAGCTGCGAGGGGAAAGCACATTGTGTCTGACGGGGAGTCGTCAGCCCAACCAACACGAGGGCCACACAACATTTTCGGAGGAGCACCATCTGCAGAAAATTCACAAAAAATGAAGAAAACAACAAAACACAAAAAGATAGCAGCAACCCTGGTGGTGATAGGCCAGCATTGGAGACGTCTGCACCTGCTACAGAGCCAGCTACAAACATTAGGAATCTTGCACCTGCAGCGAGTCCAACACAAGCACCTGAAGCCAAGCCTGTCGTTTTCGGTCCACATCTTGTAGATGATTCTATTCCTTTTTGCCATCTACCTGTAAACAACAATATAGACAATACTTTGAATGACATTGGTAAAGATTTTGTAAATATTCCTTTCCCAGAAGCAATGAAAAAACACAAAAAATTGAAAAATTTGAAAAATGCTTTGTCAGATCCTACTATCATAGAAATTTTTCAGAATTTAGTATTGAACATGCCCTTGATGAAAGATGTTGAGTACATGCCAGTTGTAAAGAAAGGATTGAAAGATGCATGCATGACAAAGTGCATGCCTCACCCTCATAATTCCCAGAATAAAGTGGCAAGTCCGAAAAGCATATCCTTACAATGGCCACTGTTAATGCAATCAGCAACCTCCCGAAAAATCCAGATATGGGAGCACCTCTTGTGCGATGTCAAATGTTCAATCAGGAATTTGAATGAACATTGCTCGAGAGCGGGTCTTCTGTCAACTTGATGCCAGCTTCACTGCTTACAGAATTCAGGCTAGGACGCTCAAGCCTACAAAGATGATTCTGCAGTTCACAAACAAATCAGTTAAGCGGCCTAGGGGCCTGTTGGAGGACGTGATAGTCACGGTTCAGGGAAAGCAGTTCCCGACCGATTTTGTGGTACTATATATGGACGTCCCCCCTCCATTGCTCCTTACCCCAATCATACTTGGATGACCATTCCTGTGGACGTCGAACGCAGTAGTGAATTATGTGACTGGAGAAATCACTTTTGGCGTTGGCAACAAAATAATCAAGGTGGAGACCCTGCCCGAGGGAGCACCAGTAGAAAGAACATCTGCATCATGCGCAAGGATGATTGAGTATTCTGATGACTGCGACTTTTTGGCAGAAATTCAAGATATCAATTTATTCTTGGATGACAATGAGATCCATGAACTCCTCTGCCCCGAAGAGGGATTGGAGACCACAGTCGAATTTCCCCTTATCGATCAGGATGAGGAACTCGCTGACGCGCTGAATGAGACTCCCGTGGGGGTGATGTGCCTTCAAAATCTAGAACAAATTGTTGAAGAGTCTTGTGATGAAGAGGAGATTATCGAGACATTCTGTCAAGATCTGAGTGAAGAGGCATAACAGAGTATGGTGGACACCGAACAGATGAAAGAATCTCCACCAGAACTAATAGCTGAATTCACTATCGATGCAGTTCCGACCCCACAAGAGTTGAAACCCTTGCCCTCCAACATGAAATATGCCTTTCTTGCGAGAGAACCGAACATGTACCCCGTCATTATCTATGCGCACCTGACCGAAGACCAAGAATCTCATCTGATGGAGGTTCTTGAACGCAACTGCAAGGTGATAGGCTGGTGAACTTCGGATCTCCATGGGATCAATCCATCATAGTGCTCGCATCGTATTTTTCAGGAAGAAGATTGCAAGCCCTCTCGAGAACTTCAGAGAAGATTAAATCCTAATCTATGGGAGGTTGTTATGAAAGAGATATAGAAATGGTGTGATGTGGGATTCATTTATCCCATCTTCGACAGCAAATGGGTGAGCTCTCTGCATGTTGTGCCAAAGAAAACAGGGATCACCGTCATGAAGAATGACAAAGGAGAGGAGATCGCAAACAAGTACCCACTTCTTGGCGAGTATGCGTGGACTACAGAAGACTTAACCTCGCCACCAAGAAGGACCACTTTCCTTTACGCTTCATCGACCATATCTTGGAGAGATTGGCCGCGAAGGAATACTTCTGCTTCTTGGATGGATACTCTGGATACAACCAAGTTGCTATAGCTCCTGAAGACCAAGAGAAGACTACGTTCACCTGTCCTTTTGGTACATATGCCTTCAGACGGATGTCGTTCGGGTTTTGCAACGCCCCAGCTATATTTCAAAGGTGTATGCTTGTAGTTTTTGCTGATATGGTGGGTAACTTTCTTGAGGTCTTTATGGATAATTTTTTGGTCTACGGCGATTCATTCGATCAATGTCTGGATTATTTAGACCGAGTCTTACAGAGGTGCTACGAAGTAAATCTTGTGCTCTCGTGGGAAAAGAGAAACTTCATGGTGACCGAAGGAATCGTGCTGGGTCACGTTGTTTCTAAACGTGGCATGGAGGTTGACCCAGCCAAGGTGGAGGTAATTTCCAAACATGAGCCACCTACAACAATCAAACAAGTCAGGTCATTTTTAAGCCATGTCGGTTTTTACCGACGATTCATCAAAGATTTCAGCAAACTGGCCAGACCGTTGACTGAGTTGCTCAGCACGGAGAATGAAATCATTGTGGATGACCGTGTGCTCCTTGCATTTAATCAGCTGAAAGAACTTATGACGCAGGCCCCTGTCTTGCAGCCACCGATTTGGACTCAGCCTTTTGAGATAATGACCGATGCGTCAGATTATGCCATTGGTGTTATACTTGGACAGAGGAAAGATAATGTACCATTTGCGATTCACTATGCTAGATGGACGCTCGATGAAGCTCAACGAAACTACACGGTCACCGAAAAGGAGCTGCTAGCGGTAGTTTTTGCCTTGGAAAAGTTCAGATCCTACCTCCTTGGATCCAAAGTGATCGTTTACACTGATCATTTGGCCATTCGGTACTTACAACAGAAGAAGGACACCAAACCACGTCTTATTCGGTGGATCCTTCTCCTCCAGGAATTTGACTTGGAAATTAAAGATAAACTTGGGGTAAAGAATGTGGTGGCCGATCATCTATCGAGTCTTCTTGAGCCGAAATCTCCTGAGCTGAGCATGCAACCAATCACAGAGACCTTTCCAGATGAGGCAATTTTGTCAGTCACCTCGCTTCCATGGTATGCAGACATCGTGAATTATTTGGTGACCAAGAAAATCCCACAGGATTGGCCGAAGTTGAAAATACACAGATTCTTGTCTAAAATCCATTTCTACCAGTGGGAGGATACATATTTATTTCTTGAGGGGGCAGATTGCATCTAGAGAAGGTGCATTCCTCAGGAGGAAGTTCCAAGTGTCCTCGCCTTATGCCATTACCAAGATTATGGAGGACATCATTCGGGCAGACGAACGGCAGCAAAAGTTCTTCAGAGTGGCCTTTGGTGGCATTCACTATTGAAAGATGCAGATGACTATGTCAAATGTTGCAATGACTGTCAGAAGATGGGAGGAACCATAAGAATGAGAGACACGATGCCTCTGAAATTCATTCAGATATTAGACGTCTTCGACGCATGGGGCATCGACTTTATGGGTCCATTTCCCAACAACTAGGGCTATGAATATATTCAGCTTGCTGTCGACTATGTAAGTCGCTGGGTGGAGGCTATCCCTGCCCAAACCGCCGACAGTAGGACTGTCTATCGATTCTTGAGAGATCACATCATCGCACGGTTCGAGATTCTCATTTCTAATGGGGGTAGTCATTTCATAAACAGAGCGGTTAAGAAGCTGATTCAAGAATTCTGCATTGAACATCGTGTTGCCTCACCTTACCACCCGTAGTCCAATAGCTTGGCTGAATGTTCAAACAGGGAGATCAAGACAATTCTATAGAAGCTTGTGCATCTGAATCGTAAGAACTGGTCTCAGATGCTTGACTCAGTTCTTTGGGCTTACAGAACATCGTACAAGTCACCCTAGGGAATGTCTCCCTACCGCCTTGTGTATGGCAAGCCATGTCATCTGCCTGTTGAACTAATTCACACATCTTTATGGGCCATCAACATATGTAATTTGGACTCTGAGAAAGCAGGGAAGAACAGAAAATTGGATCTAATTAGATTACTGGAATTCAGAGATTATGTGTACGACAACAACCTGATGTACAAGGAGAGTTTCAAAACGTTGCATGACAAGCATATCTGCCGCAAGTCCTTCGAGCCAGGTCAAAAGGTGTGGTTGTTCGATGCGAAATTAAAGATCTTTCCAGGCAAATTGAAGAGCAAATGGACTGGGCTGTTTATGGTTAAGCATGTGCGTGACAATGGAAGCGTATTGATATCTAATTTGTCAGCTGATCCACAGCCATTTGTAGTCAATGGACATCTTCTGAAGCCTTACCTTGAACATGATACATTCATGTCTATCGTTGACTCCATTCAAGTAATCTACAGGGATGAGCTGGATATTTTCGAGAAGGAAGAGGAAGGTAAAGCAGAGCAAAACATTTTTGAATGACTTTTCTTCTTTTATTCTTTTCTTCTTTTCCTTCTCTTCTATCTTATTCTACCGACATGATGTCATCCCTTTCATCACTGCTACACTTAGGATGTACTTTATCCTAAGTGTAGGGGGGATGCACATCCAAAGTTGTTCATATCCATCTTCTGATCTCTTTTCTTCTTTTCTTCTTTTCCTTTTCGATCTTCTGTATCTATCAAAAAGGTGTCGCCCCTTGTAGACAATCTTCTATACTTAGGACGTACTTTGTCCTAAGTATAGGGGGGTGTGCACCCTGAGTTTCTCTATTCTTTGATCCTCTCCATTGTCTCCTCTTCTTGTCTATACTTAGGGATATCTTACCCTTAGTATAGGGGGAGACAATCTGAGTATGATCCGTTCATTGCCACCCTTGACCCTCCCTGCTTTGTGTACAGTCTGTTATACTTAGGATTATTTGATCCTAAGTATAGGGGGGATGGTCAACTTCTCATTCGTTCATTCATTCCTTTATTTATTTATTCTTTAGATTTTCCTATACTCAGTACGATTTATGTCTTCTCTTTTCTCTCTGATCTATGAGGACATAGCTCAAGCTAAGTATAGGGGGGTCGTATATACTTTAGCCATAACTCGTACTTTCGTATTTTCTTAATAATATGGCTAATAATTCTTTAAATTTCATTTAAATCCTTAATAAAAAGATGTTATCATTACTCAAATTCTTTCTGTACTTACTGATTAATAAATCAGGTGAAAATGTTTTTTGCAAAATGTTTGAAAAATAGTTTGAAAATCTTGGTGAAAATCTTTTGAAAACTATTTGGAAAACATTTTGTTACATGTTTTCAACCTTTGTAAAAATGTTTTGTTTGCAAAATTTTATTTTCTCTGTGTGAAATAAAAATGTTTAAAAAATGATTTGCAAATGGTTTGAAAAATGGTTGCAAAAATATTTTGAAAAATCTATAGATACTGTTTGGAAAATCTTTGTAAAATGATTTTCAAATACGTGTACATGTTTGCAAAAATGTTTGTAAAAATTATTTTGGACTATAGTTTTCAAAATTGTTTGAAAAACCTTTTTCAAATAAGTTGAGGAATACAGACATCAAACCTAAAATTATTTATTGTATATATTTATATATAATTGACCACTTACCCTTGTAAATTCTTAAAATCCACTTCTTGTAAATATAAGACGCATGCCCGTGTACATATTTTTAACCTAGTTTTTAGCCAAAATCTTTGTTTTCAAATATCCCAAAAACATTTGCAAAACTAAAAAAACCAAAAACATTTGTAAAATCTTTTTGAAAATTACAAAAATTCATATGCATCATCTTTTCAAAAATCCATAAAAAGTTCAAAATCTTTGAAAATTGCATCACAAAAATATTTTCTGCACTTGCATAGCATTCACATTTTTCGGATTGAGTTTGATAGTTGAACAAGTCCAAGTAAAATCCGGAGATTGAAGCTTGATTGGACCTTGAAATCCACCTAATAACAGGAACCTTATAAGAGTTGGAATTGAGGTACCTCAGGTCTAGTTGACTTAATTCTTTGAGGATCACGAGACTTAGTTCAATGGATTCTTGACTGCCTAAGTAGAGTATTTCGGAGCACACGCACGACTCTTGTTGATAATGACCTAACTTGGACACATGTACCTTTCACATGGCTCAACTTAGTTAGAGTGGTGAGGGGGATGGATTTGCCGGTATGAGACGCACACAAGTGGAAACATTTGTCCTCCTCTAGGGAGGCAAGTAAACCCCAACCCATCCAGTGATGAGGAATTCTAAAGACAGGAGAGTGTGGGTTGCAATAAAGCTTCAAAAGAGGGATAGTCTACTGGCTCAAGAGGAAAAACTTCTTATACAGATGCTGCTGTATATAGTATTTCAAAAAAAAGGGACAGGTCTGTACAAAAATAAAATGCCTGCAAAGTATGTGAATATGTTCTATAGCCAATAAGCAAGCTTGAGCATCAAAGTCAAATTATGTGAGCCTGCAACTGGATGACTTGACTACACTGGTCTTGCATCCTAGGATAGGTAGCTACACTGGCTACAGTCCCTTCTTCTCTTCACCCCCTCCTCTTGAGCTGGTTGCCACTTGAACTTAGAAGGGAATACCCCGCTCCTCGAGGAAGGAGTTATTGGATTGGGGAATCATTGGGTTGTCATGTTGGAGAAGTCAGTCTCTTTGTCATTCTAGTTGGGGGAGGCACTATCACTTACACTGTACGAGTCAGATTCATAGTCGTAAGGGTTTGCGTATGAATTGAAATATTTCTGACCTGGCTATTGAGGAGACTTGAACAGAGTTTTGGGATTCTTGAAGGCTGTTGGATTTCAAATCCGATTCCCATTAAGGTTTCGCCCGCACTAAAATTCCAAAGGTCAGACCTAAGCTCCAAACTTTGATTTTGTGAAGGCAAGTTTGATAATTAAACTAAATCCAATTTCTTCCTTTTCTTTTCTTTATTTCTCTTTTTCTGCACTTATTGCATAAGTGTTTGCTAGGGACTAGCAAAGGCAAGTATAGGGGGATGGTGAATCTACGTTTCATCATCTTTATTCTATCATTTTGGACTTAAAAACCCTAATAAATGCGTGTAAATACTGTTAATTTATGCATTTTATCATTCATGCATAATTGTGTAAATAGTGTATAAAATACAGTTTTTAATGCCAAAATTATAGAATAAAGAAAAGAAAAGAAAAAGAATAAAATATTGTAAATATTTTATGACCTGAAACCCCGAGACCTAGGCATCTTAATGACTAGGTCGACAAGGAATAAAGTAGGGGGAGATAAGGGTCAGAATTCAATAAAAATTCCTTTTAATTCATCCATTCTTTATTCATTTTGGGACCTATTTTTGGATCCACTTTTTTTACCTCAAATAAAGAAACTTTGTACACAAAAGTTGTAGATAATTAAATATAGAAAAATACAAATATGATTTCATTCAAAAATAATATCCAGATAAAAAGTTATGTTTTGAATAAGATTCTAGAATCCCAACTTCCCAAACCTGTATCTCCCAAATAAAAACACGAAATGCATCAAAATCACCTTTAAGTGTATATAATTTTTAATAAGCTATTTAATGAAGGTGGTTTCGTATTGGCGGAGCTACGGTTTGAAAGTTGAGTTTTGGACCCCTGTTGTATACTTGTACATAAAAAATTGTCATTTTATTATTTACTCATTATTCTTATATTTTTTTTATATTTTTACAATTTTATAAATATTATTTATAATAAATATGTGCATTAAAATCAGAATAAAAACCTAAATAAAATACAAAAATTAAATACTTGTATATAACACATAGGTATAATACCTATAAATATACCTACATAGAATAAACTTCTATTTTATTAAATGTACAAAACACTTCAGAAAAATAAAATAAAATTACATTTAAGTGTATAAAAATATTTTATAAATTTATAAAATAATAGACAAAAATAATAAAATTAAATTCACAAAAGAAAAATAAAATATTAAAATACATAGAAAAATATACCTATATAGCCTAAAAAGGCAACTTATTATTTTTGACCTCAAAAAAAATAAATAAAAATCATAATAAAATAATTTATAAAATAATAAACATCTTTTATTTAATAATAAAAATTAATAAATTCTTTTTCTCTTTTTAATTGATTTTTAAATATTTTTCGCATGGTTTTTCCTGGTTGGTCCACGTGGAGCAACCAGAAGGGTCTGAGAGTTGACCGCAGGTCAACTCTTTGACCCGCCCCCTGTGGTTGTGTCAGAAGCACGTTTTGACTCAGTTTGGTAGATTTTTCGAGGGCACTACTTTCATCATCTCGTAATGGCGTCTTCTTGACTTTTTATCACCATTGATCGAGTAATCACGCCCTAGGATTTCTTGGGCCGGGCATCATCGATTCACAAAGATTTGCCTCGTTCTTTGGAGCCTCACCACCACTTCGTCAAACATTCAAATACGTCCCCGACCTTCCTTTCACTTTTGATCACTCTTCCTCCACTCTAACCCTAACCTAAATCGTCTAAGCTCTTCCTGGTGACAGCAGGAGGCGTTCTCATGCATAGGAGAGGTCGGAGCGGCGTTAAATCGAGCGCATGCCTTCGCCGGAGGTCTCGCAGAAGCTTGCCTACAGTGCTGCTTTGATGAGGTCCCTTCTTCCCTATTCTATAATTCTTTAGCTCTTAGACTAGCTCACAAACATCCCCGCATTTTGCCCCTCCATTTTCTTTCGCTAAATCATCGTGTAATCTTCGGATTTCGTTGTGGCTGTGCATCGAGTTTTGCCGATCGGTGACGAAACCCTCCCCTCATCGCCTCTCGCTTCGTTTCGCCCCCTGGAGGGTCGCGACAGTTTGCCCGCGACCCTTGTAACTTATCCTTGCAGGTATAACAAGCACGCATTGGCTGGAGCCAGATTTTGGCGCTCGCCGGAGGTTCTGCAGCCCCTTAGCTCCGCCACCTCCATGCGAGCGCATTCGGCCACCTCACCGCCTCTCGCGGCCTCCAGCATCTACAGTACACCTGCAGGAACCCCAAGACCCTCTTGGAACTCCATCGAGCAACGGAGGAGGTTGATCAACGTCGGAGAACCTCGCACCTCGCGAGTCCGTCCCTATTCGTCGAAGGGCCCTCCCATCCGTTGGATCAAGAACAGGTGCCCAGGTCTTCCAGCCGCCGTCCAATCTGCTTCATCTGTGCCGTTGATCGCTACTCCACCATCTAATCGCAGCCGTCCGATCGTGAAGGGGCATCGTGCGTCCAGAGCCCGACACGTGTCAAGTAAAATGCTATTGGTCGTCAGATGCACGTAGGTAGGGTAATTTTGCATTCAAGCCCCCGCCAGTTTTTTATATTTCCAAAATAATCCTAAAACTTTCATCTGCTGCATTAATTATTCTGTAATATTTATGACTAGGCCCTTGGACTTTTCAGTATTGCATTAAGGTCCTCTGCCACATCACCTCACGTGCCTGTGCGCGTGAGGTGTGAGTATTTTGCAGGGGACCCCCTGTGGGTTTAGATATTTCATTCTAGTCTATAACATTTTATTACAGTGTAATATATTTGGACAAATTACAGTTGGGGCCCTGAGGTTTTTGTTAATTACACTTAGGTCCCTGCCAGGTCACGTGCTGTGTACACGTGGGTTGGGCATTTTACAGGGAAGGACTTCGTGCTTCTTGTATTTACATTTAGTCCTTGAACTTTTTTATTACATTGTATATTTTGTGTGAAAATGGCAAGTAAGTCCCTGAACTTTTCCATATTTGCAAAAATACCCCTGCTAGAATGTATTTTCTTGATGTTTCTAGTATTTATTTCACGCTTCTATAAATTGCTAAAAAATCCACAAAAATTTTCATAAGCTCCTGTAGTAATCTAGTTTCATGCCATATTTTTATTTTGCATTATTTTGCATTTTAGTATTTCTAAAAATTCAAAAACATGTATTTTCAGCACTGTTTCCATTAGAAAATACATAAAAATTATAAAATGTTTTTGAAAAATTCCAAAAAAAATTATTTTGTGTGTTTGCTTGTCTTTTAGCTCCAGACCAAAAATCACTAAAAATTTCAAAAGAAAACTCCTAAAATCACAAAACCCCTGAAATCTTCATAAAAATCTTAAAAATTCTACAAAAGTCTTAATAATAGAATTTAAATTTTTAAATTTTCCCTATTTTATGATATTTATTTTAAAATTAATTTGAGGGATTTTGGATGATATTTTTCATCCCCATTTTAATTTCAACTAGCAATATTGTTCACTGTTTTCTAGTATTTTTGCCTTTAAAAATACCAAAAAATTAGAAATAAATCTAGAAAAATCAGAAAAAAATCAGAAAAATATAAAAAGTTCAAAAATATTTCATTTTCTGTTTTTGAGTATTTTCCCTATTTTCATCTCTCTTTTATCTCTAGTGTGTATATATATTCCTTCTATCTATTATATCTTTATTACAAGAAAAAGAAAATATAAAAAATATATAAAATACAAAAAGAAAATATAAAATTTGAAAATTTAAAATCAAAATATAAAAATATAAAAAAATTTAAAAAATATATAAAATTAAAAACCCACAAAAAGGTCCAAATTGGCTAAGTAGTTCACAAGGCATAGGGCATTTGACTTTTACTCAGACTGCTTTACTTCTTTGCTTCCTGTATTCGACCCCTACTTGCTTGCCACTATACATTCTTAGTAGGGTACAATAAATTTTGATCCTTGCTCTTGATTTCTTAATTAATTGTGTGGGTTGATTGTTGATAAACGTGAAGGCTTGAGTAGTCGCCTCAGTGACAATGAGTCTGATCTGTCAGACCATTACTTAGCGTCTCCCGCTTTTCTGTTTTTCATACTCCCAATGGTAATGTCTTGAATCTGACTTAAGTTGGTCTATGTGGATCTCGGGCCAATCTTCGGGAACTTTCTGGAGACAAGATAATTCACGATATTGGCGTAGCATGGGAGTGAGTCGGTAACAAAAATCTACTCATCAGGGAAGGAGTCTCAAACCGGCGTATCATCAGAATCATCAAGATCCTCCAGATGGGAGAGGTGATCATCAACTACATTCTTCTTTCCTACTTTATCTCTGATGTCCAAATCAAATTCCTGGATAAGTAGAATCCACCTAAGAAGACGTACCTTCACGTCCTTTTTTCCATTAAATACCATAGCGCTGAAAGGTCAGTGAACACAATCACCTTGGATCCAATTAAGTGAGATCTGAACTTATCCAAGGCGAACACTACTGCAAGCATCTCCTTTTCTGTAACTGTATAGTTACGTTGAGCGGTATCAAGCACTTTGCTTGCGTAGTGTATGGCGAAAGGGACTCCATCCCTCCTCTGTCCTAACACATCCCCAATAGCAAAATCTGAGGCATCTGTCATGATCTCAAAAGGAAGAGACCAGTCTGGGGCTTGTAGGATCGGGGCATCCATGATCATCCTTTGTAATTGCTTAAAGGCCTTAAGACATTTATGATCGACAATGAACTCCATATCTTTGCCTAAAAGCTTAGTTAGCGATCGGGCAATCTTCGAAAAATCCTTGATAATTCACCGATAAAATCCAACATGCCCGAGGAATGACCACAAATGTTTCACGTTGGTCGGTGGCTGGAGTCGTCTGATCACATCCACCTTGGTATGGTCAACCTCCATTCTTCATTTGGAGATGACGTGCCCCAACTCAATGCCCTCTATCACCATGAAGTGACTTTTCTCCTAGGAGAGCACCAGATTAACCCCGCAAACCGCTTGAGGACTCGGTTTAGATTCCTAAGACAGGAATCAAAGGAATCTTCGTGGACCGACAAGTCATCCATGAAGACTTCCAGGAATTCGCCGACCATTTCGGTGAATACAGCAATCATGCACCTTTGAAACGTCCCGGATAATTGCATAACCCACAGGGCATGCGCCTGAAAGCATAGGTACCAAAAGGGCATGTGAACGTGGTTTTCTCCTGGTCCTCAGGAGCAATCGCTACTTGATTGTAGCCAGAGAACCCGTCTAAGAAACAGAAGAATTCTTTCCCCTCTAATCTCTCTAAATCTGATCAATGAACGGTAGGGGGAAATGATCCTTCTTCATTGCTGCATTCAGGTGTCTGTAATCCACACAGATGCGCCATGATGTGCGTACTCATATCACAATCTACTCTCCATCCTCGTTGGCGGTCGTCTGAAAACCCGACTTTTTCGGGACAACATGGATTGGTTCCACCCATTTGGAATCAGAGATGGTATAAATAAAACTCGTGTCACACCATTTCTCTATCTCCTTCTTCACGACCTCTCGTAAATTTGGATTCAACCTACGTTGGAATTCACGAGAGAGTTTGGCCTCATTCTCTAAGTAGATATGGTGTGAACACAGAGCGGGATTTATCCCGTGGAGATCGGAGATGCTCCAGCTTATCGCCTTGCGGTTTTTCTCCAAGATCTCTAGCAAGCGAGATTCCTACTCCTCGGTCAATAGCAAGCTGATGATGACCGGATACTTCTTCTCTTGTCCCACAAGGAAGGCGTATTTCAATGTTGTGAGTAAATGTTTGAGCTCACGTAAGGTGTGATCATCAAGGAAGTCTGGCTCAATTGAATCTGGTTCTGTGCTGGTAGTGGCTGAATCTGACTTTGAAATTGCTGCCACCCACTCATTCAGCTCTGGAGTCAGATCGTCAAAGGTTTCCAAGCAATCGGCAAAAGCCACGTCCGACTCATCATCCTCATCTTCTGATTGTCCTAAAGAGGGAAGGACTGACAGGCCTAGCTGGGCCTCTACGTCATCAAAGATGTAGGGGGATGCACTTTCTACGATGTGCTCGTTCTTAAGGGTCTCACAAACTGACTCATGCACAAGATCTTCTCTGGAGGAGAGGGACTCATCGGTATTGGCCGAGTTCTGTCTCCATGGCCCAACGGTGACTGCATGAATACAATCTGCTTCGGATGAATAGTACTTGATACTGGATTCTGAATCTATCCTCTGTCACCTTGTCTGCTTCATTTCAAGTTCCTCATCTCTGCCTTGAGTTTGGAACTGAATCTTCCCAATCTTGTAATCAAATAAGGTCCCTGTTGTTCTGAGGAAGGGCCTTCCTAGTATGATCTCGGAATCTCTCCAATTTCAAGGGGCCTTCATATCAAGGACTGTGAAGTCCACCATGTACTCCGGACCCTCGACTTTGATGATAACGTTCTTCAGTTCTCCCTGGGACCTCTTGGTTGATTTATCTGAAAACTGAAGTAGCGCTCTAGATTTCCTAAGAGGTCCGAGATTAAGCCGTTCATAGAGGGTTGTAGGCATCAAGTTAATTGAGTATCCGTTGTCAAGGAGAGTGCACGCAAACACAGTGTCATCGACATACCACATAATGTGCACCCATGTCTCTTCGTTTCCTTGGAAACACATTCTTGATTACGTATGTAGTGGCTACTGACAGAACGTACTTCTCAACATGGCTTTTGGTCTTCCTGCTGAATCTTGTAGGTGTGCTCGTCAAGGTGAGTGACTCCAATTCGTTTGTGGGTTGGGCTTGCTGCTAGTGACTAGAGGACAAGTTTCTGTATTGCTCTGCTAGCCATGATGGTACTGCTGGTAATGGGAAGGTGGTGGAGGGCCCTGCTGGCCCGAGTGGAACGTGCACTGCTGCTGGTGCTGCTGAGGTTGGTACCCTTGTCCGGGTCCGGAGTGTACGAAGCGCGGTGCGGGGATGGAGCTGGTTTCCTGGTAAGCTAGGGAAGGTCGGTGTGGCTGACCGTTCCCTATCCCCGATTGTCTGTCGACGGAGTCATGGCTGTACCACAGCCCATTGATCTCGAACACCTGCGAAGGCTTCTCGTATCTTGTCTCCACTTGAGGGGGTACGTGCTGCTCCTGTTGAGTATACTACTTCTTTTCTACCCAACTACTCTAAGGCCCATGTACCTGTTCCTCTACAAGATGGACTCAGTGTACAGGTACAAGTGGTGTAGAAGGGGCAGGTAGCCGTATCTTGGCTACCTTCTCAGTCAATTCCTTCAGTTGTTTCGGCAATTGCGAAAGTGACTCAAGGTTAGTGACCTTTTTGTGGATCTGCTCGACCATGGTTAACTTGTCAGCTATTATCCCCATGCTGGGGATGACGTCATCCGTCAGATCCGCTACAGTCCTCCTAGCTGTCTCGTTGGATAGGCTTGAGGGAGATAACTTATAGGCCTTGGTGGTCTGAGATCTGCCTGTTTCCGCCATCTGCTCCAGGATCTTCCATACGACATCTTCGTTCTTGTTCAGATAGCTTCCTCCACATGCGGCACTCACTAACCCCTGCATCTCCGGGGTCATGCCACAGAACAAAGTCTGGACTAAGATCGCTTTTGTAATGTCATGTCAAGGGCACTTCTGCATTAAGTCATTGAATCTATCCCAGGCTTCATGGAATGATTCATTGGGTCCCTAGAAAAAACTCGCGGTCTTGGTTCTCATCTGGCTAGTCCTACTTAGTGGGTAGAACTTCTTCAAGAATAGGTCCTTGAACTGCATCCAGGTCGTACATCTTACCCCGAGATTTTTCAACCAATGAGCTAAGGCAAATGAGGTAGTCTTCAGCATGATGTAGTCTTGCCCAACCCTAGGGTGACTAAGGTTGTTGCAGACCAGCTCGAAGTCTCTAAGGAAGGCATATGGTTCCTCGTTGGTATTTCCATTGAACTTTGGCAGCAGACTCAGAAAGTGGAGCTTCAGCTCAAATGCTTCAGAGGGGACCTCAGGTACTAGCCAACTATTTATTTCATTCTCTGCGGGATTGTAGGCGTCTAGCATGGGTCGATCAATTCCTTCTACTTCGATCACTTGTCCCATCCTATCCATAAGTTTGGCATTCAACTGCTCGGCTCTAGCTAACCGGGCCAAGACTTGGTGCATGGGGTCATCTTTGGGTTCCTCTTCATCTGGGTGTTTCTTCAGAGGCATCTTGTCCTCTTCTCCTGGGTAAAGAAGATGGTCTAGGTTAGAGGACATATCAATGAAGAGATTCTCACCGAGACGATGGTCTTTATCGGTGAGATTAGAGGAGAGAAAAGGGTTGGTTTGAGAGTAACCACCCTAGGGTTGATGGATCCCGAACTCAAGAGGGTCATGAGCTTGGGTTGGCCCAAGTTGCGCTTGGGCCGGTGAAGGCGAACCTCATGAGGGGATCAAAGAATGATTTGCGAATCGGGAATAGATACCCCCCAGTCAGTCATCTTGGATGGCGAGAAGAAGAATCGGGAGTATAAGTGTAAGATAGGATTTTACTCCTACCTGAAGCAAGCAAATGAATCCAAACCCTAATTTTCACACTCAACACAGTGAAGGACCCGAAACTAATGATGAATCCTCATTCATCACTCTTTATTCTTTTATTTTAGCCAAAAATCTAAGCAAAACACCATGTATATGTTTGTAAATAGAATAAATTACCAAACTGCATGCTTTGTGTAAATATCAATAATTAGCATGTTTTTGTGCAAAAATAAAAGAATAAAGAAGAAAGAAAAAAGAGATGTTTAGAATAAATATCGTGTGACCCGAACCCAAGGGAGGACCAAGCATTGGCCTGACTGCAAAAGAAATCAAGTAGAGAGAGATAGTGCCATTCACAATGTATATACTCCTTCTTATATATATTTTATTTTATTAAAAATAAAACAAAAATAAAAATGGGTTTTTTATCAATTTGTATATATTTATAAAAATAAAAAAATTCAAAAAAATTAAATAAAATAAAAATAAAGTAAATTCTCTCTCTTCATTGTACATATACCATGTATATAAGAATAAAAGACCTATTTATTTTACCCATGTAAATAAATAATACAAATCAATAAAAAATAATTTTATATCCTAAATTTTATGTTGTAAATAAATAAAATATAAAATTGGGATAATTGTACAAAAAAAATAATAAAAATACAAAATACATAGGTATTTATACCTGTATATAATATGATATTACATATATACATAATTTATTTTTCAAAAAAAAATAAAAATTATTAAAAAATACTTTGAAAATAAATAAATATTTTTTATTTTGTAAATATTTTGAAAAAAAAATCATTTACTATTTTTTATTTAATTTATAAATAATTTCAGAATCCTGAATTCACATTGGTCCACGGGGGAACGTTGACCCCCGGTCAGCTGCCCCCCGGACCACTTCTTGCGGACTCGATTTTCGACCCGACTTTTCCCAATCTTCCTGAACCGGTCTGTCACCTATTTGCTCAAACCCCAGGCTCCGACTATCGATGAATGATCCATGATCCACTCTTTTTGATTTTCTTAGGGATCCATTCATTGAAACACGCGCCCGATCCCCATCTTCTCGAACCTGCACCAGTATAAAGCTTCACCTCCTGCTGCCTTTTCCCACACCTTTGGCCATCGTCTTCGACCCCAGTGACCTCCACCTTCCTCCTCGAGTGACAGCGAGCGCGAGAGCGTGTTGCATCGAGTGATTGGAGGCCGTAACCCTAGGTCCGGCGACCAACATCGCCGAGCTCTGCCACCGGCGAAGCCCGAGCCTCTGGAGGCGTCACTCCATTGAGGCAAAGACCCTGGGAGGTTGCTGACCTCCATCCCAAATGACTACGATCACCAGGTACCCTCATTAGTCCCTAGACCACCGTAGATTCCGATTTCGTGTTTTCCTACCACCTGACTGCCTAGCTCGTTCCGATCACCCATTCTATCATCTGACTATCCCTTCACCTTCATGAGACTTCTTGATGAATCCACATTTCAGCATCTTTATTCTATCATTTTGGCCTCAAAAACCCTAGAAAATGCGTGTAAATAGCATTAAATCCAGCATCTTAGCATTCATGCATGTGCATGTAAATAGTGTATAAAATACTGTAATTAAAGCCAAAATTATAGAATAAATAAAAGAAAAGAAAAAGAATAAAATATTGTAAATATTTTATGACCCGAAACCCCGATACCTAGGCATCTTGATGAATCGGTCGACAAGGAATAAAGTAGGGGCATATAAGGGTCAAAATACAGTCAAAATACCTATTCTTTTTAATGCATTCTTTATTCATTTTGGGACCTATTTTTGGTTCCACTTTTTATACCTCAAATAAAGAAACTTTGTACATGAAAGTTGTAGATAATTAAATAAGGAAAAATACAAAATTGATTTCATTCAAAAATAGTGTACAGATAAAAAGTTATGGTGTAAATAAAAATCAAGAATCCCAACTTCCCAGACCCGTATCTCACAAATGAAAACTCTAAATGCATCAAACTCACCTTTAATTGTATATAATTTATAATAAGCTAATTAATGGCGGTGGTTTCGCATTTGGCGGAGCTACGGTTTGAAAGTTGAGTTTTGGACCCCTCTCGTATAATTATACAGATTAAAATATTCATTTTATTAGTTATTCGTTATTTTTATAATTTTATATTTTTATAATTTTGTAAATATTACTTATAAAAATTATGTGTATTAAAATCAGGATAAAAACCTAAATAAAACATTAAACAAAATTCTTGTATAGTCAATACATAGTTATTATACCTATAAATACACCTCTATAATGTATACTTCTATTTTATTAAGTATACAGAATATATCAGAAAAATAAAATAAAAATATTTTTAAGTGTATAAAAGTATTTTATAAAAATATAAAATAATAAATAAAAAAACAAAGAAATTAAAATCACAAAAAAATAAAATAAAATAATATTGCTATAAAAAGCAACTTATAAAATTATACCTCATAAAAATAATTAAAAATTACCATAAAATACCTTATAAAATAATAAACATATTTTATTAAATAACCTAAAATCAAATATATCATTTATTATTTTTAAATGAAATTTTAAATAATTTTTCAGAGGTTTTTCCTGGTTGGTCCACGTGGACCAACCAGGTGGTCTGGACTGTTGGCCAAGGTCAACAGTCTGACCTTCACACCTGTAGCCATGTCAGACCTTGTTTGACCCCTATATTCACGGATTTTTCGAGGCGTCTCCTTGCACCCTTTCATGATGCGCCTTCTGTGACTTTTGCTCCTTGACAATCAGCCATTCACGCCCTTATGTTTTTTGGGGGAGAGAGCCATCGATTCGACCGCTATGCCTCGGTCTTCCCCACCTGTCCGTCAACCCTACAAAAATGAACCTTGATTTTCGATTCGATTTTTGAACCCCTCATTCTAGGTTTAGCTCCCATCTCTTGTGCCCGAGCCCTCCAGGAAGGTGACAGCTATCCTCGGAGCGTCTTAGGCCGAGCGAAGCCTGAGGTAGCTCCAATCATCTCCGCCACCATCGCCGGCGTCGAGGTATATCCCTCCGGTCTCCACCATCGAGGCAGCCTTATTTTCTCTTTATTTCTTTTGCATTTAGTTTGCCGTAGCCTTAGGATTAAAAGCCCCAATGAATCGTTCACTTCCATCGACCAAATCACCCTCCATTTCAACCTCGCCGGAGCGCACCTCCGGCCGAGCTCATCCTCGCTGCTTCGCGCCACCATTTCGCAACCGCGGAACCCAGACGGTTTGCCTTTGGGTCCTCTCATGTGTTTCTGCAGGTCAAAGGTGCGTTGACTCGAGCCTGGGCTCGTTTTGTGTCTCGTCGATGTTCAGCGGAGCTCCATAGCTCCGCTGCCCTCTTCCGCAAGCCTCGACCACCGCCGAGGCATTCTGGAGCCATCAGGAGATATAGGACCCCTGCAGGAAGAGCTGCAGCCATTTTGGGACCTTCACGACTGCTGGTGGTCGGAGATCGAGCTGGGAGAAGGTCGCTTCGCCGCACCTTCGTCCCTGTTCTTCCTCTCGCCTTCATCACCGTTCGATCAAGGGCACCTTCCAAATGCTACAGCTGCTGTTGGATTAGCCATGCCACAAGACGTCCGATCTTCATCGCCGATCTAATCGTGACCGTTAGAGACCGAAGTGTCATCGCACAAGGAGGAGCTGACACGTGGTTAAGTGAACGCATCAGGATCGTCCGCCTCCGCGCAAGCCTGGGTATTTTGCAACTTTTACCCCAGGCGTTTTTGTATTTATTAAGTAGAACTCAAACTTTCATTTTCCGTTCAAATATTTTTGTAATATTTATAACTAGGCCCCCGAACTTCTTAAATTTTGCATTTCAGTCCTGGCCACGTCACCTCACGTGACCAGTACACGTGAGGTGAAGGGCATTTTGCACAGGACCCCTTCAGGGTTGTCGTATTTCGTTTCAGTCCTAGAACTTTGATATTAAGTATAAACTTTTTGGGATATTTGCATGCGAGCCCTTGGGAGTTTTTGATGTTACATATAGGTCCTTCCCAGGCGCGTACTAGTCACGCACCCTGGTGGGTAATTTGTAGGTGAACCCTCCTGGGTTTGGATAATTGTAAATGGTCCATTAAATGCAATATTCAGTATTAAATTTTGTGTGAAAATTGCACTTTTGCCCCTGGGTGTTTGTATATTTACACTTATACCCCTGCTAGGCTATCTATTTTTGCTTGCTTTCCCTATTTATTTAGAGCATCATTTTAACTCGAAAAGTTCTCAAAAAATACCATAGGTTCCTGCTTGCATTGCATATTCACGCCATATTATTGTATTGCATTTTTTTGCATTTTTATATTTATTAAAAATCAAAAACATGCATTTTCAGTACTGTCTATCTTAGAAAATCCATAAAAATTATCAAAACACCCTGAAAAATTCCAAAAAAATTACCTAATGTGTATATTATGTCTTCTAGTGTCAGTTCAAAAATCATTAAAAATTTCAAAACCAAAACCTTAAAAATTAGAAAATACCTAAACACTTCAAAAAAATCTAAAAATTTATAGGAAAATCAGAAAAATATAAACTTAGGCCTTGTAGGTTCCCAATTTTATTGTCTTTATTTTAAAATTAATTTGGGAAAATTTTGTTACTGTCTGCTATTTTCCATTCCCATTTTAATTTCGACCAGTATTTAATTCACTGTTTTCTTTTATTTTGGCTTTTAAAAATACAAAAAAAAATCATAAAAATCCCCAAAAATCACAAAAATAGTAGAAAAATATAAAAAGACCAAAAGTGTTTTATTTCCTAATTTTTGAACATTTTCCTTATTTTTATATATACCCTTTTTCCTCTTTTCTTATATTATATATATATTCCAATATTGAAAAAGAAAATAAAAAAATATAAAATATAAAAAGAAAATAAAAAATCAGAAAATTAAAAATCAAAATATTAAAAAATTTTTTAAAAAAATTAATTAAAAACCCACAAAAACACTTGCATAATGTAGACAACACATCACATCACATTTTGTGCATCATTGATCCTGTCTTGCTCCCTGTGTTCGACACTCTACGTACTTCCGCTATACACCTATTTGTAGAGTTAAAAAATAAATTTGTCTCCACTTTTATTCTTCATTGCTTGACTTATATTTTGTGGGATCATTGTTGATTAAATCCGGATTTTTAGCGGTCACCGCAGCGACCTCTGTGTTCCTACCTTGTGTGGAATACAAGACCATTGGAAATTCGGGTTTATCAAATGGCGCCGATGCCAGGGAGCAACAGCATATAGTTCTCATTTTTGATTGATTTTGATTGTTTGTTTACATTATTACTCTGTTTTATCTCTCTTCTATTTTTGATATTTATCTGTGAGCTTTCTAACCATTCTCTTTTCTTGTCTTCTTGCGAGGGACCACGGAACGAGGAGGATTGCCTAGGTGATCCGGTGCAGCCTTGGGAAGCGGAGTCGGCTTTTCTAGCCTAAGCCGACAGGAGAGAGCAGGAAGAGTGAGAGAGAGTGGTAGTCAATAGTCTTTTATTTTTGCGAGAGAGAGAGAGAGATTCATATTTAATTTGTAATATTACAGGTACATTGGACACTCAGGACATTCGGGCCTAATTTCCATGTGTTTGTTCACCTGGGGGCTCACCGCGGATTTTTATCTTGTTTCTCGCTGTCATTTTTCCGGTTTTGATTTCTTTTTCCTTTTCTTTTGTGGATTGAACCCTTAGATTTTAGGCATTGCTTGATCGATTAGATTAGGTCCAAACACCTTAATAACCATTGCATGTACCTATAGTGCGTATTTGGACTTAGCTTAATTAAACAGTTAATCATCATCTTTGATCCGTCGCACCGCGGGCTCTCCCTGCCAAGCGCTTCTCCTGAACTCGATTTGTCGAGAGGAGGAGGGGTGAGCCTAGACCAGACTCTAGGATTGGAGACTGGTGGTTGACTTGTGGTTCTTCACATTAGCAATTGCCTGCTTAGGACGATTTCCGTGTGCATATCGGCATTTAGATTAGGTTTACAAATTTCTGCTTTGCATCCCGCATGGAGAGAGCTGGAGGCATTGTAAGTCTTTCTATCTTGGCATTCATCATATAGGCACAATGGTGAGATTTCCATCTTGGTACCGACTTGCACGACTTTTCCGACTCTTTTCTCCCTCTATTTTTGGATCAAGTAGGAATCAAGAAAAAACAAAAACGTTAGGCGCTTGTCTGAAATTGACTCAAAGCAAGTGATAACACCAAAAAAATTAAAAAAGGGACTGCTAAGAAAATTTGACCTAAATAAAATTGGTAATTGGATTCATTGCTTGAGGAGAGTAACAACCTCACTAGTATTCAGGTTGCATGGGAAGGTCTCCTTCCAAGTGAGTTGAGCGGCTTCGTAAGGATTAGAGCCAAAAACCAAGCTTGTGGCTGCCTTGTGTATCGCCTAGATTTCCGAAGTATTGGCGCTACTATCGTACGTAGACGAGCAGAGCTTGGTCATCATTAGTGACTCACTATTATGTTGAGCATCGACCTTGTCCGAAGTACGGAGCATAGGCCACACCTTCATGGGTGTGTCGGTCTCACCATATGCGTTCGAGTAGGATCTTGCACGCTCACGGGTGATTCCGTTGCGAGCGAGATCCGAAGTATCGGTTTCGCCAATTGGCTTCCTCCCTCTTTTCTTTGGCTGAGTAGGGATCCAGGAAAGGTTACAAGGACCTTAAAAAGCGCAGGCTACAGGTTACACAGGAGGAGGACAAGTACGGGAATACTTTTCCGGCATTACTCTCTCTCCTATAGGCGTAGCGCTCTAAGGACTCGTTGAAAGATAACTTCCTGAATTCAAGCTAAAAAATACAAAGATAAAAGCCGAACCTTCACGGCTTCACGCGTTGAGTTGGTAAATCCCCTTGGTTTGTGTTTGATTGCTAGTCGCATTTAGGTCAAGATCAAAAACACCGCACAATTGTGCGCAATTTTGCCCCCCCTCTTCTTCATTTTGCAACCTTGTTCTTCTCAATAATCATGATGATGGGAAGGAGGTCTCTTAGGCCGACTTTGTCGGCACCGCTATCCAGCACTCCTCCCTATTCATATAGGGCAACCTCGGAGAGTCCAGACCCACTCTCCGAGCTTGAGTTCACTTCCACCCTGTTTCCCCTCGACCACCCTTCTCATTCTCCTTCCATCAGTCTAAGAGTTTCATAATTTAGTGCATCACAGAGCTCAGAACATTTGATGGAACCTGAGATGGATTCTTTTGCCTTTTCAGAGAATCCAGAGATGGCTGACAGAGGCGAACACCCAGAAGAGCATGAGCACCCTCCATTTTTATATGATCAAGCTGCCATCAATAATTCACTTCTAGCATCCCTGGAGACCATGCAGAGACAGATCTGGGACCAGGGAGTCTTCATGGGTGACCTCATGAAAGAGATCGCGCAGATGCGAGAGAACAGACCTGGGGGCAGTGGCGGTGGAGGTGATATACCAGCAGCAACAGCAGCAGGCGAAGGACGAGAACCCAACCAAGAGAGGCCGCCACAGACCATCATGAGAGAATTGCACAATCCAGTAGCCTCCCTTACTCATCGATGGATCCGAATCCCTCCCATCCATGGAGATTTCGAGCTTCTCCCGCACACTATTCAGCTTCTTCCTAAAGTTCACGGGCTGGCGACCGAAGAGCCACACCTCCACTTATAAGAATTCGAAATGATCTGCAGTACCATTCATAACAGGCTGGTGATCGAGGACACTATCAAGATGATAGCCTTCCCCTTCTCTTTGGTTGATAGAGATGCATACTGGCTCAAACATTTGGGGAGGTTCATCGACACTTGGGCAGATCTCCAGACCACATACTTGAATAAGTATTACCCTCTCGACCGAATGAATGCGGCACGAGCCATGATCAGCAATTTCATCATAATCCTTAATGAATAGTTCCATGAAGCTTGGGATCGATTCAGAGAGCTCATCACCGGTGTCCACACCATGACATATCCAAGCCCAATCTGGTTTAGAGTTTCTTTTGTGGGCTGACACCGGAGCTGCAGGGGCTTGTTAACGCCTCTTGTGGTGGGTCCTATTTTTCCAAGGGTGAAGACGATGTTTGGGCCATCTATGAAGGGATGGCAGAGAACTCGACAGTTATGGCCCAGGCCTGCATCTACACGCAGCAGAAGCCCCACCAAGGAGCAGGTTCATTTCAGAGGATCAGCCGCATCGATGCCGGTCCTCACACTCCGTCAGCAGCCGTAGCCCAAGCTGAATCAGCCGCAGCTGACATGGGCATCATTAGTGAGAAGCTGGACCATCTCGAGATCCTCGAGAAGAAGCAGATGCAAGGAATGGCCTAGATGGACCAGATTGCCAAGACCATGAGTGACCTGAAGACGCAGATTCTTTGCGTCCAGGAGGCACAAACGTCTTCTCAGCAGCCTCCCAGGTCACAAGCTGATCCCAGCAGTAGCAGCTCAACCCATCCCTCTGCCTTGTACTGCCAGGTCAACCACATTCAGGCAGAGCCAGTCCCGCTACTACAGTACTACCCATCACAACCGCCATCTCAAGACACTCAGATGGTGGTCTATCAGCCAGATTAGCCACTGGCAGTTCTACCTCCACCATCCTTCGAGCAGGAACCATTGATGGAAGTCGATGGGATTCGGTATGACCGGTACCCGCAGCCCGGGATGCGTCGTGATCACCCCGGATTCCGTTGGGGCAACGGTGGCACCTCATCTAAGCAGCAGCCTCCCGCTCAGGGATACCAGAACAACCAGCAGCAGCAGCAACAGCCCTAGTATGCCCACCAGCAGAACCAGCATGGTCCACGTCTCGCCTATCAGGGACAGCAGTGGAGGTAGCATCAACATCCTCACCAGTCATACTCCCACCCTCCCCAGTACCAGCAGTAGGAGCAGCCTCATTTCCAGCAGGGGAACACTTCCGGTTCTCAGGCTCCTGCCTTTGAGAACCCAACACTAGATGACCTTGCCCGCCTACTCTCTGAACATCGAGCATCCTACCTGCGAGACATGGATGAGTTCCGGCAGGAAGTGAGGGATTTGATCAAAGGCAAAGCCGCCATACCAGCTCAGATTGAATCGAATCTGAACAATATGAAAAGGAATTCTGAGCAGGTATAGTTCACAGAGGATACCTCTCCTAGTGATTATTTGAGTGACACGTCTTCTTCTTTGTATGATGCTGATTTTATGACTACTAGGAGCGGTAGGATGCCAGCCATCGGCGCCTCATCTGAGCGACATCTACAAACAGAATCAGGAGCGCTAGATGAGCTAGGTAGCCGTGCTGATGCTGCTGATGATGTTGAAGACGGTGGTGTTGATGCCACCAATGATGGAGATCCAGACGACGGTACTGAGGCTGTCGTGACACCCGATGCTGACGGTGGTGCTGATGCCACCATTTTGGATGCAGAGCCAGAGCACGGTGTTGATGCCGTGAAGACAGGCGCTGTTGGTGGTGCTTGATGAATACCCATTCATCCCTCTTTATTCTTATATTTTAGCTACAAAAACCTATGCAAATGCATGTAGATATGTGTAAATAGGAAAAGTTAGCAAAAGCATGCATCTTGTAAATACTTATAATTAGCATGTTTTTGTGCAAAAATAAAAGAATAAAGATTAAAAAGAAAAAGAGGGAAATATTTAGAATAAATATTGAGCAACCTAACCCAAGGGAGGGCTCAGCATGGGCCTGACCGCATAAAAGCCAAGTAGAGGGAGATAGGGGCTCATGTGTAAATATCTATATAAATAAATAAAATTATATTTTCCTCACCCAAAAATATGATTGTACATATTTTGTATATATTTAGAAACTATTGAAAACAAAATAAAAATTTAAAAATCAAACAGACCAAAAATATCCCTTCACCATGTACATAGACCACCTTCTTTATTTATTTAACCTTATAAATAAATAAAATTATTTTCTAAACTTTTTGTAAATATTCTATGTTATATATTGTAAATTAATAAAATAAAAAGAATCAAAACAAAAGTCAAATAAAAATTACAAAATTAAAAATACAAAAATATATTGTACATATGCCATGTACATAGTGTACATAACTATTTATTTCCCTTATGTATATAAATAATAAAAATAAAATAAAAATATCTTTTTATTCCTCATTTTATCCTATAAATAAATAAAATATAAAATAGGAATAAAATTGTATAAAAATAACTAATCAAAAATCAAAATTAAAAACCCTATATTGTATATATACCTATATATAACCCTATTATGTAAATGCCTTATTTTTATTTCCAAAAATTAATTAAAATTCACAAAAAAATAGAAAAAATTAAAACAAACATTTTTTATGTTTCAAGTTTTTACTAAATCGGCCATCTTCTATTTTTAAATTAATTTCCAAATCTTTCTAAGGTGGCTTTCTCTCATTGGTCCACGGGGGACGCTGACCCCCCGGTCAACTCCCCCCTGTGGACCACTTCACACGGGTCGTTACGCCCGACCCGACTTCCCCGATTTTTCGCGTCACGACCCGGCTTCCAAATCCGCAAATCTCGAGCTCCGATCATTCCCCATGCATCCGGGAACCTCGCCCGACACCTTGCCTAGGGGTCCGTGCTCCATCGAGCCGGACCCGAGCCCTTCTTCCCGGACCTGCACTCATATAAAGTCTGAGCTCCGCCGCATTCCATTTCCATCTTTGGCTCTCCACCCTTCATCCCGTGACCTCCATAGCGATCCCTGAGGTGACAGCTCGCGATTGCCTTTGTCGCAGTGAGGAGGGGGTGGCCGGACCACTGATCCGGCGACTTTGCACCGCCGTGCTCCGCCCCGTGCAGGAGCTCGAGCCTCAGGCCTTGACGACCTTCGAGGCGACGACCAGGAGCTACCTCAGCTCCAGCATAGTCTATTGCGCCACCCAGGTAACCTTCTAGCTTCCCTATTTCACGTAATTTCTTGTTTCCCCCAAATCATAGTTCCGCCGAGTTCTGTCGATTCCGGCTATATCGCATATCTTTTCGATCATCGGAACCCACGCTCACCATCGCCATCCCTCCACGCACCTTCTCCGCCCCTTCGTTCAACCCAACTCGCACAGGAGCTGGGGTTCGAGCTCCACCGTCCGTCGCTCGCCGGAGCTCGCTCACCCCGACGCATCGTTCACCTCCACACCCCCTAACCGGGTCGAGGCATTTTGCCCTCGCCCCGCGAAGCTCTTGAGCTACTTTGCAGGTCCAGAGGAGGCCATCTGGGGCCTCCCAACATCCGTCCAGGAGCTCCCCTCCGCCGACCTCGCCGGAGCCCCTCCAGGGCTCGGCTGGGCGATCGGAGAGCACCACCAGCTGCGGGACGTCATCGCCGACCTTCCCCGATCTTCAGAGGTAGCTGAGGAGGACCACAACACGCGCACGAGGCCGGCGAACCTCGCCGGCCACCTGTTCTTCGAGGGTCCTCGACCACCGTCCGATAGCCCTCAGAGCTCCAGTTTTCATCGTGCCCGTTCATCCACGGAGGAGCAGTTACCGTCCGATCCTTTCGAGGGTTGATCTGGACCGTCTGAGCAGAGAGAGGGAGGCACCAGCACCTGCCAGCCGTTCGATCTTCCACGTGCCTCGCTCTCGGACGTCGATCGGCCCACGTGCGGAAGAAGACCAGCGCCCGCCGTTCGAGACCGTTAGATCGGCTACGTGGCGCTCATCCAGCCGTCGACGTAATAAAGGGGTAATTTACCTTAGGCCCCCTCGTAGTTTGTGCTTTACATTTCAGTCCTGTAAATATTTTATGCTCTTTATTTACGTTTGGATAATTGCACATTGGACCTCATGCTTTTTAGTGTTTGCATTTATGCCCCTGTATGTGTGAGCCACGTGCGTCGTCACGTGTATATCTGGTGTATTTGCAATATTAGTCCTGTAGTTCTGGATATTTGTTAATGAATGAAAACTTTTTAGGAATTGCATATCTACCCCTGTGAATGTTTTAATTGCACATGTGCGTGTATTGTAGGGTAAATTGCATCTGGGGTCCCCGGACTTTTGGTACGTGTTACCAAATAGTCCCCGGACCTTAGTTTCTTTACAAAAAGGTCCCTGAGTGCCCCAGGCACGCGCCACGCGCGTGACTTGCTGGGAAAATTGCACCTGGACCCCCAGAGCTTCGGGTATTTGCACTTTAGTCCCTGTGCACAGTGCCCCCTTTTGATTTTTGAATAAAATATCAAATCACCTCCAAATTCGATGAAAATTTGACACATGGCTCCTGCCATGTTGTAGGATTTTTGAGAATTTTTGAGGACATTTTTTATTTTATTTGTTATTTTTAAAAATTCAAAAACCTCTATTTTAGCTACTGTTTAGAATTAAAAATCCCAAAAAAAATATAAAAACCCCCTCAAAAATTCCATAAAAATTAGGTACTGTTTCTTTTGTGTGTTTTGATTTTCTAGCCAATTTTGGCTATTTTTCATTGCTCAAAAACCCTAAAAACTTAACAAAACGTAAAAACTCATAAAAATTATAATAAATAATTTAAAAACCCAAAAACAATAATTTTGGTGCTCAAATTTTCCTCATTTTATCTAGTTTACAGGAAAATTACCTCTAGGCCATTTTGAGATACTTAAATACTTTATTTTTGGATTTTGGGCCTGGCTGGACAGTACCTTGTCTTTTTAGTACTGTTTGATTTTTAGAAAATAAAATACACCTTATAAAAATCCCAAAAATTCACCAAAAACACTAAAAAACCTAAAAAACATAAAAACATTTTTGTTTGAATTTTTGCTTGATTTTTGATGCATTGAATAATTTGCTTAAGTGTGCTTGTTTTTGTTTCTTCTATTTTCTTCTCATTTTAAAAATCCAAAAAAATATATATAAATCATTAAAAACCCTTAAAAATATTTGTCTTTTATTTTATTTTATTTTTACTACTTCGTAGGCCTCTGGCCAACCCGTGCTCCTTGTGTTCGACCCTGGGTGCTATACCAGGTTAATCTCATAGCTAGACCGCTCTCTTATTTGTTTTGATTGATCTTCGATTTATTTAGCGGTTCGATATTTTTCTTGATTAAGTGACTCTGAGTGATAGAGGTCGCAACGACCTATTTAGTACCTTTACCTCGTTCGCTCGGGTCGCTTATCAGAATGGCGCCGTTGCCGGGGAGCACGGCTTAGTAGTTCTTTTCGATTTATTTTCGTTTTTATTTTTCGCGGCTTTTCGCGGCTCTTCGGAGCTCGCGGCTTTTCGCGGCTTTTGTATCTAGTTTCTTTTTGTTTTATTTTATTTTATTTTTATTTTCTTTTAATTTTATTTTTGTTTTATTTTGTGTGATTACTTTATTTTCCATTTTTGCACATATACCCTCACTTTTATTCTCATTTATTTTTCTTTATTATTTGATTATTTTTGCCGGTCTGACCACTCTTTTCTCTGTCTTGCGAGGGCCCGAGGACCACGGAGGCGACTTTCGAGGAGCCGGTGCAGCCGCGGAACTTGGAGGCGGCTTCTTTCTCTACGAAGCCGTAGGAGAGAGCGAGAGAGAGAGAGAAGAGTGGGTGAGGTTAGATTAGGATTTTATTTCTATTATTATTGTAATAATACAGGGACAGGACTTGGACACTTTTGGACTTGTGACCGTAGCGGGTCTGTTTCGCCGAGCACCGGTGTGCTCGGGGGACCCATTAGGACTTGCGCGATTTTTCGCGGCTTTCTTCGCGGTTTTATTTTTCTTTTATTTCTGTCTTTTCCGGTTTTTCGCGGTTTTTGCTCGAGCCCCTAGATTTAGGACTTTCTGGTGAATGTGCCGTAATTAGTAGGATCCACACACATAATTGCATATCTGTTCCTATAGACCGTAATTGGACCTACTTAAAATCAATAATAAAAATAACCGACTCGCTAGCCTCCGTAGCCTACGTGCCGTAGCCCGTCCTGTAAAGCGCTTACTCCTACCCCCGATTTGTCGGGCAGGGGAGGGACGGGCCAAGACCGGACTCTTTGGCTTGGAGGTCGGTGACCGGTTAGACGGTTCTTCGCTAGAAGTTGCTCGTCTAGGACTCGGTTTTTCCCGCTGCATCATTTAGCTTAGTTTTAATTCTGTCTTTTATTTTATGCGCGGATCATATTGCATGTAGAGAGCTGGAGGCAGGTACGCATTTCTGACTTTGCATGCATCATTGATTTCTCGTGCATCGGCTTTTTCGACTTCTCCCCCTTGTTTTTGACTTAATAATCAGGAGAATCGAAAAATTCGTTAGGCGATTTTTTTGCTTTGAAAAATATTAAAAAAGTGAAACCATAAAATTGGGACTGCTAAGATTATTGATCTTAAAACTCGCTCACCCTAAAAAAATTTTTTGTCTTAGGGAGAGCAACCCCCTCATTGCTTGGTTTGTATGCGCGAGAGAGTGACCCGCACACTAGGTAGAGCCCCCCGTTGCTAAACCCGACTGATTACTGACTCTTCCGTGCGGGCCAGTCGGTTGGGTTAGCAGCGGATATCCCAACAGGTCACGTAAGCGCTCTGATATCTTGAGTGTTCACCAAAATAAAATTGACAAGATAATTTGACCGAACTTTCACGGTCTTCAGCTCGCGTTGCGTTGGTGAACCGGGGGTTTGTTTTTAGATCATAATTTTTCCAGATCTCATCCGCCCTACTCGCCAGATCAAGATGATGGGTAGACGGTCTCTTAGGCAGCCTCTGGCTGCACCGCTTTCGGGCGCGTCTACCTCATCATCTAGGTTGGCTCGCGAGAGCTCAGACCCGCTCTCCGAGCCCGAGTACGACTCCACCCTGTTCCCCCTCGATCCCCTTTCTGACCTTCCTGAGAGACACGAGCCCGATGAGAGACTGATACATTTGACCGCACCTGAGTTGGGCTCGTTTGATTTTGCAGACGTCGATATGGCCGGAGCAGGCAGTTCTGATGATCACTCCCGTCGACCAGAGCACATTGTACTAGACCAGGGAGCGATCAACTCCACCCTGATCGCATCACTCGATACAGTCCAGCAGCAGCTCCGCGATCAGGGAGCATTCATGATAGAGATGAGGAGAGAGTTGGAGAGGCTCAGAGCAGAGCGAGATCAGCAGAGCGAGCCCGAGGAGATCCCGAATGCAGATGCACAGGCACGAGCCGCAGCGGCAGCAGCCGCGGGAGGAGCAGGACCACCTAGACCGATGCAGGAGTTGCACAACCCCGGATCTACACTGATGCACCATTGGGTGGTGGTTCCAGCTATCGTGGGGGACTTCAAGTTCCCCCCGAACACCTTGCAGATGCTTCCTCGGTTCCATGGACTTGCTACAGAGGAGCCCCACCTCCACCTCCAGGAGTTTTTGATGATATGCAGCACTGTCCACGACAGACATGTGGACCAAGACACGATCCGGATGATAGCCTTCCCGTTTTCACTGGCAGATAGAGCAGCCACCTGGCTGAAACATTTGGGGAGGTTTGTTTATACCTGGGAGCAGCTCCGCACCGAGTACTTGAACAAGTACTATCCACTCGGGCGGACGAATGCAGCGAGGGCCCTGATCAGCAACTTCTCCATGTTCCCCAACGAGCAGTTTCACGAGGCTTGGGAGAGGTTCAGAGAGCTCCTGGACAGATGCCCGCACCACGACATCACGAAGCCGAACCTTGTGCAGAGCTTCTTTAGCGGGTTGTCACCAGAGCTACAGGGCCTGGTGAATGCTTCTTGCGGCGGGTCCTACTTCGCCAAGGACCACAACCAGGTCTGGGCCATTTTTGAGGAGATGGCAGAGAACTATATGGTGATGTCCCAGACCCGGCTCTATACTCAGAAGACCCAGCCACATCAGCCAGGACCCGTGCAGTACCAGCGGATAGCACGGGTAGATGCAGGACCCTCCAGTTCGTCTGCAGCCGCAGCAGCACAGGAAGAGTCGTCAGCTGCAGACATGGGTATCATTAGCGAGAAGTTGGACCGCATGGAGCTGATCGAGAAGAAGCAGTGCCAGAGTATCACGCAGATGGAGCAGATGGCACAGGTCTTGAGCGACATGAAGACACAGCTCATGTGTCTCCAGGAGGCACAGACGGCTTCTCAGCCCCGTCTTCAGTCGCGAGGCGACACCGGCAGCAGCAGCAGCTCGTCCCAGCGCTCCAGCACCCCCGTGCAGCCTAGACAGGTTCACCTTGTACAGGCAGAGCCGTACCAGCAGCCGCAACCCACCTACCAGTCCCCACCATCTCCAGAGATGCAGATGGTGGTCTACCAGCCGGACCAGCCTCTGGCAGTACTCCCGCCAGCCCCCTTTGATACCGAGCCGTTGATGGATGTCAACGGGATTTGGTACGACCGCCCCCAGCCTGGGATCCGACGAGACCATCCCGGATTCAGGTGGGGGAGTGGTGGTGCCCAGCCCTAGCAGCAGCCGTCAGGACAGGGAGGGCAGTACTCCCAGCAGAGAGTCCAGCACCAGCCGCAACAGCAGCCCCCAGCGTATCACCAGCAGTCATCCTACGGTCCTCGTCCCTATCAGCAGCAGGGACAGTCTTGGAGACGTGAGCAGCAGGCTCACCAGGGATACCAGCAGCACCCTCCATCCTACCCCTCTTACCCACCACAGCAGTTCCAGCAGCCTCACCCACAGAGAGGCCACCCGTCGGGCTCCTACGAGAGCCCCGCCTTGGATGACATCGCCCGCCTCCTCACGGACCAGCAGGCTACATTCCGACGGGAGATGGACGAGTTCCGCCAGGAGATGCGGGACCTGGTGAGAGGGAAGGCCGCCATACCAGCCCAGATAGAGCCCAATCCGAATAGCCTCAAGAGAAAATCTGAGCATGTAGTACATACTGAGTTAGCCACTCCTAGTGACCCATTTGATGATACTTCTTCGGATCTATTTGATGCTGATTTTGTCACACTTAGGAGCGGTAGGACCCCAGCAGGCGGTGGCGCCTCATCTGAGCAACATCCCGAGGCACCACAGGAGGAGGAGGAGAGCGGTAATGAGGCCGCTCCAGACGATGACGGTGGTACTGAGGCCACCAAGGATGTTGATCCCACCGGCGGTACTGAGGCCGCCGCTTCACCAGATCTAGGAGGTGGTACTGATGCCACCCATTCAGCCGAGCCAGCCAGCGGTACCGATGCCGCACGACGTCTACCTTCAGCAGCAGCAGAGCAGCCAGCCCGTGGTGGTACTGAGGCCACCGGTGTTTGTACAGACAGAGATGTTGTTTTTCCTCGTGTTCATGTATCTCGGAACTCTGCTATGAATAAAGGAAAAGGTTTACTTTCTTTTGGTCCCACTGTGGTGCATGATGTATGTGTGGATCCGGTCCTTGAACCGTCAAGACCTTTTCCTAGTCCTTCATCTGAGAAGGACCCAGTGATCCCCTTCCCTAGAGCCCTTCAGATGGGGAAGGGGAAGAAAGAAAATCCCAAAAAGAGAGAGCTTGAGGAGTTCAGCCAGAGCATGATTGATCGATTCCATATCCAGCTGACCCTCCAGGAGGCTTTGCAGCACATCCCCCTTCTCCAGCGATCTTTGAGAGAGAGGACTACAGTCAGGAGGAGGAGGAGGAACCACACTTCAGAGATCCATGTGCTGACCAAAGCCACGTGCTTCGCGATCCAGAACCGACTGCCAACCAAGAGGCCAGATGCAGGGGCCCCGTATGTCAGATGCCAGATTAGTGAGCAGTGGTTCCACCGTACTCTTCTAGATAGCGGATCGTCGATCAACCTTCTTCCGGCAGCCCTTCTCGACCGCTTCGAGTTGGGCACTCTTCGATAGAGCAGGACAGTCCTTCAGTTTGCTGATCGATCTGTCAAGAGGCCGAAGGGGTTATTACGAGACGTTATCGTCACTATTCAGGGCCTGCAATTCCCCGTGGACTTCGTAGTGTTGGACATGGAGATCCCTGAGTCAGTGGCCGATACCCCCATCATCCTTGGTCGTCCGTTCTTGGCCACAGCCAAGGCGGTGACTGATCATGATAGCGGGAAGGTGTACTTTCGCGTCCAGGGCGAGAGTATACAAATAGAGACGGTCGAGGACTATAGAGCCAGATTCAGATCCCGCTCAGATGCGAGTACAGACTCAGAGCAGCTGACAGACGCAGAGCCAGACATCCACCAGGACTGTGATTTTGTGATCACAGATGATGAGGCAGCTTGGGCAGACCTTGAGACACAGACCACCCTCTCACTTTCAGACACAGCTGATGCAGAGATGATAGCAGAGGAGAGTCTGGAGAGCACAGACCTGGTTCAGGATACCATTGAGGCAGCAGAGCCGATTAGTGATGGTGGTGCTGAGGCCACCTTGTTTCCCGGTGGTACTGATGCCACCGTTTCTGATACAGATCCCTCAGATTCAGAGTCTGATTGGGCCGATTGCTATGATCAGATGCCAGACCTGAGTCCATCTGAGCCTATAGATGAGGAGGAGGTAGAGGCAGAGCAGACCAGAGACAGTGCAGATGAGCCGCCTTCTCCCGATCCAGTTTGCGAGAGTATGCTTTCACTTTCCCAGGCAGATTTGGCCGACCTTGCAGCTTTCACTCAGTTTCTTCCGCAGCCAGATTTGCCGGCACCCAGCATTCCAGAGATGAAGCCGCTCCCTACTTCGCTGAAGTATCGATTCCTTACGGGCGAGCCTGAGATGTACCCAGTCATCATCTCCGCCGAGTTGACTGGAGAGCAGGAATCCCGTTTGATGGGGGTTCTTGAAAAGAACCGCAAGGCGATCGGATGGAGCGTAGCAGATCTCCATGGGATTAGTCCATCAGTGTGCTCCCACCATATCTATCTCGAGGAGGGGGCGAAGCCGTCGCGTGAGTTCCAGCGGCGTCTGAACCCCAACCTGAGAGAGGTTGTGATGAAGGAAATATCAAAATGGTGGGGTGCAGGTTTTATTTATCCCATTTCCGACTCCAAGTGGGTCAGCCCCTTGCATGTGGTGCCCAAGAAGACGGGCATCACGACTGTGATCAGTGAGTCGGGAGAGGAGATTGCTACACGAGTACCCACCTCTTGGAGGGTTTGTGTTGACTACAGGAGACTCAACCAAGCCACCAAGAAGGACCATTTCCCCCTGCCTTTTATTGATCAGATCATTGAGAGACTGGCAGGGAAGAGCCATTATTGCTTCCTGGATGGGTACTCGGGCTACAACCAAGTGGCCATCGCTCCTGAGGATCAGGAGAAGACCACCTTTACCTGTCCCTTCGGCACATACGCTTTTCGACGCATGCCATTTGGGCTATGCAATGCCCCTGCGACTTTTCAGAGGTGCATGCTGTCGATCTTCTCGGACATGGTAGGGGAGTGCTTGGAGGTCTTCATGGATGATTTCTCGATCTACGACGACAGATTTGATTCTTGTCTTGACTGCCTAGATCGAGTACTCCAGCGATGTATTGAGTATCACTTGGTGCTATCTTGGGAGAAGAGTCACTTCATGGTGACTCAAGGGACGGTGCTTGGCCACATCATCTCCAACAGGGGCATGGAGGTTGATCCGGCCAAGGTTGATGTCATTAGGAAACTCACACCGCCGTCCAATCTGAGGCAGTTACGGTCATTTCTGGGGCACGTTGGATTTTATAGGAGATTCATTAAGGATTTCAGCTGGATCGCCCGGCCGTTGACTGACCTCTTGACGAAAGACACCGAGTTCCTTGTCGATGACAAGTGTCTTTCGTCGTTCGCTACTCTCCAGCAGTGCGTGATTGAGGCTCCTGTCCTCCAGCCACCTGATTGGTCTCTCCCATTCGATATCATGACGGACGCCTCCGATTTTGCCGTAGGGGCAGTGCTGGGACAGAGGAGGGATGGAGTACCATTTGCTATACACTATGCTAGCCGCACATTGGATTCCGCCCAGCGGAATTATACAGTCACAGAGAAGGAGATGCTAGCCGTGGTGTTTGCCCTGGATAAGTTCAGATCATATATCATCGGATCTAGAGTGACTTTGTTTACAGATCATACCGCCATCAGGTATCTCATGGCAAAGAAGGATGCCAAGGCCAGACTGACTAGATGGATCCTTCTACTCCAGGAGTTCGATATTGAGATCAAGGATAAGCCTGGAGTCAAGAATGTGGTGGCGGATCATCTCTCCCGATTAGAGCAACCTGAGGATTCTGAGCAGATTGATCCTATCCGAGATACCTTCCCAGATGAGGCGATCCTTGCTATCGCCTCACTCCCTTGGTACGCCGATATTGTGAACTTTCTCGTTGCTGGGAAAGTCCCACAAGATTGGCCCAGACAGAGGCTTGAGACCTTCCTAGCGAAGGCCAAGTCTTACCATTGGGAGGATCCCATCCTTTACCACGAAGGAGGGGATAGCGTCTGGCGTCGGTGTATTCCTCAGGAGGAACACCATAGCGTCCTCACTTACTGCCACAAGCTTGAGGCAGGAGGACATCATTCTGGGAGGAGAACGGCACAGAAAGTGCTCCAATCCGGCTTGTGGTGGCCTACACTCTTCAAGGACTCAGATGAGCTCGTAAAGAGGTGTACTGACTGTCAGAGGATGGGCACTTGTGGACAGCGTGATATGATGCCGATGCAACCCATTCACTTCTGTGAGGTTTTTGACGCATGGGGCATCGATTTCATGGGTCCATTCCCTAAGAGTCAGGGATTTGAGTACATTCTGTTGGCCGTTGATTATGTGAGTCGTTGGGTGGAGGCTATCCCCGCCCGAGCCGCTGATGCGAGGACAGTTTGCAGATTTTTGAGGAAGCATATCATCACGCGGTTCGGGGTTCCACGAGTTCTTATTTCTGATGGGGGATCTCACTTCATCAACGACCAGGTGAAGGCACTTGCTAGCGAGTTCGGCATAGATCATCGTGTTGCTACACCATACCATCCACAGACGAATGGTCTAGCCGAGGTGTCGAATAGGGAGATCAAGACTATTCTGCAGAAAGTCGTCCGCCCTGACCGAAAGGATTGGTCACAGCTTTTGGACTTGGTCTTGTGGGCATATAGGACGTCTTTCAAGACACCTTTGGGCACATCTCCCTTTCGCCTCGTATATGGCAAGCCATGCCATTTACCCGTTGAGCTGAGGCACAAGTCACTTTGGGCAGTTACATACATACTTATGGATCCAGATGGTATAGGAGACCAAAGGAGGGCAGAGCTAGCTGCCCTGGAAGAGCTTAGAGATGCAGCTTTCTCAAGCAGCCTACATTATAAGGAGAAAGTCAAGGAGTGGCATGATTCTCATATCAGCCACAAGCATTTTGAGATCGGACAGAGAGTATGGCTGTTTGATGCGAGGCTTAGATTATTTCCAGGGAAGCTATAGAGCAAATGGAAAGGACCTTATCTGGTTAGGAAGGTACACGACAACGGTAGCATCGACATATCCGAGTTGTCTTCTGAGAGTACCTTCCGAGTGAACGGCCAGCGGCTCAAGCCATTTCTAGATCATGAGCCACGGGTCGTTGATATTGCCCCTATTCATTTTGCGTGAGATGTGGTCTTTGACTCACATCTAATGCATCTCACGCCTGAGCTTTACTGATCTTCCGCTGTACATAGATCCAGATGTCCATATCATCACATTCTTTAGTCCCACATCCCTTTCTTCATCTTGTGATTATGCTATACTTAGGGTGCACTTTACCCTAAGTATAGGGGGGATGTGAGACCTTACGGGTATTTCTTTTGCTTCTGTTTACCCCTGTTTTGCTGCCTATACTTAGGGGCATCTTACCCTAAGTATAGGGGGGGTAGACCCTGTACATTCTCCACTCGGTTTTCCCTTCGTGTACAGCCTACTATACTTAGGATTACTTGATCCTAAGTATAGGGGGAAGACCTGAGTCCCTCTTGACTTTTCATTTCCCTTTTGTATAGCCTTCCTTTCCACTTCCCTATACATAGCACGAGTTATGTCTTCTTCATCGCTCTTGACTCTGAGGACATCGTTCGAGCTAAGTATAGGGGGGTGTGTATATATTTCATATATACTTTAGCCATAACTCGTACTTTGTGTGAGTGTGTTAATAAATAAAATGGCTAAAAACCACAAAAATTAAAAATTTTTTCATGTACATAATCTTCTTTTATTTGCACATACATAGCTAGTGTACAAAGTATTTTTGTAAAAATGATTTCAAAAATCTTTTGTGTGTAAAGCTTGTGTAAATATGTTTGTATCAAAATTATGTATATAGTACAAAATTTTTCCAAAATGTTTTGAAAATCAAAAGTTTGCAAAAATCTTGTGTAAATATGTGTAAATATCTTTTTGCAAAACTTGCACTTCATGCATCATCATTCATGATTTCAAAACATTTTTTAAAATTTTTTTGCATGATTGTAAAATCTTGTGTAAATATGCATCTTTTTGTACATATGTATATAGTTTTTCTGGATGATAGTTGACATTTAAACTAGCCTAGAATCAAATTGAGAAATGGAGCTTGATTAAGATCTTAATCCACCTAATTCTAAGAGGAACCTTATAGGGCTTAGGTTTAAGGCTTTTCAGGTCCATGGTGACTTAATTCTTTGAGTCCACTAGGCTATGATCACATGTCATCTCAATGAGCCTAAGTAGAGCACTTAACAACAACACATGACTCATATAGATTATGGCTTTACTTGGACAACCGCACTATGCACCGAGCTCTCTACGGATGAGGTGGTGAGGAGGCAGTCTTCCTTGGCTTGGGGTAGCATAGGAGGGTAGTACTTCTAGGCGGAACCTCTCTTCTTCTTATAGTGAAGGAAGTGCGTCTCAACTTGGTCTGGTTGCCATGAAGTCTAACGACGGGATTTGTGGGTTGCAATAAAGCTTCAAAAGAGGGATAGTCTACTGGCTCAAGAAGAAAAACTCCTTGTATATATGCTGCACATGTACATGTTGTATAGATGCACTCGAAAAAAAATGTGCAAAAAGAAAAGAACTCCAAAAAAGTGGTGGGTCTGAGAGAAAATGATAATCCCACCGGAGTATGTATATAAGTGCAATAAGCAAAGCTTGGTTTCATGATCCACCTGTTGTAGCTTGCAGCAGGGAGACTTGGCTACACTGGTCAAGCTCCCAAGGGTACTTGGCTACACTGGCCTTGACCCATTCTCTTCTTCCCCCTCTTCTTGAGCCGGTTGTACTTGAACTTAGAAGGGAATACCCTGCTCCTCGAGGAAAGAGTGGCCAGATTGAGGTCATAGAGTTACCTTGTTGGGGAGCGTTGTCAAGTTGCCATTTCTGAGGTGGAGAGCTTAGACCTCACTTTCACAGGACAAGGAAAGATTCATGGTCTTCAGGGTTTGTGATTGATGACTTGTTCTGATCTGGAGCATTGAGGAGTCTTGACTATAGAGTAGTGGAACTTAGAGGCTGTTGGGTTTTAAGCTTAAGTCTAAATAAGGTTCCGACACATTAATAATCCAAAGATCTGATTGAGCTCCATACCTCAATTTAATGAAGGCAAGTTTAATAATCAACCTTGATCCATGTACATCCTCTTTTTCTTTTTCTTTCTTTCTTTTTCACTTCTTTTTCAAATAAGTGTTTGCTAAGGGACTAGCAAAGTATAGTATAGGGGGGTGATGAATACCCATTCATCACTCTTTATTCTTATATTTTAGCTACAAAAACCTATGCAAATGCATGTAGATATGTGTAAATAGGAAAAGTTAGCAAAAGCATGCATCTTGTAAATACTTATAATTAGCATGTTTTTGTGCAAAAATAAAAGAATAAAGATTAAAAAGAAAAAGAGGGAAATATTTAGAATAAATATTGAGCAACCTAACCCAAGGGAGGGCTCAGCATGGGCCTGACCGCATAAAAGCCAAGTAGAGGGAGATAGGGGCTCATGTGTAAATATCTATATAAATAAATAAAATTATATTTTCCTCACCCAAAAATATGATTGTACATATTTTGTATATATTTAGAAACTATTGAAAACAAAATAAAAATTTAAAAATCAAACAGACCAAAAATATCCCTTCACCATGTACATAGACCACCTTCTTTATTTATTTAACCTTATAAATAAATAAAATTATTTTCTAAACTTTTTGTAAATATTCTATGTGATATATTGTAAATTAATAAAATAAAAATAATCAAAACAAAAATCAAATAAAAATTACAAAATTAAGAATACAAAAATATATTGTACATATGCCATGTACATAGTGTACATAACTATTTATTTCCCTTATGTATATAAATAATAAAAATAAAATAAAAATATCTTTTTATTCGTCATTTTATCCTATAAATAAATAAAATATAAAATAGGAATAAAATTGTATAAAAATAACTAATCAAAAATCAAAATTAAAAACCCTATATTGTATATATACCTATATATAACCCTATTATGTAAATGCCTTATTTTTATTTCCAAAAATTAATTAAAATTCACAAAAAAATAGAAAAAATTAAAACAAACATTTTTTATGTTTCAAGTTTTTACTAAATCGGCCATCTTCTATTTTTAAATTAATTTCCAAATCTTTCTGAGGCGGCTTTCTCTCATTGGTCCACGGGGGACGTTGACCCCCCGGTCAACTCCCCCCTGTGGACCACTTCACACGGGTCGTTACGCCCGACCCGACTTCCCCGATTTTTCGCGTCACGACCTGGCTTCCAAATCCGCAAATCTCGAGCTCCGATCATTCCCCATGCATCCGGGAACCTCGCCCGACACCTTGCCTAGGGGTCCGTGCTCCATCGAGCCGGACCCGAGCCCTTCTTCCCGGACCTGCACCCATATAAAGTCTGAGCTCCGCCGCATTCCATTTCCATCTTTGGCTCTCCACCCTTCATCCCGTGACCTCCATAGCGATCCCTGAGGTGACAGCTCGCGATTGCCTTTGTCGCAGTGAGGAGGGGGTGGCCGGACCACTGATCCGGCGACTTTGCGCCGCCGTGCTCCGCCCCGTACAGGAGCTCGAGCCTCAGGCCTTGACGACCTTCGAGGCGACGACCAGGAGCTACCTCAGCTCCAGCATAGTCTATTGCGCCACCCAGGTAACCTTCTAGCTTCCCTATTTCGCGTAATTTCTTGTTTCCCCCAAATCATAGTTCCGCCGAGTTCCGTCGATTCCGGCTATATCGCATATCTTTTCGATCATCAGAACCCACGCTCACCATCGCCATCCCTCCACGCACCTTCTCCGCTCCTTCGTTCAACCCAGCTCGCACATGAGCTGGGGTTCGAGCTCTACCGTCCGTCGCTCGCCGGAGCTCGCTCACCCCGACGCATCGTTCACCTCCACACCCCCTAACCGGGTCGAGGCATTTTGCCCTCGCCCCGCGAAGCTCTTGAGCTACTTTGCAGGTCCAGAGGAGGCCATCTGGGGCCTCCCAACATCCGTCCAGGAGCTCCCCTCCGCCGACCTCGCCGGAGCCCCTCCAGGGCTCGGCTGGGCCATCGGAGAGCACCACCAGCTGCGGGACGTCATCGCCGACCTTCCCCGATCTTCAGAGGCAGCTGAGGAGGACCACAGCACGCGCACGAGGCCGGCGAACCTCGTCGGCCACCTGTTCTTCGAGGGTCCTCGACCACCGTCCGATAGACCTCAGAGCTCCAGTTTTCATCGTGCCCGTTCATCCACGGAGGAGCAGTTACCGTCCGATCCTTTCGAGGGTTGATCTGGACCGTCTGAGCAGAGAGAGGGAGGCACCAGCACCTGCCAGCCGTTCGATCTTCCACGTGCCTCGCTCTCGGACGTCGATCGGCCCACGTGCGGAAGAAGACCAGCGCCCGCCGTTCGAGACCATTAGATCAGCTACGTGGCGCTCATCCAGCCGTCGACGTAATAAAGGGGTAATTTACCTTAGGCCCCCTCGTAGTTTGTGCTTTACATTTCAGTCCTGTAAATATTTTATGATCTTTATTTACGTTTGGATAATTGCATTGGACCTCGTGCTTTTTAGTGTTTGCATTTATGCCCCTGTATGTGTGAGCCACGTGCGTCGTCACGTGTATATCTGGTGTATTTGCAATATTAGTCCTGTAGTTCTGGATATTTGTTAATGAATGAAAACTTTTTAGGAATTGCATATCTACCCCTGTGAATGTTTTAATTGCACATGTGCGTGTATTGTAGGGTAAATTGCATCTGGGGTCCCCGGACTTTTGGTATGTGTTACCAAATAGTCCCCGGACCTTAGTTTCTTTACAAAAAGGTCCCTGAGTGCCCCAGGCACGCGCCACACGCGTGACTTGCTGGGAAAATTGCACCTGGACCCCCAGAGCTTCGGGTATTTGCACTTTAGTCCCTGTGCACAGTGCCCCCTTTTGATTTTTGAATAAAATATCAAATCACCTCCAAATTCGATGAAAATTTGACACATGGCTCCTGCCATGTTGTAGGATTTTTGAGAATTTTTGAGGACATTTTTGATTTTATTTGTTATTTTTAAAAATTCAAAAACCTCTATTTTAGCTACTGTTTAGAATTAAAAATCCCAAAAAAAAATTAAAAACCCCCTCAAAAATTCCATAAAAATTAGGTACTGTTTCTTTTGTGTGTTTTGATTTTCTAGCCAATTTTGGCTATTTTTCATTGCTCAAAAACCCTAAAAACTTAAAAACACTTAAAAACTCATAAAAATTATAATAAATAATTTAAAAACCCAAAAACAATAATTTTGGTGCTCAAATTTTCCTCATTTTATCTAGTTTACAGGAAAATTACCTCCACGCCATCTTGAGATCCTTAAATACTTTATTTTTGGATTTTGGGCCTGGCTGGACAATACCTTGTCTTTTTAGTACTGTTTGATTTTTAGAAAATAAAATACACCTTATAAAAATCCCAAAAATTCACCAAAAACACTAAAAAACTTAAAAAACATAAAAACATTTTTGTTTGAATTTTTGCTTGATTTTTGATGCATTGAATAATTTGCTTAAGTGTGCTTGTTTTTGTTTCTTCTATTTTCTTCTCATTTTAAAAATCCAAAAAATATATATATATAAATCATTAAAAACCCTTAAAAATATTTGTCTTTTATTTTATTTTATTTTTACTACTTCGTAGGCCTCTGGCCAACCCATGCTCCTTGTGTTCGACCCTGGGTGCTATACCAGGTTAATCTCATAGCTAGACCGCTCTCTTATTTGTTTTGATTGATCTTCGATTTATTTAGCGGTTCGATATTTTTCTTGATTAAGTGACTCTGAGTGATAGAGGTCGCAACGACCTATTTAGTACCTTTACCTCGTTCGCTCGGGTCGCTTATCAGTGCTGAGGCCACCACCTCCACTTTTCTTGAGCTCCCTTCTACTGTGTTGCCACCTTTTGTATCTATGGACTGTGGTAACAAGAAAAAGAACAAAAATATGAATAAAGGAAAGGTTTCTATTTACACTCCTGATCCATATGTGTTGAATGATGATCATGGTATGGATTCTATTCCTTCACAGGCGCAGGAACCTCTTCCTAGCCCTCCATCTGCGGAGACCCCTACTATCCCCTTCCCTGAAGCACTCCTTCGGGGGAAGGGGAACAAAAGAGAAAATCCAAAAAAGACCCAGTAGGTAGAGTTCAGCAACCAGATGATTGATAGATTCCACATTCAGCTGACTCTACAGGAAGCATTTGAGCATATCCCCCTCTTCAAAAAGAACTTGAAAGAGACGACTATAGTCCGTAGGAAGAGGAGGTACAGAGATCAAATCCATGTGCTCACCCAGGACACTTGCTGCACCATTCAGAACAAATTGCCATCCAAGAGACCTGATGCAGGAGCTCCCTATGTCAGATGCGAGATTCAGGAGAAGCAGTTTGATCGTACTCTATTAGACAGCGGTTCTTTGATTAACCTTCTTCCGGCAACCTTACTCGACCGATTCGAGTTTGGTCCTCTTCTTAGGAGCATGATAGTCCTTCAGTTTGCTGATAGGTCGACTAAGAGGCCGAAGGGGTTGTTGAAAGACGTGGTCGTTACCATTCAGGGCCTGAAATTCCCTGTGGACTTTGTTGTATTAGACATGGAGATCCCTGAGTCGGTAACTAATGCCCCCATCATACTTGGACGCCCATTTCTGGCCACAACCAAGGCGGTGTCCGATCATGATAGTGGGAAGATATGTTTTCACGTAGAGGGCGAAACCATACAAATAGAGACGATCGAGGAAACCAGAGCGAGAGAGTTTGAATGCTCAGAGCAGTCCAGTGATTTTGAGCAGATGATAGAGGAAGAGATAGACATCCACCAGGAGTGTGATTTCGTGATGACAGATGATGAATCTATCTGGACAGATCCCATAGCACAGACCCTCGCCCTACCTACAGATTCACTATACTTAAAGCTTATGGCAGTCGAGAGCCTGGAGAGCACACCCCTGAATGAGGATACCGTTGAGGCTGACAGTGTTGGGACGAGTGGTGACGATGATTTTCAGTCGTGTTCATCTAGTTCAGATCCCTCAGATTCAGACATTGATAGGGATGATTTTGATGACTATTTGTCGTGTCTGATTTTTTCTGAGCCGACAGCTAGGACGGAGTGCGAGACAGTACAGATTATTGATGATTCAGCAGGTCTCCCTCCGTCGGATATTCATGCAGAGCGAGAGTTCTCACATGCTGACCTGGTCGCCTTCACACAGACTTATCAGAAGCCAGATCTGCCACCTCCCAGTTGTCTAGAACTGAAACCTTTACCGCAGTCACTGAAGGATAGATTCCTTGCGGGTGAGCCAGATATGCACCCAATCATTATCTCAGCAGGTTTGACTGGAGAACAAGAATCTCGTCTGATGGAGGTTCTTGAAAGAAGCTACAAGGTGATAGGATGGAGTATAGCTGATATCCAGGGGATTAGTCCGGCTCTGTGCTCCCACCACATCTATCTTATGGATGACACTAGGCCGTTGCGTGAGTTCCAGCGACGGCTGAACCCGAATATTCGAATGTGGTCATGAAAGAAATATCGAGGTGGTGGAGCGCCGATTTTATCTACCCCATTTCCGACTCCAAGTGGGTTAGTCCATTACATGTGGTACCCAAGAAGACGGGTATCACTACAGTTGTGAGTGAGTCTGGAGAGGAGATCGCTACCCGAGTGCCCACTTCTTGGAGGGTCTGTGTGGACTACAGATGATTGAATCAGGTCACAAAGAAGGATCATTTCCCACTGCCATTCATTGATCAGATTATCGAGAGGCTAGTTGGGAAGAGTCATTATTGTTTTCTTGACGAGTACTCAGGATACAATCAAGTGGCCATCACGCCCGAAGACCAGGAGAAAACGACATTCACCTGTCCGTTTGGGACTTATGCTTTCAGACGGATGCCCTTTGGTCTATGTAACGCTCCGGCGACATTCCAAAGGTGCATGTTGTCCATTTTCTCGAACATGGTGGGTGATTGTTTAGAGGTCTTCATGGACGACTTCTCGGTCTATGGCGACGGGTTCGATGCTTGTCTTGACTGCCTAGACCGTGTGCTTCAGCGCTGCATTGAGGTCAATCTTGTCTTATCTTGGGAGAATAGTCACTTCATGGTGACTCAAGGGACGGTCCTTGGTCATATCATCTCCAACAGGGGCATGGAGGTCGATCCGGCCAAGGTGTATATCATTAGAAAAGTCAATCCACCATCCAATCTACGTCAATTGCAGTCTTTTCTGGGTCATGTCGGTTTCTACCGACGGTTCATTCAGGACTTCAGTCGAGTTGCCCGACCGCTTACCGACTTGCTGACGAAAGACATTGAGTTCATTGTAGATGATAAGTGTCTGGCGTCTTTTGAGACTCTCAAGAGTATGGTTGTCACTGCTCCTGTCCTTCAGCCACCCGATTGGTCTCTCCCATTCGAGATCATGACGGATGCTTCTAATTTTGCCGTTGGGGCTGTGCTTGGACAGAGGAGGGATGGATTGCCGTTTGACATTCATTACGCCAGCCGGACTTTGGATGCCGCTCAGCAGAATTATACTGTAACAGAGAAAGAGATGCTGGTCGTAGTCTTTGATTTGGATAAGTACAGATCATATATTCTCGGATCTAGAGTGACTATCTATACAGATCACACCGCCATCTGGTACTTAATGGCCAAGAAGGATGCCAAAGCACGCCTTACCAGATGGATCCTTCTACTCCAGGAATTTGATATTGAGATTAAGGATAAGCCTGGAGTTAAGAATGTAGTGGCGGATCATCTCTCCCGATTAGAGAACCTTGAGAAATCTGAGCCTAGCGCACCTATCACTGAGACATTTCCAGATGAGGCGATCTTGGCTATCACCTCGCTCCCATGGTACGCCGACATTGTGAACTATCTTGTTGCCAAGACGGTTCCACAAGGTTGGTCCAGGCAGAAGCTCGAGTCCTTCCTCGCGAAGGCCAAGCTTTACCATTGGGAGGATCCCGTCCTTTATCATGAAGGAGGGGACATCATCTGGAGGAGGTGCATTCCTCAAGAAGAGTAGCATAGCGTCCTCACATACTTCCACAAGCTTGAGGCAGGAGGACATCATTCTGGGAAAAGGACAGCACAAAAGGTGCTTCAATCTGGCCATTGGTGGCCTACTCTCTTCAAGGATTCAGATGAGTTCGTGAAGAGATGTACTGACTGTCAGAAGATGGGAACCTGCGGACAGAGAGACATGATGCCCATGCATCCCATTCACTTTTGTGAGGTTTTTGATGCATGGGAGATTGATTTCATGGGCCCATTTCCTAAGAGTCGGGGATTTGAACGTATTTTGCTCGCTGTAGATTATGTCAGCCGATGGGTAGAGGCCATTCGCGCCCGAGCTGCAGATGCTAAGACTATATGTAAATTTTTGAGGAAAAATATCATTTCACGGTTCGGGGTACTTAGAGTCTTGATTTCAGACGGGGTCTCATTTCATCAATGACAAGGTTAGGACCCTTGCAGACGAGTTCGGCATTGACCATCGTGTTGCCACGCCGTTTCACCCTCAGACTAATGGTCTTGCCGAAGTATCGAACCGGGAGATAAAGACTATCCTACAGAAGGTTGTCCACCCAGACCGAAAGGATTGGTCACAGCTTTTGGACTCGGTCTTGTGGGCCTATCGGACTTCCTTTAAGAATCCATTAGGAACATCTCCCTTTCATCTCGTCTATGGCAAGCCGTGGCCATCTGCATGTGGAATTAAAGCACAAGTCACTGTGGGCAGTCACTGAGTTATTGTTGGATCCCGAGAGTATAGGAGAACAGAGGAGAGCAGAGTTGGCAGCCCTGGAGGAGTTGAGAGATACAACCTTTTCTAGCAGCTACAGTACAAGGAGAAAGTGAAGACATGGCACGATTCTCACATCAACCATGAACAGTTTGAGCCCGATCAGTACGTATGGTTGTTCGATTCCAGGCTGAAATTATTCCCAGTGAAATTACAAAGCAAGTGGAAAGGTCCATATGTGGTCAGGAAGGTACATGACAATGGTAGCATCGATATATCCGAACCGTCATCTTCGTCCACCTTCCGTGTCAACGGTCAGTGCCTGAAACTATATCTTGATCATGATCCGCCGACCGTTGACGTTGCCCCCATTCTTCTGGTATGAGATGTGTTCTTTGATTCATATCATCTGCATCTCATACATGGTGATCACTTCCATCTTCCATTGTACAGATCATCTGTCCATATCACTCTTTCATCTGTTAATATCTTTTCTTTTTTTCTTCTTTTCCTTTTCTATTTTCTTTATCTATCAAAAAGGTGCCGCCCCTTGTTGTCAGTTTTCTATACTTAGGACGTACTTTGTCCAAAGTATAGGGGGTGTGCACCCGAGTTTTCTTCTATTCTTCGATCCTCTCCTTTGTCTCCTCTTCTTGTCTATACTTAGGGATATCTTACCCTAAGTATAGGGGGAGTCAATCTGAGTACGATCTGTTCATTCCCACCCGTGACCTTCCATGCGTTGTGTACAGTCTGCTATACATAGGATTAGTTGATCCTAAGTATAGGGGGGACGATCAACTTCTCATTGATTCATTTATTCATTCTTTAGACTTGCCTATACTTAATACGAGTTATGTCTTCTCTTTTCTCTCCGATCTATGAGGACATAGCTCAAGCTAAGTATAGGGGGTCGTATATACTACGTATATACTTTAGCCATAACTCGTACTTTCTATTTTCCTAATAATATGGCTAATTATTCTTTAAAATTCATTAAAAGCCCTTAATAAAAAGATGTGATTATTCCTCAAATTCTTTTTGTATGTACTGATTAATAAATCTGGTGAAAATAGTATTTGAAAAATGTTTGAAAAATAGTTTGAAAATCTTTGTGAAAAATCTTTTGAAAACTATTCTGAAAATGTTTTGTTACATGTTTTCAACCTTTTTAAAAATGTGTTGTTTGTAAAATTTTATTTTTGAAAAATGATTTGCAAATGGTTTGAAAAATGGTTGCAAAAATATTTTGAAAAATCTATCTATACTGTTTGAAAACCTTTGCAAATGATTTTCAAATGTGTGTACATGTTTGTAAAATGTTTGTAAAATCAATTTTGGACTATAGTTTTCGAAATTGTTTGAAAAACCTGTGTCAAGTAAATTTGAGGAATACATACATCACACCAAAATCCACTATATATATACTTATAAAATTGACCACTTACCCTGTAAATTCTTAAAATCCACTTCTTGTTTATATAAGAAGCACTCCCGTGTAAATATTTTAACCCATCTTTTAGCCAAAACCTTTTTGTTTTGAAAATCCCAAAAACATTTGCAAAAATTAAAATCCAAAAACATGTGAAAAATCTTTTGAAAAATACAAAAAAATGCATATGCATCATCATCATCTTTTCAAAAATCTATAAAAAAGTTCAAAATCTTGAAAATTGCATCACAAAAATAATTTTTGCATTCCGCATATCATTTGCATAGCATTAGCATTTTTCGGATTGAGTTTGATAGTTTAACGAGTCTAAACAAACTCCGGAGATTGGAGCTTGATTGGACCTTAAAATCTTCCTAATAACAGGAACCTTATAGGAACTGTGTTTTAGGTACTTCAGGTCTAGTTGACTTAATTCTTTAAGGATTATGAGACTTGGTTCAATGGATTCTTGACTACCAAAGTAGAGTATTTCGGAGCACACACACGACTCTTGTTGATAATGACCTAACTTGGACACCTGCACCTTTCACATGGCTCAACTCAGTTGGAGTGGTGAGGGGATTGGATTTGTCGGTATGAGACGCACACAAGTGGAAACACTTGTCCTCCTCTAGGGAGGGAAGTGCACCCCAACCCGTCCAGTGATGAGGAAGTCTAAAGACAGGAAACTGTGGGTTGCGATAAAGCTTCAAAAGAGGGATAATATACTGGCTCAAGAGGAAAAACTCCCTATGTAAATGCTGTTGTGAGTAGCATTTCAAAAAAATGGTCAGGCCTGTACAAAAATAAAATGCCTGCAAAGTATGTACAAATGTTGTAAAGTCAATAAGCAATCTTGAGTTCCAAAGTCAAATATGTGAGCCTGCAGCTGGATGACTTGACTACACTGGTCTTGCATCCTAGGATAGGTAGCTACACTGGCTACCGTCCATTCTTCTCTTCACCCCCTCCTCTTGAGCTTGTTGCCACTTAAACTTAGAAGAGAATACCCCGCTCCTCGAGGATGGAGTTATTGGATTGGGGAATCATTGGGTTGTCGTACTGGAGAAGTCAGTTTCTTTGTCATTCTAGTTGGGGAGAGCCACTATCACTTATACTGTACGAGTCAAGATTCATAGTCGTAAGAGTTTGCGTATGAGTTGAGATATTTCTGACCTGGCTATTGAGGAGACTTGAACAGAGTTTTGGATTCTCAAGAACTGTTGGATTTCAAATTCGGTTCTCATTAAGGTTCTACCCGCACTAAAATTCCAAAGGTCCGACTTAAGCTCCAAACTTTGATTTTGTGAAGATAAGTTTGATAATCAAAATTGATCCACCTTCTTCTTTTTCTTTTCTTTATTTTTCTTTCTGCACTTATTGCATAAGTGTTTGCTAGGGACTAGCAAAGGTAAAGTATAGGGGGTGATGAATCCACATTTCATTATCTTTATTCTATCATTTTGGCCTCAAAAAACCCTAGCAAATGTGTGTAAATAGCATTAAATCCAGCATCTTAGCATTCATGCATGTGCATGTAAATAGTGTATAAAATATTGTAATTAAAGCCAAAATTATAAAATAAATAAAAGAAAAGAAAAAGAATAAAATATTGTAAATATTTTATGACCCAAAATCCTGAGACCTAGGCATCTTGATGAATATGTCGACAAGGAATAAAGTAGGGGGAGATAAGGGTCAAAATACAGTCAAAATACATATTCTTTTTAATGCATTCTTTATTCATTTTGGGACCTATTTTTGGTTCCACTTTTTATACCTCAAATAAAGAAACTTTGTAGATGAAAGTTGTAGATAATTAAATAAAGAAAAATACAAAATTAATTTCATTCAAAAATAATGTACAGATAAAAAGTTATGGTCTGAATAAAAATCCAGAATCCCAACTTCCCAGACCCGTATCTCACAAATGAAAACTCCAAATGCATAAACTCACCTTTAAATGTATATAATTTAAAATAAGCTATTTAATGGCGGTGGTTTCGCATTTGGAGGAGCTACGGTTTGAAAGTTGAGTTTTGGACCCCTCTTGTATAATTGTACAGATTAAAATATTCATTTTATTATTTATTCATTATTTTTATAATTTTATATTTTTATAATTTTGTAAATATTACTTATAATAATTATGCGTATTAAAATCAGGATAAAAACCTAAATAAAACATTAAATAAAATACTTGTATAGTCAATACATAGGTATTATACCAACAAATACACATGTATAATGTATACTTCTAATTTATTAAGTATACAGAATATATCAGAAAAATAAAATAAAAATATTTTTAAGTGTATAAAAGTATTTTATAAATATATAAAATAATAAATAAAAAAACAAAGAAATTAAAATCACAAAATAAAAATAAAATAATAAAATATATAGGTAATAAACCTATATAGCCTATAAAAAGCAACTTATAAAATTATGCGTCATAAAAATGATTACAAATTACCATAAAATACCTTATAAAATAATAAACATATTTTATTAAATAACGTAAAATCCAATAAATCATTTATTATTTTTAAATGAATTTTTAAATAATTTTTCAGAGGTTTTTCCTGGTTGGTCCACGTGGACCAACCAGGTGGTCTGGACTGTTGACCAAGGTCAACAGTCTGACCTTCACCCCTGTAGCCATGTCAGACCTTGTTTGACCCCTATATTCGCGATTTTTCGAGGAGTCTCCTTGCACCCTTTCATGATGCGCCATTTGTGACTTTTGCTCCTCGACAATCAGCCATTCACGCCCTTATGTTTTTTGGGGGAGAGAGCCATCGATTCGACCGCTACGCCTCGGTCTTCCCCACCTGTCCGTCAACCCTACAAAAACGAACCTTGATTTTCGATTCGATTTTTGAACCCCTCATTCTAGGTTTAGCTCCCATCTCTTGTGCCCGAGCCCTCCAGGAAGGTGACAGCTGTCCTCAGAGCATCTTAGGTCGGTCGAGCGAAGCTTGAGGTGGCTCCAATCACCTTCGCCACCATCGCCGGCTTCGAGGTATATCCCTCTGGTATCTACCGTCGAGGCATCCTTATTTTCTCTTTATTTCTTTTGCGTTAAGTTTGCCGTAGCCTTAGGATTAAAAGCCCCAACGAATCGTTCACTTCCATCGACGAAATCACCTCCATTTCAACCTCGCCAGAGCGTACCTCCGGCCGAGCTCATCCTCGCCGCTTCACACCACCATTTCGCCACCGGGGGACCCAGGCACTTTGCCCTGGGTCCTCTCATGTGTTTCTGCAGGTCAAAGGTGCGTTGACTCGAGCCCGGGCTCGTTTTGTGTCTCGTCGGAGTTCAGCGGAGCTCCATATCTCTGCCGCCCTCTTCCGCGAGCCTCGGCCACCGCCGAGGCGTTCTGGAGCCATCAGGAGATATAGGACCCCTGCAAGAAGAGCCGCAACCATTTTGGGACCTTCACGACTGCCGGAGGTCAGAGATCGAGCCGGGAGAAGGTCGCTTCGCCGCACCTTCGTCCCTGTTCTTCCTCCCGCTTTCATCACCGTTCGATCAAGGACGCCTTCCAGGTGCTACAGCTGCCGTTGGATCAGCCTTGCCACCAGTCGTCCGATCTTCATCGCCGATCTAATCGTGACCATTGGCGGCCGAAGCATCATCGCGCAAGGAGGAGCTGATACGTGGTTAAGTGAACGCATCAGGACCGTCTGCCTCCGCGCAAGCTTGGGTATTTTGCAACTTTTACCCCAGGCGTTTTTGTATTTATTAAATAGAACTCAAACTTTCATTTGCCGTTCAAATATTTTTGTAATATTTATAACTAGGCCCCCGAACTTCTTGTATTTTGCATTTCAGTCCTGGCCACGTCACCTCACATGACCGTATACGTGAGGTGAAGGACATTTTGCAAAGGACCCCTTCAGGGTTGTCGTATTTCATTTCAGTCCTAGAAATTTGATATTAAGTGTAAACTTTTTGGGATATTTGCATGCGAGCCCCTGGGAGTTTTTGATATTACATCTAGGTCCTTCCCAGGTGCGTGCTAGTCACGCGCCCTGGTGGGTAATTTGCAGGTGAACCCTCCCGGGTTTGGATAATTGTAAATGGTCCATTAAATGCAATATTCAGTATTAAATTTTGTGTGAAAATTGCACTTTTGCCCCTGGGTGTTTGTATATTTGCACTTATACCCCTGTTAGGCTGTCTATTTTTGCTTGCTTCCCTATTTATTTAGAGCATCATTTTAAATCGAAAAATTCTCAAAAAATACCATAGGTTCCTGTTTGCATTGCACATTCACGCCATATTTTTGCATTGCATTTTTGTTGCATTTTTATATTTATTAAAAATAAAATCATGCATTTTCAGTACTGTCTATCTTAGAAAACTCATAAAAATTATCAAAATCCTTGAAAAAATCCAAAAAATTACCTAATGTGTATTTTAGTGTCTTCTAGTGTCAGTCCAAAAATCATTAAAAATTTCAAAACCAAAACCTTAAAAATTAGAAAATACCTAAAAACTTCAAAGAAATCTAAAAAATTCTAGGAAAATCAGAAAAATATAAACTCAGGTCATGTAGGTTCCCCATTTTATTGTCTTTATTTTAAAATTAATTTGGGTAAATTTTTTTACTGTTTGCTATTTTTCATTCCCATTTTAATTTCGGCCAGTAGTTAATTCACTATTTTCTTTTATTTTGGCTTTTTAAAATACTAAAAATATCAGAAAAATCCCTCAAAATCATAAAAACAGTAGAAAAATATAAAAAGACCAAAATTATTTTATTTCATAATTTTTGAGCATTTTTCCTTATTTTTATATATACCCTTTTTCCTCTTTTCTTATATTATATATATATTCCAATATTGAAAAAGAAAATAAAAAAATATAAAATATAAAAAGAGTATAAAAAATCAGAAAATTAAAAATCAAAATATTTAAAAAATTTTTAAAAAATTAATTAAAAACCCACAAAAACACTTGCATATTGTAGACAACACATCACATCACATTTTGTGCATCATTGCCTTGATCTATCCTGCCTTGCTCCCTGTGTTCGACACTCTACGTACTTCCACTATACACTTGTTTGTAGAGTTAAAAAATAAATTTGACTCCGCTTTTATTCTTCATTGCTTTACTTATATTTTGTGGGATCATTGTTGATTAAATCCGGATTTTTAGCGGTCACCGTAGTGACCTCTGTGTTCCCGCCTTGTATGGAATACAAGACCATTGGAAATTCAGGTTTATCACTTCTCCGCACATTCTTCACCCATCCGATCACCCTGGTTCGCCACGGAACATGGCTATCGGGTCTCCTCCACCGCCGCTCGCCAGAGACCCACGCCTCGACTCCCCCGATCACCCCCTTCACCCTTAACCATGTCGAGGTAGTTTTCCCTCGACCCCTCTTTCTTCCTTTGTAGGTAAGAATGCATAAGGACCTCATCTGGAGGTTCTAACATCGAAGCTCAGGTGCTCCTGCTCATCGTCGTCGTCGGAGCACTTCAGCTGCTCCCAGCATCATCGGAGCATACCACTAGCTACGGAGCACCACCAGCTTCGATTCCCCCATCTCAGTTGCATCGGAGGAGGTCCCGAGCGCGCGTACTGGCCGGGCAAAGTTCACCGATGAACTGTTCTTCGAGGACCCTTCATAGCCGTTCGATCGAGCCCCTCGCTCCAGGTCCATCCCAGCCATCCATCTGGAGATCCAACAGCTGTCCGATCATTTGAGGAGCTCATCCAGGACATCCATCGTCGAAGGGGTGTCCGTGCACTACAGCCGTCAGATCTCAAGAAGACCCCCTTGCAGCCGTCGGATCATAATAAAGGAGTAAATATTACTTAGGCCCTCCTTAGTTTTGCATTTTCGTTTGAGTCTTGTAAATATTTTATGTAGTTGTTTTAAATTTGGATAAATTGCACGCCAGACATTAAGTTTCTCTTATTTGCGATTGAGTCCCTCTGCATGTGGAGCACGTGCTTTGACATGTGACTTGTGGGTTAATTGCATGTTTTTTTCCCTAAACTTCTCAGCTGTTACTGTTTACATTTTTATTGATTTGGAATTACAGATATGCCCCTCTGAGTGAGAATCACATGCTATTCACGTGTATGTTTGGGCTTTTTGCAAGTTTCACCCCGCCTTTTTACACGTGTTATTTATTGGGTGAAAATGTTTCAGAAATTGCACTTAGGTCCTCGTGAGCTGTCTGTCTTCTATTGGTTGAATAAAATATGAAATCAACTCCAAATTTTCTGAAATTTGGAAACTGGCCTCTACCACTGTGTAAAAATTTCAGTAATTTTTTGGGACATTTTTTGCTTTTATTTTCTATTTTTAAAAATTCAAAAACCCTCATTTTTGCTACTATTTGAATTATAAAATCAATTAAAAATTATAAAAACTCTCCAAAAATTCTAAAAAAATATTACATTGCTTATTTTTATGTCTTCTTGCATCAGTTCAATTTTTACTGCATTTGGACCTATAAAACTCCTAAAAATTGAAAAATCCCAAAAACCTTATAAAAATAAATAAAAATTCTAAAAAATTAAAAAATTGCAATTTCTTTTCCTGTAGCTTAGTTTTTACTGTAGTTTTTCATAAAAATTATCTTCAGATTTTTAGAGGTTATTATATATTTTTTAAATAGCCTTTCAGATCTGGCTGTATAGTAGCTTCCTATTTTTGCTTTATTTCATTTTTATAAAATCAACAAAAAAATTTAAAAATCTGAGAAAATTAACAAAAACACTTACAAATTTATAAAACCAAAAAAATTTTTAATTTAAATTTCTGACTTTATTTGTGTTATTAAATAATTGGTTGATTGTTACTTTTTGGCTTTGTTTTATATTTTCTTCATAATTAAAAATTACAAAAAAATTTAAAAGATAAAAAAATCCACCCAAAATATTTTCTTCTCTTTTATTTTGAATTTTGACAACTTCATAGGCTTTTTAAGCCAACCCATGCTCCTTGAGTTCGACCTTGATTGCTATACCAGGTTAAATAAAGGGATTTTATCAGTTGTGCCCCTCCGAGATATCGCAATATCAGTTATGCCCCTATCTTTTTGGTAATGTCAGTTGTGCCCCCGACTTCTTGCCAATATTTCACTTGTGCCCCTCAGAGGGGCATAACTGATAAAAGATTTTTATCAGTTATGCCCCTCTGAGGGGCACAAGTGAAATATTGGCAAGAAGTCGGGGGCACAACTGATATTACCAAAAAGATAGGGGCATAACTGATATTGCGATATCTCGGAGGGGCACAACTGATAAAAACCCTTAAATAAATAGCAAGATTGCTATTCGATTTTTATTGATTGATTACTCTATTTGGAGGTCTAGTTTTCTTGTTGACTGAGCTTCGAGATTCGGGTCGCAACGACCCGTGATTTTACCTTTACCCGGATCTCTTGAGTTGTTTTTTCGGTCATCAACCGAGTCCAAATAATCTGGTTGATTTTAAGTGTGAATTTTTCAAGCAAGTAGCAAAGGTTACGCGGCCTATAGGGGAGTCAGCTAAAATACCAATGCCCTTTCTTTTTCTGCTCCTATCACCAGCCGAAAGTTCAAGGACCTGCCCCTGTCTACCTATAGAGTAGGTTGAGGCTGACAAGGCTTAACTTCACCCCTATCTACCTGCAGGAGCAGGCGGAGGCTACTAGCAACTTGTCGCAATGCACCGCAATTTCGCCCCTATCTACCTACTAGAGTAGGCGGAGGCTACTTGGCACTGGTCAGTTGAACCCGTTAGTTCAGCCTGTGATATTTGCTCGGATCAGGGTATGCGATATGGAAGGTGGGGATTTTTGGCTCTTCCTTAGAGTGTGCACACACACTCTAGTATCCTCAACCTGAAAACAAGGTCAGGGTTAATCTCTCGCAAACAAAAATTCTGATTTTATTGATTTTTTGGTCAATTTTGTTTAGCAGTCCCGGTTTTAAGTTAGGTGATCACTTGTTTATTCCAACCACAAAGCACGCCTATCGTCCAGTCCCAATTTCCTTTTTAACCTAAGTTTGAAAAACCAAGGGAAGGAGTTGAGAAAAGCTGATGCAAGATAAAACCATGATGTATGCCAAGTAGAGGACTTACTAATGATCTTTTTCACTGTTTAATATAGGATGAAAATCAGAATTGAAAACTTTAAACTACATGAAATGCAAACGATGAAAGATGCTCCTAGACAGACAGTTCTATTAGCGAGTGAAGCACAGATTTAATTTGGCTAAGATCTACGGTCTACGTACGCCTTCTAAGTGCGAAGTGTGGTCCTAGAATGTTACGAGCACAAACAGTTCCTAAAATAGCTCTAAGAGCTGCAAGTGCAGGTCCTAGTCTACGCAAAGCAATCAACACAGCACACGGGGACATGTTTTCACTATACTTACACGTGCAATAACCCAAATGGGAACTGCTGGAAAAATGCAAAAATAATGAAAATAAAAGAAAATTACAAGTCCTCACAAATCACTCAAATTATTTAAATGCATGGCGAAGCACCTTCGATTCCTCGTTTTCCTCGCACGAAAATAAATGGAGGTCAGATAAAGGATGACACAAAATAAACAAAAATAAATGACAGAAACATATTCACAAGAAAGGCCAGGAACCAGACTACCCGGGGATGGAAAATCTAAACTCAAAATTCTCTAAAAATTAACCTAAGCCGTGCCTCCCCGGCAACGGTGTCATTTTGACGTGCCCTCGGCTACCTTAGTTAATTCAACCAAGTTATAAATCAAATTAGGTTTGTCATTCGTTGCAGTCGGGTAATCGAGACTTAGTCAAAAACACCACTTAGACTTAATGGATAATCAAGTTCAAGCGGTAAATTTATTTTACTCGGGCAAGCCCAAGGTCGAACTAAGGGAGGCAGCCGTCTCCTTAGGTAAATTTTCAGTTAATTTAGAGATCAGATTTTCAGAAGATTATTTTTGGTATTTTTATACATGTTTTATGCAACTAAAGAAAACACAATGCAAGTTCCGGCCAAATTTTTAAGTTAAATTACAAAAGATGATCAGATGAAGTCCAAAATTAATGAAATTTGGCCAGAAGATGGTATGTGATGAGACTAAGCTACTGTATTTTTTTGGAATTTTGAAACTTTAAATGAATTAAAAATTTAATAAAAATATGGATGCAGGGTAGTTTATGCAAAATTAATTAAATAAATACCAAGGCACATTCTTTTTAGATATAAAAAATATCCTAGATAGTTCTATTTAAGAGGAATCTAGGAAAATTAATAAACCTGAAAATCTATATAAATTGGACCTATTAAAAATCAATTAGGTAAAATACTATTTGATTTATTCTGGTCTCGTGATGCGATAAATGCTATGATTTTTGGGCACACTGTAGAGCAACTTAACCTAAGTCTAATGTGATTTTATGGTGATTTTTGGAGCAACAAATGATTTAAGATATAATTTCAAGCACATAGTGGGCAAAATATGTCAAATTCCACCAAAATAATATTATTAAATTCAATGCAGCTCATAAAAATATGACACATATCACAAAAGATAAAAGGACAAGTTAAACTACAACATGCAATTTTTGGAATTTAAAATGATGAGAAATGGACACCTAGATATACATGCAAACACATGGGTATGAATGCAAAATAGAAAATAAAATTTTCTTAAAATAAAACGTGCATACATGGACTAAAGTGCAAATACGTATAATGTTGGGTGTATGGATGCAAAATTTCCACAAAACACGTGCTCCTCACGTGTCGCGCCGAGCCAGGACTTATATGCAATTTCTGAAAGTTGCTGGGGCCTCGATGTAAATTACCCATCCCTCACGTGAGATACACGTGAGGAGCTAGGCTCGGGAGACGTAGGAGGCTCGGGCGGAGGCTCGGGTGGCTCTGGATGTTCTTCCTAGCTTCGGGTGCTCCAAGCCTAGGGTCAGGGAAGAGGCTCGGATGGTGGCTACATGACGCAAGCTGGATTGCTAGATCTGAATAGATCCAACAGCTGCTGGAGCTGAATACGTGGCGCTTGAGGGACCGTCAGATCAAGGTCGATCCAACGATGGTGATGGCTGACGATGTGGCATGATGCGGGCCGTTGGATGGCGATCAATCCAACGGTATCTGTACGTTATCTTCTCCGGTCTACCGCCTCCTGCGGTTGATTTGGCGGGGTCCGCCGATGGGCTCCTTGCTCTGCCATCTTCGCATGTGGTTCTGGAAGCTTGTCGGTGGCTCCTGAATATCCCAGATCAGTCGTGGAAGTGTTATGAGGCCGCTGGAGGCTCTGGATGCTACCGAGGTCGTCTGTAGGCGGGTGGCGAAGAAGCTCTAAGTAGCTCCGGTGATGTTCCGACCAATGAAGAGAATGGTCCCTACAGAGTTAGCTTGTGCCAGAAATCAAGTGCATCGTGCTTGTAGGGTGCGTACGAGTTCAGTGAGGCCTGAGGCCTGAAGAGGGTGACTGCTTGCGAGCTCCTCCGCCGTAAGGGGCGGAGCAGCAATCGGGGATGATTCGATGGGTCGTAGAGATGAACAGAGTGTGGTGCGAAGATGGTAGCTCCGATGCGGAACATGAGCGATGGACGGAGAATGGTGATGTCGAGCAGAGATGACGGGAAAAATAAGAGAAAATCGGAGAGGGAGAAGATGTAGATTGGAGACGAAGTTGGAGAGATCTACCTGGGAATTGGCGCTCGAGATGGAGTCACCGGTCTTCGCTCGAGGTCCGGTAGGAGCCCGAGCTCTAGCAGCACGTAGGTGAAGCTGCTAGCACGGCGAAGCTTTGCCGTGGATCTCGCCGGAGATGATCTCTGTCGTCGCTCAGAGTCTAACCTAATCCCTCTCATAGATAGGAGGACTCGAGCTCTAGGAACTCTCATGCAAGGGAAGATGGGGTGGAAAGTGGCCGGAGGCAGAGTATTTAAAGGGAGAAGGTGGAGGTCCAGGTGATGGGGAGGTGATGTTCGTGGAGCGTGTGGAGCGACGAGTAAGGGTGTCATGGAGATCGTGGATGCTGGCGAGGATGAGGGAGGTATGTGCGACATCGTGGAGGTGCTGATGGGCGGAGACGGTGGATGTTGTGGCACCAAAAATAGGATGGGGGCAGAGCCATCGCGAGGTAGGGGTGACGTGGGCGAGGCTCTTTCGGAGGTGGGAGACAATGCCTCGGCCGTTGGATCTAGTGATCCAACGGCTCTGAGCGAGGCTCCAGCAGGCGGTGAGGATTAGATCAGGCGGCCTAGATCAAAGGGCGATGGAGGGCGCCATGTCACAGGTGCTGGCAAACGGTGGAGATTAGATCTGGCGTAGGATCGAAGGGTCGTCGATTGAGCGGGGATGAGCGGATGAGATCTAATCATCGGGGCCAAGATCCAGCGGCTATGAGCGTGACACGTGGCCTAAGGAGAGTGAGGCGGAGGCGTGCAGTCTGGATAAGATCATGGGAGAGATCGTGCGGCTGAGAGGGGTCGCGGAATGGAGGGCTGAGATCTGAAGAAGAGGAAGGTGATCTAACGGCTAGGAGACGAGGCACGTGGCGAGCGGCTAAGTGGTCCACGTGGCGCAACCAGAGGGCGCCACGTGGCCCAATCTAGTTGGTCGAAAAGAATATGTAATTAAAGGGAGAAAAAGGTCGAATTTA